>VONZ01000364.1:0-696688 GCA_012976165.1 Labeo catla | reverse complement strand
GCTGCTTAGTTCAGAGTGTATTATGTTTTAATATTTACCGATTGTTATGTTTATTTAAAAAAAAAAAAGAATCATTCACGTGGATACCACACCACATTAAGATATTAAGATCTGTCAGAGCAGAGCTTGTTTTGTGTCTGAAGTCCTGCGATGACATTCAGCTGATTACAATGTAATAACATGCACACATTGTAAACCATGTACATTTAATTTAAGTTTGTTTATGCTGCAGCCTGCAGATACTATTTATCTCAGAATTGTGAGGCTGATGATGTACAAGTAGCTGCTGAGACACCATGACCCTGCTGCTCCTAATTCAACCTCTGCCACAAATTATGAGGTGATGTGAATCTAGAAGTTTCATTTGGAACTGTAACTCTTTCAAAACAGTCATGCTGCAACCCATCCATTCTGACAGTTTCAACTGATTTTTTAAGTCATGCATTATTACTACATTTCTTTTAGAAATGTACCCTTTGACTTTGTATTTAAAGGTCATCGGATGCCCATTTTCCACAAGTTGATATGATTCTTTAGGGTCTTAATGAAAAATCTGTAATATACTTTGATTAAAAATTCTCAATGGTTTTGTAAAACAACAGCCTTTTTACCTTGTCAAAATGAGCTCAGCAAAAATCATCTCATTCTAAGGGGTCGTTCCTTTAAATGCAAATGAGCTCTGCTCACCCCGCCCCTCTCTTCTCTCTATGGAAAAGACTGTGTTGTTTACAGCCGCGTTTAGCCGCTAAACTTCCTAACTACCACCTTATTAGGAAAGGCAATCGCAAAGATTCATAAAAAAAACCCTTATACTCACTTCTGCTGTAAGTGAAGCTGGATCACGAATGATTTGCGTGAACATAGACAGATATATGTAGATCGGGGGGCGCATTCCCTTCACAAACAAATGTTATCCACTGCATCTTCAGCGGCTCAGATGTCGGGAGTAAATGACAGCCACTATGTTCATTATTACATCCAGCAACACAACACCTCAGTCGCTCAATCAGAGATATTCTTGTCTAACTTACATCCCTGCTCCGGCATCGAAACAAAGAGGGTGGACTGTTACAGCTGATCTGAGGTAAGACGCTCATGTCAATCAACTATTGTGGGAGCGGCCTCTGTCGGTGTGACGCAACAACAACAGGCATCTGAGAATGGCTCGATTTGAAAAAGGGAATATTATTTTTACAGATTAATTAAAAACCACTGCATGGATTTTTATCATTATAGTGATGATTTGTACATACACTGCCAACACACATTAATGTTCAAACAACATGAAAAAGTGAACTTAGCATCCGATGACCCCTTTAAGGCATAAAGCTTTGTTATGCATTGTTAAATATTCTAGCAACGGAGTGATCCTTGTCAGCTAGGTAAAATATATTATAAGAAATTTCTGTTTTGATTTTATGGCTATCTGCTGAATGTGCTGATGCATGTAAATTACATGATGTAATTTATTAACATTTCATCATATTATTTAGCCTATGGTCACACAGCATGGTAGGTTAAAGTTTACGATGCTATTATATTATGCATGTGTTTGCTGGCTAGATTTTTTTAAAAAATCTAGTATTATACTCCCCGCTCGTCTTCACACGTATAAACATAGAAAAACATGGTTTACTACTGTAATAATGTTGTATTAAATAAAAAAAAAACTTTACACAATGAGAATGAGAATCATCAGGTCACTGTGCATTCTATATATTTTATCATGCAGAAAGTAATCTGCATGTATGCAAAGCAAAGAAAAAAAGAAAATGAACATCTTACACAACTAAATAAGAGAGTGCACAACCAATTCACAAACACAGGACAAATAATACACAGACAACCACCCAGGAGGCAAATTGGTAAAGCTAACTTTACTAGAACGCCAGGTGTGTTGTTTTAATTAGTTTTAAAGATACCCTCTGTATGTATATATTATCTGTATAAAAGTTATTAATACTAATTAAATATAATATAAGAATATTATTGTGTGTTATTTTTTTGGTGGTGGAGGGGTTCGTGGAGGGGTTATGTGAGGTCTGTGCACGGCCCTGCTGCCAGGAAAGTCTCAAAAACACACACAAGTGTAAAAAATACACACGCAAAAAAGGCTATTCACATACTCACAGTCCGTGATACACTCGTGATTTTTACAAATTTTTCAAAATTGTTGTACACAGTTGTAAATCTGTGAATTGTGTTTTGCAATTTGTGAAACGTATTTTATGAATTCATATTATTTTGCACGTGAATTGGTTTTTGTGAATATATATATTTTTTCATGCACTTGAATTGGGTTTCATGCATGTGAATTGGGACACGCATGTGTGCATCGTGTCTTTTGCATGAATTATATTTATTCAATGTTAAAAGTGTCTAACGTGAGTTTGAATATCTTATTGCATGTCATGTATAGCCATACTCAAAGCAACTACAGATAATTTACATCAGATCTTGAAAATAAATGTAAACCAACATAATATAGCCTAAGTTAAAACACAGAAGTTACCTGAAACAGCTCCTGTGGCGATGAACACGGCACAGATGACGGCCGTCGAGTATCTTAGAAGTAACATCTTAAGACAAAGCACAGCTTTTTTCACCTTTCTTCTGTATTTTTACGTGGAATGCGTTTCACGCCCGAGTCTAAAGGAAAATGACACTGAAACAAATGGGCATGAGGGTTCATGAGGGTTCAGTGCAGTGGTTCCCAAACTGGGGTGCACGGAGTTATGATAAGGGGGGCGCGGCAAGACTAGTGTACAGCCGAGATAAACGAGATATTAACACACACAAAATTCTGCTGCTGACTCGTCTGCCATTGGGAGAGAAGAATCATAGTTTTAACTATGGTTTTTGTAGTAAAACCTCAGTAACCACAAAATTAACTATGATTTTACTACAGTAACCATGGTTTTTGTAGTAAAATCACAGTACCTACCGTACTGACAGTGAAACCATAGTAATGATGAAATAAAGCACACATCTATAGCTTAACTGTGTTTTCCAGTAAAACCATAAAACACCAAATTAAATATGGTTGTACTATGTGTGCTGACACTTTTATACCCTAATCGAGTTTCTTTTATTCGATAAAAAAAAAAACACGGTAGAAATTGGCATTTTGACTTACACGAGGACACACACATTCATGTAGAGATACTGGAGTTTAATAACGAAGATATTGGACCTTTCCAAGGATCATCAAGACATCAGTTCGTCGCCAATTATTTTGCAAGTGAGTGGCATTACTGTGTTTGTCCGTATTTATACATTTAGGCATTTCAGCGTTGATAAATGTGATTGTTTCATTCTTTCTGTTAGATATGATTATTAAAGGCTAAATGCATAATGACATAGACCATTGCATATGCACGCAAAACTGTATTTCGTAACCAACATAACTAAAAGTAATATCTTGCAGATCACGCAATTACCGAGTTCGAACAATTCATTAAGAGAACCGACTCTTAAGAATTATTTGTTCGTGCATTGGACTGTATTTTTCACTCAGCTGGTCTTCGTCTACCCACATGCAGTAACGTAGACCAATGATTTGAATTTGACTGAAGTCTTCATCCCATGTGAGTGAATATCATTTTAAACATTTTTAAAAGTTTATGTTTAAAACCTTTTAAATGAGAGAGGAACCTTAAGGAACTTTAAGTAATGTTTTAAAGATTAAGATGGGAGTCAGTAGGAGTGTTATGTTGGATATACAGTATAGAATACAAACATCTACTTTTGCTGGTGTCAGATGTGTTTGAAAACATTTTAGGGATGTAGGCTGTATGATACTGTGTATTTAAAGGAGCCATGTTTATTTGCTTTGCTGACCAAACAAGATGTATATGTAGTGTACATTTATATGTTTATTTCTTTTATAAACATACTGTTAATTTCTGTAGAAAGAAAACAGTTTTACAGTGGAAGTTACTTAATGCTATTTTTATATGTAAATTAGTGATTTTTACCACTGCACTGCATTACTTTGTCTCCAATATTTAAAAAAAAATTAAGTTGATTGTTTGTAATCATTTGGTCACAGGAAAACATGTTCTTACATATGTTACGGTTAATATTCTCTTTCCAATATGATATAAGCGCTTTAATAAAGTCTTTATCATAGAATAGATACTTGTTATTCTGTTTTTTATTTGGTAGAAGTTCATTGCACAACTTTTGTTATGTAATAACAATACAACCTGTTAAGTAAAACAACCTACTTTAATAAGACTGTGGTTACTACAGGCATGGCTACTACAGTTTTACTCTAGTACTATTACCATAATATTACTCTAGTAAAACCATGGTATCAGAACCATGGTTTTTTAAAACCATGCTTCACACCAAAAAACCACGGCTACTACAGTCATGGTTAACTACAGTTTTACTATAGTAAAACCATGGTTAATTTTCGTAAGGGCTGTCCTGACAAAAGGAATTAAAAGGAAGTAACTACATAATTGTGTGTTGTAATATTATAATCCACTGTCATTATTCAATAAAATATTTAAATTACTAAAATAGCCCATAGACAACAATGTGTAATAATAACTCATGCACACTGCATAGGATGATGCAATGTCAAATTCACGTTATATTAAGTGTTTGTAAGAATTATGAGTCTATTGATGCTTATGACATTTGGCTGAGCTGTTTTGTAGTTCCAGTAACTTGTTGTTGTAGTTGTAGTTGTTGTAGTAAATATTTGTATGTTGTTAGTTGTGGGTCAACTGTGTGGGTGGGGTAACTTGTTTTATTGTAACCCACCTGTGAGTGACTGTGTCCTCTCAGGTGTATAATCTGATTTTTGTTACAGGAGCTGGTAGTGGTGGATTTCTGGTGTTGGTGCTTTCACGAGTGTTGGCTGGAGTGGTTGTGTCTCTGTGAGTGTGTGTATGTGTATGTCACAGGTATAAGTGAGGGGTGTTTTGCTGTGGAGGCTGATTGCGCCCGTATGCCTTGCTGTCAAGCCTCAGTTCCTGTATCTGAACCCTTGGATGTCCTTGATGGCCCAGGTCGCCCATTACTGTATTTGTGACGTGTGTTATCTATGTGATTGTTAAGTTGCATACACTCATAACCTGGCAAAATGTGACATTTATGCCATGACGATTGCAGTACATTAAAAATTGTTATTGTCTAAAAAAAGGTTATGACTGCAGTGTGTTTACACATGTCTGAATGATCTGTGTGTCACACCGCTGTGGACTGTTTGTGTTGGTTTCTCCCTTCTGTGCCCATACATGGTTTTTCCTGTTCCTGTCCTTAAGTAATTTATTAGTTAATCACCCTCACCTGTCCTTGTATCATTAGCACCCCTATATAAGTTGTATTCAGTTCAGTATTGTTTGTCTGATCTTAGTTATGTTGGTGTGTGATTCCCTGCCCTTCCTTTCTGGATTTACCGATTGTGGGTTTTATTAAAGGCTTGTTATATTTAGTCTTCGTGCACCTCCTTCCACACATAACCGTGACACTGTGTTCCACAGGAGAACCTGATTTTACCAAGTACGACATGTTCCTGGATCAACATCTTTGTTGACCCTGGAACAACATTGTGATTAACCAGTCAGATCTGAAAAAACAGTGTAAGTTTAGGCTTACAATCAGTGTTTGGTGCTTGTACATCAGTGTCATTAATTTATCATTTCCTCTGATTTTAGGGATTACTCATGGGTAAGGTTAGGTTTAGGTATAGGGATGTGGTCAAGATTACATTTTTGGATTAAAATGTTGAAAAGCTGAAATAATTCAATAATTTTTCTTTTGCTACAAATATACCCCAGCGACTTAAAGCTGATTTTGTGGTCCAGGGTCACATATAGATAGACATAATAATTTTTTATAGAGCTTTATACAGTGCAGATTGTGTCAAAGCCGCTTTACAGTGTTAAACAGGAAAATAGTGTGTCAATAATGCAGAAGGACAATAGTAATCCAAAACCTGCTTCCTTTTGGTTTTTAAAGTATTATGCATTGAAATCATAAATTATTAATCTTTTTTTCTCTCTTTTTTTACCATTCTGCCAGAAAAATGAAAAATGGTAATGACAGATGATGACAGGCCGGATCTTTCTTATTAGGGGGCACTCTGTTGTGTTTAAATGGAAGTCAGTAAAGAAGACACATAGCCTACACAGTTCAGTTGCTCTCTTTAATGCTGTTAAACTAAGGCCTGGTTTCACAGACAGGGCTTATTAGGACTAATTAGGCCATATTGTAGTTCAGTTAGGACATTAAGTAATTGTTTATAGCGTGCCTTACAAAAACATTACTGGTGTGCATCTTGAGACAAAACAAAGGCACTGATGTATTTTAAGATCAGTCAGTGCAAGTTTCTTATAGTTGAAAAAGCTTAGACTTCGATATTAGTCTGGGACTTATAGGCCTGTCTGTGAAACCAGGGGTATATGTGCTAAGCAAACGTCTAGGTTACGTATGTAACCCTCGTTCCCTGAAGGAGGGAACGGAGACGTTACATATGGGAACTCGCTTGAGAGTCCAATCATCTCCAAGCCTTATTCAAAAGGCCAATGAACATTCATGAACATTGGCGAGTGGTATTTGCATGCCGAGCCACTCCCCCGTACATACAGGTATATAAGATGGCGGCGTGCAACCACTCATTCAGGCTTTTGCTGAGGAGCCGAGCTGCAGCCCGGCGTCAGCGCGACGTCAGGTCGTGGCAGGGGATGTAACGTCTCCGTTCCCTCCTTCAGGGAACGAGGGTTACGTACGTAACCTAGACGTTCCCCTTCAGTCGTTTCACTACGACGTTACATATGGGAACAGACCCATGGAACAGGCCACGAACCAGACGTCGCGTTACGCAACACACCGCGTGCCGACAGGTGGACGTGTCAGCAGACGGATATGAGCGTAACCTTCCCAACGCCCTGGGGGCCAATAGGGGGCACCACAGGGATGCCAGTTGTACTGAAGCAGGAGTTGGGGGGGTGGAGCACATGAAATCTCTACATGTGGAACACAAGAAATTCAATATATCCATAGATTTTAGGGATATATGAGGGAAACATCGGCCTTCTGGCTGACCGTGGAAAAATACTGAAACATGTTGCCACAACCTGCTGGGCGAAGGAGACCCAACCGGAGCACAGACAAGCACTACTCCGCACTAGGCCTGACTGCGGGGCATGGAGGACCCAGGTTCGCCGGAGGGAACAACTGAGGGAAATAGCGCACGGATCCATTAGGAATGGCGCAGCAAGCCGACACCAGCCGGACTCCCGCTCGCCTGTGATGTCTATGTTAAGACACGGGAGGATACGGCCTCTACGCGAAGGTTGTAGAACCTGGCGAAGGTATTAGGTGTCGCCCAACCCGCAGCTCTACAGATATCTGCTAGTGAGGCGCCATGAGCCAACGCATAGGATGAGGCAACACTCCGTGTGGAGTGGGCACGAACACCTAAGGGGCATGGCTCTCCCTGGTTTTGGTACGACAGGGAGATGGCATCTACCACCCAATGGGCCAACCTCTGTTTGGAGACAGCATTCCCTTTCTGCTGACCTCCAAAGCAGACGAAGAGCTGCTCGGTGCGTCTGAGGTGCCGAGTGCGTTCCACGTATATACGCAGAGCGCGAACTGGACACAGCAGCGCAGAGGCTGGGTCTGCCTCCTCCAAGGGCAGAGCTTGCAGGTTCACCACCTGATCGCAGAAAGGCGTGGTGGGAACCTTGGGCACATAACCAGGCCGGGGTCTCAGGATGACGTGAGAATCACCGGGCCCGAATTCTAGGCACGCTTCGTCGACAGAGAAAGCTTGTAGGTCCCCTACCCTCTTGATGGAGGCCAGTGCGGTCAGGAGCGCTGTCTTGAGTGACAGATATTTTAGCTCAACTGACGCAAGTGGCTCAAATGGGGCCTCCCGCAGACCCTGGAGGGCGACGGAGAGGTCCCAAGAGGGTATGGGGTGCGGCCTGGGGGGATTAACCCTTCTCGCACCCCTCAGGAACCTCACGATGAGTTGGTGCTTACCTAGGGATGTTCCATCCACTGCATCGTGGTACGCTGCAATGGCAGCAACGTACACTTTGAGAGTTGAAGGGGACAGCCTGCGCTCCAACTTTTCCTGCAGGAAGGAAAGCACTACTGCAATCGTACATCTCTGTGGGTCCTCCCCGCGAGAGGAACACCAGTCGACGAACAGACCCCATCTCAGCGCATAAGCCTGCCTTGTGGAGGGGGCTCTGGACTGAGTGATAGTTTCTATCACGGCCTGTGGAAGGCCGGAGAGGTCTGACGCGTCCCGTCCAGGAACCAGACGTGCAGGTTCCACAGGTCGGGGCGCGGGTGCCAAATTGTGCCCATCCCCTGAGAAAGAAGGTCTCTCCTCAAGGGGATTTTCCAGGGAGGGGCTGCCGCGAGGGAAATGAGTTCTGGAAACCAGGTCCGGGTGGGCCAGTATGGCGCAACCAGCAGAACCTGCTCCTCGTTCTCCCTGATCTTGCACAGTGTCTGTGCAAGGAGGCTCACTGGGGGAAAGGCGTACTTGGGCCCCGGAGGCCAGCTGTGTGCCAGTGCGTCCCTGCCGAGGCTGTTGGGAGCCTCGTTGAGGGAGTAGAACCGCTGGCAGTGGGAGGATTCGGGGGAAGCAAACAGATCTATCTGGGCCTCCCCGAAATGGCTCCAAATCAGCTGGACTGTCTCGGGGTGGAGTCGCCATTCTCCAGGATGGGTGGACTGCCGTGAGAGCTGGTCGGCTGCACGGTTGAGTTCTCCTGGAATGTGAACGGCACGTAGCGATTTCAGCCACGTTTGACTCCATAGGAGCAGATGGCGGGCGAGTTGTGACATGCGACGGGAGCGTAGACCACCCTGACGGTTGATGTAGGCTACAGTCGCTGTGCTGTCGGTGCGAACAAGCACGTGCTTGTGACGCAACGTCGGTCGAAAGCGACGAAGGGCCAGAAGCACAGCCAACAACTCTAGGCAATTGACATGCCATTGCAGTCGAAGTCCTGTCCAGGAGCCCGATGCTGCTTGCCCGTTTAATACAGCACCCCAACCCGTGGAAGAGGCATCCGTGTATACCACAAGATGCCTGGAGACTTGTCCCAGGGGGACTCCGGCCTGAAGGAAGGCCGGGTCTGACCACGGGCTGAACAGGCGGCGACACTGCGGGGAAACGCCAATCCGGAGTGTGCCACGGTGCCATGCCCATCTCGGGACTCGATCGTGTAACCAGCGCTGAAGCGGTCTCATATGAAGCAAGCCGAGCGGCGTCACTGCGGCTGCGGCTGCCATATGCCCCAGGAGCCTCTGAAATGTTTTGAGAGGGACCGCTGTTTTGTGTCTGAATGACTCCAGACACTTCAGCACTGACTGCGCGCGCTCGTTGGTGAGGCGGGCTGTCATACTGACCGAGTCCAGCTCCACACCGAGAAAAGAGATCCTCTGCACTGGGGAGAGTTTGCTCTTCTCTCGGTTGACCTGAAGGCCCAGATGGCTGAGGTGCCGGAGCACCAAGTCCCTCTGTTCGCACAACAGATCTCGCGAGTGAGCTATGAGAAGCCAGTCGTCGAGATAGTTGAGGATGCGAATGCCCGTCTGCCAAAGAGGGGACAGGGCAGCCTCCGCGACTTTCGTAAAGACGTGGGGAGAGAGGGAGAGGCCAAATGGAAGCACTTTGTACTGATACGCTCGACCCTCGAAAGCAAACCGTAGGAAGGGTCTGTGTCGAGGCAGGATCGAGACGTGAAAGTACGCGTCCTTCAGGTCGATGGCTGCGAACCAATCCTGGGGACGAATGCATGTTAGCATGCGCTTCGTCGTGAGCATCTTGAACGGCAGCCTGAGAAGGGACCGATTCAGAGCTAGAAGATCCAGGATGGGTCTTAACCCACCGCTCTTTTTGGGCACGATGAAGTAAGGAATGTAAAACCCTGACTTCATCTCGGCTGGAGGGACAGGCTCGATTGCGTCCTTCGCCAGTAGGACTGCAACCTCCGCACGAAGCACAGCGGCATGTGTGTCCGAATGGACAGAAGTGGAAAGGACGCCTCTGTACCTGGGCGGACGCCTGGCGAACTGAATCGCATAGCCGAGACGTACCGTCCGAATCAACCACCGCGAGGGGCTGGGAAGCTGAAGCCAGGCTCCCAGCCTGGTCGCCAGGGGTATCAAAGGGACGTTGACCGACGTGACCGCAGTGGGGCAGCCTGGGGGGGGAAGGGGAAGGGGACTGATCCCAGAAGGAAGAACGTCCTGGAGAAAAGTCAGACTGCACTGGGCAGCGCTTACCTTCTTCCCTGGTTCCCGTGCTGGCGACATCAGGCTCCGAGTCCGAATCCGAGGAGACACTTCTTGGGCGCTGCTCAAAGATGGAACTCGGGGCCTGAACCCCGGAGGTGAGAGAATTGACTCTTTCTGTGACAGCTCCCGGCCCTCCACCGGGAGTGGGGACGTTGATGTTGTCATCCCACAAAGAGCGATTCCCTCCACCTCCGGGTTGCCCGCGTCAGGGACGCTTCGCAGATCTTTTGCGGGTAACCGGTCCCTGAGACGCGGGCGGCGCCGCTCTCCCACGGCCAGCTCGACGTCGGGCTGCCAATCTGGTGTCATGTACCTTAGCAGGGGACGGAGCTGGTTGTTTGGAAGCCGTGGGAGGGCGCCCTCGGCGACGAGCAGGCGGAGGTTGGGGCCCTGCGGACGTGGTTGGAATGTCGCGGCGGGGCAGGATGTGTTTAATCGCCTCTGTCTGCTTTTGAACCGCCGAGAACTGCTGGGCAAAGTCCTCGACGGTGTCGCCGAATAGGCCGCCCTGGGAGATAGGAGCGTCGAGAAACCGTGATTTGTCGACATCTGCCATCTGGGCCAGGGAGCGCCAAAGGAGATACCCAGCCCGCTGTACGGGGAGGTATACTGCTCTGGCAGCTCAACGGGACTGCGCGGTGACGCAGAAGTCCGCGGGGCTTTTGGGGCCGACGGAACATTCTGCACAGTCACCTGAATGTCCCCCAAGTGCCTCACCGCGGCAGCCGAAAAACCTTGACGGCTCAACGACTTACCGCGGGAAGACAACAAGGGGTGCCTACTCATGAATGAGCGGCGGGACTTTAACGCAGCCATGGACATACGTTCGTAATGAACGCACGTACCATCCGTGAACGCTGCCTCAGCGTGCTCTTGGCCCAGGCACGTGAGACAGCGATCATGTCCGTCCAAAGAGGCGAGGAAACTACCGCACCCGGAAGCACACGGCCGGAGAGACATACCGGGAAGATGTCCTCGACAGCCGCGAGAAATTCACTCTTTTGAAATCCCGGTCCGCCCAGGGAGAAACCGCGGCACAACTGTGCTCTCAAACGGGCGGGGCTCGCTGGAGTGCGGGAGGCTTGAATGCCGTGAAAACGGCAGCCCGCAGGATTAGGCTGGCGGCTGCCGAACGCTCTTTTAGATGAAGCTCTTTTAGTAGCTCGGCAGCACGCCAACAGAGAGAGTGTGAACTCAGGAACTCTTTTTTTTTTTTTTAAATGGCTCAGAAGACAAGGCTCCAAAAGCAAAAGTCTAAATGAGTGGTTGCACGCCGCCATCTTATATACCCGTATATACGGGGGAGTGGCTCGGCATGCAAATACCACTTGCCAATGTTCATGAATGTTCATTGGCCTTTTGAATAAGGCTTGGAGATGATTGGACTCTCAAGCGAGTTCCCATATGTAACGTTGTAGTGAAACTACTGAAGGGGAACTAAATTAATTTGCTGACTTATCCACAACACAATGTGTGCGTGTGTTATACAATTTATTTGTCTATATAAAGCATGTTTTGCTGTTCATCATTCCCTGAAGATGCCCAGAATCTCCTTCTGAATTTGAATTTTAAATTATCCTTTTAAAATGTCTTAACAAATTTTACTTTCGTTTTATTCAAAATGATTTACATTACATTCAATGTATACTATTTTAGTAGTTCATGCATTACCTGAGGACAAAAAAAAATCCCAACAACAACCCCACTGCCTTGGTATCTAAATTTAACAAGAACAACAACAACAAAAAATGCATCCTCTCCTCTTCACCCAAATCTTGGTCAAAAATAAAATGAAGCATAACATTTTGTTAAAATGTATTGCCTTTTATACATATTTTATGCTTGTTTTGCTTGGGCTGAATTTCCATTTGTTTGTGCAACTATACAAATCAGACTTCAGTATCAGGAGTTTCCCCATAAGCATACAACGCAACATGAGAGACCATTCAAAATGGAACTAAAATCTTTAGTTGATGATTCTGCATAACCTTCAAATCCCTGATCACACACTTTCTGTTCTCTTTTCTGTTTTTAAGGTCGGAAATTAATTCTGTCTCTTCAAGCTGATTGTGAAAAAGGTTCTGAAACATTTGCTGTTTTCTGAAGAGCAATGAGCTGCCAATACGGTCTCATATTTTTATACCTCTGTGGCTTTTCTGCACTCACTGGTAAGTTATGATTTAGTTTTGTTTAGATATTTTAATAATCTGAAGCAAAATGCCCCTTGTACCTGCAATTTAGGGGATTTTACTGTTGATATACAATCTGATTAAAATATGCACTGTAAATCATGTTGATCAACATGCACTTAATGTAGGAACATCTACATTCACTTTTTGTCACTTTTTGCAAACTGCTACAATGACCGTTTGTGCACACTTAGAGAAAAGACGAATATAAAGGTTTCTAAGGTGTGTATTAAACGAAACATATTGTTTGGCTAGAAATGGCAGAACAGAATAGTTTTGTCTAAGGTTAGTGTCTAAACAGAAATTGACTTTAAAAAAAAAAAAAAAACTCATCCTGAGAAATATTCATTCTCTATAATGTTTGTTTATTCCTCAAATTAAGCCACATATGAGAGCATGAACCCTGCTGAGTTTTATTAAATGCTACTATCATCTTCTTACAGTCTCAACAAAGACATGTGTAAAAGAGCTACTGGAGGGAACATCCTGCACCATCAAACTGAAAACAAAAAACAATGATAAACCTAATGAGATAAAATGGATCCATCTCTCTAGTGATGGCTCAATTCATAGGAAATATGGGAAGATCAAGATAAACACTCTAGGTGTAACAATGGAAGATGATGGATCATTAACATTTGAAAGTGTTTGTCTAAAAAACACAGGCAAATATAGATATGCTGCTTTTAATAGTGATGGCACAGAGATTGGTGCTGGAGAAGAGGAAATTAAAGTTTATGGTAAGAGGACAAATATTGATACTCTTCCACCATAATAACAAAATAAGACTGTGTATTTTTACAGTAGTTCCAGTAAAAGGAAATAACCACCATGTTTCTGTCAGCAAAGGCTTCTAAACCTACTATGACATTTGACTGTGATGCTGATGGAAACACTGTGCTCACCTGTGACACTAGAAACCGTACAGATCTGACTGTATCCTGGTATAAAGAAAACGAAACCATCCACAATGAAATAAACCCTGAACTGCTCTTGACATCTGCTCAAGTACAGGAGAATAAACCGTACTCATGCAGAGTAAGCAATCCTGTCAGCAGTGAGCAAAGTGACAGCATTACAGTATCATGTAAGTCATTCTTATTTCACATGCTTCTCATTCTTCAATGTATTGACTTTCATTACTTATTCAATATTTATTCACTATGTTTTAAAAGACTCTTCAACCATCTAAAGCAGAGGTTCTCAACCTTTTGGAACTAAAGCCCCCCCAAACCTCCCCTATCATGTGGCACGGGCGTGCCCCTCCCCCCTCCAACGCCACCCCCCAAATACATATAAATCCTAGATCCTAGGTTTTTTTTAAAGGGGTCATCGGATGCCCATTTTCCACAAGTTGATATGATTCTTTAGGGTCTTAATGAAAAGTCTCTAATATACTTTGATTAAAAATTCTCAATGGTTTTGTAAAACAACACCCTGTTTACCTTGTCAAAATGAGCTCAGCAAAAATCATCTCATTCTAAGGGGTTGTTCCTTTAAATGCAAATGAGCTCTGCTCACCCCGCCCCTCTCTTCTCGCCGTGGAAAAGACGGTGTTGTTTACATTAGCCGCGTTAGCCGCGTTTACCGCTAAACTTCCTAACTACCACGTTATAAGGAAAGGCGATCGCAAAGATTCATAAAAAACCCCTTATACTCACTTCTTCTGTAAGTGAAGCTGGATCATAAATGATTCGCGCGAACATAGACAGATATATGTAGATCGGGAGACCATTCCCTTCACAAACAAATGTAATCTACTGCATCTTCAGTGGCTCAGATGTCAGGAGTAAAAGACGACCACTATGTTCATTATTACATCCAGCAACACAACACCTCAATCGCTCAATCTGAGATGTTCTTGTCTAACTTACATCCCTGCTCCGGCATCGAAACAAAGAGGGCGGACTGTGACGGCTGATTCAAGGTAAATCGCTCATGTTAATAAACTATCGTGGGAGTGTCCTCTGTGGGTGTGAGACCACAACGACAGGCTTCTGAAAACGGTTCGATTTGAAAAAGGGGATATTATTTTTACAGATTAATTAAAAACTGCTGCATGGATTTTTATCATTATAGGGAAGATTTGTACATACACTGCCAACACACATTAATGTTCAAACAACATGAAAAAGTGAACTTAGCATCCGATGACCACTTTAACCTTTTTGTATTTTTGTACTTTGTTATACATTTCATAACTTATGATTTTTAAAATAACTATTATGAGTTTTATAAAACTATATAAAAGGATAGATGGGTAGATAGATGATAGATTTTGAACAAGAGAACTATACCTTGTAACGTGTAAACGCTAAATAACGCTAAGTGTTATTTTACGTGTAAAGCATGTTGCATTTCATTCGTTCTTTGCATTCTTCAAGCATTCGCATACTATCCGCCCTAAATAATATTCAGTACAATTTAGGGCGGATGTTATACAAAGTTGGACGCGGGCGTGTCTGCGTCTGAGCCATGGCACCGTTAAACCAATCAGTGGGTCACCTGCTTTTCGCGGTTCAGTGTTGGACAGCGCAAGCCTCAGGTCATCTTCCACCTGGAGCCGATTTCGGTACTTTGTTTTCAAAGCCGTCAATTTTGAAAACCAGGCCTCGCACAGATAAGTTTAAGTTATAGCTCAGACACAGGCCGGACCTTGGGTCTGTTTTAAGCTTCTCCTTATTTTGATATTTTATACATACAGCAATTATGGTGATGAAAACAAATTTCCGCGCTGGTGGAAACACCACAAGACTTCACTTTTGCTTTCACTTTCGAGACCGGCTCGGAAAGCGTTTAGTGTCTCCGCCAGCAGCAGCGAATCAGCGCAGCAGGAAGAGATCCGCGTTCGAGCGCACGCAATAGGCTGAAAATGCCACAAAGTACCAGCAAACTTAATTACAATGAATGTGTCCGGGGAAATAATGAGATATTTGAATTATTTATTAATAAACCAGTGTTTTCAGTGTCGCAAGGATGAAGTTGCCGATCCTGACTCACCATCTCCTCTCTGGACGCGCCTTTAGAAATGCATCTTTACAGATTACATATTGAAAGAGTTTTTCTGACAGAGTATTTGTTTTATTTCGTTAATTAATAATTTCAAGCTTTCTATAGATATATGTATCATGTCTGTGAGGTTTGTATTTGCTGAGTTTCGGTTCATTTTTGTGAAGCGCTCCTGTTGAGGCAACAGAAACCGCATCATGTTTGTTTTCTTTATTTAATAAAAGCACCTTTGCAACGTTTTGTTGATGTTGTGAGTGCACACAAATAAAAGTTGACCCTTAACAGTTGCGAAAGATGTATTATGAGCAAAAATGACTGAATATTTTAAATTGTTTTCACTGAAAAAAAATGCAAGTCATCGCGCTGGCGCCTCAATGTCCTGCAATTTAGCTTCCACTCTCCGCACAAATTTGGGTATGCGTCTAATAGCGCATGTTTCTAAGTTTAACGTTTTAACTAACATTGTTTTATACTTGAACTCTTTTGGGCCTATATCTATAGATTTTATTTTAAGCAAGATGTAATGATTTGAGAAGGCCGAATTGATCAAACAGTCCTTACTTTAAAAAACAAAAACTTTAGGCTATATTTAATGAACAAAAATGCTCCACACGTTTTTTCTAAATTAACTTAATAAAAGAATGAAACAAAATAAAAACACTTTGCCATTACATACAAAACTGAACTATTTCAATAGATGAAACAATAAGCTGTTTTGGGAGAAGGGGGGAAAAAGACGGGCTGGGGCCGATAATTCTGATAAGCTGTCGGACAAGGGCCGGGCTAGGAAATATATATGAGGCCCGTGCATGGGCTCTAATGAACATTTATCCGAATACTTTAATTATTATTCAATGTTTGCAACACAGAAATGTGACCTATACCGTGTGTCCTGGTCGTGTTCAAACAAAGCTTAACTTACATGACCAGAGCTCTCTCTGGATCAGCGGTTGCGCGAAAGCAGGTTTAAATATTCCGATGTGATTGCGATTTCAAAGGCATGGCGAAATCATCATCATATAGCAATAAGATTGCGTGTGTTTGAATCGAGATCGCGACCTTTTAATGAAGTTAAAGTTATCCGGCCAACCCCCGAAAAAAACACTCCAGGTCTAACAATGGGCGAAGATGGATCATTAACATTGCACAATGTTAGTTTGAAGAACACCGGCAAATATAGATACATTGTTTTTAATGCTGAAGGTACACCGATTGATGCTGAAGAAGAGGAAATTAAAGTTTATGGTAAGTGGACAAATAATAACAAAATAAGACTGTATATTTCTACAATAGTTTCTACAGAAGTAGGAAATAACCACCATGTTTCTGTCAGCAAAGGCTCCTAAACCTACTGTGGCATTTAATCGTGATGCTGATGGGAACGCTGTGCTCACCTGTGACACTGGAGACCATACGGATCTGACTGTATCCTGGTATAAAGAAGACAAAATCATCCAGAATGAAAAAAACCCAAAACTGCTCTTGACATCTGCTCAAGTACAGGAGAATAAACTGTACTCATGCAGACTAAGCAATCCTGTCAGCAGTGAGCAAAGCGACAGCATTACAGTATCATGTAAGTCATTTTTATTTCACATGCTTCTCATTCTTAAATATATTAGTTGGTTTCAAGCATCTAGTTCAAAACTAGAAAAAAATCTTAAATTAAAAAAAAAAATGAAATTTTAGTATCGTAATATGTTGGATAAATAGGTGAACACAGACTGAAGGCAGATTTGAATTGAAACATTGTACTGTATTTTCAGAACAGATCTTATATATAATATATTTTATATTTATTTTAATTTCTGTCATCCATAATTATGTCTAACAATCTGTTCTTGTTTCATCATGTAAAGGCCCCAGTCTTTAAACTCTTAAAATGTGTTCTCGTGGTCTGTAGCCAATGCAAGAAGCAACAACAAAGAGACGTCTTCATAACCTCTAGTATGAGCATATGTATTTTCAACAAAAGGAAAACTGATCGAACTTTAAAGCTCCTTGTTGGGCTTTAAAAGTTCACAACAATCCTCTACAGTCATCAGCGTATTTTAAATGCCAAATCATACATTCATTTAGCAGTTGCTTTGATCCAAAGTGACATAATAGTAATAATAATAGTCATATATATATATATATATATATATATATATATATAATTATAAATTACTGAATTAATCTATAAAGGTATCTTCACAAAACTATTTATTTGTTATATTTCACCAGCTTACAACAGGAATGCAAAACCATTTGCCACAGTTTCCTGTAATAACACATGCATTAGATTAATTAGATTAGATTAAAAGACCTAAAAACAGATTTAAACAAGCTAGTATATCCTGTATACAGGCCAAGGCAGTAACCATAGAAGGACCAATAGTTTAGTTTAAAAAATGGTTAAGGAAATTCTAGGTCGAATTCCAGTTGATGTTACATTTACCAGTCAGCAAGTAAGCAAGTGCAACAAAGCTTTATTTAAAATCCAGAAATACTCAGGAATCCACTTTGAGGAAAGCAGTTGATTGGATTTAAAACAAAAACAACATGAAATACTTAAAATATAAATACAAAATATAACACACAAAATATACTTGCATGTGAGCATTAACCAACATGCAAAAAAATATGAACATGCAAGTTTGATGCTACATTTAAATATTAACTCACAAGGTTTTACTCCTCTAACATGTGAAAATGGCAATTTTATGAATGTCTTGTCTTTAATATCTTTCAGAGGATATCTTTCAGATGAGTTGAGGCTGAGGAATCTTCAAGCTCCAGATCCTGCCTAAACAGATCCGAACACAGTAAATAACAGCTTATTACAAATGATGACCTGAGACTTCATTGAACACACACAAATCACCTTATGAATGTGAATTTTTGATGTATTTGACAGATGATTCAATGTTACTGTTTATTGGTTCATTCCTTTGCCTTGGTATCTTAATTAAACAGAAATAAATTAAACAGTAGTGGTCAGAATTATTAGCGATTATGATCAAAGCTCTGAAACATTTTTTTTTTACATTCAAAAAATAAATAAATAAATAAATAAATAAAGATAACCATTTAACAAGTAAAACAAATGACAGTGGAGGGAAAGCACTATGAAACTAGAAATTAGTACATTCCCATTCATATTTACAACTTTAGCACACTGCGGTGACTATAATGAAATTATCCAGCAGCCATGTCTTCCTGTTTCATAAGGTTATGAATATGAGGAACACAAAGGCCAAATTCTCTTAATCATCAGAAAAGTCTTGAGAAAAAACAAAGTAACAAACATTTCTCACCACATGTGGTTTGGGAGGGTTTCAAGAAAAGAAAATGCTCTCTTCTGAAGAATCTAAGGATCCTCAAATGCAAACAGTGTGTGTTGTGCTTGAAGAGAGCAACCATACATTCCTGTTGTTTTACTTTCTTTCTTTCATTTGTTGATTTATGTATAATCATTTATTATTTAATCATTTTTATTACATTTAATCATAATCATTTGTAATAATCATAGTCATTTATATACTTGTTTCATCGATTAATTTATTGATTGGTCATTTATATCATATTATTTGCTTTTTATATTATTTTTTCATTGTTGTTTAGTCTTATGACCGTGTGGTTTCTAGGGCTGTATGTCTTCATTAATAAGAGATCATTACACAACTAAGATTATTCAATAAACTGCTCCTTTTTATCATCACGCATGTCCTACTTCTGCTCTTCACTGGCTTCTTGGCTGATAGAAGTTAAAGGGGTCATCAGATGCCCATTTTCCACAAGTTGATATGATTCTTTAGGGTCTTAAAGGGGTCATCGGATGCTAAGTTCACTTTTTCATGTTGTTTGAACATTAATGTGTGTTGGCAGTGTATGTACAAATCTTCCCTATAATGATAAAAATCCATGCAGTGGTTTTTAATTAATCTGTAAAAATAATATCCCCTTTTTCAAATCGAGCCATTCTCAGATGCCTGTCGGTGTGGAGTCACACCCACAGAGGCCGCTCCCACAATAGTTGATTGACATGATTTTATGATTGACATGATTGATTTCGGACCTCGGATCAGCTGTCACAGTCCACCCTCTTTGTTTCGATGCCGGAGCAGGGATGTAAGTAAGACAAGAATATCTCTGATTGAGCGATTGAGGTGTTGTGTTGCTGGATGTAATAATGCACATAGTGGTCGTCATTTACTCCCGACATCTGAGCCACTGAAGATGCAGTGGATTACGTTTGTTTGTAAAGGGAATGTGCCTCCCGATCTACATATATCCGTCTATGTTCGCGCGAATCATTCATGATCAGGCTTCACTTACAGCAGAAGTGAGTATAATCATTTTTTATGAATCTTTGCGATCGTCTTTTCTTTATAACATGGTAGTTAGGAAGTTTAGCTGCTAAACACAGCTAAATGTGGCTAAAGTAAACAAGAACCTCATTCCACAGAGAGAAGAGAGGGCCGGGGTGAGCAGAGCTCATTTGCATTTAAAAGAACAACCCCTTAGAATGAGATGATTTTTGCAGAGCTCATTTTGTCAAGGTAAAAAGGGTGTTGTTTTACAAAACCATTGAGAATTTTTAATCAAAGTATATTAGAGACTTTTCATTAAGACCCTAAAGAATCATATCAACTTGTGGAATATGGGCATCCGATGACCCCTTTAATGAAAAGTCTATAATATACTTTGGTTAAAAATTCTCAATAGTTGTGTAAAACAACACCCTTTTTACCTTGCCAAAATCAGCTCTGCAAAAATCATCTCATTCTGGTCGAGGCTGCTCTCATCCAAATGAGTTCTGCTCGCCCCGCCCCTCTCTTCTCTCTGTGGAGCCTGTTTACTTTAGTCACATTTAGCCGCGTTTAGCCGCTAAACTTGCTAACTAGCACTTTATTAGGAAAGGCGATCGCAAAGATTCATAAAAAAACCCCTTATACTCACGTCTGCTGTAAGTGAAGATGGATCACGAATGATTCACGCGAATATAGACAGATATATGTAGATACTGCATCTTCAGCGTCTAAATGAGTAAATGACGACCACTATGTTCATTACTACATCCAGCAACACCTCAATTGCTCAATCTGAGATATTCTTGTCTAACTTACATCCCTGCTCCAGCATCAAAACAAAAAGGTTGGACTGTTACAGCTGATCTGAGGTAAGACGCTCATGTCAATCAACTATGGTGGGAGTGGCCTCTGTGTGTCCGACAGGTATCTGAGAATGGCTCGATTTGAAAAAGGGAATATTATTTTTACAGATTAATTAAAAACTACTGCATGGATTTTTATCATTATAGGGTAGATTTGTACATACACTGACAACAGGGGCAGTCATGGCCTAATGGTTAGAGAGTCGGGCTTGTAACCCGAAGGTCACTGGTTTGATTCCCGCACCAGCAGGAACTGAAGGTGGGGATTGTGAATAAACAGTGCTCTTTCCACCTTCAATACCATTACTGAAGTGCCCTTGAGTAAGGCACTGAACCCCCAGTTGCTCCCCGGGCGCTGGAGCAATGGCTGCCCACTGCTCCGTGTGTGCGTTCACTTCTCACTGCTGTGTGTGTGTGCACTCGTGATGGGTTAAATGCAGAGGACCAATTTCAACTATGGGTCACCATAGTTGACTGTATGTTGTCACTTTCACTTTCACTTTCAACACACATTAATGTTTAAACAACATGTAAAAGTGAACTTAGCATCCAATGACCCCTTTAAAGGAAAAGTCTACTTCCAGAACAAAAATTTACAAATAATGTACTCACCCCCTTGTCATCCAAGACGTACAATGTCATAAAGAAAATATGTTTTTTGAGGAAAGCATTTCAGGATTTTTCTCCATATAATGGACTGATATGGTGCCCCTAGTTTGAACTTCCAAATTGCAGTTTAAATGCTGCTTCAAACGATCCCAAATGCGGTTGTAAATGATCCCAGCCAAGAAAGAAGGGTCTTAACTAGCGAAACGATCGGTTTATATACTTTATATACTTTTTAATGTCAAACACTCGTCTTGTCTTACTCTGTTGAACTTTTTTTCCAGTTTATGACAGTTAGGGTATGTCGAAAAACTCCCATCTCATGTTCTCCCTCAACTTCAAAATCGTCCTATATCGCTGTTTTACCTTTTTCGTTAAGGGTGTTTGATCTTCTTTACATGTTCACTTTGCAAAGACTGGGTCGGTACTTCTGCAGCGATGTAGGATGATTTTAAAATGATTTTTGAAGTTGAGGGAGAAAATACGACTCCAGCATATTCATTTGTCAGACACTACTGGAATCTGAAATGAGACTGGATTTTATTGTCAGATAAAACTAAACAATGCGCTTTTTAGCAGCAATCACTCAAGATGGGTTTGGTGCACACGGGGATAAAAAAAGTACCCCATGTATACCATCAAATATACTGCTGTATCTTTAATGTTGTGGTTGTGTGAACATCTTGTTCAGATATACACAGCATCATGGATTTTATGAAATACAGATAAAAAATAAATACTGGCTCCCTCTGTTAGAAATCTTAAGGTCAAGGCTGACTCTTCCATCAGTACAATGCTCCACAAAATAAAAATAAATCTTCACAAAACTATTTATCTGTCATATTTACCCAGCCTACAACATGAAGACAAAGCCCTTTGCCAGTTTCCTGTAATAACATACTGTATGTATTAGATTCTAGTAAACAGATCTAAAAACAGATTTAAACAAGCTAACACATCCGGTACACAGGCAAAGGCCATAACCATAGAGGGGGAAAAAAAAAAAAAAAAACATGACAAAAAAACTAAATCTTATATGCAACTACTACAGAAGGTTCACATGCTCACTGATACTTTAGAAACACTATGCGTTAAGAGCCAGTGGGTGAAAACTTTTATAATTTGAAGATCAGGGTATTTTTAACTTATTTTGTCTTCTGCAAAAGTATATTCTGTTGCTTTTGCACACACAAAAATGGGGTCAAAATTGTACCTTTTTGACAGTTTGAACAGTTTGTCACTGGAGCAGTACCCTTAAAAGGACATCCTTGTACCTTTTTTACCCCTAATAGGTGCATATTAGTAGCTTAGAGTAGTAACCCTTAAGGTACTAACATGTACCTATAGGGGTGAAAAAAAGGTACAAAAAATAAAAAAAGTTTTAAAAGACAAAACATAATGGTAGACTTACCATGACAAGTCGGTATAAACAGGAAAAGCATGATAAAGACCATGCTGATTGAAACAGCAGCAATCCAAATGACAAATCCCCAGAAATCAGCTGAAAAGAAAGTGTTATGTTTATAAAACAAAGCCTACACACATTTAAATGATCAGAATTTAGGTTTAAAAAAAAAAAAAGAAAGAGATTAAATTACCCTACATATTTAAAACTAAAATGGCTTACAAACACACCAGAGATACACAGGAAGTGCAAAAACAGAAACCACAAACATGGTGGGTGTTTCATTAAGTGTTCAGCATTTATTGCAGCTGTTTTGTGTAAATTCATGGCAAATGTTCAAAATGTAAATAAAATAAGTCTTTGTCTGGAAAAGAGCCAGTTAAGATTTCAAATTTCAAAATGAATTGCAAGAACACCTAAAAACTTCATTTTGTGAAATATTTGCCTGTTAAATGGTGTTTGTGCTGTCGTTCTGTCCTAAAAAGCACCATTGTACTATCATGTTTTTGAGGACATGTACATGGTGTAACATTGATAACGTTTGTTAGCATAATAAAAGCTATTTTAAATGACTAGAATTACTAGCTGTATTATATGTTAAGTAAAAAGGTCATAACACATAAACAATTTATATTAATAAACATAAAAATCAATGTCGTCTCACCCAACACTTCCAACTTGAATCTTTGTTCCTGCTCTTTACTATTGATGTCAATGGTATAAACTCCACTATGTTCGACAGTTAATTTAGTTATAGTGATTTGTCCAGTTTTCACATCAAGAGTTGTGATGCCTTTGAATCTCGGATTCGGGATGTTAAAACCATCATCATCCCATTCAATCGCTTTGAAAACAACTCCACTGATGTTTTTGTGTTTCCATGTAATGCTGGTGACCGGAGGATTTATGTTGGTTAGACGAAAAGACACTGTGTCACCCACTGCTTTCATCTCATCTTGACCTAGTGAGTGAAATATGACAGAAATGTTTTCCAACAAGCAAGTATCTGTTATTCACTACACTCATTTATACTTTGTACATAATTATACTCTAATATAATTTAAAATCAAACTGCTTTAGGGTCGACAAAAACAGAAATTGTGCAAACTTCAATACAACTATTAAAAAATGTACCTGAAAACATTTTTACAACATTTTAAACATCCACCTGAAACAGTGGACACAATGCAGACGGCAACCAACGTCAAGCATTGTGCAGACATTTTTTGTTGTACAAAGGACACATTAATGGACTTTTCTTCCGTTTTGCTCTGAATATCCTTTACACAGGGCAGATCTCACTTGCCATATAATGGCATTTTATCCATATAATGGACTGATATGGTGCCCCGATTTTGAACTTCCAAAATGTAGTTTAAATGCAGCTTCAAACGATCCCAAATGCAGTTGTATACGAGCCCAGCCGAGGAAGAAGGTCTTATCTAGTGAAACGATTGGTTATTTTTATTTTTAAAAAAAAAATACAATTTAAATACTTTTTAAACCTTGCTCTTAGGGTATGTCAAAAAACTCCAATCGTCTTTCTCTCTCAATTTCAAAAATCATTTCAAAATCATCCTACATCACTGCAGAAGTGCCAACCCAGTCTTTGCAAAGTGAACATGCAAAGATCAAACACTCTTAACAAAAAAGGTAAAACAACCATATAGGTCTTTATATCTATGATTCAGGACGGCAAAACAATAATCATCCCATGCAATTGCCCAAACAGCAATTCCACTGTCTCTGTGTTTCCCTATAATGCTCTGGATAGGAGGAACAACTTTGTCTGGATGAAAAGAAACTGCTTTCTTCACAGCATCGTAGAGACATGTTTGTTACAAAAAGGACATGCACATTTATGCATTAAATATGCTTGGTTGTTTTATTTACTTCAAAAGGTTTTTTACGGTTAATGAAATAAACACACTGGCCTAAAAACTGTATTTTGTAATTTTCCATTATGCAAAATGACATATGAATTTCCACCAAAATACTGTGGGGGTTGAGACACGACCACTGACATTTACTCATGCAACCCATTTTTAGATAGTGAAACACCATAAATAGCGTTTCCTTATTAATAAAAAGAATCTTTTTTCGAGTCATTTCGTTCATTTTAGCAAAATATAATTAAAATGTTACCTGTTACCTCCCTAACCTAACACATCTGCTTACTGCTTACACAAAGGTTGATCACACTTCAAACAAAACAAAACTATAATGCTATAAGTAACAGAAAAAAATTATTCATTGTTTACCTGGGTCTTTAGTCTATGATTAGCTCACCTCACCTCGTTTGAGTCGTTTGAGTCGTTTTCGGGTTTGAGTCGTTCGTTTATCAAGTGACAGCCCAATAATCTTAACCTATGCAGTCTGTATATATATAGAATATATTCAAATAAATTAGGTTAAATATTTCAATCGGATTTCCAATGTTAAGGGTATGTTAAGGGTTAGGAGGTGGTTAGGACAATAATTAAGTGTATACAATTAAACAACTACATATTTCTTTAAAATATAATAACATAAAGAACTGAATAGCAAGCGCTATTAAATAGTATAAGTTAATACATACATAAATACAATAAATAAATAAATAAAATAATACAAAAAAAATCTATAGGGTCCTAGAATTGCGGTCCTGAAACAACGACTCGTTCGTCCCGAGTCACATTAAAGATTCGTTCAAAATGAACGAATCGTTCAAGAACGACCTATTACTAGCAAAAACACGTTTTAAACAGGAACTTTTTCACTAACACGCACTGGATTGTGGCCAAATCTATCTCGCCACTATCTTATTATTGCAGTTTCAACTAATGACTCTTTTCACTGCGTGAAAAACTGTGTGGTTGACAACCGTATCAAGTGTCACTGAATGCGTAAGAGTTTGCAGCCTTAATTTGATTGGTCAGCATTACTGATATTTTTAGTTGATGATTCTGCATAACCACCAACTCCCTGATCGCAACCTTTCTCTTCTCTTTTCTGTTTCTGCGAATAGTTTCTGTCTCCTGGAGCTGATTGTGAAAAGGTTTTGAAACATTTGCTGTTTTCTAGAAGAGCAATGAGCTGCCAATACTGTGTCATATTTTTATTCCTCTGTGGAGTTACTGCCTTCTCTGGTAGGTTATGGTTTCATTTTGTGTTGATATGTTAATAATCTCAACTCTTTAATTTAGAGACTTTACTGTGGGTCCAAAATATATTTTGTTGTTGCTATTAAAGGTTATAATTTGATTTTAAAAAGTTATGTAGTAAGTCATGCAACATTACCTTTTCTTCTCATGCATATTGCGTTATACAGTGTCAACTCACGACAGTATACAAATCACTGTAAATCATGTGTTTTCAGTTAACTTAAAAATATTGGCCTACTTAGTTTAGGAACATCTAAATTCACTTTTGTGGGGAAGATCGGGTCAAATAATGTAAGGCAACAAAACTTCTAAAACTTTTAAATGCAAATCTAGTGATGTTTATATGCAAACTGCTGCAATGAGAGTTTGTGCACATCTACCTTTAATAGAAGACACTTACAGATCTAAAATATTGACTGTTTTGAGGAGATCAAATGTTGGATGGCTAATCATTTTTTGCTATTAAATGAAAGCAAAAGCAAAATTTAATTTTAGGCCACTCTAGGTCTTCATCTGTTTTTAATTTAGAGTCTCTCTCTGCCGGTGTTTACTTCCGTAAGAAATCTTGTGGTTACATTTGTTTCCTTACTCAGCTTTGAGAATCAAAATAGCACAGTGGTAATAAGCTGTTTTTTCCGTCTGAGATCAATTGTGAATCTGAAACAGTTTCTGCCCCCATAAAGATTTAGAGACTGCAATCCATGTTTTCATAACATCATGCCTGGACTACTCTGATTCCCTGGTCTGCCTCAAATGGAGATTTCACGCCTGTTGTCCAAAAATGCTGCAGTGAGGCTTCTTAATGTAACAAAAAAGAGGGATAGCATTTCTCCAATTTTAGCATATTTACATTGGCTTCCTGTAAAGTCTAGAACTGATTTTAAAACAGCTGTTTTTGTGCACAAGGCACAAAAACAGCTGGTCTTGCACCAAAATACATTAGTGACCTTCTGATTCCTTCCTCAAAGAGCACTTAGGTCTAGTAATCAGCTTCTCTTAACTGTCCCACGTAAAACCAAAGGTGGTTGGGCCTTTTCAGCTGCAGCTCCTAAACTTTGGAATAGTTTGCCTGTAAATCTGTTCTCAAATCGTATTTGTTTTCTCTGGCTTTTGATTAAAGTTAGTTTAAGGATTTGATTTCAAATTGTTCTGATTCAATTTATCTATTTATTTATTTACTTATTTATTTATTTATTTTTATTATTTATTTATTTAGTTTTGTTTTTTTTTTTGAATGTTTCAACATTATGCATGTTTCCTTTAAATAGGTTTTTATACAAAAACAGCTTTTTATGTAAAATTCACTTTACAAAATACCCACATTTTTAACTTTTATTCATGGGGATAACGTATAATTTGACATGGTGGTTTAGTGTAAGATTTTTGCCCATCTTAAAATGCCGTTTTAAAAATAAAACAAATTATCACTTTTACCAGTAGATAGCTGCAGAGCTCCACTATTTACTATTTGACCAACTGAAAGATATCTTTTTACAAGTTTTTTTTTTTTCAGTTGGATATCTACATATTATGAAATCACAATTATAACAATAAAAATTACTTTTTGTCAAAGTAATGGATGAATGGATGAATTTTGAATAGATGAATTTTGAATTCAGAAGGGCACTGAGGGAAAACCTTCAAGAGAAGGCTCTTTCTGGAGGAGCTTGGAACAGCTCAGTTGGCTCCCCTTATGGCAGGGATGCTCAATCCTGCTCCTGGAGATCTACCTTCTTGCAGAGTTTAGTTCAAACCCTGACCAAACACACCTGTCTGTAATTATCAAGTGCTCCTTCAGATCCTAATTAGTTGGTTCAGGTGTGTTCGATCAGGGTTGGAGCTGAACTCTGCAGGAAGGTAGATCTCCAGGAGCAGGATTGAGCACCCCTGCCTTATGGTGAATCGACTTTTTGTTGGTTTGATTCTACAAAAAATATTAAACTTTGACAGAAAGTAATTTTTATTGTTATAATTGTGATTTCATAATATGTAGATATCAATCCAACTGAAAACACTCATAAAAAGATATCTTTCAGTTGGTCAAACAGCAAATAGTAAAAAAAGCTCTGCTGCCATCTACTGGTAAAAGTGATCATTTTCTTATTTTTAAAACAGCATTTTCCAAAAGATGGGCAAAAATCTTACACTAATCCATGTCAAATTATCCATGTTATCCCCATGAATGAAAGTTAAAAATGTGGGCCTTTTATAAAGGGAATTTTACATAAGAAGCTGTTTCTGTATAAAAACCTATTTAAAAAACAAATTATTAATTTATATCAATAAATTAAAAAAAAAACTCTTATTTTGTTACAAAATTACATTTTGTTGCGTGGGGTCTCTAGAGACCCCAAAGACCATGAGTGTACATCCCAAAATGAAGTTAAAATAGAATATTTTTTGTGAAATTTAAGTATCATAATATGTTAATACAATATAACCTATAAAATAGGTGAACACAGATTTGAAGGCAGATTTGAACTTAAACATTGTACTGCATTTTCAAAATCATTTTTTAATGTTGAGTCAGGGAATATATGCTTTGATTTTTTTAATTTCTGTCAGCCATAATCATGATTTTGTTATCTTTTTTTTTTGTTACCCTCTTACCTGTTTCATGATTTCTGTTGATATTCTGATGAAAAACCTCTATATGCTGTCTAATGAAGGTCCCCATTTGCAACAACATACCCAATGCGTTTTGATGACAGGTCCTGTTGTTGTAGGAGTCAGTGTGTGTTAAATGAACTGTATCATGTATCAAAGTTATCTAAAAAGAAATCTACCCTGAGAAATATTAATTCTCTATAATGTTTTGTTTATTTCCCATGGTAAACCACATATGAGATCATTAACCCTGTAGAGTTTTATTAAATGCTAATATCATCTTATTACAGTCTCAGCAAAGACATGTGGAAAAGAGCTACTGGAGGGAACGTCCTGCACCATCAAACTGAAAACAAGAAACAATGAAAAACCTGCAGAGATCAAATGGGCCCATCTCTCTAGTGATGCCTTCATTGAAAAGAAAAAAGGGAAGATTAAGAATAATAAAATAGATGGGGAAATAAGCGAAGATGGATCATTAACATTTAAAAGTGTTCGTCTGAAGGACAGCGGCAAATATAAATACACTGCTTTTAATAATGATGGTACAGAGCTTGGTGCTGGAGAAGAGGAAATTAAAGTTTATGGTAAGAGGACAAATATTCATACTCTTCCACTATAATAGCAAAATAAGACTGCATATTTCTACAGTAGTCCCAGTAGTAGGAAGTAAACACCATGTTTCTGTTACAGCAAAGGCTCCTAAACCTACTGTGAAGGACAACTGCAAAAATGGGGAAGCTACACTCACCTGTGACATTGGAGACCGTACAGATCTGACTGTATCCTGGTATAAAGAAAACAAAATCATCCATGAAAAAAACCCTCAATTGCTCTTGACATCTGCTCAAGTACAGGAGAATAAACCGTACTCATGCAGAGTAAGCAATCCTGTCAGCAGTGAGCAAAGTGACAGCATTACAGTATCATGTAAGTCATTCTTATTTCACATGCTTCTCATTCTTCAATGGACTGAGTTTGTTTTAATTTTTCAGGATTTTTAACAGCTTAAAATAGATTCATGATCATCTTTCAGGTGCCACAGGTGAAAGCTCAGGTCCACGTAAACTCTTTGGCTTTGATTTTTGGATCATGGTGAGCATTTTAGCAGGTTCAGGAGCCCTTCTGCTACTGCTAATATGTGTTCTTGTGTACTCTAGCCAATGCAAGAATCGCCAAAAAGGTAAGAGACATCTTTATCACCTCTGAAATTATACTGTATGAGCATTTGAACTGATCAAACTGTGAAGCTGTGGCTGTTCTTGTTAAGCTTTAAAAGTTCACACCACAATCCTCCACAGTCATCAGCATATGTAAATGCCAAATCTGAAACTTACATTATTCATTTAGCACATGCATTTATCAAATGCTAAATAATAGTACTAGTATAAAAATACTATATAGTCATATAAATACAATGTGAAATCACTGAAATGAACCTATAAAGGAATATATATATATATATATAAAATAAGGGTTATTTGTTAATTACCATTTACCGTTTTATCATTTAGCTGAAGCCTTTATCCAAAGTGACTTACAAATGACAGTAAAAGAAGCAATCAAAACAACAAAAGATCAATGATATATAAATGTTGTGACAAGTTTTTTATAGCACTTTATCTATTTGTGTCAATAGATTTCAATTACAATATTTACAATATTTTTAAAAGCCGTTTTCTCAAAATGAGTTTTTTCTCCTACACATTTTTATTCCTGTCTATATCCTGAAGGATTTTACAGATGGATTTGTTCATATATAATTTGCTTGATTTTATGTTTTATTCCCCCCTAAAAAACAGTAAAAATATGTTGTAAGTTCTAAGTTTTTTTAGAATTATGGAGTGACAAAATGAGAACTGGGTAAGTTAAGGTGATAACAATTAGTTATTATATATATATATATATATATATATATAGCAATTATTTTTACATATTATTTTTATTAATTTCTATATATATATATATATAATTTTTCTATTTACTTTTACTTTTTATTAAACATCAAAGACCCATGAACATTTAAAAGCATTTTTAAATTATTTAAATATGGCAATGTTTTGAGCATCTTGTCTTTGATATCTTTCAGATGAGAGAGGGCTCAGGCTGAGGAATCTTTAAACTCCAAATCCTACCAAAACAGCGAAAACAATTCATTACAAATGACAACCTGTGTTCACATAAATCTCCTTATGAATCTGGATTTTTGTTCAGACAGAGAGTTCGAAAAGAAGCAAAGTTATCAAGACACAGATGGTAACGAGCTCCAGCTGGGCTTTAGAGGATCAACGATGAGCACAACTCTGTGCCCGATGTAGTATCTGTCATTTACGTACAAGTTACGAGAGGAAAAATAGTATTTATATGTACTTTATAAAACATACAGTCACGATTTTCCACAAAGAAATCAAATAAACTTTCTTTTGTATATCTTTGCTTTCCCACAGCAAGCAGCACAATGACCTTATTTTAAAAAGAATAAAATTTTTTTGTGAATTATTAACAAGTTTATGTTATTCATAAATGGTTAGAATTTTTGTTTTGGGTTTTGAGCAAATAATAAGCACAGCATTTCAAATGCTTTAAAGATTGGACACAACTGCAGTCTTACCGTGAAAACCAATTATGAGAAACAGGAAAAGGATGATGATGGCCACAGCGATCAAAGGAATGACAATTGAAATGGCAAGACTTGAGTTTGAACCTAATGAAGAAAATAAAACATGCAACACTTATAAAGCAAATCCAGCCCTGGATCACAATTGTGTTAATAAATAACATTTAAAATTAAGAGACCATAAAACATTTAAATATCTACTGTGCAAGCAAGTGCAAAGAGTGTTTATTAAGTGACAGCAAATGAAAACAACAGCCGACGGAAACTCCAGCCGAGAGAAAGAGAGAGCGCGTACACCACGCGATCACAACGGGCTGAAAACACACTTGGCCAGGAGTCCAACAACAGTGAATAAATCGCAACGTGAGTGCAGTAATCCACAAGGCAGGACGAGAACAGGAACACGACAAGCTGAACGAGAGACAAGATTAACGAACCGACAACACACAATGCAAACGCCAGGCTTAAATAGACAGCGCAAATGAGCTGCAGCTGTAGCGCTCTGATTAGACCGGCAGCTGCAGTTGCTACGCGACAGACGCACACACACCAGACAGAGACGCAAAATGAACACACAGACCCATAAACCGTGACAGTACCCCCTTACCTGACGATTGTAATCATCGATGAGGGAGTGATCCAGTATGTCTCTCGCAGGCACCCAACTCCTCTCCTCAGGACCGTAACCCTCCCAGTCCACCAAGTACTGAAAACCTCATCCCCTCCGTCTCGAGTCCAGAATACGTTTTACCGAATAAGCTGGTTCTCCATCTACGAGACGCGGAGGGGGAGGAACCGGGACAGGCGGATTAATGGCTGAATGAAAAACGGGCTTTAAAGGAGAAGTCCGGTGTGATATTGACCTAAAGTGTATTGAATCATGATACCGAGTGTGAACTAACCTTGCATATCTCATCTCGGCTTGTCCACTCCAGTCCGAAATCTGGGGTCAGTTAGCCGATGCTAACAACAGGTTGTCGATGAGAGTAAATGGGGCATCGGGCTAGCCATGTAAATAAATCACTGTTTTACACCATTTACGAGGCCCAAAGTAGCTCCACACTTCATTGGTAGACTTCCAAGGGCCCTGGCATTTAAAACGAGACATTGAGAACTCAGAATAACCACCGGTAGTTTATTTACAAGAAGACTTATACAAACAGTACCTGCAAGAAAATGACGGGCCGCCGCCATCTTCAATGTAGTCACGATAAGTTGAGTGTCGAGCAGGAACGAAACTACAACCTGATAAGTCACGTGAGTCCTCGCGTTTGTTTTGGACTGGAGTTAGTGCAGACAGTTGGCAATTGCAAGGATGTCGGACGATGAAGCTACTGAGTTTTATGAAGACGAGGATGAAACATTTGAGTTTGATGGGCGTCCTTATTTATTTGAGCCTGAATATACGGAGGAAGAGCTGCGTGAGCGCCGTGAAAGGAGAGAGATTGAGAGACAGCGTGCGGAGGAAGCAGCTGCAAGCAGAGCCACAACACAGCCTCGTATCACGGGGAGATGGTGGTGTTCCTGCCGGTGCTGTGAGATAATGCCTACCGACATGGAGTGTTTTTGTTGCAAAGAGTGGGTAGTTTCGTTCCTGCTCGACACTCAACTTATCGTGACTACATTGAAGATGGCGGCGGCCCGTCATTTTCTTGCAGGTACTGTTTGTATAAGTCTTCTTGTAAATAAACTACCGGTGGTTATTCTGAGTTCTCAGTGTCTCGTTTTAAATGCCAGGGCCCTTGGAAGTCTACCAATGAAGTGTGGAGCTACTTTGTGCCTCGTAAATGGTGTAAAACAGTGATTTATTTACATGGCTAGCCCGATGCCCCATTTACTCTCATCGACAACCTGTTGTTAGCATCGGCTAACTGACCCCAGATTTCGGCCTGGAGTGGACAAGCCGAGATGAGATATGCAAGGTTAGTTCACACTCGGTATCATGATTCAATACACTTTAGGTCAATATCACACCGGACTTCTCCTTTAATTTGGATACATGAAACACCGGATGAATTCTCCTGTACGCCGGAGGAAGTTTGAGGCAGACTGTCACCGGACTAATAATTTTGGTGACAGTAAATGGGCCAATAAATTTGGGGGCAAGCTTATTACTGACGGAGCGAAGAGGAATATCTTTAGATGAAAGCCACACTTTTTGACCAACGACGTAGACGGGAGGCTTCGACCAGTGGCAATCGGCCTGGGCCTTGGTGCGCGCCCCCACCTGGAGGAGGGTCTGTCTAGCCTTGCTCCAGGTGCGTCGGCACCTCTGGACAAATGCGTGGGCAGAGGGGACCGCGACTTCGGATTCCATACTCGAGAAAACAGGTGGCTGGTACCCTAAACTACACTCAAATGGCGATAGGCCCGTAGCTGAGACTGGTAACAAGTTATGAGCGTACTCAACCCATGAGAGCTGCTGGCTCCAAGAGGAGGGGTTCTGAGAGACCAAACATCGCAACATACGTTCCAAATCTTGATTGGCCCTCTCCGTCTGACCGTTACTCTGGGGATGAAACCCAGAAGAAAGACTAACCGTCGCCCCCAATAAATGACAAAACTCTCTCCAAAATTTGGAAACAAACTGAGGCCCCCTGTCAGAGACCACGTCCATCGGGAGGCCATGAATGCGAAAAACGTGGTCAATGACAGCAACCGCTGTCTCTCTGGCAGATGGTAATTTGGGCAGAGGGATGAAATGGGTTGCCTTCGAGAACCGGTCCACCACGGTCAAAACCACCGTGTTTCCCTGTGAGGGCGGGAGACCCGAAACAAAATCTAGCGAAATGTGGGACCAGGGTCTCGAAGGAACTGACAACGGCTGAAGGAGTCCAGCGGGGGGTCGATTGGAAGACTTAGAAACAGCGCAGACCGAGCAAGCCAAAACAAAAGGACGAATATCACGAGCCATAGATGGCCACCAGAACCGTTGTTTGACGAGAAACATGGTACGATTAACCCCCGGGTGACAGGCTACCTTGGAACAATGACCCCATCGGATGACTTCGGACCTTAAACCCTCTGGCACAAACAAACGACCCGGTGGGCATCCGGGCGGGGGCGTTACCCCTTGAGAGGCCGTGCGGACCTTCGACTCGATCTCCCACGTGACCGCAGAAACAAAAACCTTCTGTGGCACAATGGACTCGGGAAAAGACGGGCGCTCCGAATGATCAAAAATACGGGATAACGCATCCGGCTTGATGTTTTTAGAACCCGGACGGTAAGAAATAGAAAAATCAAAACGACCGAAAAAAAGAGCCCACCGGCCTGCCTAGAGTTTAACCTTTTGGCAGATTGGATGTATTCAAGATTCTTGTGGTCAGTCCAAACGATAAAGGGAACCCCCGAACCCTCTAACCAATGGCGCCACTCTTCCAAGGCAAGCTTGACTGCCAGCAACTCTCTGTTACCAATATCATAGTTACGCTCTGCGGGTGATAAACGGTGAGAAAAATACGCGCAAGGATGCATCTTGCCGTCCGCGGAGGAGCGCTGGGATAGCACCGCGCCGACCCCCACCTCTGACGCGTCAACCTCCACCACAAACTGCCGGGACGGATCAGGGGCAACAAGGATGGGAGCTGAAACAAAGCAGCCTTTCAGTTTGGCAAACGCAGCGTCCGCTGCGCTGGACCACCTGAACGGGGTTTTGGTGGAGGTTAAGGCAGTCAAAGGGGCGGCTAGCTGGCTGAAATTGCGAATGAACCGCCGGTAAAAATTGGCAAAGCCCAGAAACCTCTGCAGGGCCTTGCGGGAATCTGGAGTTGGCCAATTCACCACAGCCTGAACCTTGTCGGAATCCATGCGCACCCCCTCGGCCGAGACGATGTAACCCAAAAAGGGAACAGACTGTGCATGAAAAACGCATTTCTCCGCCTTGACATAAAGCCCATTCTCTAACAGCCTCTGAAGCACTCGTCTGACGTGCTGAACATGTTCCTGGAGAGAACGAGAAAATATCAGTATGTCATCCAGGTAGACATAAATGAACTGATCTACCATATCTCTCAGCACATCGTTGACGAGTGCTTGGAAGACCGCAGGAGCGTTCGAGAGGCCAAAAGGAAGAACAAGATATTCAAAATGCCCCCTGGGGGTATTAAAAGCGGTCTTCCATTCATCCCCCTCTCTCATGCGAACCAAATGATAAGCGTTATGGAGATCCAATTTCGTGAAAAATGACGCCCCCTGCAGACGTTCAAAAGCTGACGACATCAACGGTAAAGGATAAGTATTCTTCACCGTGATGCCGTTCAAGCCTCGATAGTCAATACAGGGACGAAGAGAGCCGTCCTTCTTTTTCACGAAAAAGAAACCCGCACCAGCCGGGGAAGAGGAAGGACGGATGATCTTGGCTGCTAGAGAATCAGAAATATATTTCTCCATAGCCTCCCTTTCCGGAGTGGAAAGCGAATATAATTTGCCCTTAGGCGGAGTCGTACCTGGTAATAAGTCTATAGCACAGTCGTAGGGACGATGCGGAGGTAGAGAAGCAGCTCGAGACTTACTGAACACTCCCTTCAGGTCAAGGTACTCACATGGCACGTTCGACAGATCCATATGTTCATTCTGAAACACAGAAGAAGACACAGGAGAACACGCAGACAACAAACAGGAAGCATGACAATATTCACTCCAACCAAAAACAGAATTCATGCGCCAGTTTATATGGGGGTTATGAAGCACCAGCCAGGGATGCCCCAGAACCACAGGAGCCGAGGGAGAGTCAGTAAGAAGAAAGTCAATGTTCTCAGAATGATTCCCAGAGGTGATCAGTCTTAATGAGACAGTGGTATGCGTAACGGAGGGTAGTGGCTGACCGTTCAGTGCAACCACAGAGATAGGCTGGGAGAGCTCAACCTTAGGAATCTTAAGGCTATGAGCGAGGTTAATGTCTAAAAAATTACCCTCCGCTCCAGAGTCCACTAAAGCCTCACAGTCATAAGCCAGTGAATGCAATTTCAACCTAACAGGAAGATGAGTGGCTGAAAAAGAGGATTTAGTTAGTGTAATTCCACCCGTCAGTAACCTCTTACCTACTGGCGGGTACTGGCTTTTACCGGACACTGTGCAGCGATGTGACCGGCGGCTCCACAATACAAACACAGTCCCCTCTCCCTACGTCTCTGTTTCTCCTGCTGTGAAAGACGGGACCTACCCATCTGCATGGGTTCCGGATCTGGAAGAGAAAGCACAGTCTCGCCGGGAAAAGATGAAAAATGGCCCTGTGGAGTGACCGGCAAACCCAGAGGTGTCCGTTGGCCTCGCCTCTGCAACCTAGTATCCACCCGAATAGCTAGGTCTATGAGGCTATCCACGCCGGTAGGTAACTCCAATGAATAGATTTCATCCTTGATAAAATCAGAAAGTCCATATAAAAACATGTCCCATTGCGCCTCAGAATTCCAGCCACATTCCGCAGCCAGAGTGCGAAACTCAATAGAGTAGTCAGTTACAGAGCGATTACCTTGACGCAGCTCTGCAAGGAGTCGCGCTGCTTCTCTGCCAGAAGCAGCACGATCAAACACCTTTTTAAGCTCCTCTGAGAAGGACTGGAATGATGCACAACAAGGAAGCTTCTGCTCCCAAACAGTAGTTCCCCAGCTAGCCGCCCGTCCCGAGAGCAAAGTTATAACAAAAGCTACTTTAGATTCCTCAGTGGGAAATGATGAAGGTTGGAGCGAAATATACAAAGAACACTTGGCCAAAAACGAGCGGCATAACTGGGGCTCACCTGAGTAAAACGCTGGAGGCGGGAGGCGGGGTTCGGCGGAACGAGCAGCCTGATCCACAGGAGCCGGTGGGTCGGACGTCGAAGGTTGCTGAGTCGAGGCGGTCTCCACCTTCAATTGCTGAAGCTGAGTGGTTAACTCAGAAACATGGGCAACCAGAGCCTGGACAGCACGACCCGTAGCCATCATTTGTTCCTCCTGACGCTCCATGCGTGTGTTGCTGTTGGACAGAATTTCTCTCAACTCCGCCGCACTTGCTGGATCCATCCTGGTCGGTTCGTTCTGTCACAAGGAAGAGTCTTAAGATCCAATAGCAAGTGCAAAGAGTGTTTATTAATTGACAGCAAACGTAAACAACAGCCGACGGAACTCCAGCCGAGAGAAGAGAGAGCGCGTACACCACGCGATCACAACGCGCTGAAAACACGCTTGGCCAGGAGTCCAATAACAGTGAAACAAATCCCAACGTGAGTGCAGAAATCCACAGGGCAGGATGTGAACAGGAACACGACGAGCTGAACGAGAGACAAGACAAGATTAACGAACCGACAACACACAATGCAAACGCCAGACTTAAATAGACAGCGCAAATGAGCTGCAGCTGTAGCGCTCTGATAGACCGGCAGCTGCAGTTGCTACGCGACAGACGCGCACACACCAGACAGAGACGCAAAATGAACACACAGACCCATAAACCGTGACAATAAGACCCTTCTTCCTCAGCTGGAATCGTTTACAACCACATTTGGCATTTTGGAAGTTCAAAATCAGGGCACCATAACAGTCAATTATATGGAGAAAAATCCTGAAATGTTTTCCTCAAAAACCATAATTTCTTTACGACTGAAGAAAGAAAGACATGAACATCGTGGATGACAAGGGGGTGAGTACATTATACGTGAATCTTTTTTTTAAGGATTAGTTCATTTCCAGAATAAAAGTTTCCTGATAATTTACTCACCCCCATGTCATCTAAAATGTCAGTTGAAAAGAAATTAAGGTTTTTGAGGAAAACATCCCAGGATTTTTCTCCATATAGTGGACTTCAATGGGAGCCAGCAGTTGAAGGTCCAAACTGAGTTTCAGTGCAGCTTCAAGAATAAGGGGCCTTATCTAGTGAAAAGATTGGTCATTTTCTAAAAATAAAAAAAAAAATAAATATACTTTAACTACAAATGCTCGATTCAAAAACGATCAACTTCAAAATCATCCAACATTGTTTTTTTACCTTGTTTCGTAAAGGCTGTTTGACTTTCTTTGCACGTTCGCTTACTAAATACTGGGTCGGTACTTCTGCCTACATGAAAAGTGAAAGTGACGATGTATTGTCAAGTATGGTGACCCATAATTGGTCCTCTGCTTTTAACCCATCACAAGTGCACACACACAGCAGTAAGAAGTGAACACACACTTGGAGCAGTGGGAAGCCATTGCTCCAGCGCCCAGGGAGCAATTGGGGGTTTGGTGCTTTTCTGAAGGGCACTTCAGTCATGGTATTGAAGGTGGAAAGAGCACTGTTCTTTCACAATCCCCACCAGCAGGAATCAAACCAGCAACCTTTGGGTTACAAGCCTGACTCTCTAACCATTAGGCCACGACTGCCCCCCGACATGTGATCTTTCCGACGTGACTATGTAATAAGTCAAGTTAGTGCATGATGACAATTTGTGGTTAAAAAGTATATACAATTTTTTTTTTTTTTTAGAAAGACCCCTATTCTTCGGCTGGGATTGTGTAAAGCCCTTTGAAGCTGCATTGAAACTGCAATTTGGACGTTCAACCTGTTGATCCCCATTAAAGCCCACTATATGGAGAAAAATCCTGGATTGTTTTCCTTAAAAAACTTTTTTCATTAAAGAAAGAAAGACATGAGCTGATACTGCTCTCTCTTCTCTGATGTCCCTAACTAAACTCATGTCATTAAGCATGGCAGTGACATTGGTGTGACCCAACCTGTAAAACAGCATGCCTATCAAGTGAATCCCATAAAAGGGAATTGTTTAAGAAGGTGGATTATCTGCACTCGTAATTTTAGCAAGCATTTCCGATAATTCAACCCAATAATTAACTTGTTTTGAACATGTGACTGTTGTTTGCGTTGATCCTTTACAACGATCAAAGGCTGGATGTTTAGTCACTCACGGTAGTTTCACATGCTACCCTGCGGCTCTCTATTCTCCGCTGTCCATAACTCATGTCATTGAACGTGATATTGATGTTGGTATAGCCCAACTGGTAAAACAGCACGCCTGTAAAGTGTATCCTATGAACAGGGAATAGCTTAAGGAGGTGCATGGTCTACTTACTCAGTGTTAGTTCTTGGCTAATTTGATTGTGTAAAAGGACAGGATGTGATGCTTACTTGGAAAATGTTGCTCTGTATAGTTATTTCTCATCTTGATTAAGTTAGAGCTTTTCTCTAATCTGACCAAGCATGAATTTGGAAAAGCCACTGTGACATAGTTGAGCAGGGTTCTGTAAGACCCATCAATGCTAAAATGATTATGCAGGGAAAATGTAGTTACTACTGAGGATTTTGTGAGTTTTGTGAGTGTAGTCACACCTTTGACTGATCTGTTGAGCCCAAAGTTAAGCCTTTAAATGAGAATGTCAGAAACGCTGCCTTTGAAAATAAAGCTTTATTACGAAATGTTCCTGTGCTAAGTACTCTTAATTTTGAGAAACATTTTCTCTTTCAGTTGATGCTAGCGCTTGGGGTGCCAGAGCTGTTTCTTATGTTTGTTATTGTTTGTAGTTTTTTAATCAAACATGCATTCCAACATGCATTTTACATTCCTTTTTCATCATAAATTCATAAACAAATGAAAAACACAAGGGGTACGTATTGATTATGATATTATCCACTAAGTGGCCAAAAGTATGTGGACACTGAATGCACCTATGTGAACTGGAATTTCAACATTTTATTAATACACTGTGAAAAACAATTTGTTGAGTCAACTTTAAATATTTTGTTTCCTGGCTGCCTCAAAATTGTTAATCTCAGTCAACTCAAAAACGTTTAGTCAACTTGAAATGTTAAGTTGTATTAAGTGGCAACTCAGATATTTGAGTTGATTCAACTTAAAATTTTAAGGCAGCTAGGTAACAAACCCAGCTTTTAAGTTTATTTGTTTAGTCAACTCAATTATCTAAGTTGTCACTTAACTTACAACTTAACATTTCAAGTTGACTAAATCTATTTGAGTTGACTGAACTTACAATTTTAAGGCAGCAGGATAACAAATTATTTTAAGTTGACTCAACAAATTATGTTTTTTATTTGTTTTTTTTTGTTGTTGTTGTTTTTTTACAGTGTAGGGGGTATGTTTGAGAAAATATAATGGTTCAAATCTAAGGTATATAATTTTTTTTTTTTAACATTTTTACTGAATTGTGCCATAAATGTGTCCTATTGTGTGACATAGCAAAAATTAAGGAAAAAAATCTTAATATACAAATAGTATGAGAGAGATTTTTCTTAATTGTTAGACACTTATTTTCATATAGTGTTATTTATTTAATATGAAATTATGAATAACATTATGTTTTCCCAATGACTTGTTGGACATTTTCAAGACAAACTTTAACAATGAAACAAATTTTGCGGTCATCCTTTTAAAACTGCTTAAAAATTATAACATTTTAAGATGAGTAATGATTATATTTCCCCAAATGCAATACACAGCTGTTTATTTTATTTTTAAGATATTTTGAGATATAAACAAATCTGTAGTTCTTTTTTGTGTCACACCATAGGATATTACATCACATTAGAGGACAGAAATGGTAGTTATTGCTTTAAAAGGAAAGTGACAAGTATTACATTAAAATATTTAATTTAAACAAAAGAGAAATAAACTTTAATTTTAATGCAAAGAATATCAACGTTTTTTAAATCATAACAAAAAAAAAAACTTTTTTTCCATCAACAACATTCAGTCACTCAGTCAATCAGTTAACTGTGCAGCACAACTAAATATGAGTGATATTCAAACTATATTCCTTAAGATGTAAAATATTTTTTTTAAAGTACATGGCTGTTCTTTTTTAAGGCATCATTTTGATTCAATTTACTTTCTGCATCATTTTCTTAGGACCAATTCTTTCTGTCTCAAAAACAAAGTATCACATTTTATACTTATTTATTTTTATACTTCTTATTTTTATGACACTTCCTGCAAAAACAAAAACTTCCTGCAAAAACATCTGAAAATATTTTAATTAATGTAATTATTGCATTTAAGAACAATTGTTTAATTATTTAAAATGCTTCTAAAAGAGAACTTGTCCTCGTGTAACAGAACAGGTATCACACCAAAGGGTTTTTCAGCCTTTTGTGTCAGTTAATGACCTAACTTCCATGATTGTGTAGTTTAACATACAGTTTGTAATTTATATATATATATATATATATATATATATATATATATATATATATATATATATATATATGAAGAGTTCACATGCAAAACCAGCTAAAAGCCATCTCGGTCAAAAATGAGATAATTATACTTAGTGAATGCTCCTGACACATAGTATACGTCCATCAAATATTTTTACTTCAAACTCGCTAAATTCCAGCCTCAGCCCAATCAGAAGTACCAGTACTAACATAGAAACCTATACAAAGTAGCCAGAAAAAATGCACATTTTAAAGAAATATGTCAGATGGATTTAGGGGCTTTTGCGTCTGAACTCTTCATATATATACATAATTTAGGGGTGTTGCACCAAAGGACATAGTGGTTCCAAAAAGTTATTTATTTGCACAATTCTGAGAACAGATATACATGGTTATATAATTTACATGGTTATATCTGCCAAATATAGTGAATATGTAACCATGTAGGACTAGACTATGTGCAAAAAATGGTTAAAATCACATGATATTGTAACATTCTAATATTACAATATAAAAACAAAAACATTAAAACACAAGATTATTTGGTTTAATCGCTGAAACACAACAGAACATTCTGAATGAACAACAGTCCATTAAATAGCAAACATTACAAGAAAAATGTTTAAAGGGGTCATCGGATGCTAAGTTCACTTTTACATGTTGTATGAACATTAATGTGTGTTGGCAGTGTATGTTCAAATCTACCCTATAATGATAAAAATCCATCCAGTGGTTTTTAATTAATCTGTAAAAATAATATTCCCTTTTTCAAATCGAGTCATTCTCAGATGCCTGTCGGTGTGGCAGTGATGCCACTCCCACGATAGTTGATTGACATGAGCGTCTTACCTCAGACCAGCTGTAACAGTCAGACCTCCATTGTTTTGATGCTGGTGCAGGGATGTAAGTTAGACAAGAAATCTCTGATTGAGCGATTGAGTTGTTGTTTTGCTGGATGTAACAATAAACATAGTGATCGTCATTTACTCCCGACATCTGAGCTGCTGAAGATGCAGTGGATTACGTTTGTTTGTGAAGGGAATGCGCCTCCCGATCTACATATATCCGTCTATGTTCACGCAAATCATTCATGATACAGCTTCACTTACAGCAGAAGTGAGTATAAGGTTTTTTTTATGAATCTTTGTGATCGCCTTTCCTAATAATGTGCTAGTTAGCAAGTTTAGCAGCTAAACACGGCTAAATGCTGCTAAAGTAAACAGGCTCGTCACTCCACAGAGAGAAGAGAGGGGCGGGGCGAGCAGAGCTCATTTGCATTTAAAGCGGCCTCGACCAGAATAGGATGATTTTTGCAGAGCTGATTTTGGCAAGGTAAAAAGGGTGTTGTGTTACACTACCATTGAGAATTTTTAACCAAAGTATATTATAGACTTTTCATTAAGACCCTAAAGACTCATATCAACTTGTGGAAAATGGGCATCCAATGACCCCTTTAAAATCCACCTTGTTGCTGAAATAGTAACAGGCTACAGATGATACATACATGATCTAACAGCCTATGTAACTGACATAAGTTTTTATGTGATAATATGATTGTAATAGTATGTATTCAATGTGTCATCAAACGTTGTGATGAAGCATGACACAGCCATGAGGTGTTGTCTGTACCATATGACAGTATCACATGGTATACTGTAATGTAAAATGCTGTATTTGATGCCATTCAGATGCACCTCTTATCAGTCAGATGTTATACAGTCATTACTGCAACTGTTTCCTCTCTCTTGTACTCTATCCTATGTTCACAAACTGCAAATCTCTCTGTCTCTTTCACACACGCACACTTTAAACAAGATAAATTGCTTGAAATGCAAAAACAATTCATTACATTTGGTTATTTGTATTGGAAATTCCAAACAAGTTCTATAACTATAGCTATAGAATCTATTTTTATAGAAAACCTCATGTTTGAGAAGGGCCTGCGAGTTCTCAGTTGGGTTCAAATCAGGTGAGGAATGGGGCCAGGACATTATTTTATCACTTTGAAGCCTTTTCTGGCAAGCTTAGCAGTGGTATACTTGGCTGCATGTGACGAAGCATTGTCCTGCATTAAGATCATGGCCTTTCTGAATGCTGCTGACTTCTTCTTGTACTACTGTCTGAAGAAAGCATCTTCCAGAAGTTTTGGGAATTCATTTTCAGTCTATCTGCAACCCAAAAAGGTCCAAGGGTGGTCCTGCAGACTTCAGCTTCAATCCTGATAAAACCTAACCTGTCTTAAAGTAGCTTTCTAGTATTGTGATTAGCTTGTTCAGGTGAAATTAGGGTTGGAGCTAAACTCCGGCTCTCTGGCTGCGACCCTGCTGACTATTTTTGACAAACCTGATTGTCCAGTAGTCACACTTTAGTAGTTTGGAACTTTTTTTTTTTATGGTTTAATAGTTTGGCACTTTTCTCTTTTTTTCTGTCCCACTTTTACCAGTAGTACAACTCTCCCTATAATTGTGTTCATGTGAATTTAGTGTTTGAAAAAAAAAAAAAAAACACTTTTAAACACCTTTTCTTAAAGTGTTTGACTTTTAAGCACATTCAGAAATAATTACATTACCTGAAAATGAATTACTAATTACCCTGATTTATGTGGTTTGGAATTGGAAACATGCTTTGAAGAAATATATGATCAGAACATCCACTTGCCTAATTCTTATGCACTCACTGGAGATGAAACAATCATTTGTGTAGTGAAAAGGATACTAAAAATAAAAATGCTCATTAATTACTCCCGCCATGTTTCTAAACATGTAAGACCTCGTTCATCTTTCACAAATTAAGATATTTTTTAAGAAACCAGAGCTTTCTTGACCCCATGGACAGGAACAGGAGCACATCGCTCCATCTTACCATGGTTTAACTACAGTGCTGCCTAAAAGTTTGTGAACCCTTTAGATTTTCTATATTTCTGCATAAATAGGACCAAAAGTTAATCGAATCTTCACACAAGTCCTGTAAGTTGACAAAGAGAACCTAATCAAACAAATAAGATAAAATATATAGTTTTCATTTATTTATTGAGAAAAATGGTCCAGTGTTAAATATTTGTGAGTTGCAAAAGTATGTGAATCTCTAGGATTAACAGTAAATTTTAAAGTGAAATTAGAGTCAGTTTATTCGGATGTGTTATAAACCAATAGGATGATTATCAGGTGCCAGTGTATGTCCTGTTTTAATTAAAGAAGGAATCTATCAAAGTCTGATCATGCTGTGAAAGTGAAGCATGGCATGAACAAAGTAGATCTCTGAGAACCTCCAAGAAAAAGAGTTGTTGTTGCTCATCCGGCTAGAAAGGTTACAAAACCAACTCTAAAGAGTTGGACTTACAAGTCCACAGTCAGACAGATTATTTACAAATGGTGGAAATTAAGCACTATAGACCATTTAGCAAGATGTAAACAACACTGGTCCAGAAGTGCTTCCTGTTTTTTTATTTTTTTTATTTTTTATTCACATATACAAATACATCTTAAAGGTGCTAATGTAACATTTTCATCCAGTCAAATGTTATGTTGGCTGTATTTTTGTGATGTTTGTATAAAGTAAAAAAGAAACAGGAAGTGTATCAGGACCAGCATGTTTACATCTAGCGAAAATGGTCTATTACCTCCCTAAGAGTGGTCGACCAACAAAGATTACTCCAAAGCAAGACTTGTAATAGTCTATGAGGTTGCAAAGGACTTCTGTAACTTTTAAGCACATAAAGGCCTTTCACATTGGTTAACATTAATGTTCATGAGTCCATCATCAGGAGAACTGAACAACCATGGTATAAATGGCAGTGTTGCAAGGAGAAAGCCACAACTCAGAAAAACCCACTGCTTGCTGATATTTGTTGAGTCAACTTAAAAATAATTTGTTACCTCGATGCCTTAAAATTTTACATCAGTCAACTCAAATAAGTTTAGTCAACTTGAAATGTTAAGTTGTATTAAGTGACAAATTAGATATTTGAGTTACTAAACAAAAATTTAGTTTGTTAAACTTAAAAGCTGCGTTTGTTACCCAAATGTTAAGTTGAATCAACTCTAAATATCTAAGTTGTCACTTAGTACATTTCAAGTTGACTAAACTTTTGAGTTGACTGAACTTAAGATTTTAATGCAGCGGAGTAACAAATTATTTTAAGTTGACTCAACAAATTTTTTTTTACAGTGTATATATAATTTACTATATATATATATATATATATATATATATATATATATATACCTACCAGACAGTACAAAAAAAGTCCTTAGAAAAACAATAGGGCCCTGCGGGCTTTATGGGCATGGGCACTAACAAAAAAAAAAAGGGCCCCTCCCAAGTTGCAATTGGTTCTCTGTAATGTAATTATATGCCATAACAAAAGATTTGTCACTGCAATTGACAGGAATAGTTCACCTTAATTAACACACCTTTCATCACGTTTCAGTAGTTATTTATTGATTTGAAGAAGTGATAAGTTAATTAGTCCAAATCTGAGCAAATCAGTTTTGTAAATCGAATCAACTGATTAATTCAATTGGTCTCCACAGAACGGTTCATTCATAAAACTGACCTTGGTCAATCTTAAAAGTTTTTGTAGTATGTAAATTATTTTGTCTGCTCCACTCAGCATTTACTGTATGACCATGTGCATACATTTAGAAGCGACTTAGTATTCCATTGCTTGAATCTATCAATATAATTAAATTAAACATTACCTGTTTGATGAATCTATCACTGAATAAACTCACAGAATCCATTGAAACAGATACTGAATCACTTTGCAAAAATATATTTGCATATTTAAATTTTTTGCAGGGTCTCAAAGTTGATTATACACCCCTTAGTTATAGTTATGTACTAAAGTGGCAGAATTATCTTCCCTATCTAACAGTCCAGAAAATAATTTGATCAAGGGAAATATCTTTCCCTTCAAGATATTAATTTCATTGTTGTCTGTTGAGTGTTTAACCTATAACATATAAATGGAAACCCTAGATCATGAAGGGTTTTCTCATTACAATTTTATTTCCTTCTTCCTCGTGTATCTTACATATTTACAGATACCTTTTTATTTTTTGCACATGCTCAGTGGGGTTCTGGACTTTGTGCATGTCAAATAAGTTCTTTCACATCAAACACAATTTCATTATGCATCTTGGTTGCAGGTGTACTGTCACACAAGAATACAAAATGGCCTATAATTATTTTAAGGTGGAAGCACAGATTTCTCTAGAAGTACCATGAGTTAATTATGGGGATTGCTTTCTGATGAGTCACTTATATTTGAGAAACACTTTTATTCATCTAAGCAAGAAGTGAAAATATAAAGCTATCATGACTTTACTTTGAAAACGTGCTGAATAATAGTTATTGTTCCCTCCCATCTGGTTATAAGGCTCTCGTCTGTTTACAGATGATTAATCACATGTGTTTGCTGCTCTGCAAGCATCACTATGGAACAGCAACAGAGACATGAATTCAGGTACTTCTTTTTTTTTTTTTTTTAATTTAATACCATATTTTAAGTGTTTAAATTTATATATATATTTTATTTATCAGACTTATAAATACATATTTCTTTTTGGTACTTATTTACTTATTTCTGCTAAGAATTCAAATGTATGTGTTCGTATGTTTATATATATATATCAAACTTATAAATACATATTTCTAAGTAATCTTAATATTCCATTTTTCCCAAATTTTATTTCTTTTTGTAAAGTACTCATTTACTTATTTCTGCTAAGAATTTAAATGTATGTGTTCGTATATATATATATATATATATATATATATACACACACACACACACACACGTTTGTTTTTGTGAATTGTGGGGACTTTCCATAGACTGCAGGCTGGTCCCCACAATGTAGCAAAAACAAGTACACACACACACACACACACACACACGTGTACCTCTCTTCCATGGTAAATGCCATTATTTAGTTAGCAATGAACATCTTTAACATTAATCAGTCAAGTGAATTTTCACTTTTCCCTTTTTCTTTAGGCAATCTTGGGATGTGTGCAGAGAAGTGCCAATCATTCAACAGGAGCAGAAGCCAAAGAAACGAGTTCTGTGTTTGAAACTGTTCTCCTGTGCCATCGTTGGCATACTTATCTTCGCCCTTGTGGTGCTCAGTAAAGTGAGCTGGTTTACTAATCATTGGATAATTATTTAATGTTGAAACAAAAATGAAAATTTCCTGTTAATTTAGGCTACTCACCCTCAGGCCATCCAAGATGCAGGTGACTTTTATTTCAGTAGAACAGTGAAGATGATTTTTATCTGAATCCGGGGTCGTCAGTACCTACTGGTTTTCAAGAAACATAACACAAAAATAGTAACACAAAATTAATACTCGTGGTGCCTGACGATGTATATATCAATTCACTAGCTTGTTTACGTAATAACCCAATAACATAACGTATACGCAATTATATTATTAAAGCATCCATTAATTATGTGGAACCAGGATGTCTAAAGCACATAAGGTAAATAAACTTGTCTTTATCAGCTTACGTTTTCACATAAACAATATCACCGGCACATCGGTCCCACACATCCGAGTCAGAACTGTTTCCTCAGCGACTGTTGAGCTCTGGATGAGTTCGCAAAAACATAATCATAGGATCATAAACGCTGGCATTTTGGCTTAATTCGAGTTGGAGTGACCGTCAGGCACGTCCGAAAGTGAGTTTTGATTTAGTAACTTGTATATCTGTGAACCACGAACTGTTCCAGATGGTTCACCAAAAAGAATCGGGTCAACTTGAGTTGCGTCTCATTTGAAAGGCTGCATCCTACAGAGGTCGCATTTGAAGGCTGCACACGTCATCGGGGAGGTCTCATTTAAGAACAGTAACCGTTAAATTGCAACGTAAAAAAGAAATTATAGTATTTTACACCTCACTAGGAATAACGGCCAATTTAATTTTGGTTACTTTTCTTTAATAAGACATCTTAATGACGTGTGCAGCCTTTAAATGCGACCTCCGGAGGATGCAGCCTTCCAGATAAGACGCAGCGAACCGGATATCACTCTGGACCGTTCGCCTGAGGCTATGGATTACAGGTATTAATGTTCAGTTTCTTGCACAGACCAATCGTTTTGCCTCATAAGGCCTCAATATATCGTCAGGAGCCATTAGTGTTGATTTTGTGTTTCTTGATATTATTTTTTTAATTCTCAAAAACCATTAGCAGCTGTTTCAGCTAAAAATCTTCTTTACTGCTCTACTGAGAAAAAAGTCACGAACATCTTGGATGGCCTGAGGGTGAGTAGCCTAAATTAACAGCCCATTTTCATTTTCCACTTTTCATGAGGGATTGCACTTACGGTCAGTTACCATATTACCATATATTGCCATTTTGGAGATACTCGGATGTAAACAACGGCATGGCTTGCACGGTTATGTACTACTGAATATGTTGTTCTGCTAATTTATGCTGTCTAAACCACTGCACAGCTGCTAAATCACACAGAGAAGAACTTAGTAAGCAGGAAAGGGCACTATATTGTGACAAACTAAAGTTAATAGATGGTAAAGATACGTCCAAGCAGTATTAATTGAAGATATTAGCCTAATATTTCACCTACCTGACTGGAAATGATAAGAACAAACATGAATGTTGTCAAGATTCTTGCCCTGGAAATCCTGGTTCAGTTTGGCCAACCACAAACGCCTTTTGTTCCTCAGACAGTGCCATTTTCAGCAGCAATAATCAGCAAAATATGCAAAGTTTGTTCAGTTCAGTGGCATTGTTTACATTCAGTGCTGACAATATGGCCGAATGATGACCCGTCGTGAAAACCCTCTATAAAAAGATTGAAGGTTTTTTGTTTTGTCTTTGCAGACTTCATTTTTGCTTTTGATAACATTTGGGAACAATGAAACTGAGATTATATGTCCAGAACAAAAAACAACTGCCCTACTTGGGATTGGCTTCATTCTGGTTGGGCCGAGTGTTCTCCTTCTGCTGAAGAGTACGTGGAAGTTAATTTTCAAGAGTGCAACCATGCCCTTGAAAAAAACTGTTTTTTGGGTAAGGAAACCCAAGTGTTTAATGAACAGATGTATACACTTTTAAAAATGTTTGAATTGTTTGTTATGCTTACTAGCAATTTCTAAGTGAAAAATGTTTTTACATCCAATATTTTTCAGTCTAGTAGCACAGAACCTGTTTAAGATGGCCGTAACCTTTCTGACTTTGATTTGACTTTTCTTCTAGGTTCTGGGTGTTGAGTTCCTGGTAGCATTGGGAGCTGCAATTCTAACAATAGTAGCCATGCCACATTTTGACATTGTCACCAATGTGATGATCCTAAACAGCGTGAGCATCCTGTCCGCAGTGTTCCAGGTCGTCGCTGACTGCCTTGCCAAAGAGAGAAAGCAGCTTATAATGCTCCCCGCATGCTCCATTTTCTTAATCGTCATAGGTTATGTACTCTTTGCGATCAGTTATTTGGTATTCGAAAGTTCCTTAGAGATAAAAATATCAGTTTCCCTAGCCATCGTAGGGTCAATATGTGTTTCTGTGAACTGGTGGGAGAACTACAGCACGCTTTTCAAGGTGCCATTTCTAAAGGACATTTCCAGAGATATCGCTCAGTCACGTAACGTGGTCTGCATCATCTCCAGTTTGATGAGAATCCTGGTTACATCAGCTGTAGTTGCAGCTTATGTTCCTCTGTCAGGTCAAGAATGGAAATCAGTCAAACTTGTCTTCGAAACGGTCGTTGTTTTATTGGTGGCAATCCAGATTGTATCCTCTGCCTTGTGCCGCTGGTTTGTGGTTGTGGCTTGTAAGATGCACGCTCTGCGCCGCAGCTTCGTCATGCCCATGTACCTGGCCTCGATCACAGTTATGGCAGTGTTTTTGGTTCCAGTTGTAGTCAGGATCCCGGAGTCTAATCACACTTCTACCTGTTTTGAGAACCTTCGGCCAAACTCCAGTGACAAATGGTTGCATTTGCTGTTGACTGATGCTGTAAGAACTCTGAACGCCAGGGGCATTGTGGTACACATGAAGATAGGAGGACTGGTCTGTTTGGGCTGCTCTGCTCTGAGCTGGTGGCTGGGACTCATCCTGAGTACAATTTACATCTGGTACCTGAAGATCCATCGAATAGAAAGAACCCAAGATCTGTTTGTGCGACGCATGTATGAAGGAGCGTTTCTGGAACAGTCCATGTTACTAAACATCCGTTTTGAAATCAGAAAGAGAATCAAGGAGAAACAGGGGTAAGTGTTTTTAATTCCTAAATATGGTTGCATATCAATATCAGATTTTTCCATATAAATACTGAATATTTAATGGTGAATGGTACTTTCTTTTTAAATATCTCATCTGATTCTTCCAAAAGAATTTCTCCTTGGATTTCTTAATATGAAATGACTTAATAAATGTTATAAATTTAATAAACATAAATGTTTAATGTACTCCTCAGTGCAAAAGAAACTGTCAGAGTGTTTCTGTGTGCAACAATGTGGCACGAGACCTACGATGAAATGATGAAAATAATCATCTCTATGTTCAGGTAAACAGACTACATTTATTCAGTATAAAAATCTTAATTAAATTGTAATCGCAAGACTATTTCTTTTACTACCAGGCTTGATAAATACAGGCCCAAGACGGACAAACACAGCGATGTCGAGTTTGAATTCCATATTTATTTTGATGATGCTTTCAAGGGTGTTAATAATGGAAGGCATGCAAATGAATATGCTGAAATTCTTGTGGATGTTATTAAAGAAGTTTACAGGTAAGATTCCTCCTTAACTGTATTGGTTTCAACTTACTGTATGTGCAAAAACTAATTTAATAATACTTCACATAGCACTTTCAGGGAAGAGGATCCATGTATGTTCAAGCAGAAGGCAGCACTACCGCACCAGACAATCATAAATACCCCTTATGGGGGTCGGCTTGAATACATCCTCCCTAAAGGCAATCGGATGATGGTTCACCTCAAAGACAAGACACTTATTCGTCACAAAAAAAGATGGTCTCAGGTAAAATTCATTAAAATAGTCCAGTTAAAATGCAGCTACAGATGTGTACTCAAACAATCTGTGTTTGCAGATAATGTACTTGTATTACATTCTTGGCTGGAGACTTAACAGGCAGTACTTCAAAGAATTTGAGGCAGGGAAAGAACTGGATTCCCTTAAGGAGAAATTAAAGGTTAGTGGACTTTTTCTAGAAAGTAATACAATATCAGCCAGGCTCTTAATGATTTACTATATTTTCAATGCTGCTTAGAAAGACCGGGAGAACACATATATTTTGGCCCTGGATGGAGATACTGATTTCCAGCCATCAGCAGTCATGCTGTTAATCGACAGACTTAAACTCTACCCAGAAGTTGGGGCTGCCTGTGGCAGGATTCATCCAACAGGCACAGGTTGGATATTAAGTATAAACCATTGTTAAACCTCTTTGAAAACCATGAAAAATATATAGTCTAGATTAAATATGGTACATAATTTAACCATTTTGCCACCTGAGGTAACATTGAGCACTAATGACTACTTATAGATTATAAAGCTGCTAAATTGACTAATGAGATCATTTCTTACTTATGTTTTAAGGGCCCATGGTGTGGTATCAGAAGTTTGAATATGCGGTGGGCCACTGGCTGCAAAAGACTGCAGAGCACGTGTTTGGCTGTGTACTGTGCAGCCCTGGATGTTTCAGTCTTTTCAGAGGAGCTGCACTCATGGATGACAACGTCATGAAGAGATACACGACCAAACCCAGTGAAGCCAGCCACTACGTCCAGTATGATCAAGGTCTGTTTGAAGCTAACTGTTGACAGATATTATCAATTCAAGCTAGACTAAAGTAAATCACTCTCCGTTTGGTGTAATGTCAGGTGAGGACCGCTGGTTGTGCACTCTGCTGTTGCAGCAGGGGTGGAGGGTGGAGTACAACGCAGCATCTGATGCCTACACCAACGCTCCACAGGACTTTAAAGAGTTTTACAATCAGCGTAGACGGTGGGGACCCTCTACCATGGCCAACACCATCGACCTTTTGGGCTCCGGAGGACTGACCTCTCAGAGGAACAGCTCCATCTCAAAACTTTACATCTTGTACCAGATTGTCAGCATGGCAGCTTCCATTCTGGGCCCTGCCACTGTCTGTCTCATGATATCAGGTATCAAGTTAGAGATGCACCAGTCAACCGGCTATAAATTGGAATTGCTCCAAATGCACAATCGGAAGATAGCCAGTTTTAAGTTTTATTTTGGCTGGTCTGTTTTCCGGATTTGCACACCAAACTGCATTGCAGTAATTTCCCAAAATGTCATTTGTGTGGAAATATTAAGAAGTCTGTAAAAATATAAATGTGACTCTGGACCACAAAACAAGTCATAAGTAGCACGGGTATATTTGTAACAATAGCCAACAATACATTGTATGGGTCAAAAATAAAACATTTTTCTTTTATGCCAAAAATCCTAAGGATATTAAAGGAGAAGTCCACTTACAAAACAACAATTTACAGATAATGTACTCACTCCCTTGTCATCTAAGATGTTCATGTCTTTCTTTCTTCAGTCGTAAAGAAATTATCTTTTTTGAGGAAAACATTTCAGGATTTTTCTCCATATAATGGACTGCTATGGTGCCCCGAGTTTGAACTTCCAAAATGCAGTTTAAATGCAGCTTCAAACGATCCCAAATGCGGTTGTAAACGAGGAAGCAGCCGAGGAAAATGGTCTTATCTAGCGAAGCAATCGGTTATTTTCATAAAAATAATACAATTTCTATACTTGCTCTCCCTGAAATCTGTGTATTCTGGCTCAAGACAGTATGTCGAAAAACTCGGATTGTATTTTCTCCCTCAACTTCGAAATAGTCCTATATCGCTGTTTTACCTTATTTGTTAAGGGTGTTTGATCTTCTTTGCATGTTAACTTTGCAAAGACTGGGTCAGTACTTCTGCAGCGATGTAGGATGATTTTGAAATGATTTTTGAAGTTGAGGGAGAAAGTACGATCTGAGTTTTTTAACATACCCTAACTGTCTTATAATCGATTGTTTCGCTAGATAGACCCTTCTTCCTCAGCTGGGATTGTTTGAAGCCGCATTTAAACTGCATTTTGGAAGTTTAAACCATAGCAGTCCATTGTATGGAGAAAAATGCTTAAATGTTTTTCACAAAAAACATTTTTTTTACGACTGAAGAAAGAAAGACATGAACATCTTGGATGATAAGGGGATAAGTACATTATCTGTAAACTGTTGTTCTGGAAGTGGACTTCTCCTTCAAGTAAAGATCATGTTCCATGAAGATATTTCGTAAATTTCCCACTATAAATATATGAAAATTTTTATTTAGTAAATTAGTAATATGCATTGCTAAGAACTTTATTTGGACAAATTTAAAGGCATTTCTCTCTCTCTCTCTCTCTCTCTCTCACGATTTATTGTCCTGTTTCATTTTACAGTTAAACTTGTCCAAAATTTCCATTAAAGTGTTTTGTTTATATTGCAGGAAGCTTTGTGTTCATCTTTAATATGAATACAAACATAGCCCTTGCTTTGGCCATAGTGCCCCCTACTGTGTACCTCATCCTGTGCTTCAAACTGAAATCTGACATGCAGATTAAAATTGCAGCAATCATGAGTGTGCTCTATGCATTTCTCATGGCGGGAACAATTCTCTCAATCATAGGTAATGGTTGTTTTTGATGTCTAATGTAATTATAATATAAATTTGGACATTGCAAAAAAAAATTTGCTTCTAAATATCCATGTCCAAAGAGCTAATATGTAACTTAGCTGAACAAAATGATGGGTGAAAAATCTTTCTATGATACTTGCTCTTCTCTTGTTAATTCTCATAGGTGATCTAGTGAGGGAACAAACATTTCTGACCCCCGGTGGTTTGTTCTTCATCGGCATGGTGGTTTTGTACCTCATCACGGCAGCTTTGCACCCTCAGGAGTTCTCACTGGTCATCTATGGATTATTATACATTCTCTGCATTCCCAGTGGGTATCTACTCTTAGCTATTTACTCCATAGTCAACATGAACAATGTCACGTGGGGCACTCGTGAAACCGGCAGCCAGGCTAAAACTACAGCAGTTGATGCCATCAAGAAGAAGGTCAAGAATGCCACATGTTTCAAATGTCTATGCTTGGAATCTGATGATCTGAGTGAGAAGATATTACCAGCAGAAAACATAACAGAAAGGTAAAAACATGTCAACACAGTAGGAGAATTTCAAACTGACACTTTGTGTAGTATTTTGTAGCTATTTTTATATATAGATTTGTTTTTAATGCTACTACTGAAACTAATTCTGTATTCCTACAATATAGGGAACATGAGTTCCAGCTTCAAAGTAAAAGTCATCAAAGTAAGTATGACTTCCATACTTAAAGGGGTAGTTCACTCAAAAATGAGAATTCTGTCATCATTTACTCACCCTCAAGTTGTTCCAAACATGAGTTTATTTCTTCTGTTGGACATAAAAGAATAAGAAGACAGAAGAAAATATCTTTTGTGTTCAGCAGAAGAAAGAAGTTCATAGAAATTTGGAACAAGTTAAAGGGTCATGAAACCCCCTGTTTCAGCACTGGTTAGTTCTCACCATAGTTTCTAAAAATGCTGCAAAAGTGGGCGTGGTGCGCTGCGGAGCGGAGGGGGAAGAGGGGAGAGAGTCAACTTCGGGTTTAGACAGTTTTATTTCGCTCCCATTGAGTTAACAACACAAATAAATGCACAACCATTTGCACTCTGCATCGAAACATATACATGAACGTGCTGTTGCACCTCTATTGACTTAAGGCTTGTTTTGCGGCATTTATAATCCTTTTGATAGGTTACGTTAAGGAGTTGTAAAAACCGCTATTACACTCACCTTATGAATGAATCGCGTTTGTGCCGAACTCTACTTACAAAGCAAACAAAAACAGTCTCCTTCGATCCATTAACTTTCCTCTCAGTTATTGTACGCAATCTCACAGTCTGAAGCATCTGTCATAGCAAATCAACACGCGCTGTCGTGAATAATTAGACGAAGCGTCTTCTCATAGGATAAGAACGCGCAGCCTCATGAATAATTATTAGACACCGACAAGTCATCGATGTACTTAAAGGTGCGTTCACGCTATATCGAAATTCCCGTAATTACGAGATTCCAACTTGTAAAAAGCGTTCACGTCCTCGTAGAACTCGTAATTACAATTTGTGAACTCGGAGGCTCCTGAGAGCTACGACTTGTACCACATGACCGCTGTACCACGTGACCAACGTAGGCTCTGTTTAGGCGTTGACAGTGTTGCCATAGAAAAGCATAATTCGGAGTCTCAGGACGTGAACAGCTCCGAGTAGAACGTCACATGTTGTCATCTCGAAATTACGGTAATTACGATATGGCGTGAACGCAGCAATAGTCCATTGCCACGTCACAAACTGCGACGTCAGCACAATGTAGATTTCAAACCCCGAAGAAATGAATGAAAATAGAGAAAAAAAGCTCAAAATTAACCGGTTTTCTCCAACAATTAAAATTAATGGATGCAATGGATGCTAACATTGTCATATATGATGTGCAACACAAACACCTCTGCTCAAATCTCAGAAAAAGTAGTCTGGGGTTTCATAAACCTTTAAGGATGAGTAAATGATGAGAGAATTTTCATATTTGGGTGAACTATCCCTTTAATATCATAATATTCTAGGTAGGTCTTACTGAATTTAACTACCATTAAAATTAATATATGTTTGATTCCAAAAGCTTGGATTGAACATCTGCAGATGAAATCTTACGACTTTCCCTTGGAGGAATCTGCACTCCCTTTGGTAATTCTAACTGTTTGAAAGAATGTATTTGCAATTTATATTATATTATAACTTCATTTAAATATTATTTGTTTATTTTTTAGCTGTTGTTTTTATTGTATTATTCAGAAGTAGCCATGTTCACTAAACTACCATTTCAATACTCTAAACAACAACAGCAACTGAATTTTTGATTAATTAATTGAATTTCCACTGATACGTTTTAATGCCTCATTTTCTTTTCACATGTTGCAGGATGAAATTGATTTCTGGAGAGAACTGCAGATGAAATATTTGGAACCTCTTAAAGAGAATAAGGAACAACAGGAAAAAATAGCTAATGATCTGAGAGAACTTCGAAATAAGGTAAGCAAAAGAAATAAGGTATTGTATGTCAGTATGCAAAAAGTACTTTACTTTTTGTCTAAAGCATTTGTTCTGCAACAGTAAATATTTGTCTCCATGCTGTTTTGCTTTTCTTTTCCTTACAGGTTGCATTTGCCTTTTTCTTCTGCAATGCACTTTGGATTATGGCAACTTTCTTCCTTCAGGCGACTGGCGATTCAGTCTCCATAAAGATCCCGAAAATCTATCCCAATGGGACTCGTTCCACAGCAGTGTTTTCCGTAGATCCAGTCGCGCTGATGTTTCTACTGAGCTTTACATTATTGCTGTTAATTCAGTTTGTTGCAATGCTTTACCACAGGTAACTAAACATGAACGTAAGAATAAAATTACAATTACTGATAAAGCAAAAAATTATCAGACCTATTTTGTTTTAGTATTTCAATAAAAATGTAGAAACTCAATATACGTTATACATGTATAAATATATATCATCCTGTTTTAATCCTACTATACATACAGTAATGTATTATGTTCTTTTGTTTTAGAATCTACACATTAATCCATTTTGTGGCATATGCTGAGACAGAAATTAAATCTTATAGAAGGCAGTTACAACGGTCACATCAGGTAAGCCAGTGGATTGCACAGAAATGCCATTTTAAATGTTATAGATTTTGTGTATGTGTGTTTTTTGTTTTTTTTTAATGAACCATGTTCACCATGTTGCACAGATCCTGGAATCAAACCACCAGCCTGAGACATATGAGCCAGACTCAACCTTATGTTTTCAGAACCCCTCTGCTAGGACTGAAGTGTAATGTTTTGTATTTAATAATTAATGTAATGTGAATAATTAAACCTGAATCTGTTGTAGAGCCTGCCATTTAATGTATTAATTGACATGATATGCCAAGTAATAATCAAATTAATCACAATTAATCACATAGTATTGAATATTAGCACTGAATTATGAAGTCAACTATGTATTGTTTATTAATCAATATATTATTTATTAACACTTTATTTATTTGCTTTCCATACACCATACCAGTAAATTTATTTGTTTCTTTTTAAAAATGAACTGCACTAACATGTTAAATTTACAGTCATATAGAAATATTTTAAGTCTATTTATTTGTACACATTTACTGTAGAATGTAAATATAATTATATGAATTCTATTAAAAAAAAGATTTATGCTCTTTTCAAAAGTTTTACGTGATGTAAAACTAAATTTAAAAAGAGGGAAAACATAAGCATAATCCTTGAATACTATGAAACAAAACACTTATAGATCTCAGTTTTGTTCTAAAATAAATAATAATAATAATAAAATAAATTAAAAAACATGAGAAAGATCTTGGACAAGTTTAATATTTGTTAAAGTACTACTTGTTAACAATAGTAAATACAATGGAACATACAATCAGCATCAACTGTGTAAATTTTCTTCTAATTATATCAGACAGTTACACTAATACAACTTGCTAAACAATTATAGCTTACAAGAAATACTAACTTTATAATAACGTTCATAATTAAGTTAACAAAAATGATTAAACAGATCAATAGTTTGACATTTAAATATGAATATATATTAATCAAAGTTCCAATTTAACATACATGAATGATTTGTTAACGATATATAAGGGCTTTTCACATCATTCTAAACATTTTTAACCCCGGGTAAAGGTACGTTTCACACTTTTAATTTAGAAGTGGGGTTAGCACTGCTTTATCCCCATGTTAAAGGAACAGTTCACCCAAAAATCAAATTTACCCCATGATTTACTCACCTTCAAGCCATCCTGGGTACATATGACTTTCTTCTTTCAAATGAATACAATCAGAGTTGCATTAAAAAATGTCCGGCTCTTCCAAGCTTTATAATGGCAGTGAATGGCTGCTGAGATTTTGAAGTCCAATGAAGTGCATCCATCCATCATAAAAAGACTCCACACAGCTTTGGGGGGGTTAATAAAGGCCTTCTGAAGTGAATCGACATGTTTGTATAAGAAAATATTAATATTTAAAACTTGTGTGAGAATATGCTAGTCTCGAGAGAACCAAGTGTTTTGTTTTGCTCTCTCCACTGCACTTCCGTGTCCTATGTCATCTGCTAGTACGCCACTCTTGCACGACAGTTAGCGGAAGTTAGAGATTATAAAGTATTAGTTTATAAAGTTTTAAATATGGATCTTATTCTTATACAAATGCACCAATTCACTTCAGAAGGCCTTTATTAAACTCCTGGAGCTGCGTGGAGTACTTTTATGATGGATGGATGAACTTTATTGGACTTCAAAATCTCAACACCCATTCACTGCCATTATAAAGCTTGAATGAGCCAGGATGTTTTTAATGTAAGCCTAATTGTATTTGTCTGAAAGAAGAAGGTCGTGTATACCTAGAATTACTTGAGGATGAGTAAATCATTGGGTAATTTTCATTTTTGGGTGAACTATTCCCTTAACCCCGCATTGCGCTGCCAATCACATTAACTATTTCAAGTGTGAAAAGTCCTGTTGCTTGTTTAGTCATTAATGAAGTTTTACCCCCTCCCCCCCAAAAAATTATACAATATTTATTTACATTATGATTATGATACGTAGAAGCACATAACAATAGTACTATGTTAAAAGGTACAAAAACAAACGGTTGAAGGCATAACTATGGATTAATCTCTACTGTTGCTGGCTTTGGTTCTCAAGGGAAAGTTCTGTCTAAGTTCATGGATTCTTCATCAGGGTAGACCAGGAAACCAGAGAAGGTCGTATATCTTCCCTGGTTGCTGTAAACGGCATATCCGTCATCCTGCTGACTGTACAGCCAGACGGTGTCTCCTCTTTTTAGTGACAACAGCAAACTCTGACTCTGCATCTCTCTCCGCCGCGACATGTCCTCGTTGAACACCATGGCCCGCACCTCCCCTTTGCCCATCATCAGCTTCACTGAAACTGCACGCCGGGGGTGCTTTCCTACAGTGAACGCAAAGTAATACGCACCAGGGAAGTGGCAAGTAAAACGTCCTGAAGTTTTATTAAAATGGCCACCTATGTTCACATACTCCACGTCAAACGTGAGAGGTTCTCTTTCACGACGTGCTTTGCTTTCTCCCAGCGCTGATGTGGTTCTTGCCACTGAAAACGCAGAACGTGGCTCCTCACTTGTTCTTTTTCTTCTCCAGTCATAATGAGCATCTACAGGGGGAGGACAACCTGGAAGATGGAGGCCTGGAGGCGACAGATGGTTATTGAGATATCCAACAGAGGATGTAGAGTCTGGGTAGACGAGATAACCACTAAATGTGATGTACGGTCCCACGTTGCTGTATATGGCATATTGTGGATTCTCCTGAAGCAGCAGGTAGACTGTATCCATAGGTTTCAGATTGATCATCACGCTCTGGCTCTGAACCTTGCGGCCCTGGTTCTGGTATCCGTCATATGCCATGGCTTGCACCTCCATCCCGTTCTTCACCAGCATGACGGACAGCATCTTCTTCGGGAACTTTCCCACTGTGAATGAGAAGTAGTATGCGCCAGGCAGGCGGCAACGGAAAGTGCCCATCTCTGGATTGAAGTCTTCACCGATGTTGACTAGAAGGCGGTCAAAGGTCACAGCCCGTTGAGTGCCACCCAATATGCTGCTGCTACGTGTGGCGGAAAAGGCAGAGTACAGGCCTGTTGACATTGGGTTGATGTTGAAGGACGCCACACAGCCCAAAAAGGTGATCAGCCCAAGTAAACAGGAAACATGTCTGTTTGGTCTCCATAATGTCACACAAGCTGTTGTAAAAAGACATTATTGTTATCAGAGGTGTTTTGTGTCACTCTTTGGCACTGTTGAAAATGTAAAAAATAGTTCTCAAAAAACCCAACTAATTATTAAAAAATGTATTAGTCTGTAATGTATGGAAGCCCGTACATTAAGTAATTAAGTAATTGTGACTTTTTATCTCACAATTCTGACTTTATTTCTCGCAATTGTGAGTTTATATTATGCAGTTCTGACTTTAGAACTCAATTGTGAGTTTATATTACACAATTCTTGAGGAAAAAGTCAGAATTGTGAGTTTATTTCATCCAATTCTGACTTCATGACACACAATTGTAAGTTTATATCACAATTCTTGGGAAAGAAAAAGTCAGATTTGTGAGTTTATATCATGCAATACTAACTTTATAAGTTATAAAGTCAGAATTGCATGATATAAACTCACAATTTTGACTTTTTTCTCAGAATTGTGATATAAACTAACTGTGAGTTATAATTTATAACTCAGTTCTTAGTTTATATCACAATTCTGAGAAAAAAGTCAAAATTGTGAGTTTATATCATGCAATTCTGACTTTATGACTCACAATTGTGAGTTTATATCATAATTCTTGAGAAAAAAAAGTCAGAATTGTGAGTTTATATCATGCAATTGTTTATATCACACAATTCTGACTTTATAACTCAATTGTGAGTTTATATCACACAATTCTTGAGAAAAAAAAGTCAGAATTGTTTATATCTATAATTTGTAACTTAAATTAAGAAATTCATTCTGAGAAAAGACAGAATTGCTAGTTTGTACTATGCAATTCCGAAAAAAGTCAAAATTGTGAAAAATAAAAAGTTTTTTTTTTTTTTAATTCAGTGGCAGAAACAGGCTTCCATAGTAATTTTATATTATGCACCACACATACAAAATTAATCACTTTTATTTCTGTATAACACTTTAAAACAAACATTGTTCTTGAATTATTTTAATGATGTGATTAATGACCATTAATGTTTTCATTTTAGACTGCAAAATGTTACATTGTGACTTTTTACTTTTTTTCAAATCAGAATTATACTGATGAAGACCAAACTTGGTGGCTTTTGTGGCACTAGCTAAATAAACACACACACACAAATGTGGACATGATTAGAAGGCTAAATGGTCTTTAAAAAGTCACACTTGTGATCTTCATGGTCAAAAATGACCACAGAAAATGAGAAATGTAAAAATATTTTTACTGGATACATTTTAGATATATTTTTTATTTTTACTGCTATTTTTCCTGCAGCACAACTCGGAATACACAACTCAGAAAATAAAATACTGATATGATGCCACATTGTGCAGTGTTTGGTTGTAATTTTCAGTCAAAGGAGAACAAAAGAAGCAAGTCTTCCCTGCTTTCCTAAAGATAAGAAGAGGTGGAGAAAAAAAAGATGCCTGTGGATGAATAAAACTAAAAACCCGCATCTTTGTTCTCTCCACTTTTGCTCTGATGCCTTTGATGCATAGACCACAGGTAGTGAAATAGCTTACAAATGGCAGAAAAAGAATGCTAGATGCCACTCTGGCAGAATGTAAACATGCTGACGCTTGCAGCTGAAGGAGTTTCTCAGCACGGATTTCAGTCGATATCCGGGGAGTTTAGACTCCTTGTGGGGTACGGCATTTGGTTTAAATCTACCCTTATATGCATCGCCACCTGTAAGCTCTTTCAGTAGCTGTGGTCACGTATCAGGATTTTATTTTCAGTGTTGTGGTAAAATAGCAACACGTAGCACGTAGCTCACCGAGTGCAAATATTTCTCATCATCAAAATAATGGCCTCCATAGTCCAAAATATGTATAAAACGACCTGTGTTTTTAAATAACGGGTTTTCTACTACATATTTCAGTAGAAAAACATAATTTACGTTATATTAGGCTATACATGTCTTAATACCAGGGGTTCTCTTTAAACAAATTATGCTTCAGTCTGTTTTGGATCTCAAGTGTGATTTGTAAGTGAGGAATAACTAAGGGCTAAATAAAGATTTTTATCTAATCTAAAGTGTTTTCTTTTCCACTTTTAATCACTCAACTTCAAAACAACTTCAAAGCCCTGCCCTTCTACCAAATGGAAATGTGTAATGAACTGGTTAAAATGCCATATAACCATGCTAGGAAGTTAGGTTTAGCCCTGTCAGAATGGATCTTGCCGTTCATATCAAGTGCTCAGTGAAAGCAGTAGTCCCTCTAATTCAGCTGGTATTGTCTGTTCACAGTGTGCACCGGGAAAAGGCAATAGATTAGACATTGGTTCATCTGCTCCTATGTACTGGAACAAAGGCATATTTTGGGAGGGAGGACTGAAACAAGTCACGGGTGCAGATCCATGGGAGACTTTATGGTCAAGTGAAGACCAAGTCGGTTAATAACATGAAAAGCACACTGAAGACCATAATAAGACACGTTAAGGGTCAATTTGTGAACAAGAGGTCACTGGTAGTATTTCCTCTCATTTTGACATACTATCAAATATACTCTAGTGTGATGTGTTAATGCTTAATATAGTACAAATTTAGACCATAACATTAAAATATTGATCTTAGATAATGTTGATGACTCATTAGAGTTGACTGACAATGTTTAGTTAGGTTGTTATAAAATGAATATGACATTATAGAATGCACCACAAGTCAAATACGTAAAAAAAAGAAAGTTATATTGTCTACAAATATAACACAATATCTGAAGATAAATCATACCGCTACAATAAGAAATGTTGTCTTTTAGCAGAAAAAAGTTTTCATACCTGGTCTAAGTATCTGAAGAGGCTTCATTTCTGTGATGACCTGCTCCTCTGTGTCTGTAAGCCTTTGAAAGACTCAGTTTGTACACCGCTGTGAACAGGTCCAAATGTTATTTCTGTGTGGCATCTACTCCAAAAACCTCAGTGCACCCATGTTCAAATAAAAGAGGTATTAGAGGAGAGAGAGCGAGAGCGAGAGAGAGAAAGAGAGAGAGGAGGTGCTTCACACACTTTTATATCAAATACAGTTCATGATTTAATTCAATTCATAACTGTTTTAAGTTTTATGTCAGAATATTTCCATAGTATGAATACTCAGCTGTCCTGACACTGCCATTACATTAGTTTTAAAGACTGCAAATGTGCAGATGAAGAGTTAATACAGATTTTTCTCAAGTCATTTACACTACCAGTCAAAAGTTTTTGAACAGTAAGATGTTTTCAAAGAATTCTCTTCTGCTCACCAAGCCAGCATTTATTTGACCCAAAAAACAGCAAAAGCAGTAATATTGTAAAATATTTTTACTATTTAAAATAACTGCTTTCTATTTGAACATATTTTAAAAAGTAATTTATTCCTGTGATCAAAGCTACATTTTCAGCATCATTACTACAGTCTTCAGTGTCACATGATCCTTCTAATATGCTGATTTAAACTAGATAAAAGCCATCTCGGTCAAAAATGAGATGATGATACTGAGTGAATGCTCCTGACACATAGCATATGTCCATCCAAAGACTTTATTTAGAAAGGATGCTTTAAAATTGAATGTTTAAGGATGTTTAAAATTGAATTTTAAATTAAATGCTGTTTTTCTGAACGTTCTATTCATCAAAGAAACCTGAATTTTTTTTTTTTTTTTTACTCAGCTGTTTTCAACATATTAATAATAATAAATCTGAATATTACAATGATTTCTGAAGGATCATGTGACTGACGTAATGATGCTAAAAATGAAATCATAGGAATAAACATTTTAAAAATATATTCAAATAGAAAACAGTTTCTTAAATAGTACAAATATTTCAAAATTGTACTGTTTTTGCTGTATTTTGGATAAATGCAGGCTTGGGTAGCAGAAGAGATTTATTTAAAAAACATTAAAAATCTTACCGTTCAAACACTTTTGACTGGTAGTGTATGTGCATATTTATCAAAAGTGTTCATTTCTAAATGTCCACCTCATTAGAAAACAGTGCAGTGTAAAGTACTGCACAGTGAACGACACTTTTTAATCATGTGTTTCTTTTAGCTCGTGTGAAAGAAACATCTTTCACTCTATTCAAAACTACAACTTCCATATCATCATCATCATCAAATGCGCACGTTTCCGTGTGCGTCTAGACGCAACGCGCCGGAAGGCGTGTGTGCACTGCGTCTCCGCCGTCAATGCAAACGAAGTAAGAGGCACCGAGAGTCAAAGCTAAAATCCGCATTCAAGACAAGATGGCAGGGTTGCCCCGCAGGATCATTAAGGTAATCGTGAAGTGAGATACACTACACATTTTTAGTCGTTCTTTTTAAATCATAATACCACGAAATCCTCAAATATCATTGAAATGATCAGCCAAAGAGAAGCGACAGCTGGCTTAGCGTTTGGCACTCTGTTTGTTAGCCACTTCCGTTTCGGTACATTCGCTCGTATCCCGAATATGGGTGGGTTAAAAATACATCCACCGCTGTGGAAGATGGCGAAGGGCCTGTGTCTTATTCATCACTACTTGAAACCAAAAATCAAAAGCATTAAGAAATGACAAACGTTCCCACACTAACTGAAGTCTAAACGGTGAGAGAGGCACACTCGCGGTCATTCATTGCTTGCGCTCGAGTTGTTCTGTGTGAGCTTGCTAGTTAACCGCTCCAGAGACGGCTAGCTAGGCGTAAAACGTGGTAAAATGGTCGAATTTAAACTGTTACACAATTATTTCCTCAACGATTTAAAATTTAGACAGTCATTTATTTATTTTCCTGCGTGCAGGATGATTAAAACGACATTTAAGATACGATTATAAGCTAAATAATTAGGTTCGCCCGCTTCCTGTAGGCTAGGGAAGCTGTTGCGGTGCTAAACGAGCTAATGACTGCAGGCCCCAAACAGCAGAAATGTCAAATAAAATACAACATGAGATACCTAAATAAGACATTAATTGAAAAACAGCACATCCTAAATGAGAACTGGTATTTATTCTCGAAGAAAAAATTAACCGTGAAACATTGAATTAAAGGGACAGTTCACCCAAAATTCATATTTAAATCGTCATCGTTTATTAACCCTTGTGTAGTTCCAAACCAAAAACAAAAGTTGTATGTCAGTCTGGAACGCAGAAAGAAATGTTATACGAAATAAAGGCTTAAGTCTCCATTCACTTTTATTTTACAGAATGCAGTGAATGGAAATGGGGACTTGAGCTGTCAGTGTCTGATATTCCTAGTTGTCTCCTTTTGTGTTTTACAGAAGAATAAGACACTACACAAAAATTAGCAAATAACAACAGGTTTTTTTTTTTTAATGTATTTTTTTTTTTTAAATAACTGTTTGCATTGAACAGATTTATGACTAGTTAAATTACACTATCTGCTTCCTCCTGATAATATCTCAATTCATAATGCATGTTTCCCCATATTTAAGATAGATTAGATTCATCCCTGGTGTATATTAATTTTCTCTCCCTTTGCATCATCTACTTCTGCTATTCTCCAGTAATTTGCATCTATGCATCTTGCACGTCCATGATTTTTTGTTCACAGGGAGGATACTGTTAATTGAATTTTTTGTGCATCGATAAATGTATGCTTTTTATTCTGTGAAATGAACTGACTAATGTGAATTAGAGGGCTAGGAACGCATCCTTAATGTCTCCCAAGCTTGAGACCATGACGGGGAGCCCCTCTCTTGTCTGTGTTTGTTTTGCATGGTTTTGTCTGTGGGTTTTCTGAAAAAATGTGAGGAATTTCATTCAGAGTACAATGCGTATGCTAAGTTAACTGAAATAACAGCGAAGACATTTGTGTCTAAAGTTAACATTATATTTAAGAACAGTTTTTAGGAAAAATATATCATATATGGCTGTGTTTGGGGTTAGAATATAATTGTTTTTTTGTTTTTTTTTTTATTCAGCACGGACAACTGATCAAACGTGACTGACGATTTGTCATATATTGCAATATATACGTTTTAATTAAATGCTGCTCTTTTGAACAGAAAAAAAATTTCCACAGGGGATATATGGGTAGTTGACAAATAAAAATTAGACTGTGTCCCATGGTGTGACATAGCAAAAAATGTAGAAAAAAACCCTTATCATACAAATAACATGAGAAAAAATGTATCTTCATTCTTACTGTTACAAATAGCATGACAGAGGTTTATCTTCAGTGTTAGAGGTAATTTTATTTTTTTTTTTACGTTTTTCCGTTACACCATAAGACTATTTATTTATTATTATTATTTTTTTAATAATTTAATATTTTTTTTATTTTTTTTTTTATTTTAAATCTTAATTTTATTTTTTATTTTTAAATGTACTTTTTTTTCCCCTTGAATTTCAAAAACTTTACAAATAATTGTGCTACCTCAAAGCTTTAAACAGTAGTGTGGATTGGATCTATATTTATTTATTAATTCATTGATTTTTATTTTTTTATTTTTTGTTAAATAGGGATATAAAAATATCTCATGCTAGTGTTGTCCAGCTTAAAAACAGGAAATTCTCATTAAAAAAAATCTTGTTTTACAGGTTCATTATATAGCCATAAAACCCTCATCCTTTGAACTAGGTTACAGGACAGGTGTGGTAGCTTTTGGGAAAAGGTTTGTGACACCACATTTTTTGAGATTGTGATATCCACATTTTAGCACGAGTTCTCAGATGCCAAGTAGACAGTTTTTCAAGTGTAGAGTGCAGCAGTTCTCAGATGAACAACGTCTCCAGACAATTGCATTCTACAGGTGCTATCAGATTCTCATTAGTCATATGGGTGTGAGTTTCCAAAGGGCTTTAAAGTTCAGCCCTGTGTCTCTCTCACCAATCTTGATTGGATTTTAATGACTGTCAGTTTAACCCCTGAAGACTTGGTTTCAGATGAAACGCTGCTCTAATCCCAGGTATATACAGTAGACGATTTTTTGCCTTTTTTTAACATGTCAAAAGTTTTCTGGAGGTCACCGACAAAAGCCTAAAATTGGAGGCAAATTGGTGCTTGTTCATGTGAGTGATGTGATTCATGCCGATGTGTCGCGTATGCCTGAGAAATATTTAGCAGGCTAAATATCTGGGCCTGTCTACCATTTATTGTCTTGCAGTGTGAAATGTGTTTTGACAGGAAATGACATCAGCCTACAGCAAATGAGAGAGCAAGACATGTGGCAAGAGAAATTTCAGGGGGAGGATTCACCTCCCCAACCATTCTCTCATCTATATTCTTTAATTTTTTCTTCTTTGTTTTTTCTCCGCAAATATCTGCATAGTCAACCTGCATCACAAGCTTCTTGTGGACCACCATTTTAAATTTGGAGGAAGTCCAGCCTTGCACCAAAATTTAGCTCACATGTTATTTATTTATTTTTTATTTTTTTGCATCACTTTGTATGAGTTGTTGGGGGTTCCTAGTCTTCCTAGTGAAAAATTTCGAATATATGATCCACAGCTGCTGATCCGTTGTATAAAATTCAAACCACAGCAAGTTTATGATACCCAAAACAGTCGTGTAGTGCGAAAAGAACAGTGATCTGATGACTTTGAAACTTTTGTAGTGTATACCTGGAATTACTTGAGTTATATTCATGAGGTTGAGATATAATACCATGCTAAATGTCATTGAGCCGTGCAATCAACAGGACAGCTTTAAGACTAGTCATGTGCTTGATCAGAAGTGAAATTGCAAGATAGTGTCTTTCCTAATATGGTCCAAAGAGAGTGTTTACTGAAAACATTGTCTTAGTGCCTAACCAGCAGTGTTTGTAGTGTAAGATGTAAGATGGTTCTCTGCCCTATTGAAGGTTATGGTTGCTGTGTTATCTGTAAATATAGTTCTGGCATTAGTAACTATATTTAAACACAAAGTTTGTGACTTGGTTGATATTTACATTAAAACACTTTTCTTATTTAGGATGCATACACTTTCAGGAAACCTTTCACGGTTCAAGTAGTTGTGCCTACAGTAGCGTTCAAAAGTTTGTGGTCAGTAATTTTTTTTTTTTTTAAATGCATTTGAAGAAGTCTTTTATGCTTGCCACAATGGCTAAATTTATTTGATTCAAAAACGTCTCCAGATAACATTTTACCAATTTTACATTCTGTGCTAAATGGCTGTCTGGGTTTGGTCATGTTAATATCAAATTTGCAAAAATCCAGAACCTAATATTCAGGGATAAAGGAACAGTTCACCCAAAAATCAAAATTACCCCATGATTTCTCACCCTCAAGCAATCCTAGGTGTCTTCTTTCAGACAAATACAATCAGAGTTAGATTAAAAAATGTCCGGCTCTTCCCAGCCTTATAATGGCAGTGAATGGCTGTTGAGATTTTAAAGCAAAATGAAGTGTATCCATCCATCATAAAAAGAACCCCACACAGCTGCTGGGGGTTAATAATTGTCTTCTGAAGTGAATTGATGCATTTGTGTAAGAATAATATCCAAATTTAAAAGTATTCGCGTTCACGAGAGTGACATAAGTAGTCTTGTGAGAACCAAGTTTTGTTTAAAGCAAAGAAAAAACAGTCTCCTCTTGGCTTATATTGAAATACTCCAATATTTTTCTTTACAAATCCTTATTTTGTAGTTTATTTATGACCCTTTTTTTGTTTGGCTCTGACTGTGTTTGCGTATTTCCTGCGTCATGTGCTGGAACGCTACTCTCTCGTGAATGCGTGTACGACAGTTAGCGCAAACTATAGATTGCAGTTAATAAAGTTTTAAATATGGATATTTTTCTTACACAAACACATCAATTTGCTTCAGAGGGTCTTTGTTAACCACCCAGAGCTGTGTGGAGTACTTTTTATGATGGTTGGATGCACTTCATTGAACTTGAAAATCTCAACAGCCATTCACTGCCATTATAAACATTAGAAGAGCGAGGACTTTTTTTTTAATATGTATATATATAACTCTGACTGCATTTGTCTGAAAGAAAAAAAGTCATATAAACCTAGGATGGCTTGAGGGTGAGTAAATCATGGGGTAATTTTCATTTTTGGGTGAACTGTCCCTTTAAATGGCCTATCAGGCCATGTGTCACCTAGCTATACAGGTTTGTTTGCCATTGGAATGTGCTGTGTTGATGCAGGACAGTTAGCCTTCATTACATGACAAGGTGAAGCAATACAGTTTTTCAAAAACACCACTGTTTTTACTGTGCGCATTACACTTTGGCTAATTGCTTATTAACTGATCCTGTTTCCATGTGTCTCTGTCTCTGTATGTGTGTAGGAAACGCAGCGTTTGTTGGCAGAGCCGGTGCCAGGTATAAAGGCAGAGCCAGATGAGGGGAACGCTCGCTACTTCCATGTGGTCATCGCCGGACCTCAAGACTCCCCATTTGAGGGAGGAACTTTTAAACTTGAACTCTTTCTTCCTGAAGAATATCCCATGGCAGCTCCGAAAGTACGCTTCATGACCAAAATATATCACCCCAATGTAGACAAGCTGGGAAGAATATGTCTAGATATTTTGAAAGGTGAGAGACTTTTTATTAAGACTATTGTTTTGTCGTCTAAAACTTTCTAAATAACAGGTTATGTTGATTTTACTTATTACCTAAACATGAATATAATTAGTGTTTAATACTTTAATTCTGCTGTAATGGAACATACACTTTCTTGAGACATGGAACAAAATGTGATTCATCATTCTATCTATCGTTCTATCTATCGTTCTATCGATCTGTCTATCGTGCTACTTATCATTCTATCTTTCTGTCTATTGTTCTGTCATCATTTTGTCTCATTCAATCTACTGTTCCTGTCTATCATTCTATCGTTCTGTCTATTGTGCTACTTATTGTTCTGTCTCTATCATTGTCTGTCGTTCTTTCTTTTGATCTATCCATCTATCTGTCTGTCATTCTATCTTTCTATCAGTCTGTATCGTTCTGTCTGTCTATCGTTCTATCTATCTGTCTCTGTCTGTCTGTTTACCCATCTATCTATCTGTCTAGATAACTATCTATTGGTCTTGTCTGTCTCTCTCTGTCTGCCTGTCTGTCTGCCTGTTTACCTATCTATCTGTCTGTCTGTCTATCTATATATCTTTCTATCAGTCTATATCGTTCTATCGAGCTATCTGTCTGTCTGTCTATCTGTCTGTCTATATATCTTTCTATCTGTCTATATATCTCTATCATTCTATCTATCTTTCTATCGGTCTATATCATTCTGTCTGTCTGTCTGTCTATCTATCTGTCTGTCTATCTGTCTATATATCTCTGTCTATCATTCTATCTATCTTTCTATCAGTCTGTATCATTCTGTCTGTCTGTCTGTCTATCTATCTGTCTCTCTGTCTGCCTGTTTACCCATCTATCTGTCCATCAGTCTATCTACCTGTCTGCCTATCTATCGATCGATCTATCTATCTATCTATCTATCTATTGTAAAAATAAAAATGTTCTATGATCTAATGTGCTATTAAAATGGGGGAAATTAGGATTTTGTCCCTTGAGTAGACTGTGGGAGAAAAATGAATATGAGCTATGCTTTCTGAAAGACTCATTTTATCTATAACCTCAGAGGAAAGGCAATTTGAGTCTATTAAATTTTATAGCTCCCTTACCTAACATGTACATACTGTGAAAGATTTGCCCATTAATCTCTGTTGGAAGATTGAGGATCTCCGATTACACTTTTGACCCCACGATTGTCCAGGGCTGGACCTGACAGCTACTTTTCAGCTAATGCTCTTTCTCTCGTTCATCTTTTTCCATGGCATGACGTCACGCAGATAAGTGGTCTCCAGCTTTGCAGATCCGCACAGTGCTGCTATCAATCCAGGCATTACTAAGCGCTCCCAACCCTGATGATCCTCTAGCAAATGACGTTGCAGAGCAGTGGAAGACTAACGAAGCTCAAGCCATAGAGACAGGTGGGTGCTGGGTAAATGCATTTAAAGAAAACAGAAATTTTTTTTTCTCGCCCTTATGTAGGACTGGGTGATTTTAGCGATTTATTTGAGTTTAATATTTTGCCATGATTTTATTTTTTTAGTTATCAAGGAATCACAATTTTTGAATGTAAATATTACCAAATATTAGAATTAGACATTTTGACAATTTGCCAATAATAACAGTAAAGAGAAGAGAACAATCCAACCGCATGTTGGTACACGTGATTAACCACTCTTTTCAAATGTGTCCATGTTTACATAGAACAAACAATGGAAACAAACAATGGGGAAAAAAAAAAAAAAACCTGTGAAGAACTACTAATGTATGTCTGTTATTTCATGTTTGCATCATGATGACAGGGTAAAAGCTGCTGTTCATTTTTACAGAACATTTAGGTAATAGTCTACTGGTGTTATACCTTCAGTCAGATTTTTTTTTTAAGCATTTTCCTTGTATTATTTCTTAACATATGTATAAGACAAGTTTGTACAAAAATGTAGTTGTAATTCATGCATCCTTTCTACAAAGATATTGAACAAGTGATTTAACATTTAAATTATGTTGACTACTTCATGTGTGGCGCACTTTGGTATAGAATTTTCTTGAACTAGAGAGTTAATAAAGAAAAAGTTACTGTAATCATGTTGTAGTTACTTTTTCAAGTTGACTAGTTAAAAATGGTAAAAAAGCAAGCAATCGAAACATCACACTTTCTGAAAAAAAAAATCGAGATTTTTTTTTTGCCATAGCACCCAGCCCTTATGAAAAAACTTAATGTAATAAGAAAATTTTAATTGTGAGAAAAGTCAGTGTGGAGATATAAACTTAGAATTCCAAGATGTGTACTTGGAATTAGAAAGTCAGTATTGCAAGATATATCAGAATTCTAAATTTACATCTCGCAATTCTGAATTTTTCTTTTCTTTTTTTTTCTTTTTCTTTTTTTCCACCATGAAATAAAAAATAAAAAATGTAATTACAATTTTTATTATTTGACATTTCTGACTTTTTTCTCACAATTGTGAGTTTACATCTCAAAAAACAAAAACTTGTGTAATGAGAGAGTTGAAATTGTGAGAGAATCAGTGAGGAGTTATAAACTCTGAAATGCCAGATGTATAGTTGGAATTACAAGATTATGAGGAAAAAAAAACTTGTAACTGTGAGTTAAAAGTCTGAATTGTGAAATAAAAATTGCAGTTAGTCAGTATTGCGAGATATCGGAGAATTCTATCTAATCTCAATTCTGACTTTTTCTTTTCTCTTTGTTTTTTTTTTTTTTGTCCACCACAGAATAAAAAATAAAGGTAACTGCAATTTTTTTTTTTTTTTTCACAATTCTGACTTTTTCTCACAATTGCGAGTTTACATCGCACTACTCTGAGTTTGTTAAAAAAGTCACAATTAAGATTAAAAAAAAAAAGCCACAACTACTTTTTTGCTGATCTTTTAAAAAAAGAAAATTCTTTAATTTGCTCAACCTCATGTCATTTCTGTGGAAGCTTTTTTCTGCAATGGGATTCTGAGGGGGGAAAAAAAAAAGAGAAATTCAGTTTCTCTTACAATTCAGCATTTTTTCCTCACAACTCTGAGAGAATATTGCAAAATATAAAGTCTTTAAAAATAAATAAATAAATAAAGACTAATGAGAAACTTGAAATTATGAGAAAAGTCAATGAGGAGTTGTAAACTCAGAATTGCAGGATGTATACTTTAAATTATAAGATTCTGAGAAAAAAACCTATGAATAAAGTCTGAATTGTGAAATAAATTGCAATTAGGTTTTTTCATTTTTCGTTCCGTGGTGTAAAAAAAATTCTAATAAAAAGTCAGTATTGCAAGATATTTCAATAAAAAAATCTAAATGTAAAAATAAATTTACAACTTGCAATTATTTTTTTTATTCTTGTTTTTGTTTCTGATTTTTTTTTTTCTCTCAGTTGTGAGTTTACAACTCACTATTCTGCGTTTATATATATATATATATAAAAAAAGTCAGAATTGTGAGAGACTTTTTATTTATTTATTTTTTTTTTTTAAATCTTTAATTTGTATATATATATATTTTTTCCCATTTAATAATGATCAGTTGCTTCCAGTATGGGCAAAAACAGTCTTCAAAACACATTTTTCTTTGTGTTCAACAGAAAAAAGTCATAAAGGTTTAGAATGGCATGAGGAATCAATTAATCAATCAATCTCTGTATTGCTAATATTTATTTGTCTTGTTTGTTCTACGTTCCCTAAAAATCAGATCTTTTTGTCTGAGTGTTTAATAAGCTTTAAGAGGCCAATGGCATTACATAGTCTGTGTGTCCCAGAGACCTTAATCCATAATGTTGCTCTTGTGAAATAGTTCTTATCTCAAGTTGCTGCATTCAAAGTACATTGTTTTCCTATTGCCAGTTGCTTTTTACAGTTAGTCATAATGAATTGTAAAAGTCCACACCCTTTCTGTTCACACACCTGGAGTTGAAATCAGCTTCACACTGAAGATACCAAGTAATTTATCTCTTAAGTGTGAGATAAAACACTTGAGGCTGTATTAACTCTGCATCTGTTTGTGTTTTTCAGCCCGAACATGGACCAGGCTTTATGCCGGAAACAATATCGAAGTCTAGAAATGTATGTGGGGTGACAAAAAGAGAAAAAAAAAAAGGAAGTCAAGAGTGAACACAACTCCATGTTCTGCCAAGACCTATTCATTTTCATGTAAAGGACACAGTCTTAGGAAACAAAAAAAAAATATGATAAACTGTAAAGAATATATTAACACAAAAGTAAAAAGAAACGTCAGACAATTTGTGATTTAAATGCACATTAGTACAAAAAAAAAAGAAAAATGTCTTTGTCCTGATTCACTGCTGTTGAGATGCATGGGCAGATGATCTACTCATACGGCTTTCTTTTAAAGTGGTTGGGGAGGTAGCCGCAGACTTCTGCTATGAGCGTGCATTAAAACTGACCCTCATTTGTCTGTCCCATTGTTTTGTTTTGTGGGAGGGGGGTAACTTTTTATATTTCCTTTAACTTTTCTTTCCTCTCATTGCTCTGTTAATGAGGAGCAGCCGGCTTAGCCCCTGTTTAGAGCACCCTTTTTGTCAAACTGCAGACTTACCCTGTTAGAAAACCTAGTAAAAAAAATTATAGGTTCACTAAAATGGAAAACACACAAGATTTAAACAGTAATTTCACCTGGGAAATGGTTCAACTGGAAAATCTTTCCACCATCACAGAAACCGTTAAAGACGTAAACCCTAAAGTAGACTTGATTTATGTTTTGGACTATGGGCAAGGTAGAGCTAGAGTGAAGGGAGATTTTGCGTAATATTTCTTTTAGTATAACAATTCAGTTAATGTATCCGGTTTTAGTGTTTTGTTTTATCTATCTTGCCATCGCTGTACTAATTGCACTCTTGAAACTCCATCATTGCGTGCTTTTTATTTTCTTGTGTCCATCACGGTCCAGTGCATCGAGATTCATTTGTCTTGTTTCTTCCCTTGAGCATTTATTTCGATACGCCATGGTTGCAGGGGGGCTGGAGACGAATGATGACTGGCGAGGGGCAAGGGGCGGGAATGTTTGCAGAAACATTGCAAAAGATCAATAAATAAAGGCTTTGTCTCAATTTCCACGATTGGTCTTTGGTTAAAACGTCAATTTCAACTCTGTTTGTAAGTTCCTGCTTTCTATAGAAAGGGGAAAAAGATCCTGCTTTTTAAAATGTGATGACAACAGTCCACACACATATTTCTGTTCTTTCTGTAAATAAAATCTGTTGATTAATAAGAAATATTTATGGTGGTGGTTTTATTATGTTTCCGAGAATGACTAACACGTTAACTGCTCATTTGTTTTTCCATGTCTGCCTTTCAGATGGCTTTCATAGGCCTGAGAAAATATTAGTCACAGCATCATGTTTATATTACTCCAAAATAACCTGTGATCAATTATAGACTTTTTTCCACTTAAACAAGTAGGTTTTAAGCTATCGAGATTGCTGTTGTGCCTGTATAGGTGATCATTAAACTTTATCAACTGTTAATATATAACGATTTATTAAATATTTAAATCACTGGTTTCCATACCGTTTCTCCGTTCTTTTAGTGATGGAGTCTTGACTCCTTTACATGAATCGGTTCTTTGACTCGCCAGTTAAAACGGAGCTAAAACAATTTACATTTGTTAGTCGATTCAGTCTTGGTTTATTTATTTATTTTTTTAGTGAAGTACTGACTCCTTTTCGAGAATCAATTCTTTTTAGCGAATTGGTTCTTTGACTCAGCAGTTAAAACAGAACTAAAACAGAAGATTTAGCTTCGTGATTATTTAGCTTCCTTGATGAATTTACATCGTAGCTACAAGGTTGTAAATCAACTGGTAAATGTTTATCAGTACTTACTTTGTAGCCCCGGCAGTCAAATCGTCGATTGAGACTTTATCACGTTGAACCCGTCAGAAAAAGCCTGTTCTTCTCCTTTTAGTGATGCAGACTCCTTGCCGTGAATCTTTTTGGTGAATCGTTCTTTGACTCGCCAGTTAAAAACCGAACTAGTTAACAGTTCGACCATTATTTAACCTCGTGCTCTTTGATTAATTTACATCTGTTAGCTCTAAAGTTGTGAATCAAGGTATAAATGTTTCCAGGACGTTTTATTTGTCTATCGAAGTAATGTTTCTTCTCCGTTCTTTTAGTGACGTACTGACTCATTTCCGTGAATTGATTCTTTTTTTGTGAATCGGTTCTTTGACTCGCCAGTTAAAACGGAACTAGCTGATTATTTAACCCCATGCTCCTTGATGAATTTACACCCGTCAGCTCCAAAGTTGTGAATCAATCGGTAAATGTTTCCAGTACGTTTTATTTGTATAATTTTCACTCTTTGACTATCAAAGTAACTGTGTAGCCCCGGCAGTCAAATCGTCGATTCACTCGTTTTATCAAGTCGAACCTGTCAGAAAAGCCTGTTCTTCTCCGTTCTTTTAGTAATAAAGTATTGACTCCTTTCCGTAAATCTTTTTGGTGAATCGTTCTTTGACTCGCCAGTTAAAACGGAACTAGCTGATTATTTAACCCCATGCTCCTTGATGAATTTACACCTGTCAGCTCCAAAGTTGTGAATCAATCGGTAAATGTTTCCAGTACGTTTTATTTGTATAATTTCCACTCTTTGACTATCAAAATAACTTTTGTCGCCCCGTCAGTCACTCTTGGTTTATCAAGTCGAACCTGTCAGAAACAGTCTGTTCTTCTTTGTTCTTTTAGTGAAGCATTGACTCATCTCCGTGAATCGGATCTTTGACTCGTCAGTTAAAACAGAACTAAAACAGTTCGACATTAACCTCATGCTCCTTGGTGAATTTACATCTGTCAGCTCCAAAGTTGTGAATCAAAAGGTAAACGTACTGTTTACAGTATGTTTTGCTTGCGTAATTCAAAATAGCTTTTTTTCATCCAGTCAGTCAAATAATCGATTCTGCCAGAAAAAAAGTCTGTTCTTCTGCGTTCTTTTTGTGATGAAGTATTGACTCCGAGTAATTTCCGTGAATCGATTCTTTTTAGTGATTCGGTTCTTGGACTCCCAGTTAAAACAGTTCGACGATTATTTAACCTCGTGCTCCTTGATGAATTTACACCTGTTAGCTCCAAAGTTGTTACTCAATTGGTAAATGTTTCCGGTACATTTTATTTAAAGTAAATTTCACCCCATCAGTCAAATCGCTGATTCAAACTTGGTTTATCAAGTCCAGCCTGTCAGAAAAAGTCAGTTTGCTGGTAAGTTGGTGAGGCGTTGATTCGAGAATATCAACATGGAAGAGTTAAAATAATGAATTATTCTTGAAATTAATCTTTTTTGCACTCTAAATAACAAGAGGCAATACCTCTTTCTGATTCTAATTCTGATTCAAATGATTGCATTATCTCGTAGGTACCAGCAGATGGCGCAAGTATAACATCACCACGATCTGATATAACGCTGCAGCGTGGCTTTTGTCTCTAGTGTTGCTTTGATTCAATAACTAGCTTTCGTATTGAAATTATTATAGCTATTCAGCATTGTTTAACTATACCTGCTTGAAACCCTAGTGAATCAATTTCCTCTTTCGTCTGGCGGCTGGGATGATGTCTCATTCATATTTTCAAAAAGGGAAACGCCTATCTGTTGATGGCATCTTGGGTTTGTAACGCAGATCCTATTGCAGCTGATTTAAGGCGACTGCGCAGAGCTGGAGAGCCGCAGCAGAGAAGTGTTCACACAGCAGCACCAGCCAGCCACCATGGTCAAGACGAGAACAGCCCAACTCACAATCTCTACTGTCAAGAGAGGAATTATGTCTTCAACGTGAGGCGCTTCTTATAAATGCAAACTGTATGATCAGCCTGGAAAATCTGGGACGACTTTCAGCTCTTGGCCTGAAAGGCAGCGGCGTTGCGCGTAGGATCCAAAAATTAGGCAACCGAGAACACTTGTATTCGTGTTTTGTTCGGAGAAAACCCCACATGATGAAATTTAAGCCTAATCAGACAAGGACATATGACGGAGAGGGCTTCAAAAAACGAGCAGCGTGTCTGTGCTTCAAGAACGATCGGGAGGACGAGGTAAAACTGAGAGAAAAGTACAAATGTCGTTGGTGGTTAACATGTACTACTACTACAGAGTGGTCAAATAGATATTACAAGCTGTTTTAAAATTGTATTCCTTGTTACTAACTAGTAGCCTATGTATTTTTTGATACAATGACTAATTCATTAATGTAAGCCAACCTAGTGACTACAGTCGGATGCTAGTGCTCGGTAACACTTTACAATAAGGTCCAATTAGTTAAACGTAGTTCAACTGTTAGCAAGTGTCAACTCAATTAGTTATTAGTCACTAAGTAGTGACTAGTAACTATTCCACTTCAAATTCGCTACTGAATTGAATCTTTGATTCAAATGTAAACTTCAGACATAAATCAGTTTACTAGTGTTTATTTTCCAATATAGTAACTTAATTACTAATATGTTCCAATAGTATGCTAGTGACTAGTGTTTATTCCAGCTTACTTGTAACGTTTCCTATTTTACCAGTTACTTTTGCTATTTAAATATGTTGTGACTAATCAATATAAGCTTGTAGTACTAACTAATTATCTTAAAAATAAGCATAACACTTCACAAGATTACATTTGTTAACAATTTAATTCATCTCAGTTAATTTTAAGACTTACTAATGCATTTTTTTAATCAACAGTTATATCTGCTAATATTGACTAACCTTAACTAATGGGACCTTGCTGTAAAGTGTTGCTAAAACAAGTAACAGTAACATAAACATAGATACTAGTTGTTTTAAGAACAGTGTTAAAACAGCTTGCCATATTTCATCCTTTTTACTCCCTAAAGTAAATACGTATTGGACTACACCCAATGATAAGACTCTTTATGAGGGTTCTCATGACCACTAATTCATGATTCATGTCTAGAAATATATGACTGTGCATAGAGGACTGATGGCTGGTGTTCTAAATGTAATCAATGAGATCAGCTCACTAAAAACCAGCAGTGAGCTTTACTCCTGAATAATGACAGCTGTCCACAAGGTCTGCTTAAGATGTGGTATCTCCTCCAGATCATGTCTCACAGCTGTAAGCCATTCTCCAGTTTAATCTTTTCATGGTTTTTAAGGTATTTGTATACTTTTTTGTAGTCTGAGAGAGGGAATGCACTATTTAGTGCATGCTAACAAGGTTTGATGACAGATGTTTGACATGTACAGACAATTTATATGACAAAATGTCAAATGGTTAGCTACAAAGAAGAAAAAAGCTCACAAAATGTATCATTTACATAATATTCTCTCACAGAGAATAAACCTGTATGAATAATCAAATTTCGATTTGACCTAATTTAAACTCTCTCTGAAAATTCTTAAAGAGAATTTACTATCAGATTTATTGCCTGTAACATTTTGCGACCTTCTCAAAAGTAGGTTCTGCTTAGACTAAAAATACTGTCTATTATGAAACATGTCAGTCACAGTTGAGGTGTTCTTGACTTCTGAGACGAGGGCTTGACCTGATGTGGGTAGAGCACTCGGAAATTACAGGAAAATGCTGTTGTATACACACATACTCCCTCATAGATGTCTTCTTTTTCTTAAATGAACTCCAGCTTGCTCAGACTAGCTTGCTCTCTCAGGGGAGGAGAGGAGGTAAGTTACACTATGTTCTGAGGCTCCCAGTGACCTATCAGCAGCAATTTATAGAACCAGAATGACAGCACTCACTGTCCCCTGATGGATTTCTTTGACAACTTTTTTATTCGATTTCTTTCGAATTGATTTTGGTTGGTTGCTGTTTTGATGGGTTTTTTAATGTTTCTCTTTAGGAAGGATTGCACTTCTTTTTGTGCATTTCTATTAACTCCTGATCATTTGCATATAGGAGCTCGCTCTGCTGTGGACGTCAGTACATTCCTGTCATAGCGATAGTTAGCCGAGTACAAGCGACAACATAGCACATCCTCGAGAAGTGCACTAGTGGAGTCTAAGGGCTCGTCTGCCGTTTGTGCTCTTGTCCTACAGGAAAACCTCACAAAGACCTTTAATAATAATGGCTGAATCTTTACTTTTTTTTTTTTTTAAAGAAAGTGAAAAAGGTACTTGCCCATGTACATCTCACCAACATAATGGTCTGGTCAGTGTTTTGGGTGTTTGCAAATTGGTATCTGCATATCTGCAAATTAAGTTTATGTTTGGGCCATTCTACAGAATTGGTGTAAACTGCTGTCCTACAATTAAAAAAACACATTGAAAAGCATTTAAGTATTCAAATCTTAGAGTAAGATTCTTTTATTATCTATTGAAACTCATAATGATATTTAAAACATCAGTAAGCTTAATATATATATATATATATATATAAAATCATCATTTAGTGGGTACTTGCAGTTGGGAGGTGACTGTACTGAACCCTAACCCTTAAATTTCAAATGATATTTAAATAATTTTGGCATTTTATTCCATTGTTGTTTTTAAAAATATCTTTATTTATTTATTTTTAAAGTGAAGTTTAAAAAAAAAAAATGAATTATGAAACTTAACATTTTCACGTCACTACCAAAACTGTGTATGTTTTAGTCCATTGGCTGAGACTGATTTTAACTACACCCCTACATTTATGATCAGGAAATATTCATGTGTCCCTCTCTCTCATAGCTACATGGTGAGTAGACAGGTCTCATCATTTTGAGGTAAATGTGTTCAAAACTCTGAAAAATCTGTGTGTAATTTTAAGGAACGTCACTACCAAACACCATTTTTCTGTGTTTTCTTTCAACACTTTTTTTGGGAGTTATTCCATTACATTTAGTTTTTATATGTGTACAACTCTTCAGAATTGTGCTAGCTAACCATGTGCTGATTAGCATTTTTGAGCTAGGTTTAAAAGTATCTAAAATTGTCACTACAGAAATAGTCACGACTAAAACATTTGGTGGAATTTCGGTAGTGACGTCTTTGTTTTTTAGGATGTTATTCCCTAAAATTGTGACTACCGAAACAGTCACAACCAAAACATGTCATCATTATTTCGGTAGTGACAAAAGTGAACACATAATCTCTTATTTGGGGGAAATAAACTAAATTTTAGTACAGTTATGCAAACTTTTTTATTTTAGTATGTTTTAGTATGTGGGTCACTACCGGATGTTTTGTCCAAAAATAACGTATATTTAACTAATCAACTGAGATGTTATGATAGTGTTTGGTTCAGTGCATATTCAAACTAATTATTCCTTAACTTTTGAAAATCAGTATGATCAACTTGAATCATGACATGAATGAATTAAGAAAAATTGGATTAAAAATACAAAAGATCTCATAAATTGCACTTGAAATATTGTTAAAATTGTAATTATTATTGACTTACCTCTAAAACAGTTTATTAAAATAGCAAAAAAAAAATTTAAAAGGTAGATGTAAAATAAATCATAATAGGTCAATATAACCCTTCTGATTAAATTATATATTACTGTGTTTTCTGTAAATTTCGGGAGAGGACAAATATTCTAAAACTTTCTGAAAATACAAAATGAGAAATAATTGCACAATTACTAGAGATGTGTACATACAGAATTTGTGGAAAAAGACAATTTTTTTTTCAAGATGTTTCCAACTCTGACTTTGAACCAATTCTCTCTCTCTCTCTCTCTATATATATATATATAATATGAAAAGCCAAACTAATTTCATATTTTCAAACTAATTCCAAATTTCATAATTTGTTTATTTATTTGTATACATTTTCTGAATTTACATTTATTAATACCTTACCTTTTATGTTATGGATATGGTGCAAGAAATTTTCCAGAATACTCTGATATACTTAATGTAATGAGTGTTCTAATATTTTTAATTCAGGAAAGATTAAAACAGTAAAGTAGTAAAACAGTAAAGAATTTTACATTACATTGTTTTTTTTGTTGAACAAATTTAAACAAAATTATCACACTGTCCACAAAAAATGAAAATGTAACAGATATTGACAAATATTTCAACATTAGTAATAATAAGAAATATTTCTTGAGTATCAAATCCACAACAAATGATTTCCGAATGATCACATCACACTGAATGACAGTTTGAAAATTACATTTTCAAATACATTAAAATAAAAAACAATAATAAATTGTACAAATATTTCATAGTTTTCTTGTTTTACTGTATTTTTGATCAAATAAATGGCTTGGTGAACATAAGAAACGTCTTCAAAAAACATAAGAATGTAATGCATGTATACTGCACAGTATTTTCATACATAGTAAGTGAAATCGCATAATTTTCAACAGTACGTTTCAAACAATAGTAACTGTTATCACAAAACTACACAAGTCACATAACCTCATTACAAGTTATTTCTTTAATAAAAATGGTTCCAAAAATCACATTTCCTTCGGATTTTGCATGGAAATGTCTAAAAATTTGGCACTTTGATCAAATATCGACTTGAAAGGTATGTTTAAAATTATGCAAGTATTACTTCATCACACTGGAAGTGTAAAAAGTTGAGTGCACTGAATTGTGGGATACAGTATTCCACACAGTGTATTGTATAGTGCGCAGCAGCAATAACAAGTATGCTATTCCAAATGATTTTTTTGCACAATGAAACAATGTTACATAAACAAGACTTGTTGACTTCTAAGTGTGGTTTATATGCGTGTTTACAATCAGAAAGAATCCTGCTGATACTGTGCTTCTGAAAAATGTGTTTGTGTTTTTGGGTGCGTTTTTGGTTTAAGCCACTGTCATTCTCTCGCCCACTTATGCCTCGTATTGAGTGTGGCGGCTTTGCTTGTTTTAGTCTTTGGATGGAGTTGTCCTAAACAAAAGTAGATTTTATAACTTCAGCTATTGTTGAAGTGTTACAAACATTTACCTTAGCGATAAGCAGTAATTTCAGGTCTACCGCGAGGGCCACATTCGCCTCAGGGACTTTATTGCAGTTTTTGAACGGTCAAGCTGAGCAGACTGGTGCGATAACAGTAATGCCAGAGTAGTCATAGCAACAATGATCCCGTTAAATGTGAACATGATACAGTGGACTGAACCTGAACAATGACCCTTAAAACAAACTAGAATGAAGCAGTGCTCAGTTGCGTGCTGTACGTGACTGATTATAAGCCGTAAGCGTTTCCTCCTTTGGCTTGTGAGCTTTACCTTTCAAACTTGTAAATGAAGTGAAATGTTCAAAAGCGTGAGCGTCTTGCTTGCCAGATTTTGTGTTGACGTGCTGTTATGCATGTTAGTTATTTTAGCATGGCAGTGGTTTGTCTGGTACGCTAGCAACTGGGTGGGTTTGAGTCCCAGGAACACAAATGTGTCAAGTTGTGTAGTATTTGTGAATCTTGTAATACTTTTTATAATCTAATCCACAAATAGGTTCACAGACTCTCCTGAAACCTCAAAAACAGCCCTGACCCTGATACCTATCGTGACTGGAAGTCAGCCACTGTTTGCTCGGGCGAAAAGATTGACGTTCTCTTTGGTCGTGTTTATGACGATGGGGGCCACACGTGCCCCTCAGACTCATGCTGGGATTTAACATGCACTTCATCTTGAGTGTCAGTGGGGCTCTGAACTGGGTCAGTGTGTCAGCAGATGCTCAGGACTATGAGGTATTGGAGTTTTAAAGCTAATTAATCCTTGTATAATGGAGAAAAAGATTGATTAATTTATTAGGAAGTTGTTCAGGGAATGTTATTCAGAAGATTGTGCTGTTTTTTTACGTTACAAGTCATGGAAAATGTTATCAATTTGTTTTTGCTGTCAGACAGTCCTTGATTCAAAATGTTTTCTTTGTCCTTGATTTTAAATGCCATTAGTTGGTAGATTTCTCCGTAAACAGTAGGGTTGTGTACCATTGAGAACTGGATTGAAGATGCTTTTAAAGTTTAATTCAGTTTAAGTTTCAATGCGGGATATTAAAGTTCAAACTAAAACGGTTTAAAAACATTTTTTGCTTGAAAAAAATAACTGAAATAAAACATTTAATGTACTTTTTAAAACAAATAATACTAAAAATGACAAAAACAAAATACTAAAGCTTAATAAAATATAATTAAATATATTCATGAAAACTATAATAGTATCTCAGTAATACTAAAATAATTTTGAATGAGGTAACAAACAATTGAATTTGATTTAGAATGGAGTTTAATTTTTTAATTTACCCATAAATGTTGTCAAACATAATTTAATGAAATGCCAACTGTATGAATGCCAACTGTGATAATTGAATTTATTAATTTCTATGCATTTTCTATTAACTTTTATATATATTTTATGAATTTATATTTATTAATACCTTCCCAGAATGCTCTAAAATAAGTAACATAACATATAATCAAAATGTTCAAAATCTAATGTCAGTTAATATTTTTAAAAAGGTATTGAACTAGGGGTGTACAATAATGACAAAAAATGATATCTCGATATTTTCTGTAATTTTGTTGATAACGACAATTATATATATTATATATATTATTATATATATATATATAATAGTTGTTAAATTATATAATATATAATCATATAATGTTAATTATAATATTATATAATATATAATATAATGTTAATTATATATATATATATATATATATATTATATTTTGCTGAGTGTATTATTCTTCTAGTATTTTGGCAAGTTTAGGAGTGATATGGATAGTTGACTTCAAAGCTTTTGATATTCTTCATATTCTGTGCGTGATTCGTTTTCAGGAGTAACAGAAATTAATTTTTGCAATAAGTTTAAATAGATGGATTTTTTTTTACCATTTATGGCCATTTTTCTAACCTTATTAAATGTATGCATAATTTTTTTGTGTCAAATTCTTATATTTATTCAATAAATTGAAATAGTAAGTCACTATAGGGCTGTTACCAATCGAATAAAAACAATATAAAGAAAAAATATGTTTGCAATGCAGAGGTGGCAGAGAATCTGAATCTGAAGTGGCATTTAGATGCATTTACACAGATGTTTAATGCAGGACATGAATACAGTTAACCTGCTGTTACAAATGCATAAATAATGTTTTGATGTTTAACACTGAATACTGATATTTGAAATGATTTGGAGAAAAATGGGAAAACGTATGTTGAATATAAACGTAAAATCATGAGTCATGAGTCATTCATTCAAACGATTAATTCCGATTCAGTAACGAAACACAGCCATGTGTTACTCAGAGATGCAAAACAGTTCTGCTGTGGCTTTGTTTAAAACTATGCGTGTATAGAGAAAGCGCACGAAGACGAGAATAACACGACAGGTATTTTATTAACTTCAAACAGGTGAAGGCAGGTGAACACACAGCAAAGCAACCTTGAGATTGGACACAAACACAGAACTGAATACAACTTATAAAGGGTGGCTAATGATACACAGGTGAGGCGAGTTAACTAATTAGGACACAACGAGGGCAGGAAGAACCAAATAGTCCAACGGGGTTGTGACAGTGGGCAAAACCAACACAAACAGTCCAAGGGGTGTTACAAAATGTAAGTCAAGTAATATTTACTCTCTTTCAATTAGTGCTGTCAAATCGATTAATCACGATTAATCGCATCCAAAATAAAAGTTGCTGTTTAGAAAATATATGTGTGTGTACTGTGTATATTTATATATGATGTGTAAACAAACTTTTATTTTGGATGCGATTAATCGATTTGACAGCACTAATTTTAATAGACTAAATCTGTATTAATTACTCAGTGAGTAGTTTAACCTACTACACTCCCTGGGTGTGTTTTAGCAATATACATGATTATGTCAAATCGCATATTGTTTAAAGAACAATTACGATATTATCGTAGACGATATATCTCGCACACCCCTATATTGAACTCTGTTTGATATAATAGTAGATAACGCATTGAAACAGTAGTGCTGCCAGAGGGTTTGTTATCCTTTATGGCTTGGTTTTATTAATTTATCAGTCCCAATGACGACTGAATTAAAAGAGTTATCAGAATAGCTTCGTGGCTATCAGTGGGTGGGGAATTTTGCTTGGCGTATCACATAGCCAAATACTGACTGCGTTGCTTACTGGAATGAAACTTAACTAAATTACTTGAAATAAAGGTGAGCAAGCTTAACGCTAATTGCCTTCTGCTTCCTGTATATTGATGCTGTATTTTTATGTTTTATTCTTTAACAACTGCTTTAGTAGGTGTTTTCCCAAACTAAAGCTGAGCAATGTGAAGGCTGAACCTGTGAGATATCTCCACATCTCTCATGGTCACCTAGTCCGGCCGCAGCTGTTTTTGCTCCCACAACTCATACCCCAAAGCAGAGCTTGACTCTCAGCAGACAGAATCTGTCACTATGGCTGAGGCAGCTGTTGCCGGTAGTTTATTTATAAGAAGTGATTCCACAGATATACGATTGCCTTCTAGAAGAGTAGTGGAGAGTGACGGCATTCAGTGAGAGTAATGCAGTGGAATCGCAGTAGCTCATTATGATGCAGAAATGCAGTCGTAATTAATATAGATTTCTGTGAGAAACACTGAATTTGTACTTGAATTTGTGCTTGTACCCTCCGGCTAGCCAAGAACAGTAAAGAAGATTTCTAGCTAAAAAACATGGTCATTGGTCATTCATAATGGAAGTCAATAGCTACTGTCATTTTGAGAGTAAAAAAAAAGCATATCAGGCAACACGAAATTAATATAGGTGGCTCCTGGAGATATACTGAGGTATTATGAAATGAAACAATTGGACTGTGCAAGAAACTGAACATTATTTACAACATTATTACCTGTAAACTATAGCCTCAAGCAAACTGAGAAGTCTGATTCTTTCGCACAGTTTATTTGTTCAAATAACCAATTCACCAGTTTATTTACATAATCACACAATGATGTAACGTATACATAGAACTGCTTTCAAACGATTAATCGCAAAATCGATTAATACGTACATATATAATCATGCATCAAAAGTGAAAAAGTTTTTGCGATTAACGATTAAATATGTGTTTGTACTGTGTATATTTATTATGTTTATATATATACACACATGCATGTATATATTTAAGAACCAAAATTTATATATTAAACATATTTATATATAATATAAATTTTATGAATTAGTGCTGTCAACCGATTAATCGCATACAAAGTACTGCTTTCAAACAATTAATCGCGATTAATCGCATAAAAAGAAAAAGTTTTTGCTTACGTAATGTGTTTGTACTGTGTATATTTATTATGTTTATATATATACACACATGCATGTATATATTTAAGAACCAAAATTTATGTATTAAACATATTTATATATAATATAAATTTTATGAATTAGTGCTGTCAACCGATTAATCGTATACAAAGTACTGCTTTCAAACGATTAATCACGATTAATTGCATCAAAAATAGTTTTTTTTTTACATAATACATGTCTGTGTACATGTATATATTTAAAAATATATATATTTTTATATATTCAAATATGAAAATATGAATATAAATATATATGTAATATACATTACGCGATTAATCAGTTGACAGCACTAATATATGAATATAAATGTAAATATTTTTAAAATATATACTGTTTGTGTGTGTATTTGTATATACATAATAAATATATGCAGAGTACATACACATATATTATAAGAACCAAAACTTATATTTTGGATGCGATTAATTGCGATTAATCGTTTGACAGCACTAATACTCAATTATATTATTAAAGCACCCAATAACCATCTCTTTAAATTGTTTTGGACCCCATTGACTTTTCATCGTATGAACAGAAATAGTTGGAAGGATCTTCAAAATCTCATTGTTTGTGTTCCACAGAAACAAAGTCAAAGTCATGGTTTTGGCTGCACTATCACTTTCAGTTATATGTAATTTCCTCAGTACATGTTGAGCTCAACATTTCTGCTAGAGTGCCAGGAAAGTTTATCAGATGGATATATTGCAGACTGATGTACTGTGAGCAGTGTCAGGTTAGACTCAGTTATGCAATCAAGATGTCCTGACAAAGTGTTGATGCGCACTTGGATTTGGACTGTCTGACTAAGCTCTGTTTGTGAATATGTGTGTGTGGCAGGTTTTGCTTGTTAGCAGCAGTCGACATCCAGACCAGTGGATCGTTCCCGGAGGAGGGATGGAGCCGGAAGAGGAGCCTGGAGGAGCTGCGGTTCGAGAGGTCTATGAGGAGGTGAGCTCTGTTCTTAAAAAGCTTCTACCTGCTCCTCAAATAAAGGAAGACGTTCTGAGAGGTTTGAATGAACTTCTAAGACCTCAAAATTGTTACAGACATTTATAGTAATACGAAATGTTTCTTGAAAACCAAATCACCATATTAGAATGATTTCTGAAGGATCATTGACATAAAAAAATCATGAAAATTAAAGTGACATATCATGAAAATCTGACTTTTTTCATGTTAAAGTGCTATAAGGTCAAAAGTTTACACATCCCTTTCAGAATCTGCCAAATGTTAATTATTTTACCACATAAGACGGATCATACAAAATGCATGTTATTTTTTTAGTACTGACCTGAATATGACATTTCACTTAAAAGATGTTTACATATAGTCCACAAGAGAAAATAATAGTTGAATTTATAGAAATTACCCTGTTCAAAAGTTTACATACGCTTGATTCTTAATTCTGTGTTTTTACCTGTGTTCTTAAACTGCCTGCTCGTCTTAGAAAAATCCTTCAGATCCCACAAATTCTTTGGTTTTCCAGCATTTTTGTGTATTTGAACCCTTACCAACAATTACTATATGATTTTGAGATCCATCTTTTCACACTGAGGACAACTGAGGGACTCATTTGCAACTATTACAGAAGGTTTAAATGCTCAACAGAAGGAAAAACCATGCATTATGACCTGGGGGTGAAAACTTTTGAAGAGAATGGAGATTTGTACATTTTTCTTACTTTGCCTAAATGTCAAATTTTTTTCATTTAGTACTGTCTTCAGAGGCTACAGAAGTCAAATTTACCCTGATCTTCAAATTCCAAAAGTTTTCACTCTTAATGTATGTTTTTTTTTCTTCTGGAGCATTTGAATTTTCTGTAATAGTTGCATATGAGTCCCTCAGTTGTCCTCAGTGTGAAAAGATGGATCTCAAAATCATATAGTCAATGTTGGAAAGGGTCCAAATACACAAAGATGCTGGAAAACCAAAGAATTTGTGGGACCTGAAGGATTTTTCTGAAGAACAGCAGGCAGTTTAACTGTTCAGGACAAATAAGGGACTCATGAACAACTATCACCAAACAAAAAACACATCTGTGGATCATTCAGCTAACAACACAGTATTAAGAATCAAGAGGATGTAAACTTTTGAACAGGGTCATTTTTATAAACTCAACTCAACTTGTGGACCATATGTAAACATCTTTTATGTGAAATACCTTATTCAGGTCAGCACTAAATAAAAAATAACACGCATTTTGTATGACCCCTCTTATTTTGCTAAAATAATTAACATTTTGAAGATTCTGAAAGGGAGATGTAAACTTTTGACCTCAACTGTATCTTCACTGTTTTACTGAGGTGTATTGCCTCATCAGATCTGTTGAGTAATGGTGGTCCCTCAGGCTTTTGAGGTGCTGTCGGTGAGTCTTAAATGAGGCCTCGCTGTACTGTAATGCTATGTGTTTACAGTACCAGGACCTTGCTCATGTTTAAATGAGTTATGGCTTACAGCTGTCCCATATCTTGTCACCAGGATTTTTTTTTTGCTTTGCACTATGCATACGGCTTATTGCATACCAAGCAGTATATTCTATACGCTGCATACTATTTTTAAAAGAGTAATATGTGACACTGTATAGCAAGTTGCAAGCAGTCATCCTCGCGGTAAACCACGTTTCATTTCACTTGTGGAAAAATGTCAAGAATAATGACTCAAGAAAAATATTATGTAATATTACAGGGATAGTTGACCCAAAAATGACTGTATGACTTTCTGTCTTAAATGGAATGTAGAAGATATTTTGAAAATACATTGAAAGTCAGTGGGGTCCAATGTTGTTGACATTTGGGTGAACTATCAATTTAATATAGACAAACTAAGGAGTAAGCTCACTTATCTATATTTATCTTTTAAATGATGCATAAAAAGGCCATAACTGCATTCCATTCAGTTTTGGCAACACCTTTGACTCAACTGTTACAGATATCGGTATGAGAGCTATGGTCATGTGATACCAGCGCCACCCTATAGATTCCTTACTCATCATTCACGATATGCGCATGAGCCCGTTTTCTGTCACCTTCAATTTAAGAGACTTGGCTAAATGAATCTTTTCATGTCTATCTCAGCTAATGGTTATGTTGTTCGTTTCAAGGATGGGCTGTGTCATGACATTGAACGGCCGTCGTAGAGGTTGCCAAGAGGGTAATTTGTTGACAGCTGTGAAGCATTGCAGCGACATTTAGAAACCGTGTCCCGTTACCGTTGGCCTCGTCCGTCTGAAATGTACATGTCCCAGAGGTTCAAGAGTCACGGTGTTTGGACGCCTGTGGTTGCCCAATTTGAATGCAGCTTAATTACTACAGTCAGTGTTTTTTGGTTTAAAGTAAAATGATGCTACCCCAAACCAGTAGTGACATTAAAAGTAGAACTAGAGACATGCTTTTGACTGTATAATAAAATAAATCACCCAGGTTGTTGGTTTCATTTAATAACTTGTTCAAAAAGCTCCAGGTTTTAAATTTCATCACAATTGCATAACACTAAAAAAAACTGCTCATCTAAGCCATATTTGGCCTATTTTTTCCATTTTATCTGTAATGCACAAGACTTTATTTTTACTTCGAGGGATTTATTTGTTACATAATGGTTTAAAAGGTGTAACTCAAGCCATTCGAGTGTTAGGGAGACCCTGGAGGAGACTATAAACCTGTCTGTGAATTACAGCATGCTGCTGGCTATGGCAGCACTCATGGGACCCAAACCACTTCCCCTAGGGGCTTTGCCAAAAGTGGGATGTCTCAAATATCTTGGAGTGGTCTGACCCTGTCCGTTTTATGGATAACCTAAAAAACTGGTTACGTGTGTCATGTTAAATCAATGTAGACTGGCCATAAAAATGACATTTGACCTCATGAAATGCTTAAGTTTGGTCCTTTTCCAGCTGACAGAATGAAGTTGCTGTTAGTCTATGGCTCTGTGACCATGTCAGATGAGGATGCGCAGAGACGACAGAAACGCGCTCAGGGCGTTTTAAATAGACAAAATCTCTCATGGGGACTGAAATCGCCCCCTGTTGTGTGTCAGTTCCGATTTTGAGCGGTCGTATCAACCCAGTTAGTGGGGTAAGCTCGGGCTGGTTGGGGCATTTCGCAGCGTCTGAATGAAGACATGATGTTCCCTTGTGAGCGTTATGTTGTCCGGGAATCTCCTGTGTTGTGGAAACATGCAGCTCAGGTCTCCCAAATCAGTGAGCCGGGGCTAATGCTTTGGCCTGATGTGTCAGCATCGACTGGTACGCTTCCAGAAATTTGGTGTGTGTTCATCTTCTTGTTAAGCTGCTGTTAACACTGATAGACTCTTATGTCATAGCCAGAGTCATTTCCTTTTTAAAGTGCCAACAAGCATCATGTATGTATTTTGATCTCATTGTGGCCTGTTAGAAGGGATCAGAATTTTGAGTGTTTTTCTTAGTTATTTTCTCTCTAATGCTTTTTCTCTATCTGTTCCTGCTTAAACAGGCTGGTGTGAGGGGCACCCTTGGCAGGCTACTTGGGGTGTTTGAGGTAAGACTGCCAAACTGCCTTATATAAAGTAAGACGTTACTTTGGCCCCTCTTAGCTTGTCACTGATACATCAATAAACAAGACTTTATTTCATAAACATTTATAAATGTCTTACCTTCACACCTTCTCAGTGCATGTTTCGCACATTTTGTTGCCACGTGATAACGTGTATTTCTCATTCTGTACAGCAGAACCAGGACAGCAAGCATCGGACCTACGTGTATGTGCTTACTGTTACAGAGACACTGGAAGACTGGGAGGACTCGGTCAATATTGGTGAGTTCATGTTATGTGTTTAAACTAGGGATGTAACGGTATTATCAATATCGTGGTATCGCGATATTATCGTAGTCACATGGCGATTTGAAATAATAGGTCTTCCGGGCAAAACACCCCCTTGTCATCCAAGATGTCTGTGTCTTTCTTTCTATAGTTGTAAAGAAATTGGAAATTCTCCATATAGTGGACTTCTATGGTGCCTGTGAGTTTAAACTTCCAAAATGCAGTTTCAGTGCAGCTTCAAAGGGCTGTAAGCGATCACAGCCGAGGATAAAGGGTCTTATCTAGCAAAACAATCAGTTATTTTCTAAAAAAATTACAATTTATATACAGGGGTTGGACAGTGAAACTGAAACACCTGGGTTTAGACCACAATTAGTATGCCGTTTGGCCTCCTTTTGCAGCCAATACAGCATTATTTCATCTTGGGAATGACAAATACAAGTCCTGCACAGTAGCCAGAAGGATTTTGAGCCATTCCTTTCGCAGAACAGTGGCCAGGTCGCTATGTGATGTTGGTGTATGAAAACATTTCCTGACTCGCTCCTCCAAAACACCCCAAAGTGGCTCAATAATATTCAGATCTGGTGACTGTGCCCCTTTACTTTCATGTTCATCAAATCACTCTTGTCACCAGTCTTGCTGTGTGTATTGGTGCATTATCATCCTAATACACGGCACCACCTTCAGGGTACAATGTTTGAGCTATTGGGTGCACAAAGTCAACCTTCACACTCTGCTCTTATTGGTGGAATGTGCGATCAGTAAAGACTGGCCACCAGGCTGCATAAATATAGCCATGAAACCTCCAACACTATATTGGCCAGTGTTTCAGTTTCATTGTCCAACCCCTGTACTTTTTAACCTCAAACGCTTGTCTTATCTATGTCTGCGTGAACTTCCAATGGTCCTACATCGCTGCAGAAGTACCGACCCAGTGTTTACAAAGTGAACATGCAAAGAAGGTCAAAAGGCCTTTACAAAAAAAGGTAAAATGGCGATGTAAGACGATTTTGAAGATGGAGGAGAAAATGAAATGGGAGTTTTTCGACATACCCTAACTTCTTGATCTGGAAAAAACTGAGTTCACGCAGACCTAGACAAGATGAGCGTTTGAGGTTAAAAAATATGTACATTGTAATTTTGTTTTAGAAAATAAAAAATCTTCCTCTCCTGGGATTGTTTAGAGCCCTTTGAAGCTGCATTTAAACTGCATTATGGAAGTTCAAACTCACGGGCACCATTGAAGTCCACTATATGGAGATAATTCCTGAAATGTTTTTCTCAAAAAACATAATTTCTTTACGACTGAAGAAAAAAAGACATGAACATCTTGGATGACAAGGGGGTGAGTACATCTGTATATCTGTAAATTTTTGCTCTGGAAGTGAACTACTCCTTTAAGAACATGGATTGAAGCTCTTAATTTTGAACTTCAGTTGCCTGGTCCGAACCAGAGTTCGATTGCTCTCCCTTCCCCCGCCCCTATGGACTGCGTTCATATTATTTTATTTGGGTCTGAACTGCGGTTTGTTTGCATCATTAAGCCAGCCGCTGTTTACCCCATTGCTTAGTAATGATGGCGCAGGAGAAGGTGGCAAAATGCATAACATTACTCTCTGGACTTTTATATATTTACTTTCTTGAACTGTTCGTTTTGTTTACAAAGCTTGAGTGCATTGAGTGATTTGGTACGATTGCGTTCACATCAACAGCGAACCGTACTGAGTTCACATGAACCGAACTCCAGACCACCCTTTTTAAGCAGACTCTGGTACGGTTCACGGGTGTGCACCTGGGGTCGGAAGACAGCATTCACATCATCAAAACGAACTGAACTCTGACGTCAATCGAACCCGGGTGTGTACCAAAAGTGATAGTGTGAAACCACCCTTAAAATCCTTTAGGTAGAATAATTTAACTTTAAAATGTACAAAAGCCTAATTTTTCCCCCAAGTCTCACAGTAATATTGTATCATGGACTTCATGGAAGTTTACACATTCCTAGTGTAAACGATTCAATTAGTCATTTCCGATTTCCGATATTTAGTAACTGCTACAAGTGATTGAGATTCACCAAAAGAGGACCGGATTGAGAGAGTCATTTTCTTAAGAATCGAATCACACTGGTTGCGACACTGGAACTGACTCAAAAGAGTCACTTATTCACTGATTGCGCTGTGTTTTGCACTTTCGATTCGGTTAAAATACTCAGAAGAAAGAATTATATTAAGGTATGACAGCAGTGTTTTATAAGGCAGTTTTAATAATTAAAGGGATAGTTCACCCACAAATCAAAGTTATGTCATTAATTACTCATCCTCATGTCGTTCCAAACCAGTAAGACCATTGTTTATCTTCGGAACACAAATTAAGATATTTTTGATGAAATCCAAGAGCTTTCCTCTATAGACAGCAACGCAACTACCACGTTCAAGGCCCACAAAGGTAGTAAGGACATCGTTAAAATAGTCCATGTAACATCAGTGATAACTTTAATTTTATTTAGCTACCAGAATGCTTTTTGTGCATGCGTCGTGGTACTCTCGCGAACGTGTGTCTAAGACTAACACAGAAGAGAAGAAATTGTTGTATAAAGTTGATATTTTTGTTTCTTTGCGCACAAAAAGTATTCTCGTAGCTTTATAACATTACGGTTGATCTACTGATGTCACATGGACTATTTTAACAATGTCCTTACTACCTTTCTGGGCCTTGAACGTGTCAGTTACATTGCTTTCTATGCAGGGTCAGAAAGCTTCTAGATTTCATAAAAAATATCTTAATTTGTGTTCCAAAGATGAATGAAGGTTTTACGGGTTTGGAACGACATGAGTGAGTAATTAATGACAGACACCCATTTTTGGGTGACTCCCTTTAAGTTGTGGGATCTCAGCCTTAGTGCCAGTAAACTAATATAAAACGCCTAGAATGATTTCTGTAGTATCATGTGACACCGAAGACTGATACTTTTGATTGGCTGTATTTTGCAAAACACAAATGAAGTAATACTGCAGAATTTCCAGAGAACTTTTCATCATAATGATGACTAATTTGATAAAATGCACCTACAAAGTAAGCTAACTTGTTTGCTATATTATACTTCTAACAAAGCCATATGAACAGACCAGGAATAGTCTGAAAAAAGTTCTGTTCTCATTCAGTTCAATTATGGCACCTCTGTGGGTATTACGTTTGAAAATGAGACAAGCAAGAACCAATAAAGAACCAGTTTTCCTTACACAAAGCTATCATCATCTTCAAAAGAGTTGGCACACAGGTTGCACTGACTACTTTTATGGTAACTGCGTCCTCCAGAGAAGCTCACCTGTAACTTTAACAAAGTGACCTCTTCCCAAGTGTGCAGTAAATCAATAGGGGACTTTATTTGTCTGCAAACAGCTTAGTCTGTTAACAGGACAGAATTGAAATCGTTTCAGACAAGCTTACAACCAGCTCATTTCATTTCATAATACACAACTGCTGATCTCTAAGCAGCTGCAAATATGGGGATTTATATAAGTATTTTACAAAGCTATTACGGATAAAGAGCAGGCATGTGGATTAGCCACTTAAAACCGTTTACTTACAGAATTTTTGTTGTTAGGAAGGATACACTATAATAACATTTGCCCACAGACAGCACAATTCAAAACTTGCACTATTTGTAGATGGCGAGGAAAGAAAAAAACAGGTAATCCTTCACTCCCAGCAGCCATATAAATAGACAGAAGTTTGTTCACAGGGAGGCGTGCTGTTAGCAGGGGCACAGTTGTTTTCCAGTTAGCGTCACTACACTCCCCTATCACTGGCCTCGCTCTGCCTGTACCATAGTTTCGGCTGCCAAATAGGGCATTGTAACCTCAATACACAGAGAGGAAATGGGTTTACTCGACACAGAGCTAAGTCACAAACGCAGAAAAGGTCAACCGTCTGATTGTCAAAGTAATGACCTTTAACCTTCCCGCATATGTGACATGTTTAAAAGCGCTTAAAGCGAATGTTTAAGTTTCAGCACTTTGTGAGAGACCGTTTTCAGGACTATAAATACTGTGGAATGTTTGTCAGCCACATGGTTGGGCAGCCAAACGTCTGACAAGTTCACAGTGAAGTTGACCTTTTGTACCGTATTTAAAATAAAGCTATACATTTTTAAACCCAAGCAGCAAGTGTAGTTAATAGCAACTCATCTCTCGTGAGCACAGAATTAATTTTTGATCACCTCAGGTAATGGATGAAATGTAATTACACTCTTAAAGGAGTAGTTCACTTCCAGAACAGAAATGTATCCAAGATGTTCATGTCTTTCATTCTTCAGTCGTAGAGTAATTAGGTTTTTTGAGGAAAACATTTCAGGAATTATCTCCATGTAGTGGACTTCAATGGTGCCCCTGACTTTGAACTTCCAAAACGCAGTTTAAATGCAACTTCAAAAGGCTCTAAATGATCCCAGCTGAGGAAGAAGGGTCTTATCTAGTGAAACGACTGGTTATTTTCTAAAAAAAATTATTGCGATTTACATACTTTTTAACCTTAAATGCTCGTCTTGTCTAGGTCTGCCTGAACTCTGTTTTTTCTAGTTCAATACGGTTAGTTAATTTCTCCTTTAAAAAAAAAAAAGGTTCCAAAAGTGGGATTTGCAGCAATGCAACAGAAAAAAAAACATTTTGGCTTCTCTCAAGAATCTTTCTTTCTTAAAGGAACAGTTCACCCAACAATTTTAATTTGCTTAAATTAAAGTGTACTCATGTGAGTTTGTTTATTCATCAGAATAGATTTGGAGAAATGTAGTATTAATTTACTTGATTACCAAGTGAATAGGTGCTGTCAGAATTAGTTCAAATAGCTGATAAAAACGTCATAGTAATCCATCCTCTGTTGTCCTCTCACAGTAAAATCCACTGACATATTTGTTTAGAACTGTATGTAAACAGTGTTTGATCTATGCATATTTCTCACCTTATTCAGACAAGATGAATTTTTCACTGGTGAAAACAATATTATTGATAGCCTGAAGCCAGTTTGAAGTTAAAAATGTCTTAATAATGAATGTGTTTTTTTACAAACACGCAGATTTTCACTTCACAAGGCATTAAATGATGGACTGAAGGTGTTTTGATTACTTGTTGTTTATTGTGATGCTTTTATCAGTGGTTTGAATTCTTATTCTGACGGCACCCATTCGCCGCAGAGGATCCAATGTGCAATGAAAACGTTCCATGGATGTAAAAGGTTCTTAATGAAACCATTGATGTTAATAAGAAGCCTTTCTTTTTAAAGGAATAGTTCACCCAAAAATGAAAATTACCCCATGATTTACTCACCCTAATGGTGCATTCACACCAGACGCGAATGAAGCGTTAAGCGCGAGTGATTTACATTGAGTGATTTAAGTCAATGCAAAGACGCAGTAGACATCCTGAGGTGCGATTCGCGCAAATGGCGTGGCGTGAATTGAGCGTTTCGGGCGTTTGACGCCTGTAAGTTGAAAAATCTGAACTTTGGCGAATATTCGCTCTGCATTAACCAATCAGGAGCTTGCTCTAGTAGTGATGTGATTACGACGTAGCGAGCGGAGGCAGAAACTTGAAACAGCAATGGAGGACAAAATCATCATCACTGTATGTGGATACCCGGAGCTGTACGATACATCTTTGTACTTTTATAGAAACAGGAATATAAAGGGTCTTGCTTGGAAGAAAGTGAGTGAGGAGGTCGGACAATCTGGTACATTGTAAAAAATGCTCTTTACTCAATGTGAGCTATATACATATTGATGGACTGATCTGATGAAAACAGACACGACGCCGAACGAGTCTACGTCATTTTTCAGCCTTCCATAGCACATAAAACACAGCTAACGTTACCCTCTCAACAAAATCCATGTGAGCCATTTCGCAACAAGACTGGAGCTGCCTGGCAGAAGCCCCTCCCATGACATGAATTCGCGTCTGTTGTGAAGTGAATTTCACGCGCGAATGAAGCGAGTAAACTCAAAACGTTCAAGCATCCAACTATGCGCGAATAGCGTGATTTATTCGCAAATGCATCATTTTGCTTCAGAAGGCCGTTATTAGTGACCCAGAGCTGTGTGGAGTAATATTTATGATGGATGGATGCACTTTTTGGGCTTCAAAATTTCAACACCCATTCACTGCCATTATAAAACTTGAAAGAGGCAGAATGTTTTTGAACATAACTCTGATTGTATTCGTCTGAAAAAAAAACATCAAAAAAAAAAACATAAACATCTAGAATGGTTTAAGAATGTGGAAATCATGGGATATTTTTCATTTTTGGGTGAACTGTCCCCTTAAGAGTGTACTGTGCAGTCAAATAGTTCGTATTGGTTTTAGTGTTGCTGTTATTAAACTTATCATGTTTTGCAGGTCGGAAGCGGAAATGGTTCAAGATCGATGAGGCGATCCGGGTGCTGCAGTGCCACAAACCTGTCCACGCAGAGTATCTCCGCAAACTCACTCCTCGTTGCGGCCCCACAAATGGCAACGCTCAGGAGCCGGCGAACACGGATGACAACGCCCCCCTCCGCCAGACAGCCTCACATGACTCTGGACTGCCCCGTTTGCACAGATAGAACTGCCGATAGAGGGCATCGATGCAAGGGAAACTATCCTTGGACTGGAAAAGACAGTTTTGCATGTATAATTTCAATGTTTACTATTTGAACCTTTTTTTGTAAGTGTAGAAACCAAAGGCTTGTTGTGAAACGCCTGCAAGTTTCCGGGTCAATATGAACAAGGAGAGTTATTTTCATAACTTTTCATTTGTAAACGTGCATTTCAAGCCAAACAAGGTAATGTTATTTGAAGAAGGTGATGTTAAGTATTAAGCGAAGATTAATGGAAATGCTTGCCATGATGGACAGTTTGGAAATATTATTTACAGATGGCTTTTGGTGGAGGAAGACAATGATGGATGTAGCAAGGTTTGATTGTTTTTAGAAAAGGATAGCTAGGGTGGTGTTTTGAAATGCTGTCTATTTATATCTAATAGATAACTAGGCATATTTGTTAGGGATTGGGTATATAAAAATTCTTGATAAAGAACCAAATAATTAAAAAAATCAAATCATTAATTAAAGAATATGTAAATAGTCTACAACAAGATTTGGGCTGCTTCTGAGTATATTAGATGCCTTCATCACAGAAATCTACCTGTAATATAGGTTTAACATGCTGTGAAGTTGAAGGTTTTTTTTCACAGTTTGGTCTTAAATGTGAATTTGACACATTAAATGGTGCAATCTGATCGTCCTTCTTTCTTTTTGCACTTGAAAGTTTAATCTCCTGTAAGATGGAATAACTACTTTTGAGCCAGACGGCATTTTACTAAAATGTGAACAAAGAAATAAATATGCTCCTGGTGTCATTGGTCCATGAAAGACTATGAAATGTTATGCTGTTTATATTGCCTGAAGTGATATTCTGAATATTTCAGAAAAAAAAGAAGGCAAAACGCCCAACGGTAACCTTAATCTATCTTGTCAAACCAGTGTTTTCAGAAATGCAATATACATTGTGCGTATACTAACAATTCACACATCAATAACTCATTCTTTAAATAGCTAAGGAGGAATTTTAATTTTGCATATTCTTTTGTTCTACTGGGGCCTTTGCAATCTTCCATAATGATTTTTTTTCTTTGTCAGTGAACTTCACTGAATGGGATGGAATATGTTGCCAAACTGTTTTATTAAGACTGTAGATGGTAAACAAGCATACTTATCTTTCCTCAGAGGGAAGATTGCATGTTATGTTGTAAATATGTTTTAATATTAAAAATGTCAGCTTCTGCCTAAATAGTTAGTATTTTGAGTCTCACAGTTTGTATTAGACAGAACTAAAGGATTGCACTGCTTAAAACACAGGCACCTAAGCTCTTGTTTATCAGTGAACACTGTTTAATATGTAAAAGATTACGGTGTCAAAATGTCCCCTATGTGATTTGACAGAAATGACAAAAATGTGTTTTGCCTGTCTTTGGAAAATCAGAAATACCCTGAAAACTTTTAAACAAAATAAACTGTGTTCTAAAGTTGTAATGATTTTGTAAATGGTGTTGATTGTGGTTACGGGTGGAATGATACCTCAATTCTCTGAGGTAACTACCAGAGATTTATGATCGCTTTCCAGTAATGATAAATGATAAACATGTTTGAAATAGGGATTCAGCAGCATAGGATAACATATAATCAGAAAAACACCTTGAAAGTTCAAAGAAAAGGTTAAGTTTCTTGGAAAGTCATGTGACAAGTCCTCTCCCGGAGGCGTATAACGTTAGTATGTTTATTATGAGGTTGCCAAACTATTGCAAGTTTGTCAAGTTTAGTTCAAGGGCTGATATATACACTTAAAATACTTGTTTGATTCAAAATAATGGCTTTGTGGATGGCTTTGTTTATGACATGAATATTTTACTGCGGATTTTTTCAAAATCCTGACTGAAAAAAATGAATGGGAGATTACTTCCGGAATCAAGGCCACTGAAAAAGTGGGCGGTCATTGTTGCGACAAGTCCCGCCTTTGACCTAATCTCTCTTTCCAATGATTGGTGGACGCTCCTTATAGACGGCCTACGATTGGGCATCTTAGAAGCCGTTCATGCAAGGCGTCCAATCATGTGAAACGTTGATTGGGTGAAGGGCGGGACTTTTTGGAAAACGGGTGGGCTTGTACAGAAGCAGCAGTGTGAGTCTGCAGGTGTCAACAACAAAATATTAAAACACACCCTCATTACCGCAAAACTTTCAAGATTTTGATTTTTCATAGTTCTAGCCAGAGAAAGGAGCAGAATGTTTAGACGAATATTACAGATGGTGAGTGAAAAAGCACACGGACACTCATTCAGTTGAATGTGATTTGTAGCTCGTCGGGCCTGACACTGAATGATGGCCTTGTGCAAGATTGATTATTATTGACTCGCTTGTGGTTTCTTAAGGACAGTCTCAAATCGAGAAGGAAAACGAGCTGTTTTGTTCATGAGAAACAGTAGATATTCTGATAATTTCATTCTGCGTAAATGTTGACATGGAGACTGAGTTGTTAGCCTGTTAGCGGGCTACATAGCTTTGCAATTACTTATTAATAAGTCGTTTTACGATTAACGACGAGGTGTCAGCTTTGTTAATTTTGTCCAAAAGACGTGTCCTGTTGAAATAGCTGGTTGTTCTGTGATCTGTGACTCACACTAGATGATTTTTCCATTAATTGAGGTGTTTGATGTGTCGGATCCTCTTGCTATAGTCATTTAAGCTTCCCTTTTAAGCAGCAGCTGACAGCCCAGAAATCCATAATATCTGCTTAATATTTCTGAAAGCTCTGATCTTAATGGTTTCCAGTTGTCATGCATGGGAGATGATGTACAGTTATGCCCATTTAGTTTCCAGCATCCAGCAGTTCGTCGAATCATTGAATTTTTATCATAACATGAAAAACGTGTTTACTTGAGTCATGCAACATTGGCTAAAGGACCATAGGTTTTTGGTCCAGTACCAGGCAAACATTATGTGTAGTCCACCACACACACACACACACACACACATATATATATATATATATATATATATATATATATATATATAATGTTTTTGGGGAACAAGTCTTTTCTCCTGCATTAATTTGATCAAAACCCCAGTAATATTCTGAAATATTATTACAATTTTAAATAACCGTTTTCTATTTTAATATAAAACGTAATTTATTCTTGTGATGTCAGAGCAGAATTTTCAGCATCATTACTCCAGTCTTTAGTGTCACATGATCATTAGAAATCATTTAATTATTCAGATTTTTAAATAAAATAATTTTAATATTGTTATCATCATCAATGTTGTGGAAATGTGTTCTGCTTAATAGTTTTTTGAAAGCTGCCATTTTTTGTGATTCTTTGATGATTAGAAATTCAAAAGTAAAGGAATTATTTAAATATAAAATATTGAAATTATAAAAATATACAGTATAAATGTCTTTAAGGTATTTGATATGTCTTTGATAAATATCTTAATGCAGCCTTGGTGAATAAAAATAGTAACGCAAACTTAGAACGACTGTGTATTTTATTTTTATTATAACAAATATATACACTACCAAGATTTTTAATGTTTTTAAATTTAGCTTTGATCACAGGAATAAATTACATTTTAAAATATATTCAAATAGAAAGCAGTTATTTTAAATACTAAAAATATTTCACAATATTACTGCTTTTGCTGTATTTTAGATCAAATAAATGCAGGCATGGTAAGCAAAGAGACTTCCTTAAAAAAACATTAAAAATCTTACTGTTCAAAACCCTAAAAAAAGCCTGCATTACCATAATGAGAATTGAGGAATGAAATGTTACTAATTGGCTTGAAAATAAAAAACCAGCCCAAAATTCCAAGGTTATATCAAAATAAAATTGTGTTAAATAAAGTTTCTTTTTCATATTGGTTTTGAGGTGTACCATGAATTTTTCTTGGCAGGTTTTCATGAGATCTCACAAACTCACGTTCCTAATACCCTTTTAAACAACATACAGCTTTTTTTGTATAGGGAAGGCTGCTTATTTGAACATAGCCAGAGCTTTTTATCATAGAAAAATTATTTAAATCAGGTCAGTGTTATGTAGTGAGGTGTTAAAGTTATTCTCTTTCACTAGTGAAATAGGAAGCTGAGAGTGAGCTCTAATAGTGATTAAAGAGCAGTTTCCGACCACTCTGAAATCTTGTGATCTGACAGCAGACACATATGAAATGTCAAGGGCGTATCAATGTTAGAGAACGGTATTGTTTGACATCATGCCGCTCTGGGTTGCCAAGACCGAGGGAAACGTTAAACGCCCCTCTTGCTGAGTATTTTTCAGCCCGATGCATGTTCTTGTATGAATGACAGTGGTTGCGAGAACATCCCAAGAAGTGAACAAAGCGATCTTTGCTTTTACACCTTGTGAATGACATGTAGTGAGCAGGCCAAACCAGCACTCAATCTTAATTGGCTTCCCAGATACCTGGTCGGCTGTGCCAGACCTGAATAGTGTAATATAATGAAATGAACTTTATCGCAGCTGATGTCTGACTCAAACCCTTTCTTTCTCTGTTTTCTCTCTCTGTATCTTTGTGGAAATAGACTCCTGGGAAAGGAGGCTCCCAGAGCTCGGAGTCTGAGCAGCCGTCTGCTGATATGAATAATGAGTCTTCAGAGGTAAGCCAAATTAAATTTGTAACCCTACTATATTACTAGCTAAACACCTCATTGCCTTTTTCCTTTAATTTGCTAAAATGATATCGGTGTTTTATTCAAATGTTCATGCTGCCACTTTTCCATAAAATTAAAGTGAATGGTGACCAAATGCCATTAAACTTTAGAAATGCCAAAAGAGCACCATTAGTCATGTAAGTCCTTTAAAGGAGAAGTCCACTTCCAGAGCAAAAATTTACAGATAATGTACTCACCCCCTTGTCATCCAAGATGTTCATGTCTTAGTTGTTTTCAGCCGTAAAGAAATTATGTTTTTTTGAGTTAAACATTTCAGGATTTTTCTCCATATAATGGACTGCTATGGTGCCCCGATTTTTGAACTTTTAACTGCGGCTTCAAACGATCCCAAATGTGGTTGTAAAGATCACAGCCGAGGAAGAAGGGTCTTATCTAGTGAAACGATTGGTTGTTTTCATTAGAAAAATACAATTTAAAGACGTTTTAATCTCAAATGTTCGTCTTGTCTTGCTCTGCCTGAACTCTGTGGAAAAAAACAGTGAGACAGAGTGAGACAAGATGGGCGTTTGACATTAAAAAGTATATAAATTGTATTATTTTTATGAAAATAATTGATAGTTTTGCTAGATAAGACCCTTCTTCCTCGGCTGGGATCGTTTACAACTGCATTTGGGATCGTTTGAAGCCGCATTTAAACTGCAGTTTGGAAGTTCAAAATCGGGGCACCATAGAAGTCCATTATATGGAGAAAATGGAGGAAATGTTTCCCTCAAAAAACAATTTCTTTATGGGTGAAGAAAGAAAGACAGGAACATCTTGGATGACAAGGGAGTGAGTACATTATATGTGAAACTTGGTTTTGGAAGTGAATAGACTGTTAAAGGAATAGACTGAAATTTAAGTTGCATCTTGCACGTCTTATTCATATTTGCCTATATTTTCATGCAAGGAACATCAAAACTTGTCATACAAGGTTTTTCATTAGTGATGCCAAATGTTATTAGTTACTGAATGTCTTGTAACCAACCACAACATGCCAAATTTGAATATGTGTGTATTCAAATTGTACAAATTTAAAGAGTTCACACAAAAATGAAAATTCTGCCATCATTTACTCAGTCTCACGTTGTTTAAACATGATTCACGCTATGCATGTGTGTTTGTACAGTATGTGAATGAAATTAAGTTCATCATATGTGACCCTGGACCACAAAACCAGTCATAAGGGTCAAATTTTTGTAATTGAGATTTATACATCAAGCTGAATAAACAAGTTTTCCATTGATGTATGGTTTGTTAGGATAGGACAGTATTTGACCGAGATACAACTGTTTGAATATCTGGAATCTGAGCGTGCAAAAAAATGTACAAAATGTCTTTATGGAACATGATCTTTAATTAATATCCTAATGATTTTTTGCCATAAAAGAAAAATTGATAATTTTGTTATTGTAAAATTGTATTAATTTTGGCCGTGCTACTTAAGACTGGTTTTGTGGTCCAGGGTCATATATAAAGGGATTGTATCTCTTCATAAGACAGACTAAACTGCTTGACTCATATGAATTTGTTTTATGGTGCCTTTTTAACTTTACTTGCATTATAACCTTTTTGGATCTTTAAAGCTTTGGTCACCTGAACTATAAATGGATGAACAAAAACCTGTCGGGTTTATTAAAAATATCTTAATTTGCGTTTTCCAAGACTACGCAAAGTCTTATAGATTTGGAACAACAATAAGAGTTTTGGGTGAACTATCTGGAATTTTTTTCCCCATTTTTGGTCACCATTTATTTTCATTGGGGCCATTCACACACAAACCATTTTTTCCTTAATTTGTCTATATAACATGCTAGGCCAACATATTTTGCATTATTTTGAACATGATACAACTTTCTAAAAATGTGGCAAACAAGAAGTAGTTCATCTTTTAAAAAACACTTCTCTTCTGTATTAAAATGCAAAAATGTGTTCTTGAGAATAGCTCCTTAATATAGTAAAAATTGCATGAGCATCTCCTTTTGTGTTTGACACTAAAATGAGGGTGAATTAATGATCAAAGGATAATATCTTTTGGATGAACTCGCCATCCTAGGTGTTTATGACTTTCTTCTTTCAGACGAACACAGTCGGAGTTATATTAAAAAATGTCCTGGCTCTTTCAAGCTTTATAATTGCATTGAATGGCTGTTGAGATTTTGAAGTTCAATAAAGTGCATCCATCCAACTTAAAAGTACTCCACATAGCTCTGGGGGGTTAATAAAGGCCTTTTGAAGTAAATTGTTGCATTTGTATAAGGAAAATATCCATATTTAAAACTTTATAAACACTAATTTCTAGCGTCCCCTAACTGTCGCACACACGTTTATGAGAGAGTAGATTTTTTTTCTTAGTCAAATGCATCGATTCGCTTCAGAAGGCCTTTATTAATCCTCTGGTACTTTTAGTACTTTTTATGATAGATGGATGCACTTTATTTTGCTTCAAAATCTCAACTGCCATTCACTGCCATTATAAAGCTTGGAAGAGCCAGGACATGTTTTTAATATAACTCCAACTGTATTCGTCTGAAAGAATAAAGGCATATACACCTAGGAGGACTTGAGGGTGACTAAATAATGGGGTTATTTTCATTTTTTTTTGGGTGAAATATCCCTTTAACTCTCCTTTTAGTAACCGACAATGATTTTAAGTTACATCTTCATCTGATTTCATTATGGTGTTCATTTGTTTTTCCGCAGGGCTTCATTTGTCCCCAGTGTATGAAGTCACATAATTCGGCTGAGGAGCTCTTCAAACATTATGAGGTGTTCCATGAGCCAGGAGACCAGCCGTCCCCCTTCAGCCCTGGCAGGTGGGCTAAAAACCCTTCTTGCTTCTTTTTCCTGTCAGAGAAACCCAGTCTCTCAGCCAGATAATCTAGCCAGCATTCTATTTTATCTTAAAGCAAACTATACTGAGACTTAAGCAACACAGATATAATGCAGTAGTCATTGTTAGTCATTATTATAAGAAGTTTATAATAAAGACTTGTGTTTTTTCTTGTTAAGGGAGGATCTATCCCTTCTTCGACAGGAAGTCCAAGATTTACAAGCTTCACTGAAGGTATTCTGCCTTTGAATCCCACCCTTCTTATCGCATCAGTCTTAGTATGCATGAAATGTGCATTACTCATAGAACCATTACTCAGTGATGTTATTTCCACTAGATGGGTGTATTTGGTTTAAAATTGCTGATGTGCAATTTTGGTGTGTGCTTTCAGGAGGAACGCTGGTTTTCTGAGGAATTGAAAAAAGAATTAGACAAAGTACAAGGACAACTAGCTACTAACAAAGTAAATCCTTTGAAATGCTTGGTTGTTCAAACAGGTCAAAGAAGAATTAAAAAAATTTTTACACTTTTAATAATGTATATTGATTTCTGAAGGAATGTTTGCTGTGTTCTCTAATTGAATCGCTGGATGTGTATTGATTTTAGGGCTCACAGAGTGATGGTACTAGTGAAGAGTCAGGTTAGTTGAATAGTGTTTCATTCTTTAAACTTTAACGGAATTTACTGGGTTCAATACAAGTTAAGCTCGATCAATAGCTCTGTGTGATTACATTGACTGCCATATTAGCACAGAATAGTGCATTTTTTAAAGTATATGGGCCATTTTACAGAATTGGTCCAAACTGCTGTCCCACAACCAAAAAACATTTAAAAAGCATTTAAGTTTTCAAATCTGAGATGTTTACTAATATCTCTCTATTATCTATTGAAACCCACAATAATATTTAAAATATAAGTAAGCCTAATATATATAAAATCATAATTTATTGGATACTTTCAATTGGATTAAAAATGAAGGGATATATCGAAATTTTAATTTCAAATGCTGTCAACAGAGTGTATCTTGTATTGAATCCTGGACATATTTTTGTTTATTCATTTATTTTTTTTAAGCATAATGGTTCAGTTTGTGAAGTTGCAGTCAGAATTTCTTTCTTTCTAGAGCTCGAGATGAGGCTCAACGAATCAGAGACAGAAAAGTTTAACATCAAACAGATGAAAGATTTATTTGAACAGAAAGCAGCTCAGCTCGCAACTGAGATAGTTGGTAAGTTTGGCAGGAAAGTTCCTGACTTTTATGTTTGCAATCTTTAAAATGTTAAAATATTTGTTTGTATACTTAACATTATAAAAAAAGATCCCATTAAAGCCAGTTATTTAAATTCAATTTAATTTAATTTAATTACACTGACCAAAATTCTAAACGCAAGACTTTTATTTTTGCCCCCAATTTTCATGAGCTGAACTCAAACATCTAAGACTTTTTCTGTGTACACAAAAGGCCTGTTTCTCTCAAATATTGTTCACAAATCTGTCTAAATCTGTGTTAGTGAGCACTTCTCCTTTGCCGAGATAATCCATCCACCTCACAGGTGTGGCATATCAAGATGCTGATTAGACAGCATGATTATCGCACAGGTGTGCCTTAGGCTGGCCACAATAAAAGGCCACTCTAAAATGTGTCTTATCACACAGCACAATGCGACAGATGTCGCAAGTTTTGAGGGAGGGTGCAATTGGCATGCTGACTGCAGGAATGTCCACCAGAGCTGTTGCCTGTGAATTGAATGTTCATTTCTCTACCATAAGCCGTCTCCAAAGGCGTTTCAGAGGATTTGTCAGTACATCCAACCGGCCTCACAACCGCAGACCACGTGTAACCACGCCAACCCAGGACCTCCACATCCAGCATCTTCACCTCCAAGATCGTCTGAGACTAGCCATCCGGACAGCTGCTGCAACAATTGGTTTGCATAACAAAGAATTTCTGCATAAACTGTCAGAAACCGTCTCAGGGAAGCTCATCTGCATGCTCGTCGTCTTCATCAGGGTCTTGACCTGACTGCAGTTCATCATCGTAACTGACTTGTGTGGGCAAATGCTCACATTCAATGGCATCTAGCACTTTGGAGAGGTGTTCTCTTCACGGATGAATCCCGGTTTTCAATGTACAGGGCAGATGGCAGACAGCATGTATGGCGTCGTGTGGGTGAGCGGTTTGCTGATGTCAACGTTGTGGATTGAGTGGCCCATGGTGGCGGTGGGGTTATGGTATGGGCAGGCGTATGTTATGGAGAACAAACACAGGTGCATTTTATTGATGGCATTTTGAATGCACAGAGATACGGTGATACATTGTTGTGCTTTTCATCCACGACCATCACCTTATGTTGCAGCATGATAATGCACGGCCCCATGTTGCAAGGATCTGTACACAATTCCTGGAAGCTGAAAACAGCCCAGTTCTTGCATGGCCAGCATACTCACTGGGCATGTCACCTATTGAGCATGTTTGGGATGCTCTGGGTTGGCGTATACGACAGCGTGTTCCAGTTCCTGCCAATATCTAGCAACTTCGCACAGCCATTGAAGAGGACTGGACCAACATTCCACAGGCCACAATCAACAACCTGATCCACTCTAATCAAAGGAAATGTGTTGCACTGCGTGAGGCAAATGGTGGTCACACCAGATACTGACTGGTTTTCAGACCCCCCCGAACCCCCCCAATAAAGTAAAACTGCACATTTTAGAGTGGCCTTTTATTGTGGCCAGCCTGAGGCACACCTGTGCAATAATCATGCTGTCTAATCAGCATCTTGATATGCCACGCCTGTGAGGTGGATGGATTATCTCGGCAAAGGAGAAGTGCTCACTAACATAGATTTAGACAGATTTGTGAACAATATTTGAGAGAAATGGGCCTTTTGTGTACACAGAAAAAGTCTTAGATCTTTGAGTCCAGGCAGTGTGAGTACTACCATTCCGTTGATCCGTAACCATGTAATTCTAACAATTACAATAGGATTTCAGTGCTATGCACTTGAACCCCTACTTAAAATTAAATAAAATGTGAGCCAATTTAAAATGAGCGTGTGTTTCATATCCCAGACATCAAATCTCGTTATGATGAGGAGAAAAGCATGAGAGAAGCGTTGGAGCAAAGGCTGGCCAATCTAAACCAAGATCTGCAGAAAGAGAAACAGGAAAAGGAGAAACTGACGGCAGAGCTGGTAATGTCACATTTCTTGTCTCATGATAATTAATGAGTTTGCATCCTCTCAGCTGCTGCTGCCCATACCTCATCAACCTCTTTACCTCATCAATCTTTCCCGGCTTAATCCTGTCTGTCATTGGCTCTCGTCCAGCTCCAGAGGCCTGGAGTGGAAGACGTGGAGGTGTTGAAGAAAGAACTGGTGCAGGTGCAGACGCTCATGGACAACATGACCCGTGAGAGGGAGGAGGAGTCCGAGCGCCTCAAGAGCCAATACGAACAGCTGCAGGCCAACTTTACTACCTCAGAGGTGAGCTCAAACCTGCTGTGACCTTCTTTGCACTGTGTAACTGACGTAAGGACAGAGTTACCATGATGCTTTGCTTTATAAACAGTCGATCTCTGCTGTTTGTTCGGAAAATGTAAGTATTGATAGAAGCGGAAAAATATGGAGACTCATGCCAGAATCAATAACTCGTGAAGGCAGAGATAATGAAAGGTCATTTTGAGACAGTGACAAGCAGATGACCTTTGAATGGGTGCACCAGTGACGTCACATTGTCTGTTGAAGTAAACTGAGATTGTGAACAACTGCAGATTGCTAGCTTGGTTATACACCCAACAACTATGAAGGCATTAAAATGCACAAACTATGTTATACTGTAAGTTCCAATCATAATGTCATACCTGAACGTGTTTGTCAAACAAGGGTCACACTGACTGTCCTCTCCAACAGATTCCAGAGGTTAACCATTAACCCACTGGCGGGGCTCCCACCTCTAAGTGCTTCCTGTAAACATGCCTGTAATCGCCTGCACTTCTGACCTAAAAGTTGCTTTTCATTATATAAGGTTCCACAAACGCAGAATAGTTCTGGTTCATAGATCGTTACAAACAGGTCACTTGAGTGTACTTTTTTCCAGATATTTTGCTTTGACTTTAGTAGGCGTACGTAATACAAAGGCTGCCATCTAGTGACGGTATGAGGAAATGTTAAGGTTGCTGACATCATTCTTTACAATGATAGCCTCTATAGATCCATTAGATTATAGTGTGTCTGTTCCAGACCCTAGAGAGCTGTCAAGTGAAGCAATCATATGCAGCCTAATAAGTGAGTTGCATGTGAGATCCTCACATGAATTACACACAAATTAAATGTTTTTTTCAATACATTTAGTACTAAATAATATAGTTATACTACAGTTCAAAAGTCTCCTATGCTCACCGAGAATGCATTCTTTTATAACAGCGTTTTAGTGCCATATTTTACAATATTCGTAATATTTTGTCATTTTGACTTTATTCTCAAAATATTTTGATTTTATTCTTGTAATTTCAACTTTATTCTCAAAATATTTAGACTTTTTTTTCTTGTAATTTCGACTTTATTCTCGAAATATTTACACTTTATTCTTGTAATTTCGACTTTATTCTTGTATTGCTACAACTTTATTCTCATAATTTTTACTTTTTTCTCAAAATATTTTGACTTTATTATTCTCAAAATCTTGTAAATTAAATTTTATTCTTTAAATATTTTGACTTCATTCTTGTAATAGCCTTTTTTCTCATTTTTTTTTTACTATTCTCACAATATTTCGACTTTATTCTCGAAATACTTTAACTTTATTCTCGTAATTTCGACTATTCTCAAAACTTTTCAACTTTATTTTTGTGTTGCTACAGCTTTTGATTTTTTTCTAAATATTTTGACTTTATTCTCGAAATATTTTGACTTTAGTCTCATAATTTAGATTTTTTTTCTCAAAACATTTTGACTTTATTCTCATAATTTTGACTATTCTAAATATATCAACTTTATTCTTGAAACATTTTGACTTTATTTTCTTATTGCTACAACTTCATTCTCATAATCTTAATTTTTTCTCAAAATATTTTGACTTTTCTTCGACTTAAGACGTCATTCTGAAAACGTTTTGACTTTATTCTTGTAATTTTGACTTTTTTCTCTAAATATTACCACTTTAATCTCGTAATCTTAGATTTATTTTTTTTTTTTGGCACTTAAACTCTTGTATTATTTTGGTCAAAAATACAGTAAAACAGTAATATTCTGAAATATTATTACAACATAAAATAAATGTTTTAATACATTTTCAAATGTAATTTATTCCTGAGATGATAATTTTCGGCAGCCATTACTCAAATCTTCAGTGTCACCTGAGCCTTCCTTTAGAAATAATCCTAAAATGCTGATTTAGTCCTCAAACATTTCTAATTATTAATGCTAAAACACTTGTTCTTCTTAACCTTTTTTGTGGAAACTGATTTCAGGATTCTCTGAATAGAGATCAGCTTTTATATGGGAGAAAAATTATAAAAATGCTAAAATCTTGACCTTTGTTTTACTTTTAATCAATTTAATGTGTCCTTGTTGAATAAAAGTATTAATTTCTTAAAAAACGAAATCGTACTTACCCCAGACTTTTAAACAGTAGTGTGTATTTACCATATTTATCATCACGAGCATGCTTAAAATACCTTCTAGCTAGGCAGCTCACCAGGGTTTAAAACACAGCAAGTGTTTTGCCCCAGAGTGCTTGTCATAACCTGTAGACACAGTGTATTGGCACCTCTGTCTCTGTACTGTGTGTCCTGTCTTACCTCACTGGTCTGTGTTTGTGTCCTTCTCCCTCGTTCGCCCTTCACCTAACTCTGCACCTGCTTTGCTTGCTCTTGGAGATTCGTAAACTGGAGGTAACAATTTCTCCTTTTGAATGCCTCAGTGTCTTCCATAATTCTTGCTGAATGCCCTTTTTGTCTTTAGAAAATTAAAGTTAGCCTATTAGACATTACGCAACATTTAAATAGTCTTTCATAGTGTCTGTCTTCTGTTTATGTTCTTCACGTCTTCAATGTTCATTTCAGTTTCGTCCAATGAAAATTCATTATACGTTATAATTTTGCAATGTGCAAAAATATCCGTTTTTACCTGGAGTAGACGGTATATTAAAATTGACGGGAGCATAAATGACACTGTGAGGGAAGGAAGTACCATCTTTAGTGTTTAAGCCCACAAAACACTCACAGAATTTGAATGACCATCCAGGGATTTACAATATGAACTTTTCAGTAGCATTTGTGAGTAAATTTTACAGTAAAATAAACAACAATACAACATAACAGGCTGTACTTCTGTCCCTCACAGCTTGTTTTCTTCACAAATGTTACAGGCCATGCTTTGACTAGACTTGTTTGCTTTGGCGCTCTTACACTTGCATGCTTGTTTGTAGACAACGATTGCTCAGTTGAAGGCAGAACTGGAGAAGGGTCCTCAGGAGGCAGCAGTCTACACCCAGCAAATCCACCAATTACAGAGCAGCCTGAACAACCATCAACAGCAGACCCAGGTAACACTCACACACACAAACAGATGGAAATACGTTGTGTCTAGAGTTACTGGACCACCCTAAGCAACAAGGCATGTGCTGTATGCTCACAGCAAATCCAGCTGTATATTTTAATGGCCTACTTTACAGCTTCACAGAACACACACCAGTGCTGGCTATGTTAAGACCCACTTCCAAATATAAGTTTACTGTACCGCCATTTACAAGCGTCACCAGCTGGCTTTCAGGAAACGGCCCAACACATTTCATAGGAAGCTTCTCGGGCTGCTGGCCCCATGTGTCCAGTCCAAAGTCGCCTCATTGACCTGTCAGCACACTGTGTGTTTTGATTGGCCATTAAAGAGTGTTGACATACACATCACAGATGCTGTGTAATTAAAGCAGCAGGGAGTGATTCGTCTCGTGCCTGTTGTGGCAGTCAGAGCGATATACGGCTGTAGGTAATGACCCACAACTCTCTAGTCCATTGTTCAAGTTGTCAGAACAGGATTAGGAGATCAGACTCCAAAGGTGGGCTGGCTTTTGAAAAATGTGGACCATGGTACTGATGGGAAGTGAAATAGGGGTGACTAAGGGGTCGTTAATAGAACCATCCCTGTGAAGTGTCCTGTGGGATAAATATAAACGATAATTTCAAGTTTAAAAGGAAGATACATTCAGAGAAAAGGTATCAGAAAGAAAGTTATTGTCTCAAATAATCTATAATAAAGAAATCATAACATATACACTACCAGTCAAAAGTTTTTGAACAGATTTTAAATGTTTTTTTAATGACGTCTCTTCTGCTTAAAAAACCTGCATTTATTTAATTCAAAGTACAGCAAAAACAGTACAATTTTGAAATATTTTTACTATTTAAAATAGCTGTTTTCTATTTGAATATATTTTAAAATGTAATTTATTCCTGTGATCAAAGCTAAATTTTCAGCATCATTACTCCAGTCTTCAGTGTCACATGATCCTTCAGAAATCATTCTAATATGCTGATTTGCTGTTCAAGAAACATTTATTATTATTATTATTATCAATATTTAACACAGTTAAGTACATTTTTTTTTCAGGATTTTTGATCCAAAAGTCATAATTTATCTAAAATAAAAAGCTTTTGTGACATCAAACACTATACCATTCAAAAGCTTGTCTGTCTCTCTCTCTCTCTCTCTCTATATATATATATATATATATTTGGGAAATAGATTCTAGAAGTTAATACTTTTATTTAGCAAGTATGGTTTTTAAATTGATCAAAAGTGATGACAAAGGCATTTTTAATGTTACAAAAGAGTTCTATTTCACATAAATGCTGTTCTTCTGAACTTTCTATTCATCAAAGAAACCTGAAAAAATTCTAATCAGCTGTTTTCAACATAATAAAAATAATAAATGTCTTTTGAGCAGCAAATCAGAATATTAAAATGATTTCTGAAGGATCATGTGACTGATGTGACTGATCATGTGACTGAATGATGCTAAAATTTCAGCTTTTAAATCACAGGAATAAATTGCATTTTAAAATATATTCAAATAGAAAACAGTTATTTTAAATATTAAAAATATTTCAAAATTTTACTGTTTTTGCTGTGCTTTGGTTCAAATAAATGCAGACTTGGTGAACATAAGAGACTTTAAAAAACATTAAAAATCTTACTGTTCAAATACTTTTGACTGGACTGGTACTGTATATTTTATTTACATTATTTATTTTTAATAATTAAGACATTTTCCAGTCCCCTTGGAAGTTTTGGATGAACTGTCCCTTTAAGACTCTTTTGTACACTTGAAGGACCAAATAGAAAAGGGCTCAATGCAAGAAGACACTGTTACCAGCAGCACACATCCAAATGCAACCTTATCTACCTTGCCCTTTTTATAGCTGTCACAGGCAAAGGTCACAACACAATTGCCCTGCCCTGCCCTCATAAAACTCTGCCCTCATAAGAGAGATCCCTGAGATATTTGTCAGCATGCCATAACACTGTTATGTGGCATCTCATTGGAAGTTGATGCTTTGTGGAGTGTGCGTAGGCTGGTCCGTAGAATGCGTTATCATTAATTGTCATAATAAGACGTTAAATTTTGTATGAATGAGTTGTCATTTTACTCAGACATAATAAAAACTGATTGGCAATAAATGTCTAATTGTTCTGCCACTCCTCAGCTTTTGTCAGAGAAGTTATCTCGTAAGGAGAAGGAGAATCAGGAATTCGAGGAGCGTCTGGGTCAGGAGCAGGCCTCTAAGAAGAGTCTTCAGGCTAGTCTGCACCAGAAAGACCTGGAGCTCCAGGAGAGCCAAGCCCGGGTGTCGTCGGGAGAGGCAGCTCTGAGTCGGGCCCAGGCTGAATTGACCGAACGTGGGGAGGAGGCCGCACGACTAAAACGGGAACTCGGCGAGCTGGAAAAGACCCACCATGAGTTGAAGGCAGAGAGGAAGCAACTTCAACAGCAGAGAGAAGATAAAGAAAATCAGGGCCTGCAGCAGCAAAGTGAGATCAGCCAGGTTAGTAAAAAAAAAAAACACAATACTATAACAACCATTCATCCAGTAGGAATCAGAATCAATTACATCCACTCTTTAGTTCAGAATTAAATTAATCAGGGTTAGAATCAGAATCAAATCCAGTCATCCTGTAGCTCAGAAACAAATTCAAGTTAGGATCAGAATCAAATCCATATATCCTTATGTTCAGAATGAAATCAGTCCGTCCTTTAGCTCAGAATCAATTTCAGGAGTGTTTGAATCAGAACCAGATCCATCAGTCCTTTAGTTCACAATCAGATCCATCCTACCTTGAGTTCAGAATCAAATTCATCCATTCTTTAGTTCTGAATCAAATCTGTCCATCCTTTAATTTCGAATCAAATTCATCTATCTAGAACCAGAATCAAATCCATCCGTACTTTAGTTCACGTTCAGTTCCAGCAATCCTTTAGTTCAGAATCAAATTCATAAGGTTAAGAATCAGAATCAAATCTGACAATCCATTAGTGTAGAATCAATTTCGTCAAGTTAAAATCTGAATCAAATCAATGCATCTTTTAGTTCAGAATCAATTTCAAGTTAAAATCAGAATCAAATTCATCAGGTTTAGAATCAGAATCAAATCTGACCATTCTTTTGTTCAGAGTCAAATCGGTTCTTCATTTAGTTCAGAATTAAATTCATCAGGTTAGAATCAGAATCAAATCTGACCATCCTTTAGTGTAGAATCAATTTTGTCAAGTTAAAATCTGAATCAAATCAATGCCTCTTTTAGTTTAGAATCAATTTCAAATTAAAATCAGAATCAAATTTGACCATCCTTTAGTTCAGAATCAAATTCATCAGGTTTAGAATCAGAATCAAGTCTGACCATTCTTTTGTTCAGTCTCAAATCGGTTCTTCCTTAAGTTCAGAATTAAATTCATCAGGTTAGAATCAGAATTAAATCTGACCATTCTTTAGTTTAGAATCAATTTTGTCAAGGTAAATTCAGAATCAAGTCTATGCATCCTTTAGTTCAGAATCTATTTCATCAAGTTAAAATTAGAATCAGATTTGACCATCCTTTAGATCAGAATCAAATTCATCAGGTTAGAATCAGAATCATATTTGACCATTCTTTAGTTCAGAATCAAATTCATCAAGTTAGAATCAGAATCAAATCGGTTCTTCCTTTAGTTCAGAATTAAATTCATCAGGTTAGAATCAGAGTCAATTCTGACCATCCTTTAGTTCAGAAATAAATTCATTAGGTTAGAATCAGAGTCAAGTCTGACCATCCTTTAGTTCAGAATCAAAGTCATCAGGTTAGGATAAGAATCAAATCTGACCACCCTTTAATTCAGAATCAATTTTACCAGGTTAGAATCCGAATCAAATCTGACCACCCTTTAATTCAGAATCAGTTTTATCAGGTTAGAATCTGAATCAAATCTGACCATCCTTTAATTCAGAATTAATTTCATCAAGTTAGAATCAGAATCAATCTGACCATCCTTTAGGTTAGAATCAAATTTATCAGGTTAGAATCAAAATCAAATCTGTAAATCCACTAGTTCAGAATCAATTTTATCAAGTTAGAATAAGAATTAAGTCTGACCACCCTTTAATTCAGAATCAATTTTACCAGGTTAGAATCCGAATCAAATCTGACCGCCCTTTAATTCAGAATCAGTTTTATCAGGTTAGAATCAGAATCAAATCTGACCATCCTTTGTTCAAAATCAAATTTATCAGGTTAGAATCAAAATCAAATCTGAAAATCCTTTAGTTCAGAATCAAATTCATCATATTACAATTAGAATCAGAATCAAATCCATACATCCTTCAGTTCAGAATTAAATTCATCAAGTTAGAATCAGAATCAAGTCCATACGTCCTTTAGTGGAGAATCAAATTCATCCATTTAGAATCAGAATCAAAGTTCTCAGATTCAGATTCACCCATCCTGAATCAAAACTATAGATCCATTACACATTTGTACTTGTATTGTAATCAGGCTCTCATACTTCCATACTTCCATCATCTCTAGCTGCATGCGAAGCTGCTGGAAACCGAGCGTCAGTTGGGGGAGCTGCAGGGTCGGCTAAAAGAGCAAAGACAGCTCTCAGGAGAGAAGCTCAAAGATCGGGAACAGCAGGTGGCAGACCTGCAACTTAAACTCTCCCGCTTGGAGGAACAGGTAAAGAAAAAAAATGGCTTTTAAGTACAAATTTTACAGCTCTGCACATACAACCAGGAAGTCTTGGACCACATGAATACAGTAAAGCACACTGAGGGTAGTTACAGCAGTAATCAGTGTGATAATTGTTAATGTGTGTTTACATGCAAAACCCAGACCAAATAATTATTACTATGGACTCGAGTATCTTGTTTTCACTGCACTTATCTCTTTTGTTTCTCATTGTGACTAATTATATGTGTGCAGCTAAAGGAGAGCTCTACCAAGTCTACTGACCTGCAGCATCAGCTGGACAAATCCAAACAGCAGCACCAAGAACTACAAACACTTCAACAGAGCACTAATGGCAAACTTAGAGAAGCACAGGTAAACATAACTATAGCATCTCATTATGAGTTCTATTAATGACATTTTCTAGAAAAAAAAACTAACTATAAACTAAATATTTGCTTTGATCTATGCAGAACGACCTGGAGCAGGTGTTGCGTCAGATCGGGGACAAGGACCAGAAGATCCAGAATCTTGAAGCTCTGCTCCAGAAGAGCAAGGACAGCGTTAGCCAGCTGGAAGCAGAGAGAGAGGATCTGTGTGCTAAGATCCAGGCCGGTGAAGGAGAAGCAGCTGTGCTGAACCAACTAAAAGAGAAAAATCACTCACTACAGGAACAGGTACTAGACACTAAACTTTTGTGACTATACAGTCCAACTCTTTGAACAGGCTAAATGCTTACTCTAGTTTTCCACCCATGTGTTAATTTAGATTACGCAGCTTACTGACAAGCTCAAGAACCAGTCAGAGAGCCACAAACAGGCTCAGGACAACCTTCACGAGCAGGTGCAGGAGCAGAAGACCCACCTGCGCTCGGCACAAGACCGCTGCCAGGGCCTAGAGACCACCGTCTCTGAACTTACCACACAGCTCACAGAAAGCAAAGAGAAGATTGCCCAGCTAGACACACAGGTACTTGTGCTGTGATTGTTCATAATTATTTAAAATAATAATTAATGCAAATTTTGATTATAAAAATTCTGTTTTTTTTTCTGCCCAGTTGCTATTGTTTACTAAAACTATTACAATTAATGAAAAATATTTTTAATCTGAAATTAAATAAAATGTATGCCGTTCAAAAGTTTGGGATCAGTAAGATTTTAATGTTTTGTTTTTTTTTTAAAAGAAGTGTTTTCTGCTCATCAAGGCTGTGTTTATTTGATTAAAAATACAGAAAAATCTGTATTATGGAGAAATATTTTTGCAATTTAAAATTGTGGTTTTCTATTTAATATACTTTAAAATAGAATTTATTCCTGTGATGCAAAGCTGAATTTTCAGCATCATTACTCCAGTCTTCATTGTCACATGATCCTTCGATTTTATAAATGCTGCTCTTTTTAACTTTTTATTCATCGAAGAATCCTGAAAAAAGTATCAAAGTCATAATATTACTTTCTATTAATATCAAAGAGTAACTTTGAGCTTAAGAGACTTAATTATTTATGATTTATTTATTATTTGTTTATATATATATATATATATATATATATATATACACACTAATAAACTAATAAAAATGATAAAAGATACACAAAAATTACTAAAACTTTAACAAAATAAAATGAAACCTAAAATATAGCAGTAGAAGACTGCTCAAAATACCAATACGTACTATAATAGTATATAATACATTTTTTTTTAAAGTTTGTCTAATTTATTCCCCCCATTGCATTCTAAACCACTTTTCTGTGAATCATTCAGTTAATGCAAACTGACATAGTGCTTATATATTTAACCCCGCCTAATGGTTTATAGTTGTTAAAATACTACTAAAGTTTATGTTTAATTATTGTCACCAAATTAAGTAATATAAAAACTAGGGAAGTTTATATATTCTTCATACTTTTTTGTTTTTTAGCTAAAAGCCAAGACTGAGATGCTGTTGTCTGCCGAAGCAGCAAAAAATGCCCAGAGAGCTGACTTGGAAAACCACCTAGAGACTGCCCAGAATGCATTACAAGATAAGCAACAGGTATGTACTATTGCTTCGAGACCATTTGAACCTAGTATATTTATATTCGTCAAATACAACAGTGTCATTCTGTTGTGAGTTCATAGATGTTGGGGGTTTTTGTGTGTTTGTGTTTCTGCAGGAGTTGACTAAAGTGCAGGCTCAGCTGGAGGAGCAGGGCCGCAAGCTGCAGGAGAAGCAGGAGCAGTGCTCTCAGCTGGAGACCAGTCTGAAGGACGGCAGAGACAAACTGCTGACTGCAGAGCAGAGGATAGAGACACTGGAGACCCAGACCAAGGTCAGCGGCACTGCAGCATATTTCTGCTTCGTCACCGTGACTTCATTTTGAAGATATTACAGGCTTGTTGTGTAAATTTTGATAAGAAAGTGATCTTGAATTATTTCTTTGCTCATTGTTATTGACTGTTTACTTATTAATCTATGCAAAATATGCATTTTATTATGCATTCAAATTTCTGTGATCTGATGTGTTTTCTGCATGTGTTTTTGTCTTATATAGAAAGCAGAGGTAGAGTTAACTGAACTCCGGTCTGGAAGGGAACAGGCTCAGAAAGAACAGCAGATGCTGAAGAAGCAAATCAGTGAGCTGGAGATGAAGACAAAGGAGCTGAGCCGTCTTTTAGACTCTGAGAAACAAGGGTAGGTATTTCATATGGGAAAATGTACAATGCTGGCCTGTTTACTTGTTCTGATTTTGCATAAAATACATTTTAGTTTAGAGTGGGGGTATAAAGTTTCAGAATCATTACAAATGTTAATTGTTTTACCAAAATAAGAATGATCATACAATATGCATGTTATTGTTCATTTAGTACTGACCTGAATAAGATATTTCACACAAAAGAAGTTTACATATAGTCCAGAGTTGATAATAATAGTTGACTTTTTAAAAATGACACAGTTCAAACGTTTACACCCCCTTGATTCTTAATACTGTGTTCTTTCCTAAATGATCCACAGCTGTGTTTTTTTTGTTTAGTGATAGTTATTCATAAGTCTCTTGTTCGTCCTGAACAGTTAAACTGCTTGCTGTCCTTCAGGTCCACAAATTCATTGGTTTTCCAGCATTTTTGTGTATTTGACCCCTTTCCAACAATGACTGTATGATTTTAAAATCCATCTTTTCACACTGAGCACAATTGAGGGACTCATATGCAACTATTACAGAAGGTTCAAACACTGACTGATGCTCCAAAAGGCAAAACCCTGCATTAAGAGCTGGGGGTGAAAACTTTTGAATTTGAAGATCAGGGTAAATATAACTTATTTTGTCTTCTGGGAAACATGTAACCATCTTCTGTAGTCTCTGAAGGGCAGTACTAAAAGGAAAAAAATGTTATATTTAGGCAAAATAAGAAGAATGTACACATCTCCATTCTGTTCAGAAGTTTTCACCCCCCGGCTCTTAATGCATTGTTTTTCCTTATGGAGCATCAGTGAGCATTTGAACCTTCTGTAGTAGTTGCGTATGAGTCCCTCAGTTGTCCTCATACTAATCTAATGAGGATAGATCACTTCAATATTTACTTTTGTTAGCTTCAATATTTACTTTCCTTTCTGTCTCAGAGCTGCCACCCAGCAAGAGGAGTTAAAGAAGAAAACATCTGCCCTCTCCGAAACAAAACAACAGCTGGAGAAAGCTGAGCAGGAGCGTGGAACCCTGCAGGCCAGCCTGGATAAACTGTCTCAGGAGGGACAGAAGCAGCAAGCAGAGCTGGACAAGAAAGTTCAAGGTCTGAGTGCAGATCTTAAGAAAGCTCAGGAGGAGAAGGAAGCTCTGACTAAAGAAATAGCAACGGTGAAAGAGGCTCTGAGCAAAGCTTCTAAAGCTCTCAAAGAGAGCCAGACTCAATTGGAGGCGGAGAAGAAGAGCAGCAAGGCCACTTTGGAAGAGAAGGTGAGGATTTTGACATCAAAAAATGGTTGTATACTTGTGTATGTTTAAAAATAAAGTCACACTTTACATCTTTTCTTGAAAACTCTAATTTGTAGGAGAAGTTTTACCAGAAAGCACAACAAGAGCTTCAGAAAAACGCAGAGACTGCTTCTAAAGAGCTCAGCAATGTTAAAAGTCAGCTGGAGAAATCGATAGTGGTAAGATTGTGAATTATAACTCCCATTTCAAGAAAGCAATGATTATGATCTTTATGTAACCCTATGTTAAAGGAATTGTAATATTTTGCAATTATCTTGATTCTTTTAGGCAGAAAAAGGACTTCAATCTCAGCTGACCACACTAAACACTCAACTGAAACAGTCTCAAGATACACTAAAAGAGAAAGAAAAGAGTGTACAGCAGCTACAGGGAGAGCTGAAGACCAAAGAGGGGTCCTTCAGCCAGGAAGTGAAGAAACTTCAGACACAAGTGTCCGAGCTCCAGACTTCCCTCACTAAAAAGGCATGTAGAGTTTCCATAAAATACGCATAAATGTAGATAATGGACTGTTCCTGCCATGTTGTTGGACATTATCACTAAACTTTATGTGTGAATCAAATTGAATTGTGTTTCAGACTGAAGAGGAGGCGAGGCTGAAGGAGCAGGTGACAGCATTGTCTAAAGATCTAAACTCGGAGAAGAATCGCTGTGCAGAGCTGCAGAAAACTAGCGACAGCACCAAAGAGAGTCTGGCCACTCTTCAGTCCGATTACTACGGCAAAGAGTCTGAGCTCTCTGCTGTACGCCAGGACCTCAAGGTCTGTTTTATAAAGTACAAGCGAATTTTAATAAATTATTATGTGCGGTATATGAATATTATCTCTTATTTTTCATGTAGGTGTGTGAGGAGAAGCTGGTTCTAGCTCAGGAGGAGCTGGTGGCCAACAGGAACCAGCTCAGTGCTCACGAAACCCAGATCCAGGAGCTGAAGACAGGCCGCACGGCACTGGAGAAAGACCTCAGCAAGAGAGACGAGAAGATCAAACAACATGTGGAGGCTGAACAGAAGCTACAGAAACAACAGGTAACAAAATATGCTGCAATTTTTTTTTTTTTTGAGATATCACCATTGTGCCCTAAAGCAAGTTTTCAAACCAAAGATTTTCCTGTGGTGTGAAGGTTACGGAAATAAATGCCACCGGTGTTGATTGTGCGGTGATACAGTTAAAGTCAAAAGTTTACATACACCTTGCAGAATCTGCAAAATGTTAATTATTTGACCAAAATAAGAGGGATCATACAAAATGCATGTTATTTTTATTTAGTACTGACATGAATAAGATATTTCATATAAAAGATGTTTACATATAGTCCACAAGAGAAAATAATAGTTGAATCTATAAAAATAACCCTGTTCAAAAGTTTACATACGCTTGATTCTTAATACTGTGTTGTTACCTGAATGATCCACAGCTGTGTTTTGTTTGTTTAGTGATTGTTGTTAATGACTCCCTTGTTTCTCCTGAACAGTTAAACTGCCTGCTGTTCTTCAGAAAAGTCTTTCAGCTCCCACAGATTCTTTGGTTTTATCATTTTTGTGTATTTTAACCCTTTCCAACAATGTCTGTATGATTTTGAAATGCATCTTTTCACACTGAGAACGACTGAGGGACCCATATGCAACTATTACGTTCAAGCGCTCACTGATGCTCCAAAAGGAAAAACGATGTGAAATATCATATTCAAGTCAGTACTTAATTTAAAAAAAAATGGATAAATTAAAAACATTTTACAGATTCTGCAAGGTGTATGTAAACTTTTGACTTTAACTGTAAATAAAGAGTGTGTTCCAGATGCAGTGAAACTACAGTACAACCTTCTGTTGTGACCAGGAATTGTTGTTGCTTACCACAGACATGGAGAATGTCATTTCGGAATATTTATGGAAATGTCGAGTTGACCGTGTCTTGTTTCAGGAACAAACTGAGGAGCAGCTGAAGAAGGAGAAGGCTCAATGCGAGGAGCTCAAAGAGTGCCAGAGCGCTCTGGAGAAGGAGAAAAACAAACTGTCTGCTGATCTTAAAGTTCTGGCTGAGAAGAACGAAAAGGTCAGACTAACCACCTCTGACTCCAAATCACTTTATGTACACATTTATCATAGCAGCTTTAAAATCTGTTACTTAAAGGTACATTTGCCATTTTTCCTGCAAAATATAATCAGTGACCTAAAAAAATCTTTATTATAAAATGCTTTATTCTAAACAGAGTGGGTTTTCTCCTCATAGGGACCCCCATAATGAGACTCACTATTAAAGGGATATTTACCCAAAAATGAAAAATCTGTCATTAATTACTCATCTTCATGTCGTTCCAAACCAGCAAGATCTTCATTCATCTTCAGAACACAAATTAAGATATTTTTAATGAGATCCAAGAGCTTTCTGACCCTGCATAGACAGCAACGCAACTGACACGTTCAAGGCCCAGAAAGGCAGTAAGGACATCGTTAAAATAGTCCATGTGATATCCGTCGCTCAACCTTAATTTTATGAAGCTATAAGAATACTTTTTGTGCACAAAGAAAACAAAAATAACAACTTTATTCAACAATTTCTTCTCTTCCGTGTCAGTCTTTGACATGCGTTCATGAGAGCACCATGACGTACCATGAAAGTATTCTCGTAGCTTCATAACATTACAGTTGAACAACTGATGTCACATGGACTATTTGAATGATGTCCTTACTACCTTTCTGGGCCTTGAACGTGTCAGGTGCATTGCTTTCGGATTTCATCAAAAGTATCTTAATTTGTGTTCTGAAGATGAACGAAGGTCTTAAGGTTTGGATTCACATGAGGGTAAGTAATGACAGAATTTTCAGTATTTTTTGGACTTTTGTGATTCTTTTGTGATCTGGGCTTGCACCCAAAGCGTTACAGGTTCAAATCCAACTATCCTAGTAACTGACTGAATTGTTTGTATATCTCCCACAGGAGTTGAAGGAGCTCCAGGCAGCAAAGCAGCTGTTGATCCAGCAGAAGGTGGAGCTGCAGGGGAAGGTGGAGGCAGCTCAGGCATCTCTAGAGCAGGAACAGAGAGAGCATCAAAAGACCAGAGATTCCATCAAACAAAAACAGCAGCAGCTCAAAGCTGAGATGGACAAACTACAACAGCAACTGGTATTGATAAAATCAACTTTATTTGCCCTTTACTAATTTTTTGGTTGACTAGTAGTCGTTCATTTTAAGCATTAGTCGACAAGGGCCTTTAATTGCCCACATAGCCTAATAAGAGCTCATGCGCACTGGCAGATATAATAATTATGAATGTATCAGGTAAAAACAGCAAGGAGACTGCATTAACGTTTTAATAATTGATTGATAAACTAGCGCTTTCTTTGTTTCGGCTTAAGAGATAAAGTTGGCAACACTGACTCGTCATCTCTGCAGTAGTGGATGCACCTGTATGCACATTTCATACGGATTACATAATCTGAGAATATCTGTTTTCTATTTTAATCTGGTTCAAACAGACATTTCACACGGAGTTTCGAAGTTTCGCGCTCAAGTTCACAGAGACCGAGACACTAAAAAGTGCATCCAGTTTGCTTTTATTATTTTAGAAAAGTGTAGTGTTTTGTTGTTTTTGTGAGTGCACGCAAAGAAATGTAGAATCTTTACAGATTCTAAAGATGTCTTACTCTTATCTGTATGACCAAAAATGACGGAGTATTTTAAGTGCAAGTGATCGCACCGGCACCTCCATCTGTCATGTAGTGAGCTCGCTACTGTTCAGCTTCCACACTCCGCACAGACACTTGAATAGCGCACATTTTTCTAGGTTAGCATTAGATTGAGCTGCCATGTAAAGTTGCTACTAACAAAGTTCAGATGAAAAGCCATATTTGAGGTCGATAAATGATAGACGAGCATTTGGATGCCCTGCCTGATGTACTATATTACCACATAGACCAACGGTCCATCCTGTGAAATGTTTTTTTCTGCAACTGTGTGACTAATAAAATTTTGGTCGACCAAGCCTCTTCTTGTCGACTATTAGGAGGCAGCCCTAATTTATATATTACTGTAATATTACAGCAAGTAACCTCTATTGCTGACTTGTTTCGCAAAAATGCTTCCATAGAAAAGTTACGTTCTCTTCCTTTCTCAGGCATCAGAAGTGAAGGCTAAAGAGGAGGTGGAGAAGCAGAGGGAAGAGGCAGAGGTGAAGATGTCTATGCAGGTGGCAGCACTGAACGAGAATGTAGCGACGTTGAAGCGGGAGTGGCAGAGCAGCCAGAGACGGGTGGGCGAGCTGGAGAAACAGACGGATGAGCTGAGAGGAGAAATTGCCGTGTTGGAGGCCACCGTCCAGAACAACCAGGACGAGAGACGTGCACTGCTGGAGAGGTTTGATTGCTCTAGACATTTCCTAGGCCTTAATACACAAAGAAAAAGTAATGATCACTTTCAATTTGATCTTTTTTCAGGTGTGTCCAGGGTGAAGGTGAGATTGAGAAGCTTCAGGCTAAGGTGTTGGAGATGCGTAGGAAGCTGGATGACACTACGGCCGCAATGCAGGAGCTTGGCCGGGAGAACCAGTCTTTGCAGGTCAGACATACTAAAATTACTGACCCTAAAATTCAGTTTTGGTGTTGTTTTGTATCTCTAGCTATGGAAACTTTAGTTCTTAGTCAAATGTGGCTGCTTTTTCCTGTTTCAGATAAAACAGTCGCAGTCTCTCACACGAAAGTGGGCGGAAGATCACGAGGTGCAGAACTGTATGGCTTGTGGGAAGGGCTTCTCTGTCACTGTCAGGAAGGTCTGTATCATGCATTCACACACACACACGCTCACATTCTTATTTGATGAGGCAGCCACTAGAATGGATCAAAGTATGAGATCAATACAATGTTAATGATCTAACCTATTGATCTGGGCTCCTGCATTCAAAGGACTGTGGGATCACATGATGTGGTGCATCAAAGCACGTTCTACCAACAAAAGCGTCGGTTTGATGTTCTAAGGAAGTCACTGGCAATGAGTCATTCTTACATCCACATCATAGGTTCCGTCATATTAGCCGAAAAAAGAAGGATTCAGAGTGTAACATTTAGTATAATTTTTTTGTTATCTTTATTTGAATGATCTAATATAACAACAATAAAACATCAATATTTTAGTCTATGCCTTTTTTCAGTGGATGCCTATAATAATAATGACTATTATTTTAGTATTATTATTATTATTGACTCACATAAATGGCTGACCTGCAGGATGGAAGATACATTACAAATAATGCTTCATAATACTAATAATGCTAATAATAATACTATTACTACTACTACTAATAATAACAGTAATCATAACAATAATATTGATATAATAGTAGAAATATTGATATTATAATAATAATAATAATAATAATAATAATAATGTGAATAAGTAATCATCAGTATTATTGTAATTGTAATTATTATTTATTCACATAAATAGTTGAACTGCTGAACAGAAGGAACATTAAAAATAATGCTTAATATAATAATAATAATAATAATAATAATGTGAATAAATAATAATCATAATTATTATTATTATTATTATAGAAACACTACACAATCCTCATAATAATAATAATAATGATAGTAGTAGTTATTATTATTATTATTATTATTATTATTATTATTATTATTATTATTAATAAATATTATTTATTCACATAAACGGCTAACCTGCAGGATGGTTAGGCAAACACCAAACAATGCTTCATAATAATAATAATAATAATAATAATAATAATAATAATAATGCAATAATAAGTATTATTAATAATAATAACTTATTATTATTATTATTAGTTATAGGAATATTGCCATAATAATATTATTTATAGTAAATGTTGTAATAACAATATTGATATAATATGGATAATAATAATAACAATGTGAATAAATAAATAAATAAATAAATAATAATAATAAATATTATGGGAACACTACAAATAATGCTTAATAATAATAATAATGTTGTTGTTGTTATTATTATTATTATTATTATTATTTATTTTTTTCCCACTTAATTGGCTAACCTGCAGGAAGGTTAGGAACACTACAAATAATGATTTATTATTATTATTATTATCATCATTAATTAATACATTATTATTATTATTATTATTATTATTATAGTAATGTTGCCATAATAGTATCATTTTTAATAAATATAGTAATAATACTGATATAATAGTAACTACATTGATACTAATAATTTTGAAATAATAATAATTATTATTATTATAGTAATATTATAGTAATAATACTAATTATAATAAATGTTAAAGTAATAATTTTGAAATAATAATAATAATAATAATATTAAGTATAATGGTTATAATAACAATAATATTTGTATTATTATTGTTATTATTATTATTCATTCACATAAACAGAAGGCACACTACAAATAATGCTTATTTATTTATTTATGCCTAACATGCAGGGCAGAAGTGCTGCAAATACTATTTCATAGAATAGAATAGAATAGAATAGAATAGAATAGAATAGAATAGAATAAATGTTTTTTCACCTGCAGGTCAGGCATTTACATTATACATTTTTATCTGCATTTTGGAAATGTTATTATTATTATTATTATTATAAATCATTTTTATGACATTTTGGTCTTTCTATAAATAAAAATACATTAATGGAAACACTGAAGATGTATAAATAAAGTTTCCTAAATGTGCATTAAACGTTAAACAGTTGTTTGAGCCAGAAATGTCTGAATAACCAGAATTTCTCCAAATAATCCAGATCGAAGGAAAATCAGTGCTGATACCCAACCTTAACAATCAGTGTAACATTAACCTAACATAACTTACCCACCTGACCTGAATCACAACCCCTGTGTCTCTCTTCCCCCAGCACCACTGTCGACACTGCGGCAACATCTTCTGCGCAGAGTGCTCAGCCCGCAGCGCCCTGACTCCCTCGTCCAAAAAGCCTGTCAGAGTCTGTGACAATTGCTTTGACGAACTCCAGGGCTGATCGTCCATCTTCCCAACCCCGTCCCCTGCAGCCCTCTGCGCCCTGCTCGCCCTGACCTCTCCCCAGGAAACATGAGCAACCAGGAGAGGCCAGCCGAGGCCGGACGCAGAAGCTGCAGGGACCACTGAGGAACAGCACGTCGCGATGGTCACTCAATGCTGCCAATCAGATAGAGGGAACTCTAAATTAAACCGGCCAGAACGGCTGTCCTCATCTGTCCAGTGCCTTTGCCACTTATGGGGCCACAGAGGAATCAAAAGGGAGGGACCGCTTATGTATAATTTGTAATATAAAAATCAGATCCTTACAGAGGTTTTGTGCTAAAGTACAACAGCTTTGGCACTCAGGATTGAGTTTTACATTGACAGCGTCTTTTTAAAAGATTAAAGTGAGACGTAAGTGGGAAGGAATCTGAGTAGAACCAAAGCTGTTCGCAGGGTCCTCATTTGATATATCATATTTGTAAGTAAATGTACAGACAAAAGAGGCACATGTGAATAATTCAGATATAAGTGTCACTCTATTAGTGTGGGCATGTTAACATAAGGTATGTGGGTGTAACGTACGTACATGCTTGCTTTGCTGCTCTTATGTCGGTTGAAATGAAACACTTGACGTTTGTTTTGCGTTCATGATCTCACCAGTACAAGTTGGTGATTCTTTTAAAGATTTATGCACACAAATATGTCTTTTTTTTGTTTTCTTTTATCAGTTTGTACACGTTGGATGTACGTGCCCTGCTTTTAGGCAATAACTGTGCATTGGGTGTGATCGTTTGTGTGCTAGTGTATTGAAAATGAATGACAGACCGCTGATTGTGTTTAAAATATCAGCTGCTACTTTTTTCTTCAACTTGAGCGGTTTCTCTCATTCATGGCATCGAATGCGAATGCAATGCTGCGAGCCAACACAGTTTAGACTTAAAGGGGTAGTGCACCTAAAAATTTTAGCTGTCGCCATTTACTCACCCTTATGTCATTCAAAACCTGCATGATATATAAATATAAAAGTAGATATTTTAAAGAATGTTGAGAAGTTAATGGGAACCGAAAGTGTTTAGTTAACAACATTTTTCTAAGTATCGTCAATTTTTTAAATATTTTTTTCTTTGTTTTGCAGAACACAAAAGAAGATATTCTGAAGAATGTTGGTAACCAAACAAAAAAAAATTGTCCATACAATGAAATTTTTTTTTTTTTTGGAAAAATTTAGACATTGTTCAAATTATCTTCTTATATGTCTTATTTTGTTTAGTTACCAATCATACTTCAATCAAACATATTTTTGTTTGTGTTTTTATTTAACAGAACACAAAAAATATTTTGAAGAATGCTGATTTTAAAAAAAGTCTAAGTCAGTGTTAAACAAAACTCTTTATTTACTGACAGTTTTTTACTGACTTCAAAATATAGTGTATCTTATGTCTTGTTTTTGTATTTAACAGAGCACAGAAGATATTTTGAAGAATGTTAACCAACCAAAAAAAATTGTCCATACAATGGAAGTCAGTGGGAACTAAAATTCTTTATTTACGAACATTCAAGTTATCTTCTGATGTCTAGTTTCTTTGTTTTACTTAACAGCATAGTTCAAAATATCTTGTCTTGTTTTTTTTATTTTATTTAACAGAACACACAAGATATTTTGAAGAATGTTAACCAAAAAAAATGTCCATACAGTGAACGTCAATGGGAACCAGAACTCTTTTGCCAACATTCTTCAAAATATCATCAATCTTGTTTCTTTGTTTTACTTGCCAACATGGTTTAAAATATCTCGTCTTGGTTTATATAACAGAACACAAAGATATTTTGAAAAATGTTGATTAAAAAAACTGTCTATAAAATGGAAGTCATGGGAACCAAAACACTTTATTTACTAACATTTTTAAAAATATCTTCTTATATGTCTTGTTAGTTTGTTTTAGTTACCAGCATATTTCTAAATATTGTGTATCTTGTTTTCTTTAATTATTTAACATTGTACAAAAGATATTTTGAAGAATGATAATAACAAAAAAAAGTCAATGGGAACCAAAACTCTTTATTTACCAGTATTCTTCATAATATTTTCTTTTGTCTTGTTTCTTTGTATTACTTGCCATTAGTTCTAAACATCTTGTGTCTTGGTTTGTTTGTTTATTTAACAGAACACAAAAGATATTTCGAACGATGTTGATGATAAAAAAAAAAAAAATCTATACAATGGAAGTCAATGGGAACCAAAACTCTTTATTTACTAGTATTTTTCAAAATATCTTCTTATGTCTTGTTACTTTGTTTTAATTTCCAACATGCTTCAAAATATCTTGTTTCTTTGTTTATTTAAGAGAACAAAATACATTTTGAAGAATGTTAATAACTGGGGGAAAAAAACATTGTCCGCATATTGGAAGTCAATGTTTAATTACCAACATTTGTCATAATATCATTATCTTTTCTTTGTTTTGAACACAAAAAAAAGATATTTTGAAGAATGTTGAAAACTAAAAAAACAAAAATGTCCATACAATGGAAGTCAATGGTAACCAAAATTCTTTATTTACTAACATTTTTCAAACTATCATCTTATGTCTTATTACTTTTAGTTACCAGCATCCTTCAAAATATTGTGTCTTGTTTTCTTTGTTTATTGATATTTTGAAGAATGTTGATTAAAAAAAAATTGTCCATACAATTGAAGTCTTTGGGAACCAAAACTCTTTATTTACCAGCATTCTTTACAATATCTTCTTGTATGTTTTGTTACTTTGTTTTAGTTACCAACATCTTGTCTTGTTTTCTTTGTTTGTTTAACAGAACACAAGATATTTTGAAGAATGTTAATAACTGAGTGAAAAAACATTGTCCACATATTGGAAGTCAGTGTTACCAATGTTTTTCATAAAATCATCTTCTTTTCTTTGTTTTGAACACAAAAAAAGCTATTTTGAAGAATGTTGATAACAAAACAACAAAACCTGTCTATAAAATGTGAACCAAAATTATTTACCAACAACCTTTAAAATATCTTGTCTTGTTTTCTTTGTTTAACAGAACACCAAAAGATATTGTGAAGAATGTTGATAACTGAAAACAAAAATGTCCATACAATGGAAGTCAATGGGAACCAAAACTCTTAATTTACCAACATTCTTCAAAATATCTTCCTATATCTTATGCTTTCTTTGTGTGTTTTGCAAATTACAAAAGAAGATTTTTTTAAGGAAAGTTGATGACCAAACCATTTCAGTTCCCCTTGACTTCCATTTTATTTTTGTTCAAACAGTGAAAGTCCATAAGGTCCAAAAGGGATTGTTTTGGATCCCATTGACTTACATTGTACAGACATTTTGAATTTTTCAAATATCTCTCTGCCATGGAGGTTTGAAATTAAATGTCAGTGAGCTAATAACATAATTTTAATTTCTTTGGTGAACTATTTGTTTATTAGAAGCTGAAAGTGTTGGCACGCATCATTGTAGAGCTAAAAGCAAGCGAGTGCACTGCGACTAACTGCTGTAAAGTACGCTTCACTGTACAACCTGATGTTTTCGCTATGCTTAATAGGTTGTACGTCGACTCGCAACATCGATAGCACTGTTTGCTGTCAGTGTGATTCTGAGGTATTGATTACTTCCTGTTTGTGTCAGTAGATGGATTCAACAGCATAGTGCATAATGATTTGTATGTATGTATCCCAGGCACAGTCTCAGGATGTTTTGCGCTCATCACCAGCTCAGTCATGTGACTTTATTTCGAAAAACTGAATATTATATGAATAACAGCCCTTTAACTTGATTTTGAATTAAATGTGTGCTACAGTCAACAACGGTGCCATAAAACTGGTCAAAACCCTCCGTCTGACATCACTTCCAGTTTTCTCTAACCTTTAACAAATGCTGTATTTATTAGCAAAGTGGTTGTAGCACATTCAGAAGAAAAACAGGTTGTGCCGCTTGCAAATAAAGCTAATTTGTGACCGCATAAGCAAAGTGTATCACTTGTAGGTTTTTGCATCAGCACTACTCACTAACAGTATCTGTTATACGGTTGTCATGCATTATTATTATAGATTGATTCATATTTCCATGTGCTAAACAGCAGGGTGTTAACATTCATGTTGTGGTAATGTGTTTGTGTGCCTTATGTCACGGTTTTTTCTGTCACCTTTGTGCATTTCTGAATGCAAACCCATCAGACACGTGTTAATTCATTTAGCAGGTTTCTACATATTTCTGATGTGAACGCAGTATCAGTAGTATCAGTATCAGAATATACTAAGTATGTTAAAAAGTAAATAAAAAAATGTCAGAATGTAAAATACCACATACTGAAGGTGATTTCAGGTTCATTTGTTTGCCTGAAGGTCCTGACTCAAATCAAGAACAGCTGAACTACTTCATCACCTGTGATGTTTTGTTGTTATGGAGGAAAAAAAATGTTCAGAGGTATTGTTTTCTAATTTTCCATCATGTTTAAAAGTACATAATAAACTAGCTGTTTCTATTTTCTTTTAGTGTCCTGCAGTGTTATTTTAGTATTATTTATATCCACCTTTTGCTTCACGTAAGAGTGGGTGTGGACATTTGTAAAATTTATGGGTCTGACTTCCGGTTCAGCTAATTTTATCTGTACAAAACAGTTTGTGCTTGATATTGCAAATTGGTGTGTCTTACTAAATTATTTTAATGTATTATCTTAATTATGAACACACTGGTTTGTAGTGCAAACCGTTTGTTGTTATTCTTCTCGTTATTTCCTTTAGTCTCACCCATAGGCTTACTTCCACATAAAAAAGGTGGAGACTACTGTAGTACTTATTGTTTTGAATTCGTTTTTATTTTTAATATTATCAAGTTTAATTTTAGTTTAAATTTGAGTCATTTTGGTGTGTGCTTTTGTCATTTTTATTGGTTTATTTATTTATTTTTTTAAATAGTACTTAATCTTTTAGCATTGGCAACTAATTGAAATACATTTTCCATCTAATATTTATATTTTATTTCTGCTTAATTTTAAAATTACCAAAAATTATTAGTGTGCTTTTCTCGTTTTTATTGTTTATAAAAAATATCAGCCCTGCCCACCGATTCGCGCATGTAGTGTAAATGAAGAGAGGCAAAAGCAGGTCTAAGCAGAAACCAAACGATAAAGCTAGCTCCAAAGACATGATTCTCTGCAGTGCCAAGTATTGGAAAACCCAGTCTTTGCATTTTCTTCATTCTGCTCCCAACATTAGGAAAGTGAATGAACTTTATTTTAAAAGGAGAACTGCACTTCCAGAACAAGAAGTCACAAATAATTTACTCACCCCCTTGTCATCCAAGATGTTCATGTCTTTCTTTCTTCAGTCGTGAAGAAAATATGGTTTTTGAGGAAACCATTTCAGGATTTTTCTCCATATAATGGACTTCATTGGTGCCTCGAATTTGAACTTCCAAAATGTAGTTTAAATGCAGCTTCAAAGGGCTCTAAACAATCCCAGCCAAGGAAGAAGGGTCTTATCTACCGAAACGATCAGTTATTTTTTTCAGAAAATAATTTTTTTATATAGTTTTTAAGTAAAGATCATGTAGCACAGGCTCTGGGATGGCCGTTCACGACGCTACGTACTATTGAATCAAGTTGAAAGGTCACGCGAAACGTAGGCGGAACTACAGACCCAGTGTGTACAAAGCAAGCGCGCAAAGACTAAGAAAGTGCAAGTTTTTACAAACAAAAAGGTACAACGATTTCCTCCTCTCAAGTTGTAGGAGAAAATAAGATGGAGTTTTTTCGGCATACTCAGTACACACACGATGAACTTACACGTGATTTGTAGTAGTGATGGGAAGTTCGGATCATTTTACTGACTCAGACCTTTGAGTCTCATTTTGCAAAATGAACGAATCTTTTTTTTCGAGTCATTTCGTTCATTTTAGCAAAAATATAATTAAAATGTTATGTGTTACTTCCCTAACACATCTAACGTTACTGCTTACAGAAACGTTGATCACACTACAAACAAGACAAAACTATAATGCTATCAGAAACAGAAAAGATTAATTCATTGTTTACCTGGGTCTTTGGTCTTTAGTCTATGATCATCTCACCACTTTTCTGACAAGTTTTCGGGTTTGAGTCGTTCGTTCATCACGTGACAGCCCCATAAGATGAACGAACGACTCGAAAAACCCAAAGACTCGAAACAGGTGAACTAATTCCAGTACAGAACCTAATAGGATGTTGCGCATGCGCGACTGAACGAATCACTCTCTGAGATGATTCGTTCTTCCCGAGTCACATTGAAGATTCGTTCAAAATGAAAGAATCATTCAAGAACCACCCATTACTAATTCGTACCTTCAGGAACGCGCCTGTGCTACACCTGTTTTTGTGCATAAAAAGTATACAAATTTTTATTTTTCGAAAAAAATGACCGATCTTTTCTCTAGATAAGACCCTTCTTCCTCAGCTGGGATCGTTTAGAGCCCTTTGAAGCTGCATTTAAACTGCATTTTGGAAGTTCAAAATGTAGTCCATTACATGGAGAAAATCCTGAAATGTTTTCCTCAAAAACCATAATTTCTTCACGACTGAAGACAGAAAGACATGAACATCTTGGATGACAAGGGGGTGAGTTTTGATCAGTTACCGGATGTGCGGCCATATTTGCGATACTCGGATGTAAACAACAGCATGGACTGCACGGTTAATGTACTACTGAATACATTGTTTTGCGAATTTATGCTGTCTGAACTACGAGAAAGAAGTGTGGAAACTAGTAAATCATATATTGAAGGACTTAGTAAGCAGTAAAGGGCACAATATTTTGACAAACTAAAGTTAATAGGTGGTAAATACATGCGAGCAGCATTAATTAAGCTATTAGCCTAGTATTTCACCTACCTGACCAGAAATTATAAGAACAAACACAAATGTTGTCAAGATTCTTACCCTGGAAATCCTGATTCAGTTTGGCCAACCGCAAACGCCTTTTGTTCCTCAGACAATTTTTTGCACTCTTTTTGATTTGTTATAACTTTTGGTAGTCTATAGTATTGTACAGAGAACAGTACAAATTTTTTAAAAAAGCAATTTCATGACCCATCTAAAATGAAATACTTTGTTAATGATGTATAAAAACAACTTAATATTTTATTTTCATGGTCAAACAAGTAAATTATTCACAAAACAATATAGTGCATAATATTGTTTTCAAAGAAAATTTTAATTTATACAAATTAAAATTTTGCAAACCTACACACTGTATTAAAACACATACAGTAGGTCCTTACTATTTTCCCACAATACACAATGTCTCTCTGTGACACACACAGCATCTTTATTTACATTAGGAACGTGCAACATTCTGTTCTCCAAAAATGAAAAAAGGGAACTAAAAAGATGTTTCTTTTGTGGAAGTTTAAACTGCTTGGTGTTACCACTGTTACAGAGGTAATGCAAAAAATATGTTGTTTCAAATCCCTATGATTTTCTTTCCAGGACATAAAAAGACGTTTTGCACAAGGTGTGTCATATAGAAGACTTCAATACTTTCATGGTGGTTTCCATCCTTTTAAGAACTGGACAGCTTCAGTCACGCTGTATGGAAAAGAACAACTCAGACATTCTCAAATAAGCCAGTCAGGTGAGTAAATGACAGATTTTACATTTTTGGGTGAACTTTTCCTTGAAACTACATGAGATGCCTTTGTGTACTGCAGTGGTTCAGTTCTCTAGAAAGTCTTTGTATAAATTAGATCTGTGAAGACTCAAGAAAAGAGTTATTGACCCGCAGCTGCTGACAGTCCTGCTTCAGCAGGGAATTGGTGGCATCCTCAATTTCCGAAACCCACGTTTTCTGAAACACACACAGCATACAACCTAAATATACAACAAGACTGCATTTATTTGATCAAAAATACAGATATGTTGTGAAATTACAATTTAAAATAACTGTTTTCTGTTTTAATATATTTTACATTTTAATTTATTCCTGTGATGGCAAAGCTGAATTTTCAGCATCATTACTCCAGTCTTCAGTGTCACATGATCCTTCAGAAATCATTCTAATATGCTGATTTGCTGCTCATGTGGAAAACAGTTTAGCTGTTAATATTTTTGTGTAAATCATAATTTTTTTTCCCTAAAATTAATAGAAAGAGAAGCATCTGCCAAGAACGTCAAATTGACGTAAATACTGAATAACCTGATTATGTTTGACATGTCAGCACTGGTTGAGTCTGTGAATTATGGGTGTTGGGTGACAATCAAAGGCTGGGTCTTCGAGGATCAAATATATTTACCTTCATAGATTCAGTCTGGGCTTGCAGAATGAAGACTCCGATGCATTGCTGGTAACGATTCTGGTGCATTATTATGAAGGAATTGTGCAGACCAGATGCTGAAACATTCAGAGACAAAGAGTGAGAATTCAGTGTTTTTATCTACAATCATTACCAGTGCTGATCACACATGGGCTGGTCCATCCTCAATGGAAAAGTCTGGATTACTAAGTAATTATATAACAATTGCAACACGATCTTAATCCAAAGCGTGCGTCATGGTATATCTGTGCATGCCGTCAGCACCTGTGGCGTTGAGCTGGTCTATGTTTTTTAGCTGCAGGCGGTCCAGAGAGATAGGTTGGTCCAGGACAATGAAACTACAGCCCTCCTGTAATAAGAGCCCAAGCTCTTGGCCTGCAGCCGGACGCAGAGGGTTTGACTCTATCACGCCAGACTTCTGCAATACAAAAACACAAGCCTGTGATATTAGTTGTTTTAAAAGTTTGTGTAAAATTAAACTTATATGTAAAGTAAACCTTATTTTAAATATAAGCAGCATTGGGAAAACTATTTTGTGTATTGTGCTATTTTTTTTCTAAGTGAAAGAAAATATTTAAACATATGATAAATATAGGATGGGATTAGACTTGTATCCATCTACTTTTTCCATTCATATTTTCTAGAAATTAATTGTATTGTGAAAAGTGGCCCTTCCACACCACACTTGAATGCTATTATTTAAATGTACATTAAATGTTTACTAAAGTTTAATTAAAATCAAGCAATATTTTTTAAAAACATTCAAAAAGATAAGGCTAAAAAGTTATTATATTACAACGCTTTAGTTTAAAAATCCTGAAAAAAATGTGCTCAACTGTTTTAAATATTGATAATAATTATAATAAAAATATTTCTTGAACAGAAAATCAGCATATTAGAATGATTTCTGAAGGATCATGTGACACTGAAGACTGGAATAATGATGCTGAAAATTTACAGTAGCTTTGATCACAGGAATAAATTACATTTTAAAATATATTCAAATAGAAAGCAGTTATTTTAAATAGTAAAAATATTTCACAATATTACTGATTTTGTTGTATTTTGAATCAAATAAATGCAGGCTTTGTGAGCAGAAGAGAATTCTCTAAAAAACATTAAAAATCTTACTGTTCAAAAACTTTTGACTGGTAGTGTACATGTATATATTTTTATATAAAAGTTGTTACTAGCATTTTTTATTAATTTTGTCTTTCCTTGCTGAATAAAAGTATTTTTCTTTAAAAAAACAAACAAACAAAAACATACTGACCCCAAACTTTAGAATACTAGTGTATTTAAAAAGTAAAGGCGATCTTTTTTTTTTTTTTACTTCTTTACTTTTTAGCTTTTTATAGCATTGTTATCTTGCAAACTGTAAATTTATTGTAAATTTAACAGCATCTAAGTTAAAATATATTCATATAAATATATTTAAATTCTAATTTCCATTTACAGTAGTCAGTACAGTACTATTATGTGATCTCTATTCAACCTTAGTATGTAAAAGGGAGTAATGGCTTAAATCAATAATCACTCCCAGAGAGAATCAACAAATCTATTTTCACATCACGTCACAGGCTCTGACACATCGCCCATTTTGTGATTTATGTCAACAGAGATGGGGCTGCTAAGCCTTTTACAATAATAACACCAAACAATAGTCACTCTCCTTGAATCTTTATATACATACTTAATAATGGTCAATAACGCACCTTTTTGCTTCGCTTGATCTTTGTGATTAGAAGAAACTCGTCAAAAAGAAATAAGTAGACCTCATGCATCTTTGCATTTTCTGTGTGCAAAAAAGATAACGTAAGCATACACAACAACACTGTAAAAAATAAAAAACACAATTTGTTGAGTCAACTTAAAATAATTTGTTACCCTGCTGCCTTAAAATTTTAAGTTCAGTCAACTAAAATAAGTTTAGTCAACTTGAAATGTTAAATTGTACTAAGTAACAACTTAGATATTTGTGTTTGCTAAACTTAGATGGGTAAGTAACTCAGCTGCCTTAAAATTTTAAGTTGATACAACTCAAAAATAACACTTAGTATAATTTAACATTTCAAGTTGAATAAACTTTTTTTGAGTGTACTGAACTTTTTAAAAAAACTTTTTTTGAAAATTTTAAGGCAGCCAGGTTGCAAATTATTTTAAGTTGACTCAACAAATTGTTTTTTACAGTGAATGTCCTAAATGCATAAATGGACCAATGGGAAAACGGCTTTATTTATCTGACCTATGAGAACGAGTTTTCCATCGTGCAGAAGACTACGGTGGGACACCAGGTTCTCAGGGGTTACAGCTTTCAGCAAGTGCTTCAGATTCTGTTAAGTGAAATGCACAGGTTTGAAGTCAAACTAAATGATTAAGTATTATTAAGAATAACATGTTTGAAGATAAAGATTTTGACATAGACCTCTGGAACTTGTGACCTCTTGTCTCGCTCCCACACAGGAAGCCACACCAGAGCTTCCTTCAGCTGCTTCACCTTCTGGTAGTTGTCCAACCACTTCACTTTTCCTTCAAGATCATCTGAACAGACACACAGAGAGAGATTTGGGTGGGAACTCTATTCTATCATCAGCCTACACAAAGACGGTTGGCTACGAAAGGTTAGCGCGTTCATCCACACCTCCCCAAACAAACATTACTGCTTTTGTAAAACCACAGATCCTGTTTTTTGTTGTGCAGTTGTAGACAACTGTATTTTAATTCTAGATTCTTCCTACTGCATTCCAAGTACAGGCTCTTTCTTCAACAATGACACAGTCATGTTGTTTGAACCCCACACCCATCTGACAACTCTTCATACGCTGACTTGTTTTAATTGCACCAAGAACAGTTGCACACACACACACCTTTATATTGGTTATGGGAACTGTGTAATAAAGTGTGTTGAATGAGCTGCTGCCATCCTGGAATGTTTTGAATTAAAAAAGAAACTGCTTTTGAATAGAAGATTAACCTATTAATTATTTCAAGCCCGTCTAGCCATAAATCAGCCCTGGAGCAGGTCAACAAGTCAAGGCAGGACGGCAAATCTGATCATTACCATAACCTCAAGCACTGTAGAGAATATTATTGAATTCATAACAGCCATTTTCAGTGTGTTTTTTGTTAAAAGTTAAATTAATGTCAACTGGTTTGCTATTAAAAAGAAAAAATGTCATTACCATCGCAAAGAGTCAGTTGCTGGGATATTTGTTGTAAAATAAGATGTTTTCCCTTTAATATTACTAAAAATAGGACCATATTTTGTTGTGTCATCAGATATTACAATATACGTAGTCATTACCATCAGAGCATTTTCTTTTAATATTTTGTCTTAGTAAATAAAACTGTTATGAAAAACAGTATAATTTAACTTATAAACAATATTGTTCACAAAAATATTTTAACACAAATGACAGCTATTGGGAATCTATGACACCACACAGACAGTGTATTAATCTCACTTCCTTATCAAAAGAGAGTACTTGATAAACACATAATGGGTTTATGACAAGTTGTGTAATGCTTCATAAAAAGATTCCTGGGCTTTTACACGACATGCAAATAAAAATGTCACGTTTTCATGGTCTACTAAAACATGGCGTACTTTCAGCTGTTTTGGTTCACATCTCTGAGGCAAAAATAGCTCTGTCACAGAGTCAGTGCGTATCGTTTTTCTCACAGCGGCTGTCACTACACGCCTCGCAAACAGCTTCCCTACGAAGGCAGTCAGAGAACAGGAAAAGTCACCTGTCACCTGGTTTGACGTGAGTGTTTTACCCAAACAAGTTCAAAGTGTCCTCATCTGAGAAGCAAAGCTTATCAGTCACAATAACTGTAGAAAGTGAAAATCAATATTTCTATCTATTGTAAAACCTGATACTAGAGATATTTTTTTTTACTTTTTAAAAATGGACATATATTGGCCAATATTGGATGTTTATTTACCATATTTTTACAGTTAGTGTACCTTTGCCATCATATAACGCTCACTGAAAGTTTTAATAACATTGTTAAATGTTATCTCAAAATGAATATCCATTTTATATAAAAGCCTGTTTCCGCTACTGAATTAAAAATAAAAAAGGTTACTGCAACTTTTTATCTCACAATTCTGACTTTTTTTCTCAGGCTTGTTATAAAGTCAGAATAAGATAAAAAGATAATATAAATAAGATAAAACTGCTAAATAAAAACTTGCAGTTTAAATTTTTTTTTTTCAGTATTGCATGAGTTTCTCAAAATTGCAAGTTAAAAAGTCAGAATTTGCGTGACAAACTCACAATTGCAAATTATAAAGAGTTTTTATCTCGCAATTCTGACCTTTTTTCACAAGCAGAAATTTATATCTCGCAATTCTGACTTTTTACTCAGAATTGTGAGATATAAACTCAAAATTGCGAGTTATAAAGTCAGAATTGCGTGATACAAACTTGCAATTGCTAGTTATAAAGGCAGAATTCTGAGATAAAAACTGACTGAAATTTATATCTCGCAATTTGGACTTTTTTTCTCAATATTGTGATATAAACTCACAATTGCAAGAAATAAACTCAGAATTGCCAGACAAAAACTCGCAATCCGACTTTTCCTCAGAATTGCGTGACAAACTCCCAATTGTAAATTATAAATGATAAAGAATTATAAAGAGCTTTTATCTCACAATTCTGACTTATTTTCACAAATATGAATTTATATCTCGCAATTCTGACTTTTTTTCTCAGTATTGTGATATAAACTCAAAATTGCGAAATATAAAGAAATTGCAAAGTCAGAACTGCATAATACAAATTTGGAATTGCGAGTTACAAAGGCAGAATTGCAAGATAAAAACTGACTTTTTCAGAAATGTGAATTTATGTCTCGCAGTTCTGACTTTTCTCACAGTTCTGACTTTTTTCTCTCTATTGTGATATAAACTCACAATTTCACAATTTCTCAGAACTGCGTGACAAACTTTTTGACACAATTTTAGCTCGCATTTCTGACTTTTTCACAAATGTAAATTTTTCACAATTCTGACTTTTTCCTCTTATGTACTCAGATTTTTATTTTACTGAGTTTATTTCTCAGAATTGCGAGTTTATGTGATATGAACTCACAATTGCAAGCTATAAAGTCAGAATTGCGTGATACAGACTCGCAGTTGCGAGTTATAATTTCAGAATTGCGAGACAAAAACTTTTTCACAAATGTGACTTTGTATCTTGCAATTCTGACTTTTTTCTCAGAATTGTGAGATATACCCCCGGTTTCACAGACAAGGCTCAAGCCTAGTCCCAGACTAAAATGTAAGTCTGAGCTGTTTCGACTGAAAGAAACTTGCACTGACTGATCTTAAAATATATCAGTTCCTTTGTTTTGTCCCAAGATGCACACCAGTGATGTTTTTTATCTAAGGCATTTGGAAAACAGGCCATAAACTCACAATTGCAAGTTATGAAGTCCAGTTTTGAGGGGGAAAAAAGACTGATATGCTCTCAGAATTTTGAATTTAGTTGAATTTAGAGTTTATTTCTCAGAATTGCAAATTTATTTCTAAGAATTGCATATTTTTTTCTTGCAATTCTGACTTAAGTTCTCAGATTTGCAAGTTTATATCTCACAATTCTGAGAAAAACATCAGAATTGCGAGATAAAAAGTTGCAGTTACCTTTTTTAAGTTTTTTATTCAGAGGCAGAAACGGGCTTCCAAAATGGTCAGACTGTACATGTAATGTTTTGATGTCTAAATTTACTTGTAGCATTTAAAAAGATTGATTTTTCTGGACTTAATTTGAAATGCATTAAGAAAACAATGACATGTAATTGTAATATCGCCCATTTATCAGTTATCTATGGAATCTGTTTCTGCCACAAAATAAAAGGGTAAGGTCATTTTATCTCACAAGTCTGACATGTTTCTCACAACTGCAAGTTTGTGTCAGAATTCTGACTTTTTTCAGAGAATTGAAAGTTCACATCTTGCAATTCCAAAGAAATTATCTCACAGTTCTGACTTGTTTTCTCAGAATTGCAAGTTTATACAATATCTCACAATTCTGATTTTTTTTTTCAGAATTGCGAGTTTATATCATGCAATTCAGCCTTTTATTTCTCAGAATTGCAATGAAAAAAGTCAAAAAAAATAATCCTGAATCAAGCTTCCATAGTTATCAGCTTTAATTACAGGAAATGAATGATCTGCTTATCGTTATGGGCTAGAATTTTTATATCAGTGCACCTGTACTACAAAGTAATGCCACCAACTTACAAATGGCTCTGTCGACGATATCCACGATGCTCTGTATTGTGTTCTCCTCGGCGTCCGAGCAGCTCTTCTTCCCTATGTTCTTCAACAGCAGAGGGTACCGTGTAAACCTCTGCAGAGGAGCCACCAGCAGATCCTTCAAATGCAGCCTGCGGCACTGCTCGTTTCGTTCACACCACTGGATGACAGAAAGAGTGAAGGATATGTAATGTTTAAGGAGATTTTATTTGAGACAAAATCAGTCAACTGACAAACCAGATCCCTAGCTAGAAATGACAGGGCAAAATTCATGTGGAGACAGCTTAAGAACACAACAGGGAACAACGCTTAAGAAAGGGAAAGTAGCTGAGTCAACACTCAAGCGAGCCGGTCACGGTGTTCCTGCGTGAAAAACGGCAGTCCCAATGGTGACGTGAACTTCGCATGGTAATGTTTGCCCTGTTCCCTAGATCTTGTCAAGATTAAGACCAAGCCCTGATTTACCATGTCAAATCACGCTTGCCACGGTTACCTTCACGAAAGAGCCAAAGTCCTCTCTGAGCTTCAGGCTGTCCAGATAAAGGATGGCCGTACTGTAATTCAGGCAGTATTTCTGTAGACAATGGCAAATGCTCTCACCAAACGCCTGCAAAGTCAACAGTCAAAATGGGAAAGGGATCAGAAGAGAACAATAGAGAATACAGAAAATGTCGTTATCTTTCAGCAAATAAGGAACAAATGTTTAATGGTGTTCAGTTTTTCTAGAACAATCATTTGCTAAATGCCTGTATAATGATACATTTTGTAAGCACAAAAGAGCTTAGGGGTCAAATCTCGTGTACGTTTGAGAAGTTATACATTATGTTTAAAAGTCACTGACCGTGACTTTCCATTTTTATGAGTATTTATTTTTTACACTGTATGAGTTTCAACAGTGATAATAATAAAAATGTTTCTTGATCAGCATATTAAATGATTTCTGAAGGAGTAATAGCTACTGAAAATTCAGCTTTGCCATCACAGGAATGAATTAGTACTGTTTTAGTGTATTTTTGATCAAATGGAGCCTTGGTATGCTAAAAATACTTATTCAAAATCATTTAAAACATCTTGCACGTACATTAAAAATGTCAGCCTATTGTGTTCTACCTTTCTTAGGAGTTCAAGAAGAGATTGAGTACTATAGCTGTCTGGATTGGTCCACATCTCCTTAATGACACGCAAGAGACTAGTAAGGAAGCCGAAGCTAACCTGCAATACAGTAAGAAATACACCAAGAACAATATTTTATATTATAAACCAGAACACAGAACAAATCTTTTTAAACCGGCAATTGGTCACTGAAGTCTTACCAAACAGAGCTCATTGAGATTTGCAAATAGCCTCCAGGAGTCAATGTCCTGAAGACACTCTCTCATCTGCAGGTCTGATAGTGTGGTCAAAAACACCTACAGGCAGAACAAAAGCAAACACATGTAAGCACTATTCTTACAAAGTGATTAAATGGTCTGTTGGTACCAGAACATTTGTGCTAGCTAATAGTTTGCTACATTTCAGCTACTGTAACCATGCGTCATACAGTAGCTAAAACTATATTTCTGACGTTTGTCTTTTTCACCATTTTTTATAATTCTGAAAGCATTGTGTTCACACCTCTTTTAAAACCATGAGCTGATCGAGGAAGTAAACACATTCACTGGTGAAAAGTTCCCAAATGGCTTCCTGTTTACGGTAGGCATTTGGATCCTCTGCTGCTCCCAGTTCAGAGCGGCCTCTCAAAAAGTCCTCCAAAGACATATCCTGAAAAACATGAGAGAAATTTGATTCCTTAAGGCAAGACATTACAGAAAAAAACAGATGTTATCATTTCAGGCTAGAGGAAACATAAAATACACTTTTAAGTGTATTTTTTTTTGGACTTTACTGGAAGGTTATTACGACTTTTTATCTCAAAATTCTGACTTTTTTTCTCAGAAATCTGAGTTTGTATAAAGTAAGAACTGCGTGAGAAAAATATAAACGCATATTTCCAAAAAAATCACACTTGCAATTGCAAGAAAAAGTAAAAAAAAGTAAATAAAAAGTATAATAAAAAGTCGCAAAATTGCGAAGAAATAAAATAGTTCCAATTGTGTGAAAAAAGTCAGAATTGCGTGATATAACTTGCAAATGCAAGAAAAAAGTCAGAATTTTGCGATAAAAAGTAGCAAAATTGTGAGATAAAAAGTTGCAATTGTGTGAAAAACATCAGAATTGCGCGATATAAACTCGCAATTGGGAGAACTGCAACTTTTTTCTGGCAATTTTGCGACTTTTTATCTCAAAATTCGGACTTTTTTCTCCCAATTGCGAGTTTATATCACGCAATTCTGACATTTTTTCTCGCAGTTGCAATTTTTTTATCTCACAATTCTGACTATAACTCACAATTGAGACTTTATATCTCACAATTCTGAGAAAAAAGTCAGAACTGTTGTCAGAAAAGTTGCAATAACCTTTTTTTTATTTTTTATTCAGTGGAGAAAATGGGCTTCCATACTTCAGCCATTTGCATCTGTAGATGTCAATTACAATACATAACTTTAAAGGTCGCTTTTTCAAAATGAGTTTTTTTCTTATGCACTGAACCATAAATCACTAGTACAAATGTACATACACCAAACTTTAACATTTTATTCCTATCTATATTTTGAAGGTTTTAATAGAGGGCTTCTACAGGTATCGCCTACCTGTTTTTTGCAACATTTTATTCCTAAAAACATGGTGAAAAATGTATTTGTTTCTGGCTGTTGACAGTATTTTCTGGTTTATGGAGTGATGAAAAGAGAAACCGTAGCAAAATTGAATCTGGCTTTAGCCGATGTTTAGATTTCTGTTATGGAAATGTATTTATTATATGCCTTGTTTGCATATTTAAATGTTGCATAAACATTGCACATTTTTAAACACTTAATGTAAAACAATACTTAATGTAATCTATCAACTGGGGAATTATGGCAATATCTATTAGTAAAAATTTTACCCTAATTTGGGATGTCTTGCTTTAATAACATCAACAAAAATAAAGCTTTTATTGGGATATGTGATATAAAACTAACTGATGGCAGTTATGAACACATACCTTGTATGTCTGAAAGTCTGTGTCTCGCCATTCCTGAATCTGAACACCAGCCAGACACTTGTCAATGTCAGCTGCGCTGTGAGTCTTCACTTTTGTCTGCTGAAAAACACCATTCACATTTATTCAACATCACAGTGCCCTGCCCTCAACAGGTCTCTTTGTGTTTGAGCACAAACTGGAGCAGATTGCATAGCACGACATGTTTGAGCTTTGTTAGACGTGCCCGTTTTGTTGTTGTTTACTGTTAATGGAATTGATTGGGGGAAGGGGGTATGTGCATTCAAATCTGATTTAGCTCAAAGTGGGTCAGTGAACACTATGTGCTAGATATCATCCGAAGCATCTGAAAAATTATCTGCAGATGGCAACAACCGCAGAACTGGCACCAGATCAAAACGTCACGAAAGACATATCTGAATGGTGTTGAAACATTAAAATATGGGAATATTTGCACTTACTGTGTTACGCCTTGAAAAGGGCCACTTTGATTTCTTAGTGTCTGTAAGAAAGTGCAATAAAACGTATGTTCTTCATAAAGTTGGAGATGGGCTATGGGAATACAGTAGTTGTACTTCAAGTCATGGCATTGACCGAGGCATGACTAACCTGAATAGGCTGATTTATTTAAAATATCAGCAGCGCCATTGGACACGAACAAATCTCCAGGGGAAACATCCAGTCCAGGAAGACTCACGACCACAGAGCTCCGCCTCCTCTCCTGCAGCCTGAGAAAAAGCAAACCAGAAGAGAGCAGGTGATTTCGGAGAACATTCCGGCCCCTGAGGCAGCCAGCCTTTCAAAGTTATGCATGATGGATGCTCACTGAAATAATGTTGGTTAACCACAGAGCATCGCATTTAAGATTTATTTGGTTCGTATTTGTATAACGACTCTTTCTACAAGTTCGCCACAAGCTTAGAGTGACCTGCATGTAAATTGCAATTCTGCCAAATTGTTTTAACCTTTACTCCAGTCCACGATAGCACAACAATTCTCTAGAACTTGAAAAACAATTGTTCCACTGAATAAATCAGAGAAGATTTGATACACCCTGGCCAATGTGCTGTTGTAATCTCTTTATGCAGAGCCAAGCCGTGCTAAACTTGAAAATTCAAGGCAGATTTGCTTTAGCAGGAAATCAAAGAATTCCATGTTCACATTTCTAACATGCCTTGTTAGTATTAGATGGCCAGAACTGGTTTTCAACGATAATAAACAAAACCATACCATGTATCGGCTGTACACACACCATTGCATTGTGGATCTACAGGCCTGTCAGCTAACTGAACAGTTTGATCAATACACAGGTTAAAATGGTAAACTGATATCAATGACAGCACAGTACACTGTTCATGATGTGAAATATAGAGTATGATGTGATATATAGTGTTTTCACAGCACGCCATCAGTCGGCCATATTGGCGGCACTGAACGTAAACAATGCCACTGAACTAGGGGTGGGCGATATGGCCAAAATATCATCACGATAATTTTTTTTGTGTCAGTCGATATCGATAATTATCATAATAAATGTCAAATTTTTTATTTCTTTCAAGTTGAAATTTGTCAAAAAACAGACATTAAATGTGGCTTCAAAACAGTCTTCATGATCAGAACATGACAAACACACATATTTGTTTGAATTCTTCACTTTTTCCAGTAATACTTCCTAAACAAAATAAATATCTTACCTGAAAAAAATTATTTCTTAGTTTTGCATGTGTTAATGAGTAATATTGTTTCAAATCAAGAAACAGGTTTGTGTTACCTGATAATATTAATAATATAACATTTTTTGTTAGAAATACACATTTGATAGTAGCTTGAAAATGTAGATTTATGTTAATTAGCAAAATCAGTAATATCTGTAAAAATTGTAGCAACCTCATTTTTATATGGTGAAATTTAATTATTCTGACTGTTTGAGGTTTTTTTTTTTTTTAGTTAACCATTGCTCTTGCATAATATCATCTACAGATCATGATAATAACAGCTAAAACCACAAATATAGCACCTCCGTACCATGGTAAAAATGTAATATGGTTCCTAGGTATTCGTATGAAAAACAGTAGTCTAAATACAGTTAGTATAAATGCATAAACGCTATTTAATCACAAAAAATACTGTAATTATATTCCATTACTCCTCCAATACATTTAATACATGTCTACATTAACAATGTAATAAAATTCGACACAAATATACCATTTCTGACACAATACCACTGTGCAGTTAGTGCTACTACAGTAAATCTAACGCTGTTTCATCTGGATAGAAACATTTGTACTCTTCACTCAATTTAAGCAAGCGAATGAACGAATTTGCTCTAGTACGCAAATTCGCGCCTTGCCACCATTTGAACTTTAATCCGTGTGGATAAACGGTCCGAGTGGCGCGCTTTGACTAGCGCTTTTTTGTTCCGCCTTTGCTGTACGAAACATATCGAACATTTATCGAACTCTTGTTATCGTTTATTGAGGAAATTCATATCGCACGATAATTATCGTTATCGATTTATCGCCCAGCCCTACATTTTGCTAATTATTGCTGCTAAAATGATCAATTATTGTCATGTTTGGGCTGTACTAATTGGTTGGACTGGGAAAAACATGTAGAGTACTATAGACTGCCAAAAGTTAACAAATCAAGGCGAAGAGTGCAAAAAACTGTAATTTTTTTGAAAAGGCGTTTGTGGTTGGCCAAATTGACCCAAGATTTCCAGGGGGCAAGAATCTTGACATCATTCGTGCTTGTTCTAATCATTTCCATTCAGGTTAGTGAAATATTAGGCAAATATCTTAATTAATACTGCTTGTATGTATCTTTACCTACTGTTATCTTTAGTTTGTCAAAATATTGCTCCCTTTCCTGCTTACTAAGTCCTTCTCTATATGATTTAGCAGCTTCTGCTTCATTATACTGAAAATGTATAATGAACTCAAAACTAAAGTACATAAAAAATGTGACCCTGGGCTGGACCACAAAACCATAAGTGTCAATTTTTCGAAATTGAGCTTTATACATCATTTGAAAGCTGAATAAATAAGCTTTCCATCGATGTATGGTTTGTTAGGATATAACAATATTTGGCCGAGATACAACTATTTCAGTATATGGAATCTGAGGGTGCAAAAAAAATCAAAATATTGAGAAAATAGCCTTTAAAGTTTTCCAAATTAATTTCTTTGCAATGCATATTACTAGTCAAAAATTAAGTTTGATATATTTGCAGTAGGACATTTACAAAGTATCTTCTTGGAACATGATCTTTACTTAATTTCCTAATGATTTTTGGCATAAAAGAAAAATCTATCATTTTGACCCATACAATGTATTTTTGGCTATTACTACAAATATACCCCAGCGACTTAAGACTGGTTTTGTGGTCCAGGGTCACAAATGTAAAACTACACTAAAATTAACAATCCATTGCTGCAACTAACAAAAACTAAAGAGAAATTATAATCATAGAAAATGGTATTAAAATACACGTCAAGATTATAATAATGAGCTCACTTTGCGAACAATAATAGAAAAGACTGCATTTTGTTCTCGTGCTCTTGTGCAGTTCCTAGTTATTATCTTTTTATCACCAATACATTAGATTAAACAAGATTATAGTTCCGTATAGTGATTTTGTGTTCTGCTCTGCTCTGCTTCAGTTCCCCTGTTGCATTTTGACATAAAATCCTAAGGGCTTTTAGGCAGAGCTATGATTGTTTTCACACACAACTGGACAGTCTGGTTTTTGTTTTTGAGTCATTCTCAGCTTTGTGCCCATCCAGCTGTACAGATACTCAGTGGTGTGCCACTATGTGATGTGTGTCAATAAAAATTTATCTATTACATATTCAAATACAGGTATGGGGGAGCAATAAGAGCTTGGAAGTAAGAGATAATCATGAATTCCATCTATAAAATGAATACAAATCTGTTTTGCTACAACTAGAAAACTAAAGTTGATCGAGACAGACTGCCTGTTGACTTGACAAATCTTGATCTGTAAGATAAATACATACAGATAAATACAGTTTTGATCGGACAGGAAATGGAAAGAGAGAGAGGGGTGGGACTGGACTGGGTCCACAAGCCGGAATTCAAACTCGGGAGGCACAAAGTGTAAAAAACGGCACTATATGTTGGCAGACAGTTCAAGCTGCAGTGCAAAGCACACACATAAATTGATTATTTCTTTTACTACTAGTTATAGCACAGAATAAACATGAATTAACATCAGAATGTACACTGCCATTCAAAAGTTTGGGATCAGTAAGATTTTTAATGTTTTCTCTCATGCTTATCAAGGCTGCATTTACTTGTTTAAGAATAAAAAAAACAGTAATATTGTGAAATATTACTACAGTTTAAATTAATGGTTCTCTTTTTTAATATATTTTAAAATATAATTTATTTCTGTGATGCAAAGCTGAATTTTCATCAGCCATTACTCCAGTCTTTAGTGTCACTTCATCCCAATACGTTGATTCATTACTTTTAATATCACTGTTTAATATCAGTATTAATTTCTTTCAACAAACAAAAAATAAAAACCACAAACTTTTAAATGGCAGTTTATATTGTTAGAAAATATTTCTATTTTAAATAAATGCTGTTCTTTTTAACTTTTTATTTATTAAAAAATCCTAAAAAAAAAGTATCACAGGTTCCATCTAAATATTAAGCAGCACAACTGTTTTCAAAATTGATAATAAATTAACATATTAGAGCAATTATTGAAGGATCATGTGACACTGAAGACTGGAGTAATGATGCTGAAATTTTAGCTTTGCATTACAGGAATAAATTACATTTTAAAATATATTAACATAGAAAACAGTTATTTTACATTTAAATAATATTTCACAATATTATAGTTTTTTTCTGGATTTTTAAAAAAATAAATGCAGCCTCAACTGTATGTTGAAAGATACAGTATTACAGTATTAAATGTATACTGTCTCAGTGTTTCAACCATGGAAAGACGTCAAAAAAACAGTAAAGAATGTAATGTAACATTACATTTACATCAGAAAAAGTCATTTAATGTCCATAGCCTGTTAGTTAGCTAGGAAAATAACTTTCAAGATGAGCATTTTAATTTAAAAAAATATACAGTATTTTACATATTCTACTTTTACTTAACCTGTTGTCTTAATTATTTAATGTATAACATCAAGTTAATAAAAAATGTTATATCTTATGTTTATATACAATTCAGTTTTTATATAAATGTTGATTAATAAAAAATATATATATTAATTGATTAAACTGACTATTTTTAGTTTCTGTTTTCAGCTAAATTTAAACTTTTATTTTTGAGTTAAATATATATAACTGTACAACTGTTACTATTATCAATCTTTCCACATTCATCACAGTGAATATGCAATCATATACCAATAAACACTTGAGTCATATACAATTGCAATGAGATATGAATTCTTCAGTATTATAAAGTGAACACCCATTCCCACGACACCTGGCACAATGAACCCATCAAAACTTCCTTATTAACCTTTTACTTTATCATTTGCATCCTTTTGGACCTTTTCAGAGATACAGAGGCCAATAAACAGCTAATAAACCAACTTCTCTTTTGCAAGTGCAAACAGAAACGCAGAATGCCAGTACATTAGGCTTTAAAACCCTACAAATAAAAGTCACTCAGCGCATCTCCTTTTTACCAACATTAAAAACAGGTCACTGCTAATGGCTTGTTATCTAGAGCCGCATCCACAATGCAGTCCCAGAATGAAGCGACCCTCTATGCCGGGCACAGCCACAAAGAAGGGAGCTTTGTCCTCGCACCTCTAAGGAATAATGAATAACTGTCTCGTCCAATCGCCGTCCAGGGATGAGCACTGCAATCAGACTGTAATTAAGGCCACAATAGCTGCCTAATTATCCACCGCTGAAAAGACAACCATGGTCCAAGCACAGTGGGCCCGACGGGGGGAAAAGCAGCACTAATGAGAGTTTCTCTGAGCTGAACGATGGGACTCTAATAGCTCTTAAAAGTTCATGCGCAGCTAACAAAGCAGCAATACAATGAACAATGAGCCTCCCTCTGCCCCAGCTCCCCCTGCGTCAGCACGGTGGCGCTCTACTGAAAAAGTGTCCCGCTTTGGCCTCATTACCACAAACAGTGTGTTTCCACACAAACAAATTCCTGGATTAATGAAACAACACTACAAATTAAAGATGTTGAGCAACAAGCATAGGACAGATAGTTTTAGTGAACAAGGAAATGCTGGTTTGACACAGAACAAAGTGACTAGAACATTGTGGCCAGAATTACGGTTCACATGCAAATATGAGTCAGGGTGGGGACAGTTTATGCAAAACATTAGATAGAGACAGCTCACATACCTTTTGTGACAGGGATCCTTGACCTGTAATCAAAAGAAGAGACAGCAAACGTGAGGAAAAACACTCGTCATCAGCTGCGTGATATCAATTTCATCATAGTAAAAGACTCCTATAGTTCTCACATCTACTGATATCTCACTCTTTTGTGGAAAGGCTTGGATGAATGTGTGAAAGGAGTGAATGGGGCTTCTCTTTTATACTTTTGATCCTTCACTGACCCTTCTATTATTTGGTGATTGCTTTATTGTGGTGAAAGGAGTCTCATCAAAGGGTTTGCTCGAAGCTGTCAGTGCATGAAGATACTGATTCAAGAGCTGTCAAAAGCTCTTATTGTGAACTACTACTTTGGGAGGTTGAAGAAGAATGAGACTGGCTCATGATACTTGCCATTTGATGTACAGGCCACATGAAATAAAAGATTTTATCATCACATATCATGAAAAAGGAAATTGATCGTTATCAATTAGAAAAGGATAATATAAAGTCAGCAAATCAAAATAACACTGAAAGGGTGATCAGGACCAGGTTTAATACTGGTAACAGAAAGTAAAACTATTAAAAATATTTTTATTAATTGCATTAAATCTGAAATAAAATAGAAAAATAAAATAAAATTAAATATTGCAAGAAAAACTTTAAACTACAAAATTAGAAATGGCAGCTAAATAAAATAAAATAATATTGCACGAAAAACTTTAAACAAAAATTACAAATGTTGTCTTGGCAGCTAAATGAAATAATTTTAAGTGAAAGCAATAAAAATGTAATCTAAATGTAAACTTTTTTGTTCATCTGAAATAAAATCTGAAATTAAATAAAATAAAATAAAATATTGCATGAAAAACTTAAACTAAACATTAAATTAGAAATGCTGTTTTGGCAACTGAATAAATTAAAATAGCAAACAAAAATTAAAAATTCTGTCTTGGAAGCTAAATAAAATAAAATAAAATATTGCATGAAAAATTAAACAAAACTTAAAAATGTTTTCTTGGCATCTAAATTAAATTAAATTAAATTAATATAAAATCTAAATTTAAACAAACTAAATCTGAACTATAACTAAAACTAAATAAATAATAACTTAAAAGATAATATTTTTTAAAAATGCCAAAGCACATAACAAAATTACTAAAAATTAAAATTAAAACTAAAATTTTAAAAATAAGCTAATTTTATACAACTACTAAATAAATAAATACTTAAGTGGACATTAAATATATTATTTGAGTTTAAATATATTAATTTGATTTTTTTTTTTGTATTTTACCTTAAACCTTCTGCTAAAATAAAAACGATAATAATATTATGATAATATAATTTAATAATATGATAATAATACCATAATACCGTTGATGGTACCAGTTGCGTTTGCCATGGACAGCATGAAAAATTATAAAATATCAGCTCGCTAGTGCAATTCCAGAGCGATGTTTTAGTGAAGTATCATAATACTGTTCATACATACTTAGGATTAGGAATGCATAACCTATATTAGAAAAGGCTTTTTCACATTTTTAAAGATATATTGAGCTCATTGTATACCTCGTCATTGTCATCGGTTGTGCTCTCATTATCATCAGAAACTGGCTCTTTTGAATCACGAGACTCTTGAATCGTGGGTCTTTTGCAAATGACGCCATTGTCAAGCGTCTTTGATCTGTGTGTTCTAATTGTCCCATGAATCACTGAAGATTCAAAGTTCCCGCTCTCTCCATTCGATTCAACCGCAAGTGGAGATTTCTCCCGGAATACCGGAGAAAGGGGACTTGTGGAAGCGGGAGACTCCTCCCCTAAAGGACCGTCCGACTTGCTTGGATCTCGGAAGGAGATTCTCGTGCTCCTCATCCTCCTCAGAGTAGGGGACGTGGAGATGCGGCCCGGGGCTTGTCTATCAAACTGAAACAAGTGTGCGGGCATGCCGTCGGGCTCCGTAACGGAACCAAACCTCTGTCTGGAGGGCGTCCTTCCTAGATCTATTCGCATTATGAAAGGACTAGTTGTCTGTGTGTCCTTGTCCTCACTTTGTACGCATTGGGTTTGGGTCTGTGCATCCGTCCCTTTGACCGCTTTCTTGTCATGCCAGTCTATATAACTCCAGTCCAAAGTTTTATCCACTTCCTTGCCGTTTTCACTTATGAAAGCATAATTCAACTCCGTCATCTTGAGTAGTCCGGCATTATATCCAACAGCAGAAGACTAAGAATCAGATGCAAGTTTGGCTTGAGTCATTCCCACAAAAATGTGTCCAATCCTAAAATCCATGTCTCTGGAGCTTCTGAAAAGCAAGAAAGGATTAGAAAAGCCACCCACTATGTTCATTTAAACTCTTGCAGAAGTAGCCATGTATGCCCATTTTAAACCCATACAATCACAAAATTTCTACAACTAAGTGTGAGCACATGTGTTTGTCGTCTTACTCAATAAGACCCAGTGGACAACTGTAAACAATAAAAAATAAGTAAGTCATTTTTGTTTTTTACTAATCAGTTATGTTGAAAAAAGGAATGATAAAATTATGTTCACATAATGCACAACTCTTTATAGACCCTTCAAAATCTCAAATGGGATTAAATGGGTTAATCTGCATTTACCAATACTTATGACGTTAAGCACCCAGACATTGAAAGCCCCTATGAATATTATGCAATTTTCAACAATTCAGGAGGATTATTTTTTTTTTACCACATTCTCAATAGGCAGTTTGTAGTTTGGCATTCAGCATGCTTAAAGTGATATTCCTGAGTCCATATTGTAGCCCATTTTACACACATCATATTGCATATACACTACCAGTCAAAAGTTTTTGAACAGTAAGATTTTTAATGTTTTTTTTTTCTCTTCTGCTCACCAAGCCTGCATATATTTGATCCAAAGTACAGCAAAAAATTTAAATATTTGTACTTTTTAAAATAACTGCTTTCTAATACTTTTCTGTAATTTATTCCTGTGATCAAACATACATTTTCAGCATCATAAGGAGGTCTTCAGTGTCACATAATCCTTCAGAAATCATTCTAGTATGCTGATGTGCTGTTCAAGAATTTATTATTATTATTATTATTATTATTATCAATATTTAAAACAGTTGAGTAAAATAAAATAAAATCAAAATAAAATATTGCAAAAAAAAAACAATAAAATAAAATAACATTAGAATGATTTCTGAAGGATCATGTGACTGGAGTAATAATTCGGCTTAAAATCACAGGAATAAATTACATTTTAACATAAATTCATATAGAAAACAGTTATTTTAAATAGCAAAAATATTTCACAGTTTTACTGTTTTTGCTGTTCTTTAAATAAATAAATTTAAAAAAGAAACTTCTTTAAAAAACATTAAAAATCTTATCAAAAAACTTTTGACTGGTATTTTATACTTATGCATTTTATATTATGTACATTTACATATGCTATATGTTCAATTTCTAACTCTTAACTTTTAGAGTTAACTTCTTAACTATTTAATCTGTGATTTGATCTTGTTTTTCTCTTATGTGGAGCCTGCAGAAACTGGGTCAATACATTAAAATAGCTGCCTTTTCTATTTAAAAATGTGATTTTTAAAAGCATATTTCATTTATATATACACATTTTTTCAAATAACACCTTTGTGTGATTGTGCCATCAGCTACATTAAAAAACAAAAAATCGTCAATAGTTTTACAGTTAATTTAGTCATTACAAGGCTTGGTCATGAATCTACAAGGGAATTTAATGCTGATATGTGTGGGGAAATCTAGTTTTCGATAAATTAATGGTTTATGATACAAAATCGTGATTTAAGAATTGACTATATAAGATAAACCTAAAAGAAAAACAGGATAAACTGATTATAAATAGAGCAGTTTGCAGTTATATTTTTTGGAGTATCAAATTAACAATAATTTTTGTTTATGGTAAGAGGTTTATTTATAGAGCACTAAATCTAAATATATATTTCAATATTTTTTAATTTGGCAAACACATACAGAAAGACAACAAAAATGTGCTTTAATAATATAGTAATAACCATGTTTTGTCATTGTTTACACATATTTTCATAATATGTACACTTCCATAAGTACTTAAAGTGCTCTATTTTCACACACTAATTTTGTACTTAATATACTAAACATTATTTTTAAGATTATCTTAAGAACATCTAAGGGACACCGTGAATATGAACTAAATGTGCTTTTAACATACTATCTCTATATTCAAAATGCATTTAGTTACCACTTGTAAAGCACTTGAACCCATCTTTCATCCACTAGTGGGTTCAAGTGTGATCTTAAGATTATCTTAAGAAGTACTAAAGAATAAAATTAGTGCGTGGAAATAGAGCACTTTAAGTGCATTATGGAAGTGCACTTATTTTCGCCTGGGAGGAAGCACTATTTATAAGGAATGACCCAACTGCAGTACATTTTCAGCATTAGCCTACATGTAATTACCACATGCTTTATTGTTATGCATTTGATAATTAAACTTCGACTCGCACCATCACTGTGACAGTGCAGCGTGGGAAACAAAGGCACCTGATCCTGCTCTAACAGACATGGGCAACTAGGGTAGACTTACGATTGAAGATCATTTTAAAACATCCACTTTATTAACCACAGTCACAGCTATGCTGTTATAAAACATTTTATGAAATACCTTAACTTTTTTGTTTCTATCAGGCAAAGTCACGACCACAAACATTTATCGATGCGGACAAGTCGCAGATGTTTTCAGACAAGTCCGTCTAACGTTACTCTACTGTCTGTGCCACTTACCGCTTAGTCGTTCCCGGGTGAGAATCTGAGAATCGGGATCCTGGAGGAAAAAGAGTTGGACCAAATATACAGTGTCTCTGCTATATTTATACACCGGCTAAAATATTACACGTTACAACAGAATCCAGCTCCGTTTGAAGTGAAATAAGCGTATGAAAAATATAGCACGGACTGTGTGGCTCAGCAGGTATTGTGTGGCGGAGGTCTGCTGCCTTGTCGCCTAAGGTCAGTGGAGGTGGAGCGTAGCTGTATTGTGTTGATATGTATATGCGTGATGCGTACTGCGTGATGACCTCATGTTTCTTACAGAGATCGCTAAGTAAGAAAGTAAATGACAGGTAGCAGGCAGGTTAAATGTCGTAGTCACACATGAGCTGTATAACCTCATGGAAACTCTGAGCAAATGTCAAGCATCTTAGCTTTCCTTTCTGTGACCACGTGATCACTAGGTTACTATTCACATTTAGTTAGTTATAGGGTCAGTCAGGTAGTTTACTTAGTTGTAGTTAGTTATTAGACATTGTAATAGGGTCAGTGATAAATTAGGATGATGTACCAAGAAACATCCTCCTAACTGATGATGGTTTAAGTTTTGAAACCTAAAGGCAACCCTGGTTTAATATAATGTAAATGATGTCTCTTACTGAAATATGTAGTCGAAAACCCATTAAATATTTACGTTATTTAAAAAATATGTAAACATCGTTACATATATTGGACTATGGGGGGCGCCGTTATGACGTCAAATGGTTGCGCTCAGTGAGCAACACAGTTCAGAATACACAATACTGATATGTGACCCCGGACCACAAAACCAGTCATAAGGGTAAATTTTTCCAAATTGGGATTTATACATCAGCTGAAAGCAGAATAAATAAGCGTTCCATTGATTTAAGTGTAGGCTTAAACCAAATGTCGTATCATCAATTTTGCCCACGAGGAGTCTAAACGCTCCAGATATCATGAAACTCCTTCAAGCGTCATGTTTACATCCTGTCAGGATGGCATCTAACGTTTCTTGTCTCTGCCGTTTGTAAGCTGTTTCAGTAGCTGTGGTCTACTAAAAGCCTCAAAGGCATCAGGGCTGAAGTGGAAAGAACAAAGACGTGGATCTTTAGTTAATTTTATTTATCAGCACAGTCATCTTCCCATTCTTTGCTACTCTTCTTATCGCTAGGAAAGCAGGTAAGACTTACATCACTTCTCTCGTTGCCCTTCGACTGAAAATTACAACCAAAAGCAGCACAGTGTGACACTGTAGCAGTATTTTATTTTCTGAGTTGTGTTGCGGTAAAAATAGCAACAGGTAAAGGCAGTAGCTAACCGAATGCAACCATTCACCTCATTGAAATAATGGTTCCCCCCATAGTCCAAAATATGTATAAAATAATGTGGCTTTTTGAAGTCTTTCATGGGTTTCTGTTAGATATTTCAGTAAGAGACATAATTTATGTTACATTAAGCCATACAAGTCTAATACCCAGGGTTACTATGATCTAAAAAGTTAATTAATTAATCACATAATTAATTCAGTAAATCATTTGGATGATGAGTTGATGAATTAAAACATTCATCATAGGAGAGTTGCATTCAAGTCATTATTTGTATAAATAGCATTTACAACCTCATGCACTCAGAAAAAAAATGGGATTCAAAGCATTGATGAAGTTAAAGGAAATCAGAAATTTGTCTGTAAAGAACCCAAATATATTTTATTTATATGTTTATTTAAAAAATGGGAATTTATATAATTGGTTTCATCTCATCTAACAATTTCCACATGTAAAACTGTCATAATAGATTTTCTTTGTAAATTCCTAACATTTAGTGACTGAAGCGAATTGATTACATTATGAAAACAAAAATCAGTAATGATCAAGAAATAAAACCATCCATGTGACTTTAATTTTATTTAATCCTAATGACACTAGATGGCAGTGCAGGTGAGTTTATCCAAACCTAATGTTAACCAAACCAAACACACACCACACCGTCTCGGTTACGTATGGTAACCCTCGTTCCCTGATGGAGGGAACGGAGACGTTGTGTCGAGTAGTGTACGACACTAGGGGTCGCTCTTGAGAGCCCAAACACCTCTGACAGTTTTGAGAAAGGCCAATGAAAATTGGGTGTGCAGATTTGCATAGCTGACCACGCCCCGGACGTCCGGGTATAAATAGGGCAGCGTGTGCATCTGCTCACTCGTTCTGATCTGAGGAGCCGAGGGTCTCAACTCACTCAGAGGCGGTCCAGGAAGGTGGCACGGAAGACACAACGTCTCCGTTCCCTCCATCAGGGAACGAGGGTTACCATACGTAACCGAGACGTTCCCTATCTGTCGTACACTCCGAGTTGTGTCGAGTAGTGTACGACACTAGGGGTCCCCGTAGAAAACCGCCACCTTACTGGCCGCGTCACGAGTGATAAGCGCAGAAGTAACAGGCAACGTGTTAACGAAGTGCAGCTCACCTCCTCCGTGACCATCCAACGTCCAAGACTGACCTGTACCAGGGTTCTGCAGCCGGGCCTTCCTCAGTAGAGCGGCCGAGTGTCTTGCGAGCGTTGGGAAAGCGCCTCCTCCCCGAAGGAAAAACGGCGCTACGGAGTTCACAACCTGCCCAACAGGGGGGGTACAAGTGACAACATTAAACATGGGGGCTGAGGTGGGACTCACACTGGGGGAGACCACCAGACTCAGACCCTAGAGACAAACCAGTCCTCAGGGGAAACACCGCACTACAGGAGTTATAGGTGGGGATACACACATGGGGCCACATAAGGAGCCACTACATATGGGGCACAATTCAATCAGAACAAAGGTGACCATACCTTGTGACCGAATTCGTAGCGAGTCCCTCCGCAAAACTCTGCCACGTCCAGAGGTGCCAATGATGGAGATGGTGTCCAGGGTTCACGCTAGGAAACCTACTGAAACTCAGAAGCGTAATCACCGTTAGGGGAAGCGCTTTAAAGCAAGCTCTACACCAACCAGAGAACTGAGTCAAGAGCTGGTATTCAAGACTCTAGCTGACACTGGCTCCATGCGTAAATTGTAAAATCTGGCAAATGTGTTAGGTGTAGCCCAACCTGCAGCTCTACAGATGTCTGTTAATGAGGCCCCATTTGCCAGGGCTGCCGAGGCAGCGACGCCCCTAGTCGAGTGGGCTCTTACCTCCAGAGGGCAGGGTAGGCCTCTGGCCTGGTAGGCCACCCGAATTGCGTCCACCAGCCAGTGGGAGATCCTCTGTTTGGAGACAGCCTTCCCCTTCTGCTGTCCCCCATAACAGACGAAGAGCTGTTCAGAACGTCTGAAGGGCTGAGTGCGTTCCAAGTAGATGCGCAGGGCACGGACTGGGCATAACAAGGTCAGGTTGGGGTCATCTTCCTGGGAAGAGATAGCTTGCAAAGTCACCACCTGGTCTCTGAAGGGAGTGGTGGGGACTTTGGGCACGTATCCAGGCCGGGGTCTCAGGACGACGTGAGAATCCGCTGGTCCGAATTCCAGGCACGAACTGTTGATGGAGAGGGCTTGGAGGTCTCCCACTCTCTTTACCGAGGCGAGCGCAGTCAGGAGAGCCGTCTTTAGGGAGAGAGCATCGAGTTTGACTGACTGAAGAGGCTCGAAGGGACCCTGCTGTAGGCCCCGGAGAACCACAGCAAGGTCCCAAGAGGGGATAAGATGTGGCCGAGGAGGGTTCAGTCTCCGGGCTCCTCTCAGAAACCTGATTACCAAATCGTGTTTTCCCACCGACCTGCCACCCACCAGGTCATGATTAGCCGATATAGCGGCCACATGAACCTTAAGTGTCGAGGCAGATAGGTGCCTGTCCAGGCCCTCCTGGAGGAAGGATAACACTGATTCGATGCCGCAACTCCGTGGGTCCCTTAGCCGAGCAGAACACCAGTTCACAAACACGCGCCATTTAGAGTCATACAGCCGCCTGGTAGAGGGAGCTCTTGCCTGAATGAGTGTGTTCACCACTGATGGTGGGAGATCTCTGAAGTCCTCCTGGTCGCGTCCAGGGGCCACAGGTGGAGGTTCCAGAGATCGGGGCGCGGGTGCCAAATTGTGCCCTTCCCCTGGGAAAGGAGGTCCTTCCTCAGGGGAATGCGCCAGGGAGGAGCTGACGCCAGGAGAACCAGGTCCGAGAACCAGGTTCTGTTGGGCCAGAAGGGGGCTACCAAGAGGACCTGCTCCTTGTCCTCCCTGACTTTGCACAAAGTTTGTGCGATCAGACTCACCGGGGGAAACGCATACTTGAGCCGGTCCTTCGGCCAACTGTGTGCCAGTGCATCTATACCGAGGGGAGCCTCGGTCAGCCCGTACCACAACTGGCAGTGGGTGGATTCCGGTGAGGCGAAGAGATCCACTTGCGCCTGGCCGAATCGATCCCAAATCAGTTGGACCGACTGAGGGTGGAGCCTCCACTCGCCTCCGAGCGAAACCTGTCGTGACAGAGAATCGGCCACTCGATTGGCATCGCCCGGAATGTGAGTGGCCCGTAAGGACCTGAGTCTGTGTTGGCTCCAGAGCAGGAGGTGGCGGGCTAGTTGTGACATGCGAAAGGAACGTACACCGCCCTGGTGGTTGATGTAGGCTACTGTCGCCATGTTGTCCGACCTGACCAACACGTGCTTGTTCTGAATCATAGGCCAGAACCTCCTCAGAGCTAGAAGCACTGCCAACAACTCCAGACAATTGATGTGCCAATGCAGCCGGGGGCCTGCCCAGACCCCGGAAGCTGCCTGCCCGTTGCAGGTGGCACCCCAGCCTGTCCTGGAAGCGTCCGTGGTGACAACGACGCGTCTGGACACCTGTTCCAAGGGCACTCCTGACCGAAGGAACACGATGTCCGTCCAAGGGCTGAGTGTCTGGCGGCACGATGGTGTGATGTTCACACGGAACGTGCCGTGGTGCCACGCCCTCCTGGGGACTCGGGTACGGAGCCAATGCTGCAGCGGTCTCATGTGCATCAAACCCAACGGCGTGACCGCGGCTGAGGATGCCATGTGCCCTAGGAGCCTCTGAACCTGTTTTAGGGGGACCGCTGAGCCGCACCTGAGCGTTGCCACGCATCTCAGAACTGACTGTGCACGCTCCGGGGAGAGACGTGCAGACATGCCGACCGAGTCCAGTTCTACACCGAGAAAAGAGATCCTCTGCGCCGGGGAGAGTTTGCTCTTTTCCCAGTTGACCCGAAGCCCCAAGCGAGCCAAATGGTTGAGAACCATGTCCCTGTGTACGCAAACCGTATCCAACGAGTGAGCCAGGATCAGCCAGTCGTCGAGATAGTTGAGAATGCGAATGCCCATTTCCCTGAGGGGGGAAAGGGCAGCCTCTGCTACCTTCGTAAAGACGCGGGGCGACAGGGAGAGGCCGAAGGGGAGAACCTTGTACTGATATGCCCGTCCTTCGAAGGCAAACCGTAGAAACGGCCTGTGTCTTGGAAGGATCGAGACATGAAAGTACGCGTCTTTCAGGTCTATCGCCACAAACCAATCCTGGAACCTGACGTACGTAAGAATGTGCTTGAGGGTCAGCATTTTGAACGGGAGCTTGAGTAGGGCCCGATTCAAAACCCTCAAATCCAGGATAGGTCTGAGCCCACCACCCCTCTTGGGTACAATGAAGTAGGGGCTGTAAAACCCTTTCTTCATTTCGGCTGAGGGGACAGTTTCTATCGCACCCTTCGCCAGAAGGACTGCGATCTCCGCCCGAAGAACCGCGGTGTTGGAGCCCTGGACCGAGGTAGTGAGAACACCGCAGAACTTGGGCGGACGACGTGCAAACTGGATAGCATAGCCGAGCCGAATGGTCTTGAGCAGCCAGCGGGAAGGATTGGGGAGATTCAGCCAATCCAGAAAGTTCTCCGCTAGGGGCCGCAGAGGAGTTACATTCGACGTACCAAGGGTGGGGGAACCTTCGCTGGGAAAACAGCGTGTGGTCGGAGGTAAGAAGCCCCGAAGGCCACTGGCTGCTTTGCCCAGGGAGACCGAGCCGTGCGAGCTTAGCAGAGGATCCACCCGACAGGGGAGATCGTCTGACCAAGCCCGTTGTTCTAGAGCATGAGGGAGCACAGAAGGTGTGTGACCGCATGCCCTGAACGGAGGAGACAGCATCCGACCATCGAGCGGAGGGTCGGGGGTGCTGTGTAATATGCCCAGAGAAGGAGAAAATTGCTCTTTTGTTGACCAAGTGGTGGCCGTCTGCCGGGTGGCAGACAGCCGGGTGGAAGCCGAATCCAGCGCTCGTCCCCTCGTCGAGTGTGGATCCGGACAGGCCAAACGATCCCTCCTCCCTGGGCTGCCCGTCTCAGGAACGCTTCGAAACCTGCCGGGGGTTCTTAGTGGCCTGAGGACGAGCTGGCGGTGCCACCTTCCTACGAGTGCTGGACCGTTGGGCGGGTCTGGCTGCAGACCCGGCAGGCTGCGGGGTCTGAGCCACCCTCGTAGGGGGCCTTCCACGGCGGGGAGCAGGCGGAGGCTGCTGCGTCGGCTGAGCTGGGCCGGAACTCGCTGCACGCCGAGGCAGGATGTGCTTGATGGCCTCCGTCTGCTGTTTCACGGTGGAGAACTGCTGGGCAAACTCCTCCACGGTTTCGCCGAAGAGGCCAGCCTGGGAAATGGGAGCGTCGAGAAAGCGAACCTTCTCGGCGTCTCGCATCTCGGCCAGGTTTAACCACAGGTGGCGCTCCTGGACCACCATAGTGGACATCGCCCGCCCCAGAGCTTGCGCAGTAACCTTCGTAGCCCGTAAGGCATAGTCGGTCGCTGAGCGCAGCTCGTGTAACAGCTCTGGGTCGGGAGCACCCTCGTGCAGGTCTTTAAGAACCTTAGCCTGATAGACCTGCAAAATCGCCATAGCGTGGAGGGCGGACGCAGCTTGCCCAGAGGTCGCGTAAGCCTTCGCTACAAGCGCAGACGAAAACTTACAGGCCCTGGACGGGAGTCTCGGGCGGCCCCTCCAGGAGGCGGCGTTTTGCGGGCACAAGTGCATCGCAACCGCTCTCTCCACCTGGGGAACCTCCGAATACCCCCTCGCTGGACCGCCATCGAGGGTGGTGAGGGACGGGGAGTTAGCGTACCGTGAACGAGCCGACAGAGGGGCTTTCCACGATTTCGTCAACTCCTCGTGCACTTCCGGGAAAAACGGGACCGGGGAGGAGCGTGGCTTCGAGTCACGCCCCCTGCCCAGGAACCAGTCATCCAGCCTTGAAGGCTCAGGGCTGGGCGGGGGAACCCACGCAACCCCGATCTCCTTGGCTGCCCGTTGTAGTGCGGCGGCCATTTCGGCGTCTGCCACAGACTGAGATTCAACCGCCGGAGCGGCGAACTCGGTTGTGACGTCAGCCTCTGACGGCTCTCCCTCCGATGCTACGGACGCTGCCTTTTCCTCAGCAGGAGCCCCGAACAAAAGATCCAGCCCATACTGAGACGAGCTTTCAAAATCGTCCGGAGACTCAATCGGTAGACACACAGGGTGAGCGGTTTGCGAGGACGCAACTGGCAAAACTTCGCTCAACACCTGCCGCTCTTCCTCGACGCACATCGCAACGGCCTCGTACCCGGAAGTAGAAGGACCGGAGCGGGAAGCAGATGAGGAGCGCCGCGGCTTCTTCGAAAAGAACGCGGCTCTCGAGCGGAGTGTGCCCAAGGGCATGTCTTCGCAGTGCTGACAACCTCCCTCAGCGAACGCTGCGTCAGCATGCTCACGCCCCAAGCATTGAACACAGCGTTCGTGCCGATCGTTCGGGGAAAGGTAGAATCCGCACCCAGTAGGACACAGACGGAAAGGCATCGTGAAACACACAATCCGTCTGTGGAGCTCTTTTAGAGAAAATTTGCTCTCTGCAGAAGAGAATCTTCTCTTGAAGATCGCCGTCGACGCACCCAGGGGACTCTCACAACACGAGCAGTGTCAGAGAGGGAGAGACCGCTGTCTGTGCCGTAGATCCAACGACGAGAGAGGTGAATGTTGCCGCTTCTCACGCAGAGACGCTGCATTCGGCTCCGAAAAACAGAACGAGTGAGCAGATGCACACGCTGCCCTATTTATACCCGGACGTCCGGGGCGTGGTCAGCTATGCAAATCTGCACACCCAATTTTCATTGGCCTTTCTCAAAACTGTCAGAGGTGTTTGGGCTCTCAAGAGCGACCCCTAGTGTCGTACACTACTCGACACAACTCGGAGTGTACGACAGATAGGGAAACTCACTTTCTTCACCTTACTTCACACACTTATGACGGTATGAAAAAACAGGCATTGGTGTACCTTTTGAAGACCAAATACTTACACAAAAATGAACAATTTAGCACAAATGTCTTTGGGGTAAACTGAAAATTGCTTTACATGGGATTTTACACTAGGATCCATGCTTTAGTCTTTGATATGCTGTTTGAACAACAGTACCACAGTAGATAGTGGTATACTGTGAAGATAATGGATCAGAAAGACTGATATTGGAATAAATTTTGTGCTTGACTCCCGAATTTATTAAAGCAAGGCAAGTGCCAACATTTCATTTTGCCACCTAATATTGCAAACTGGTGTGTCTTACCATATTATTTTAATGTTTTATCTTAATTATTAACACAGCTTACTTCTGCATTGAAAAATGGTTTGAAACATGACAAAGGTTCTGCTCAGAATCAGATACAATAATACATGCATATCTTGTCAAATGCAAAAGGGCCTTCTCAGTGAAAGAGGTTTCTTGTCAGAATGGACACAGTAAAACACACCATGTGAACGTTGTGGTTGGGTAGTGTTAGAAATTTAGAGGCAAGTTGTGGGTTTAAGTTTCTTCTTTGGAGTTCAGTGTAATAAATCACTCAATGCACGAAACATATAAAAACTAAATATCATCAAGACAGATGAAGCTAATAGTGTGCATGGAAACTTGCTGCGACACCTAGAGCATCCCACTTCTGGAAAAACAATTAATTTCCTTCTTTATTTCACATTAGAAACAACATAGTTTGTAATATGCTACCAAATGTAGGAATCCGTTTTCTTAAATATACAGAAATGTAGGCTATGAAATAAGGTTATGAGAACATTAAGAAAGAAGCGTTTGTGGACAGGGTTCCCACGCGTCCTGAAAAACCTGGAAAACTGATGACTAATTTACCAGTCCTGGAAAACACATAGAAAATGAGAGAAAATGGAAAATGTAGTTGTCCAGGAAAATTATAATAAAAAAAGGAATTTGCGCTCTCAATTAACCAGTGTGCTGTTTTTGTTTTCTGCAGATATTTTATGTAGCATAATTTCACAAAGATAAAGTTAGACCATTCTGTTTTTGCTTCAGATTTTGAAAAGAGATCAGAAACTGTTCATGTATGTAGAATCTTTCTATGGATCGTAGGGCTGGACAAGATGGCCAAAATTTCTATTGCGATATTTCTTCATTTTGGTCGATATGATATAATTCTGATATCAATATGAACAATATTTTAAAAAGCCTCAGAATAACTGCCAAGAATGCCCACAACATGTCTATACAAACTTCTGAAAATGTTTATGAAACCTCCATGTCTATGAAACCTCCTTTTATAAAACTCTATAATATTTTAGAAAAAATGGTACAAATAAATTAATGTTCACTTTTAATTTGTATTTAGCTTTCATACAAACAAGAAATGTGAAATAACCGTCAAATAAACATAAGACTTTCAGACTTTTAATATTAATATATTTAACTAAACTACAGTATAACATAGGCTGATAATTCTTATACAGTCATAGCCAAAAATATCGGCACCCTTGCCAATGTTCTCGTGCTTAATAAATTAACAAATTGGAATTTGCTTGTAAAAAATCGGAATCGGCCATGAAAAATCAAGATTGGTGCATCACTACTGACTTTTGACAGTTTGAACAGTTCCAAACCTTCTATCTAATGTTCAACTTTAAGAGAAGTATTTCAAAAATTCAGTAACTTGTTAACTAATGATTTTGATTATTGTCAAAAGTAGGCTATTAATATTTCTGTACCACGTTGAAACTGAAATTTTAAAAACGTAACAATACCGGTCTTTCTGCAGTACAGGTAGTACCAAGTACAGACTCAACTCATACTCGCTGATGGGTGGCTGCTTTCAAACACTTCAGTGAATATCACTTTCTATGAACAGTGATATCTAATGGCCAATCAGAGGTGTTTAAGTTAGTCAGAATCCACTAACTTTTCACTTGACCTTTTTAAAGCAACGCTTAATTGAAAATATGTGAATGATACATGTCAATATTTTAAAATAATTTTCTTTAATATTATTGTTAGCATAAATTAACTAATTTAATTTATTTTTATTTTCAAATCGTTAAATAAAATAATTTAATAATTCCAGCATATTTTGAGACTAAAATTGGTTCTGAACATCATTTGTTGTAATGTATAATTAAGAGCTCATATTAAAGAGCTGATTTTATAGTTACGTCATGGCCATAAACTATGTTTTTAAAGACTTCTCGAGAAAGGAATATATTACTTTAGGGCATTCTCCTTGTCTTTTATTCCCGCCATAAATAAATTAAAAAGTCCTGGAAAGTGATCACCGAAAAAGAGTGGGAACCCTGGTGGAGCACTATATGTTCAGCGCTGTTCTTTTCTTTAGCAATGACAGTTTTGTCATTTTAAGTTTAGACATACATGAGGCAGCGTTTGCCAGCTTGATCTTATGCATATATTATGCAGGTGTCCCATATAGTTGTAGCATGTGCAATTCACAACAATGCACAGAGTGGTGGTGTTACAGAGGAAGCTTCCGTACCGCATCCTCCGCACCACCAGAGGGAACCCTCTCCTGAGTTTTAATCCGGTCACATTCGGACTCCATTTCCCATGCTCCTTCACACCTGGGACTGACACACCTACACACACACCTGCACCTCATTATCCACACCATATAAGCCACACATACACATTACTTCCCCGCGAAGTCTTGATTTGCCACTGCTGTCATTTCTGAGCGTTTATTCATTCATTGTTTTGGCCTACTCGTTATCAACCTTGGACTGTTTATCGTTTGTGATTCTCCTCTGTGTATTTTTGACCCGGATTGTTTATTGACTTCTGCTGTTACGCCGCCTGCCCTGATCTCCGCCTGCCTTATCGTTTACGCTTTGTGTTTATCCTCTGAGGACTCTGTTTGCTGGTGATTGACCCTGTTAAGTTTGACACTGCAATAAAGCTGCATATGGATCTAAATAACCCTGAGTCTACGTTACAGAAGACATCGCCACACAGCGATCCAGCAGCAGTGGCTCAGTTATCGTCTGAACTCTCCGCCCAAGCCACTCAGCTCGCTGCGCATCATCATCAGTTGACTCGGTTGACTACTCTTACCGAGGAGCTCGTGAAAACTCTGCAGAGCCTTCAGATAACGCCACCCGCGCCGGCGTCCATGGCCGCCACAGCACCAGCCCCGCCCGCCATTTCGTCAGCTGCAAGCTCGCCAGCCACCATCAGCCCACGCCTCGCCTTCCCAGAAAAATTAGACGGGGATCCAGCTAAATGTAAGGGCTTTTTACTCCAATGCTCTCTATTCGTTAATCAACAGCCAGCTTTGTATCCCACTGACTCAAGCCGCATAGCGTTTGTTTGTGCTTTACTCACCGAGAGGGCTTTGGATTGGGCAACCGTGATGTGCCGTGCTGACGGTCCCACTTTCCCCACCTTTGATGCTTTCTTGCACCATTTTCGTGAGGTTTTTGAGCACCCTGCAGGAGGGAGAAGTGCTGGGGATCAACTGCTGGGTCTATTGCAAGGGAAAAGAACGGCTGCTGATTATGCTTTAACATTTCGTACTTTGGCTACTCAAACCACGTGGGTCAAGGACACGCTTAAAGTACTGTTCCGCTGAGGGCTATGTCAAGAGCTACAGTCAGAGCTGGTTTGTCGTGATGAGGGTCGTTCGCTCAACGAATATATTAAACTAGACATTCAAGTGGATAATCTCATTCGCTTTCGGCGTCCCTCACGCACATCAACTCACCTGCTGCCTGAGACAGTTCCAGCTACAGAATCAATGCAGGTGGGGACTACTCATCTTACTTTGGAGGAGAGAGAGAGACACATGCTCAACCATCTTTGTCTCTACTGCGGACAAGCCGGTCACGTCAAGTCCACCTGTCTGGTTCGACCAGCCAACCCTTCACGTGCGGTGAGTGTTTATAGTCTCCTCACTGTCTTCAATTCAAGCATGAAATTGACTGTTGTGATTCGCATCGCCCAAAGAACCATTCAAACCATGGCCTTAATTGACTCAGGCACCGCTGGAAATTTTCTATCTATTGAATTCGCCCGTCAACATAATATTACCCTCACTACTTGTAATTCTTCTTTGTCAGTGGAGGCGTTAGACGGCAGACCCCTAGGAGAAGGACGGGTGCAGAGCATCACTGAGGGGGTACAGATGCAAGTTGGAGCTCTGCACAATGAAATCATCCAATTCTACACCATACATTCACCTCATCACACCATAATTCTGGGACTTCCCTGGCTGCATAAACATGATCCTCGCATTTCATAGAGGGACGGAGAAATTCGGCAGTGGAGTGCTACCTGCCAGGAACACTGCCTTCCCACCATCTGGCCTCTGCGCACAAGCACACCTCCACTTTCTGAACTCACTCCGGATGCAGTTGACCTCCCTTCAGAGTATGAGGACCTCAAGATGGCCTTCAGCAAGGAGAAGGCCTCTCAGTTACCACCCCATCGCTCAGTGGACTGCACTATCGAGTTGCTACCTGGTCAATCACCTCCCAAGGGACGGATCTTTCCCCTCTCACAACCCGAATCTGAAGCCATGAGTAACTACATCAAGGAAGAGTTAGCTAAGGGGTTCATCTGTCCGTCCACGTCACCGGCTTCTGCAGGATTCTTCTTTGTGAAAAAAAAGGATGGAGGTCTTCGGCCATGCATTGACTATCGCGGTCTTAATGAGGTAACAGTCAAGTTTCGTGACCCCCTACCTCTCGTTCCAGCAGCCTTAGAAAAACTCTGTCAAGCTAGATACTACACTAAACTAGACTTACGTAACGCTTATAACCTGATCCGCATTCGAGAGGGTGATGAGTGGAAGACTGCCTTTTCAACCACTAGTGGGCACTATGAGTACTTAGTCATGCCCTTCGGCCTAGCCAACTGTCCGTCCATTTTTCAGTCCTTCATGAATGATGTCTTCCGAGACATGTTGGACAAATGGGTCATCGTATACATTGACGATATCTTGATTTATTCTAAAGCCCTGTCAGAGCATATTCAGCACGTACGCACAGTCCTCTAGCGCTTAATCCAGTACCAACTCTATGCCAAGTTAGAGAAGTGCGAGTTCCACCGAACCTCAACTTCCTTCCTCGGATACATCATCAGTCAAGAGGGAGTAGCCATGGATGAGAAGAAGGTGGAGGCTGTGCTAAAATGGCCACAACCCCGAACGCTCAAGGAACTGCAGCACTTTCTGGGGTTCGCGAATTTCTACAGGCGGTTCATCCGAAATTTCAGCTCCGTGGCAGCACCCCTGACCGCCATGACTAAACGTCAAACCACTCGGTTAACCTGGTCTCCAGAAGCCCTTCGTGCATTCGATGAACTACGAGAACGGTTCACTTCAGCGCCCATTCTCCGACATCCAGATCCTAATGAACCGTTTATAGTCGAAGTGGACGCATCTAACACAGGTGTGGGGGCAATTCTCTCTCAGCGACCCAGCCAAGATGTATCCGTGTGCCTACTTTTTACGAAAACTCTCACCTGCGGAACGCAACTACGATGTAGGAAATCGTGAACTTCTAGCCATGAAGTTGGCTCTGGAAGAATGGTGGCACTGGCTGGAAGGGGCAAAACATCCATTCACCATTCTTACTGACCACAAGAATCTTGAATACCTTCAGTCAGCGAAAAGATTAAACCCTCGGCAGGCCAGATGGGCTCTATTCTTCACTCGTTTTCAGTTCGCCATCACCTATCGACCCGGCTCTAAAAATACCAAGGCGGATGCCCTCTCTCGACAGGCCGAGGCCTCTCCTCACCCAGATCACCAAGAAACCATAATTCCTACCACCCTTTTGTTGGCACCCGTTCAGTGGGACATCATCACAGAGATCGAGCAAGCGAATCAACAACAACCACCACCTTCTAAATGTCCGCCAGGGAAGCTATTTGTACCCGAAACACTCAGACATCGACTGCTCTCTCAAGTTCACAGGGTCCCCAGTTCTGGTCACCCCAGGATCGATGCCACAATCCAACTACTACGAAATCGATTCTGGTGGCCCACATTAGCAACAGAAACCATACGATTTGTCAACAACTGCTCCACTTGTCAAACCACCAAACCTTCCAAGCACTTACCTGCTGGTCTATTACAACCTTTACCGCTTCCTCAACGACCATGGTCACACATAGCCATCGACTTCATTACAGACCTACCCAACTCTCAAGGTAATACAGTCATCTTCACCATAATCGACCGATTCTCCAAAGCCTGTCGTCTCATCCCTCTGCCAAAGCTCCCCTCAGCATTCGAAGCTGCCGAACTCCTTTGCAACCATGTATTTCGTCTTTATGGCCTCCCTGAAGACATTGTCTCGGATCATGGACCCCAGTTCACCTGCAGAGTGTGGTCATCATTCTTTAAACTTCTCAATGTGAACATCAGTTTAACCTCCGGATACCACCCGCAATCCAACGGACAGACTGAACGCTTGAATCAAGAGATTGTACGATTCCTTCGATCCTACTGCTACAATAATCAATCAGATTGGAGCCGCTACCTCATGTGGGCGGAATACGCTCAGAATTCCCTTGTCAAACCCGCCACAGGCATCACACCATTCCAATGCATCCTTGGCTATCAACCACCCATGTTCCTCTGGTCCGGCGAACCATCCAACTTACCATCTGTCACTGACTGGTTACACCGCAGCGACAAAACTTGGGATCAAGCTCATACTTACTTATCACGTGCAATCAGAAAACAAACCAGAACAGCTAACCAACATCGTCGCCCAGAACCCCGTTATACTCCCGGACAGTGGGTCTGGTTATCCACCAGGGATTTACGCCTCAAGCTTCCATGCAAAAAGCTCAGTCCCAGGTATGTTGGTCCATTCCAAATTATCAAAGAAATTACCCCAGTATCTTTCCGCTTAGATTTACCTGCCGAGGAGGCCTATCAGGTGCATGAACTCCTGGATTCGAGGCGCCGGGGAGGAGCACTCCAATATCTGGTCGATTGGGAGGGGTACGATCTGGAGGAACGCTCCTGGGTCAACGCTGCAGATATTCTTGACCCTTCGCTCCCAGATGAATTCCATCGGAGGTATCCGGAGAAACCGGCCCCTCGACCACGAGGTAGACCCCGGCGTCGTGCGCCTCCTTGTGTCAGGAGCCACTCGCAGGGGGGAGGGCTCTGTTACAGAGGAGGCTTCCGTACCGCCTCCTCTGCACCACCAGAGGGAACCCTCTCCTGAGTTTTAATCCAGTCACATTCGGACTCCATTTCCCATGCTCCTTCATACCTGGGACTGACACACCTACACACACACCTGCACCTCATTATCCACACCATATAAGCCACACACACACATCACTTCCCTGCGATGTCTTGATTTGCCACGGCTGTCATTTCTGAGCGTTTATTCATTCATTGTTTTGGCCTACTCGTTATCGACCTTGGACTGTTTATCGTTTGTGATTCTCCTCTGTGTATTTTCGACCCGGATTGTTTATTGACTTCTGCTGTTACGCCGCCTGCCCTTATCTCCACCTGCCTTATCGTTTACGCTTTGTGTTTATCCTCTGAGGACTCTGTTTGCTGGTGATTGACCTGTTCTGTTTGACACTGCAATAAAGCTGCATATGAATCCAAATAACCCTGAGTCTACGTTACAGGTGGAGTCTCTGTCCCACTTAGCCCTGAGTCAGATCCTAATGATGAGCTCATAAGCTCTGATGAGTCTTTGACATTGCACACATATGGATGTCATCTGTCTTGGAAGCAAGTCACTAGTTTACATGTGTGAGGATGCAAAGTCTCTATTTTGAGTGCAACATTTATCAGATAGTGTGGACATAGAAGAATACAATTTAGAGCTCTAGAGCCCCAAAATTATAAGTGTGTTTACATGATATGACGATAGCTTTGGTAACAGCTTTAACCAAAGTCCAATAATTCTGTAACTGCAGTTCTGCTTGAACATGATAAGTCAGAAATACGTAAAGATATTTGAGTCTCTTTGGTGGTTAATTTGTTAATACAATTAAGAAGTCTTATTATAGGCCCCACGTGTCGATAGTTTCCAATTTGATTGTGTAGTATTGGGTCAACAAACCAGACCTCTGGCTATCAATAACAAGTGTATACACTGATAAAAATTATTCTTTGGTGAAGTAAATACTACAAAAAAAAAATACACTGCCCTCCAAAAGTTTGGACACGCCCTAGAAAATTGGGGTTTTGGACAATATTGGCATGAATGATTTAATTTGTGATAATTTTGCACTGATAAGGGACAATACAAACTACGAAAACCAGGCATCACAGCTGGCAAAGGGGCATGTCTGACTTTGACATGTATATATTGCCATTATTATGTAATCAACATGAAAACTATTATTGCTGCTCTTCAATGATAATGTCAAGTTACTTTAATGCATTTGCACCAAAAAAATGATATTTATGCTGCTATTGTCCAAAACCACATTTTGCCAGGAGTGTTTCCAAATTTTTGGAGGGCAGTGTACATCCAAAATATCATTTATGTATAACCTTATTTCTAATGTGAAACCTTGGGGGTACCAACTAAAATTAAGTAAAACCTACTCAACATCATGCACTGGTACATAAATTATATAAATAGGTTGCATTTTCACTGTTATTTACTTTATTAGTTTAAGTAACCTGCTGCTTTGTGACGTATGACGTTTTAGAATGTCATATCATTATTTATCTCACAATTACGACTTTTACAGTCATAATTTCAACCTTTTATCTCATAATAACTCATAATTTAAATAACTTTCAAAAGTCATAAATTGTCAAGTCATAATTTGTCTTTCTTCATTGACCCACCCAAACACTAAATATCATTTCTATGCATGTTTTACTCAAACTTTTCACTATATATGAGTGTCATTTTTATCTAAAAACTGTTAAATAGTAATGACTCATCAAACCTTCCTTTTATCACCATTAATGGGAGTCAAAAAAACTGTATATATTTTTATCCTGCATTGGCTTTTAAAAGGGCTGGTCTAGAATCTGAATAAATTAATTTATCTCCGCTCTCACAAGAGATTTTACATCATTTTTGATAGCAAAGTATCTGCTGTATAATCCACAATGGACATCATGGTAAGAAACCATACTGTTTTTTTTATTTTCATCTAGTTTTTTATATTATCTCATCTTTCATTTGTCAATGTCTTCTTTTGAACAGAAGTTTAAACTGGTCATAAAACTGTAGAGGTTTGGTGTGGCATTAACACAATAATATGCTAAACGGATGAAATGATTTTGCTTTTTTGATCACTTTAGGTTTTCACTGTGCTGTCAAGGGCTCTTTTCCTGGTCTCTCTGCTTCCTCTTTGCACTCAAAGTGTGGATAATGAGATGGACCAAAATACTCTTGTCAGAATTACAGACTTTTTTCATCAGAAGTAAGTTTTCATATTATTGTAGTAGATGTTTTTAGTGCTCTCTGATTACATATGAAGAGTTCAGATGCAAAAGCATTTTTATGAGGCTCCTATGTATACGTACCGGTACTTCTGATTGGTCTGAGGCTGGGATTTAGTGAGTTTGAAGTAAAAGTTTGCATCTGAACTCTTCATATTGCTTTCAGTTTAATTTATTATTATTGTTGTTTTCAAACTAAATACAAGAATACTTTTCCAGCACACATGTTTGAAGAGTACCTCCGTTTTAAATATGTAATTGGTGATAATTTTTTTTTTTTTTTTAAGTTATGAAATAGGACAGTTCGCAGGAGCCATCAGTGTCCCAATAAATCAGTGTGGGAATGATTTCATACCATCGACATCCCCTGACTTCCTAAAAGAAGAAGACAAAAACATAAATGTGAAAAATATCATAAGTGCTGATGAAAACCCAGTTTACGAAGGCAAAGAGCTCATTGCTGCAGGAGTTCAGAAAGAACCAAACCCTGCTCATTCAGAGTTTTTACTTATGAGTCCTCCAAATAATTCACCCTTGATCCACGCTTGTTGAATAAAAGAAAGGATGGTTGTGTGGTTTTCTACACCTTAAACTCTCCCTGTATAGACACCTGTCTCGATGCAAAAAACATGTACAACATTATAGAAGGGCTTAATAATTTAAAAGCGTACCAGGGAACTAAAGCTTTTGCTTTCAAAAACATCTGGATTCACAATCAAAACAGACAAAATGAACTGAAAGAGAAACTTAAGGAGATTACTAGTCGCATTCCCCTCTATCGCTGTAATGGAGGTGCTTGTACCCTTTGTGGAAAGCCAGGGTCAAATGCTAAAATAATTAAGGAATGTTTCACTGCTTAACTTTTTTTTTTTTTTTGAAAATGCTTATTTTTGCACAGTGCTGAGGTACTAATGTTCAGTCAATCTCTTGCTTGATTAATTGTGTTGACTACAAAATTCAGATATTTTGTTTACATTGAGATGTGTTCTGTGTTATTAAAATTGCTTTGCTATTACTCTTTTGACATCAAAAAATCTACTTTCAGAGTTTAATAAAGGTATGCAGTGAAAAATTAGCACTGAAAAGGTGTGGACACAGTTATTTTTGCTATACTGACCTTATCTGCATATGCATTTGTAGGAGTTTCCCTTTCAGATGCAAAATGTATTGGGAGACGAATATTTAAATGAATCATACTAGGGATGTAACGGTATGACAATTTCTGATCATGATTATAGTGACCTTATCACGGTTATCAGTGTTATCATGGTATTGTTAAAATGTACTGGAAATGTTTAAAAAGTACTGACACATAAATGACTTCACCAGGTATTATATTTAAAATCAACAAACAACAAATAAAATGACTTTTTGTTTGCATAATCACTAAAACAACAACAGTGGCCTACCAATGATGTCCGGATTTAAAATTACAACATGATTGACAACAGTTTAACTAATAGCATGTTCAAATATCAAAGGTACATTTTCAAATAAAGCTGTGAAAAAGTTTCATACAAAGTTAAACCTCACATTTCTGCCTTTAAATAAAGAGAAGGTTAAGTCAAAATGATAATTGATTTAATAAATTATTATGTGTATTTTATCTGTTCCATAACTAATCTAGATAACTGGTCTGAATTGTTTAAATGTGTAGAATCCACTTGTTTTTTATCAACCGGTCAAAATTTATGCTACAGCAGGGCATGCAAATTCGGTCCGTTTTTTGGCCAGACAGAAACTGGATACAAGACAATATCTTAAAAGCAACACCACCACCAGATAAAAATAACATTTAAAGGAGAAGTCCACTTCCAGAACAACAACTTACATATAATTTACTCACCCCCTTGTCATCCACGATGTTCATGTCTTTCTTTTTTCAGTCGTAAAGAAATTATGTTTTTTGAGGAAAACATTTCTGCATTTTTCTCCATATAATGGACTGATATAGTGATATGGTGAACTTCCAAAATGCAGTTTAAATGCTGCTTCAAACAATCCCAAATGCGATTGTAAATGATCCCAGTCGAGGATGAAGGGTCTTATCTAGCGAAATGATTGGTTATTTTCATAAAAATAATACAATTTATATACTTTTTAATGTCAAACGCTCATCTTGTCTCACTCTGCTTGGACTGTTTTTGTTCCTGTTCATGACAGTTAGGGTATGTCGAAAAACTTCCATTTCATGTTCTCCCTCAGCTTTGAAATCGTCCTATATCGCTGTTTTCCCTTTTTTCATCTTTTTTCATGTTTCATCTTCTTTGCATGTTCACGTTGCAAAGATTGGGTCGGAACTTCTGCCGTGATGTAGGATGATTTGAAATGATCTTTGAAGTTGAGGGAGAAAATACGATTGTTTTTCGACACACCCTAACTGTCTTGAGTCAGAATACACAGAGTTCATGGAGAGAAAGGCAAGACGAGTGTTTGAGATTAAAATGTATTTAAATTGTATTTTTTTAATGAAAATAACCGATCGTTTCGCTAGATAGTCTTATCTTCTTCCTTGGCTGGGATTGTTTAAACCGCATTTTGGATCGTTTGAAGCTGCATTTAAACTGCATTTTGGAAGTTTAAAATCGGGGCACCATAGCAGTCCATTATATGGAGAAAAATGCTGAAATGTTTTCCTCAAAAAACATAATTTCTTTACGACTGAAGAAAGAAAGACATGAACATCTTGGATGGCAAGGGGGTGAGTACATTATATGTGAATCTTTGTTTTGGAAGTGGACTTCTTCTTTGAAGGGGTCATCGGATGCCCATTTTCCACAAGTTTTTATGACTCTTTAGGGTCCTAATGAAAAGTCTATAATATACTTTGGTTAAAAATTCTCAATGATAGTGTAAAACAACACCCTTTTTACCTTGCCAAAATCAGCTCTGCAAAAATCATCCCATTTTGGTCAAGGCTGCGTTTAGCCGCTGAACTTGTTAACTAGCACATTATTAGGAAAGGCGATCGCAAAGATTCATAAAAAGCCCCTCATACTCACTTCTGCTGTAAGTGAAGCTGGATCACGAATGATTTGCGCAAACACAGACGGATATATGTAGATTAGGAGGCGCATTCCCTTCACAAACAATTGTAATCCACTGCATCTTCAGCAGCTCAGATGTCGGGAGTAAATGACGACCACTACGTTCATTATTACATAAAGCAACACAACACCTCAATTCTTGTCTAACTTACATCCCTGCTCCAGCATCGAAACATGATTTAAACATGATTTGGCCCATTTATAAGCCTTTCAAATTACCTTATCACCTCAAATGCCCTCACAGGTATGTGTTTACTGTAGGTTTATACTGTAGGACCTCATAAGTATTTTTACAGTATATAAATGCTGACATACCATATTTTTATGCTGATTTTATGTAAGGATTATTACATTTTATTATCTATCCACCTTTTTCTCCAACGTGGAAGTAAACCTATGGGTGAGACTTCCGGTTCATTAGCCGCTATAAGATATATAAGATATAAGAAGAATGAGAAGAATAACAATTCAGTAACGTTCAGTAAACGGTAAAACTGTTTGCACTACAAACCAGTGTGTTCATAATTAAGATAATACGTTAAAATAACATGGTAAGACACACCAATTTGCAATATCAAGCAGCAAAATTAGCTGTTTTGTTCAGCTAAAAATAGCTGGACGCCGATGAGACCTGAAGCCAGATCCATAAAATGTTACGCGAAGAAAAAGGTGCATTCACCGAAATATTGTGTGAGACCAATACAAGACAATATCTTAAAAGCAACACCACCCTCTGTAGGAGACGAAAATAAAATTTAAGACGTGCATGAGTCTGTATTAAAAATGAATTTAAATTTAAATATTTTCTAGCAATAAATATGGACAGATATGTACATATATGATATGCACAAAATAAATAAGGAGCATTTCATTTGACCTTTTTTTCCCGAAAATGTATTGATAATCAGGACGTTTACATCTTTCTATGAAATGCTTGTGATGAGCACCATCTTGTGCATCAGTGCAAAACTGCACATTGCAGCCACTAAACATGAAAATCCACAATGAAGAAAAAACAGAAAGACAAAAAGTATATGCGCGATAATCAAAATAAATTTGATGAACACCAATCAAACAATATTTGCAAAACAATTAATTATTATTATTATATTTTTATATTCTATGTCTGTTTTCTTTATACTACCTGGACAGACCCACAACTGCACTTCTCATCCTCCTCTACACACAGCCTACTTGTATATAACAACTGTACATATATTATTTATGTTGTATAGTAATAATAATAATAATAATAAAAAAAACTCTTTCTGTGTATAAACCGTACACGGCGAGATTATTTTTTAAAGTCACAAAAACTAATAAACTACGAAGTTGGATTTGTTACATTATGAAACCAACCATGTGGCTTTATTTTGATTATTTCATTCTTATGACACTAGATGGCAGTGCAGGCGAGTTTAACCAAACCTGAGGTCAAGAGCTCAAGAAAGAAGATATAATGTGCATATAAATATATAAAGCATAAGGTGAAAATATAGGTAGTAAAGTGGTAAATATTACACATTGTGCTATTAATTATGTTTATTCAACAAAATACCCCTGAATAAATAATAAATAGATCCATTAATCAGTAATATTATTTTAACTACCATTAATCAGTAAGTTCTCTCATTATTCTTGGGTACACGAGAAGTTACAAATAAAGACTTTGCTCGTGTCTGATAAGCAAACAGCTGTTTCTGTGATCACGCAAAGGTGATCTAAAGATTATTCAAAGATACTGACAAGTGACTCTTTAAGGCTATATAGGTTTCAAAGCTAGCAACATTATTTTGCTTTATCAGACAAACATTTTTTAATTTTTCAAATAGATTTTTTTCAAATACATTTTTAAAAAATATCAATAAATCACAAACATTTATGACCACGTTAAGGCTATTTTATCGGATTTGTTTAACATTTAAAACTGAAGCAATTCGTATAATGGCGAAAGCAGAATGGTTTCTAAAGTAAAGTTTTTATTTATTTATTTAGTTAAATGTATAATTGCACATGTATAATTAAAAAAAGAAGCAAACAACTGGATATTATATTAAATAAGAATATTAAAATGTTTTACATTACAGTATTGACATTACAGCTAAAACGTTACAGCACTGTTTAAACATTATTAAAATAAAATAATTTAAAAAAAAAAAGTTTGACAACAAACTTCCGGAATAATTGTGCACCACCGACGCAAGTGCAAGCACGACTGCGCAAATGCGCAAACAGACAAGTTGCATTCTCACTTTTTGAGTTGCATACCACAGCATTTAAGACAGACAGCATCACTTCCTTGATTTCACGGGACAGAGAGCGAGTCTCCTCCCACTCGAGTGGCATATTGGTGAGAAAAAGCCTCGTTTGTCTCACAGGAAGAAGTTGAAAACATGAAGAAACGCGACAGTTAGAGGGATCACAACTCAAAAGTCACAGGCTCAGCACATCTGTTTTCCGGACGGCGGGATTAAAATGTGTTCCTGTCAAAGCGAAGAAACAAGTGGCTTGTTACACTGACTCGACTGGACACATTGCGCTGTATCAGAGCGACTGAACTGTTAGAAAACTACTGAAACATTTGCAGATATGTCGGAACTCAGGTCCAGTTTCCTTCACATTGGGGATATCGTGTCTCTGTATGCGGAGGGAACTGTCAATGGATTTATCAGCACTTTAGGGTAAGTTGCCTCTCATTGTTAATTACACTGTACGTAAATAAACATGGCAGTTAGACATTTCATTCAGATACACTGATGTGATTATGTCGCCCAAAATGCATATTACAATAGTAAACATGCATTACAATTTGACGTACAATTTTTTGACCTCCTCATGTCAGATGAAGTTTGTTGAGTGGAAGTAGGAAGTGATTTGAGCACATACTATAGGCCAGAGGTGCAATGTGACAGCATTGCTTCAGAAGCATGCAAATTATTTAACAGGAATGCAAAGTTAATTTACACAATAACACCAATACAATTGTGTAAGGTTTTTTGGGGGGAAATATCACGGCAGGTATTTACATCATATGAAATAAAGACATATTAGTATTCTAAAAAAAAAAAACAGATTTAATCTATATGGAGCGGGTCACCACAATGGGTGATGGCATTTTTGATATCACGTGACCTGCTGTATCATGCAATTAGTTGATTAACTACTAATAATCCCAAAAAGAGTAATAGGGGGTTTGCACTTACATCACGATTTGGTCAGGTACTTGGATGCACGGCCATATTGGCGATACTCGGATGTAAACAACAGCATGGATTGCACGGTTAAAGGGGGCGTCCATATTTAAGACGTGAGATTCACAGTTAATCTAGCTTGCCCTAGCTGCATTGACAAGGGGCGTGGCAGTACTGAAACACTGTCACTGAAGTTGTTCGCCAAATCGCAATGCACTGGGACAGCTAACCAATCATAAAAATTTCCTTTTGTTGGAAGCCTGGCCTTCATTAAACCCAGAACTAATTGAGCTATTTGTGCCAGGCTGGGAGAAAGGTATTGTAATAATGTAAATTATGTGAAAAATAAAGTGTTTTTCGAACCACCAAGCAAGAGAGCATGTTCAAGTACACCCCCAAAACAAAACCAAGACTTTGAAAAAGAGCATAATAGGACCCATTTAATGTGTCCTACTGAATATGTTGTTCTGCTAATTTATGCTGTCTAAACCATGGAAAAAGGTGTGGAAGCTGCAAAATCACATAGTGAAGGACTTCGTAAGGGTGCAATATTTTGACAAAGTTAAAGTTAATAGGTGGTAAAGATATATACAAGCTGTATTAATTAAGATATTAGGCTAATATTTCACCTAACTGAATGGAAACGATAAGAACAAACATGAATGTTGGCAAGATTCTTGCATTGGAAATCCTGGTTTAGTTTGGCCAACCACAAACAAGTTTTTTGCACTCTTCTCCTTGATTTGTTATAACTTTTGGTAGTCTATAGTACTCCAGATGTTTTGCCCGGTCTGATCATATAGTACAGCTCAAAACATGACAATAGTTGACAATTTTCTGCAGCAATAATCAGCAAAATATGCTAGTTTCGTTCGGTTCAGTGGCATATGTTCAGTGCCGCCAATATAGCCGATTGATGACGCGTCGTGAAAACACTATAGAGCTCTTTCAGACGGTCATCTTATGAAATATAGTACAGAAAACATTATAACAACAAACACATTATATATATATACTGCAGGCATGGAGATCCAGCTAGATGCAGATAAAAATTTACTGAGCGCACTTTTAATTATTAAAGAAATAGTTCACCCAAAAATGAAAACAAAATTGCTGAAAATGTACTTTCTCCCAGACATTCCAAGATCTAGATGAACAGATTTGAAGAAATTTAGCATTAAATCACTTGCTCACCAATGGATCCTCTGCAGTGAATAGGTGCAGAAGGAATGAGAGTTCATACAGTTGATAAAAACATTGCAATAATCCAAGTAAACCATGCTTTCAGTCAGTAAGTGAAGTGAAGTGAAAAGCTGCATGCTTGAAAGAAACTCTTCTGTTTGAACTCTCCTTCTGACGGCAACCATTCACTGCAGAGGATCCACTGTTGAGAAAGAGATGTAATTCAGCCAATTTAAATTTTTGGATGACCTATTCCTTTGAAATCAAATAAAATTTTTACAGTTTCTACGATTGCACTGTGTAACAGAGGCACCTTTGAATGGTCATGTAGGAACACATCCGCTTGAGAGTCTTATGAAAGACTATGAATATAACCACATGGAGGTAAAACGCCCAGCTCCATTTCAGGTCGCGCTGAATCACTTTTGCATTGTTGTGCAATGACTCATCAAGCAATTAAGGTGCAGAACAAATAGCGCGCCAGTGCACGGTGGCATTTAGAATGCTGCGGTCACAATATCTACAACTTCTCTTTGCTTAAATGTTATAGCTTTAAAAGTTTGAGGCATGCCATCAAAAGGATTGCAGGAGCAATCATTTCTCAGTTGTTTTTCACAATTCATGACACAGCTGTTTTGGAGTTTCAGCAGTTGTAAAACTTAATGTGTGGTTTTTCAACTTCTTACTATGATTCAAAAGTAAGCGCTGAGGTTTTGTTTAGAAACATAATGCTGGCAGTAATGTGCATTTGTATTGGAACCGTGACGTTATGTGTGAGCAGACCTTGTGTCAAAGGGAGCTGTCAGACTGCATGTCCCAGTGTTGTAGTGCATAGTTGACGTTCCAGTTTTTTCTGGGTCTTTTGTTACATTTGCAGTGTGTTTGTCAGGTTATGTTTTTCCATATTTAGAGACAGACAGGCAGAGAATGCTGAGTATAGAATATTAACATGCTACTCTTACTGTCTCTGCAGTATATATGTGATCGTGGACCACAAACCAGTCTAAAGTAGCATGGGTATGTTTGTAGCAATAGGCAAAAACACACTGTAAGGGTCAAAATTATTGATTTTTCTTTTATGCCAAAAATCATTAGGATATTAAGTAAAGGTCGTGTTCCATACCGATCATGTTTCCCACTGTAATAATATCAAAATGTAATTTTTGATTAGTAATATGCATTGCTAAGAACTTCATTTGGACAACTTTAAAGGTGATTTTCTCAATATTTAGATTTTTTTCGCACCCTCAGATTTTCAAATAGTTCTATCCCAGCCAAATATTGTCCTATCAACAAATTATCAATGGAAAGCTCATTTATTGATAATGCATGAATCTCAATTTAAAAAAAATTCACCATTATAAATGGTTTTGTGGTCCAGGGTCACATATGTGTTTACTGCACTTTCATTACCTTGTTTACCCCTAAATAGGGTTCATTTAATTCCTTAAAGGTACAAATTACTTCAAAAAGTGTACACCTTTCCAAAAGGTTTTTTAACTTATAAACCAGTAAAGGAATAGTTCACCCAAAAATGTAGATTCTGTTATTGTTTGTTCACTCTCAAGTTGTTTCAAACCTGTATGAGTTTCGTTCTGCTGTTGCGCACAAAAGAAGATATTTTAAAGAATGTTGGTAACCAAACAGGAGAAGAAAGAAAGAAACTCATAAAGATTAAAGATTTAGAACAACTTGAGGATGAGTAAATGATGACAGAATTTTTATTTTTGAAAACTATCTCTTTAAAGACAGAACTAATGTGAGCTAGGGTCATTAATCGAATGGTACATGCTTTTGTTGAAGCCACCAGCCTGTATTATTTCCACTTATATTTTAAAGGGATAGTTCAGTAAAAATTAAAATTCATTAAAGTCATTAATTACTCACCCTCATGTCGTTCCAAACCCGTAAGACCTTCATTCATCTTCAGAACACAAGTTAAGATATTTTTGATGAAATCCAAAAGCTTTCTGACCCTGCATAGACAGCAATGCAACTACCACGTTCAAGGCCCAGAAATATAGTATGGACATCATTAAAATCGTCTATTTGACATCAGTGGTTCAACGGTAATTTTATAAAGCTATGAGAAAACTAACGATTTTATTCAACAATTTCTTCTCATCCCTGTCCAGAAATACTTCTGGAACAAAGTCCGATGAAAAAGTGGGGCGCACTTTTGCACTCTATGGGAGGACTGCTTCCCACAATGTGCTTGACTTAACTTTCCAGTTAATGAATAAAGTGTAACACAATTTGATTTGAAGACATGAGACAAAAGACATGTTTTTAAGTTTGCACAATGCCTATTTCTTAACATTTTGCAAACTTAGTAGGCAGCATGCAGTGCATACTGTATGTTTAGTACTATGCTCGCTCTCTATTCCGAACATTGTCAAAGCTTTTCTTCTGATCCTAAACAAGGCGTTCTTGGATTATTTCCCAGAGCCTGTCATGGGTTTGTAGAGATATAATGGAAGTTAAATGGGGTTGTCTTTGTTTAGGGACTAAGGACTTGTTGTAATGCAGAACCCTAGAAGAGGAAAAAGACTGATAAGAGGCTTGATTGGTTGAAATTCAGCATAATAAACATTTATGGCCATAGTTTGAGAATGGTTTGGTTAAAAGGACAGTAATATGGGTGGTCACACAGTTCCTTCTCTGTACTGAATCAGTTCATGGCCATGAAAGCAAATGTGACCCTGGACCACAAAACCAGTCATAAGGGTCAGTTTTTTTAAATTAAGATTTATACATCATCTGATGTATGATTTGTTAGGATAGGACAATATTTGGCTGATATACAACTGTTTGAAAATCTGGAATCTGATGGTGCAAAAAAATCAAAATATTGAGAAAATCGCCATTAAAAATGTCAAAATGAAGTTCTTAGCAGTGCATATTAGTAATCAAAAATTAAGTTTTGATGTATTTACAGTGGGAAATTCACAAAATATCTTCATGGAACATGTTCTTTACTTAACTTGTCACAAGCTAAGAGTGATTGTTTTTGCGTTAGACAAGGTCTAACTCCTTCACCTCATGTCATCAAGTAATGGAGCTATAATTAGTATGTTTGAACACTGCCGACCAGGCTTGCATTTGGTTCATGGTTAACTCGTTGTACTTCGTTGTGTCTTTGAAGATTGCTGGCTGTCAAAGAGTTTAAAAAGAACTAGAAGTACTATGTTACTCATTTATGAGCACGTAAAACTAGGCTGTTGGCACCTTTCCTGTTTTCTACTCCCCATTCTAAAGCACATCTTATTAATGTACTCAATGTCTTTGTTTAATACGCCTGTACAGATAGACAGGAAGATGAGGAAGTGTGCTGGCATAGCCAATTAAAGCAATAAAACAATTTGTCACTATGAAAATATCCATTTGCAGCACTTACTTAGCTTAGTCATTGTTCAGTGGAGTGGCTCTCTTTGTGGTGGTTTGGTAGCTTTGTGGTTGCTTCTGTTTTTTTAAAAGGAAATTTTAACTGGTAATTTTCTCATTATTTGGCCTTGTTATTAAATCCAGACATGCCTGACGATAGACAGACTTTAATGAAGCATTTAAGATAAATAGCATGGAATTTCCCAGACTTGCCTTTTCAGGTTTTCATAATCCCAATAACCTTGAAGATGATTTTAATTGTGTGTTTTTTTTGTTTTTTTTTTTAGCTTTAATATTCTGAGACAAATTCACATTAGAGGGCAACTTGCTGATACTTGATGTTGTAGACCTGAAAATCAGGTCTTTGCAACATTGTCTTTTTTCAAGACAATTTAAACTTCTTGCCGTTAAAGGAAATACACTGTAGGCTTTCAAGCAAAAGGTGAACGGTTTCATAGCCTACATATGATAACAGAGCACCCTACAATCCCAATCAAGTGTACACTGTGGAAAAATTGTAGTACAAAAATAAAACGGCAGTATTACAAAACATACAGCTGGGGTCAAAAGTTTGCATCCCCCTTTCAGAATCATTAAAAAATGTTGATTATTTTAGCAAAATAAGAGGGATCATACAAAATTCTTCGGTTAGAAAGAACAGCAGCTACTCCAGAGTGAAAATGTCCAATCTCTATGTTTATTAGTTTGTGTGGATATGTACAAAATGTGGTTTCTGTCAGAGAACAAAATAAAGATGATAATACACATATGATATTATGCAATGACAAAGATACAAAGATAAAACTATACAATCTATATAAACTATAGAATTGTCTGAGGCAGTAGTAAACAAAACTAAACAAGCTTTTTTCACATATGAGCACAAAATGCAGCTTTAATAAACAGACCGGGGCTGCTACTGCTACTGCTTGCAAGCGGTGTCAAATTACACTATCTTTACTGGCATTCCCATGTGCTCATTATAATAGTTATTAATATGCCGATAGAAGCCTGAATAAATATTTACATCAGCACACATGACAAGCAGCGCTCTTATATAAATGAATTAGCATCTTAAGAGTACAAATAACCAAATCATTCGTCAAATACGTGAGCATTACGGCTGCTGTATTGATACTGCAATAATTTTCCTGAGGTAAAATAAACTGAATTACGCTATGACGTGCTCTGAAACACATCTACAATGATAAGTATTGTTACTTACAGAGTTATTAACGCACAGCAATACCACACAAGGAAAAAACTGACTTTAAAGGAATAAACAAAGCCAGGGAAGCTCCTTATTGCTCTGCTATGCTGGATGCTGCCGAGCTGAAAACTTTTTGCTGATGCAACGAACGAGTCTGGACAAGTTTGACTCGCTCATGTGTGAGGCAGTGAATTTTGTTTATTTAGTATGGATCTGAATAAGATATTTCTCATAAAAGATGTTGAAATATAGTCCACAAGAGAAAATATTGGTTGAATTTATTAAAACAACCCTGTTCAAAAATTTGCATGCACTTGATTCTTAATACTGTGTTGTTACCTGAATGATTGACAGCTGTGTTTTTTGTTTAGTGATAGTTGTTCATGAGTCCCTTGTTTGTCCTGAACAGTTAAACTGTGTGCTTTTCTTTAGAAAAATCCTTAAGGTCCTACAAATTCTTTGGTTTTTTTCAGCATTTTTGTCTATTTGAACCCTTTCCAACAATGACTGTATGACTTTGAGATCCATCTTTTCACACTGAGGACAACTGAGGGACTCATATGCATCTATTACAGAAGGTTCAGATGCTCACTGATGCTTCGGAAGGAAAAATGATACATTAAGGGCCGGGGGTAAAAACGTATTAGAAGATCAGGGTAAATTTAACTTTATTTTGTCTTCTGGGAAACATGTAACTATCTTCTGTAGCCTCTGAAGGGCAGTACTAAATGGAAAAAAATATATATTTAGGCAAAGTAAGAAAAGTGTACGCATCTACTTCTGTTCAAAGGTTTTCACCCCCGGCTCTTAATGCATGTTTTTTTCTTCTGAAACATCAGTGAGCGTTTGAACCTTCTGTAATAGTTGCATGTAAGTCCCTCAGTTGTCCCTCAGTGTGAAAAGATGGATCTCAAAATCATACAGTCATTTCATAAAAAAACGCACACAACTTCTATGAAGCTATTTTTGCTAATATGAAGCTAATATTGCTTTGTTAAACCTAAAAGCAGAATTTGTGACTTTAACATATTATGGCTGTCTGGAGATTTTAACAGCATAGACACAAGACAAAATTAGATTTCAGGAAGCTGCACTGTTTGCCCGCCTCACTCACACTTCTTTCTTTTTCACAATACTGCTGTATAACGTTCAGTGCTATTTATTCTGTGCTTTGAAACAGATCCTCTTCTCCAATGTCTCAAAGCATAGTAACTAATAGTTGTTGAATTGCATAAAAGCGCTTGCAAATTATGATTTTTTTTTATAAACCAGTTCAGCTTTTCCACACACTTTATGGTCTTGCATAACCATGCATATTTTATTGATATGCTGGACTGCCACATACAGTAATTTTATTTACATAAATGATGAGTTTCACATTGTGTTTCATGTTTGTATCTTTTTAAATGAAACAACTTTCTTTTTTGTTGCTGACAAAAGGGTGCTTCAGATACAAAGGGTTACAAAAAAGGTTGGGGAAACACTGTTGCCGCCCAACTCTTGGGTAACAGGTGAAAAGTAATGCTACTGCTCAGATAACGGCCTTTCTGTCATATGCTGTGTGGTACTTCCTTTAAATGTTTTAGTGTGTCTAGTGTAACTTGACATCATTCATGTCTTTTTTTGTCTTCTAGCATTGTAAGGAAGGAAGATTAGCTTGATATCATACGACCAATTGAGTGGTGGCTTGATTCCCATTATGAAAGCTTATTCATAAATTCACTTTAAACAAATGTAATAAAAATGACAAATTTCCTGTCAACCCAACATGTTGGTGACCTTTAAGAGTCTATGCACACCCATTCCTCCGGTCAGTTCAGCACAGTGGTGTGACATTTTAGGACATTTTATTGCTGAAGTATTTATTTACAGACAACTGTGTTCACAAGATAGCCGAGCTGAGACAAGTGCTATCATTAAGAAAACCACGAGCTGCCCTTGATAAGTAATTGCCTATTTTTAGTTTGAACTACAACAGTGGGGAAAGCCTGGATGTTGGTATGTTTATCAGGCCTACAAAGAGCTTTGCAGCTTCCTTCTTTTATCTAAACTTTATCCAGGCTTTCACAAAAAGGCTTTTTATGTTTAAGGAGAGGCACTTCAGTTAAATTGGCTCACAAATCTCTGACTGACTGTTAATATTAAAGCAATAACTCACATTTTCACATTTGTTGGAAATGTATTGACTCTGAGGCCATCCAAACTGTATTTGAGTTTATTTCTTCATCATAACAGATTTGGAGAAGTTAAATCACTTGGATATTAGTGGATCCTTTGCAGTGAATGGGTGCCGTCAGAATGAGAGTTCGAACAGCTGTTAAAAAATACAAAATAGAAATCGTGTGGGTTACTTGTGGATTACTGTGATGTTTTAGTCAGCTGTTTGGACTCTCATTCTGACGGCACCCATTCACTGCAGAGGATCTGTTGGTGAGCAAGAGCTGTAATTTCTCCAAATCTACATCTTGGAAAGCTTGAGGATGAGTACATTTGCATCAAATTATTCCTTTAAATGAAAGAAAATCATATTCTGAAAGATATGAACACTGTTTCTGTAACTTTATTCTGTTAGAATATGAGCTTGTGGTTACAGTCACTGAGGATAGTGTGTAATTAAATGCGACTGTGTGGGTTTGCATTGACCATAGTGTGGGCAAATATGCTTTGCATTCAAAGAGAGTTGAGTTTGTTGATTTTAGGATTACAAGCATTTTCAATTCAGTCCTTCATGAGAGAAAACCCTGTTTGCTTTGATATACTCTGTTGAGCCTACTATTTCTGTTCTCGTGTCTCGAAAGACTTTTCCATAATAAGACCTGAAGTATTGAGGCTTTTGTATCAAGAGGAGTTTTTTTGTCCATCTCAAGTTGCTTGTTTTATTTCTGTGCTGTGCTTTCTGCTCACTTTGGTCTTGTGAATCCACTGAGTAGCAGGGTTGGGTATCGTTAGAATATTATCAATTCCGATTCTGCTTATCAATTCCAATTCTTTTAGATTCCAATGTGAATAAAAGATGATATTAAGCATAGTTATTCTGTTTCTTTTTTTGCTAAACATTTAGTTGCAGCTGAATACCATGGACAAAAATCAACAGGCTACATAAAAACAAGAATCACTTAAAAGCTGTTTGCAAAATAGAGCTGAGTGATTCTGGATAAATTGGGTTGTTGTTGTTGTTGTTGTTGTTTTAATGGAAGTTGTGGTTCTCATGATTCTGAAGACAAAATATTAGACAACTAAACAAAATCACATGTAGCCCTAATTTATAAGTAAATGATTCAGTGATTCACTCAAGATTTACATGGCTCATTACTGGATGAATCAGTGTTTTTGAATGAATGATCAAAGACAAATACATTATTAACAGCCCACTTTCACAGCGTAAACAATAAATCTTTAAGTTTATTTGGAATGTCAAATTAACTTTCAAAAGGATGATTTACTCTATTTTGTATATATCAGAGTTTATATCCAGACTATGAACTTTTATCCCAGTACTTCTGTGATTATTTGAATGTTTGTAACAGAAATAATGAACTGTGTTATTGAAAAGACTGTGAAACTGTTTCATTCAAATACATGACAGTGGCTCTCTTTAGGTCAGCGGCAACACGAACGCAGATTTGAATGTTCAAATCACACTGGTTGTACGCTGCACGGAACAAAGGTTGAGGAATCAAACAGATGAATCATTGTCATTTAGGAACAGAGTCACGTTGGTATTTAAATCATGTTTGTGATCTTTAATGATCTGTTAAATTAAAATGCTTTGTTATAGTGGTGGTGACACATCTATTGCAACATGTTTAGCTTACCACAAATATTATAGGCTACTTTGCTTTTTTGACTTCTGATCGCAAGTGTAGCCATACTTGGGAGCGCTATGCACTTAGATTAGCGAGCAAGGTCCTGGCAGATCGCTGAAAAAAAAAAAAAGGACCACATAAGAAACAATAGGCGGAATCGAAATTTTAATTTTACAAGAAGTAATCCGATTCTGGAATCCAAACTGATTTTCGATACCCAACCTTACTGAGTAGCCTATCTAACAAGCTTCCACTCTTTGATTTTATGCATGGCAGTGGCACTGATAAGCACTGAAACATTTTTGAAATCGTCTTTTAGACCAGTCAGTGTCCACAGCGGGACTTCAGTAAATTGCCATGCGGCCATGCTTGGAAACTGATTATTGACTTTGTTCACACTGACTAAATCCAAATATGGTTTGGTTCTTAAATCTGATCTTAAAAGGAATAACTCAAAATTGAAAATTCTGTCATTATTTACTCACCCTCATGTCGTTCCAAACCTGTAAGACCTTAATTCATCTTTTTTGAACACAATTTAAGATATTTTTTTTATGAAAACTGAGAGCTTTCTGACCCTGCATAGACAGCAACTGAAATGTTTTATGGCCCAGAAAGGTAGTAAGGACATCTTTAAAAGTCCATGTGACGTCAGTGGTTCAACTGTAATGTTTTTGTGCGCAAAGGCAACAAAAAGAACAACTATACCTGTATAATCATCATTTACGAGAGTAGAGTTCCTGTCTATGCAGGGTCAGAAAGCTCTCAGATTTCATCAAAAATAATTTGTGCTACGAAGATGAACAAATGTCTTACGGGTTTGAAACTACATTAGGGTAAGTAATTAATGACAGAATTTTCATTTTTGGCTGAACTATCCCTTTAAGACTGGCTGTTTGCAAATAATACAATCAGATCAATTTTTACAATATCTGATGATATTTTTTGCTTTATGTATAACATAATGTTTTGCCATGACATGCTGAACAAGGTGCCTCTGAGAACATAAGTGACTGAGACTATTTCCATTAAATGCATACTGTATTTAAACAGTGTATATCTTGTAGTTTGTTATTTAAGGAAAGACTGAGCAAAACGTGTGTATTTTGATACAGATTCAGACCACCATTTAAAAGTTTGGTGTAGTTTTTTAAAAATATTTTGTAAGAAGTCTCTTATGCTCACCAAGGCTGCATATCTTTGATTTACAGTAAAAACTGTAATATTGTGACATTTATTACAGTAAAATAATGATCTTCTATTTCAATGGATATTTTAAATTGTATTTTATTCCTATGATGGCAAAGCTGAATTTTTAGTCTTCACATGATCCTTCAGAAAAACAATTTTAATATTCTGGTTTGGTGCTTACATAATATTTCTTATTATATTTTCCAAACCACTTGTCTACTGTAGTGCCAAACCATCAATGTATGTTAAAAAAAGCAGATGTTTGCTGCTTGTCTGAACAAAGTCAAAGTCTAATTTAAAGAAAAAAGTGTTTTGTTTTGTTTTTTTGTTTCTCATCCTTTAATGTTTAATTTCACATAAGTTGTCATATTTTGCCCCTTCAGGTTGGTGGATGACAGATGTGTGGTGCAACCTGAAGCTGGGGACCCTACAAACCCACCGAAAAAATTCAGAGGTGAGTCAATCCGACAAGATTCAGCCAATAGACTGTTGTTATAGATATATGTGACCCTGGACCACAAAACCAGTCATAAGGGTCAATTTTTTGAAATTGAGAGTTATATATCATCTGAAATCTAAATGAATAAGCTTTCCATTGATGTATGGTTTGTTAGGATAGGACATTATTTGTCTGAAATACAACTATTTGAAAAATCTGGATTCTGAGGGTGCATAAAAATTCAAATTTAAAAAAAATCGTCTTTAAAGTTGTTCAAATAAGGTTCTTAGCAATGCATATGCAATGCAATAATTGATTATTACTAATCAAAACATTTAGTTTGATATATTTGTATATTTGATAGCTTTGTACTACCATTCAAAAGTGTCAGGCGAAAGAAATCCCAACATCGGGCAAAATAAATATGTAGCTGTAGCTTCCTGTGTGTATGTTTCTTAACACCTGCTCAGCCATTGATTAATTACTCGGCCCTTGAGCAGTAACAGCCTCCTACACACTGAATCTTTGCTCTTGCCAAGGCCACGCAGTCTGTCAGCACCCCACGTCTTCCTTTATAGTGAGATCTCAGTAGGGTGCCTGGCTGTTGCCTAATGACTAGAATTGTAAGCTGAGGTGGGTAAACAGTGTTGGTCTTCAAGTGAAATTTGGAGGAATGTACAACAATCAGAAATAGCACCAAATGTAAACTCTTGTTTTCCTCTTTTGCTGGAGGGCTTTGTTGAAACATTAGCTCCAAAGGGATGTTCACTACAAGTCAATACAAGCTTCCTGTGCTTTTAAACACAACGCCTGTGTGATACCAAGCGCTTTTTGTGTGCATGATTTATTTTTCATTATAAGTCACTTAACCAAGCGGCTTTTTGTTGATGAACACGTCAAATTCTGTGGAAAACTTCGTTTTGAAATCTGTGGCAAAATGTTTCATGTTTATGGGAAATTCCCAATCACTTGGATTTCTCTGACTGGATTTGGCCTGCAAAAATTGCCCAAGCAATGGTAAATATGACCGCACCTTTATGCAGTGATTCATGTAATTTCAGTGTCATTAATTATGTACGTAATTCCATGTAAGAGATTTTATTCTGTATAAAATGTTCTTAAATCTTTTGTAATCAGACTTTTACACTGGTGTAGACACAGTTTAGTGGCTCCCTGAAGGTCTTTTTGCACCATTTGCTCTGTAATGTATGTTTTTTGCTCGGTTAGCAAATAAACTTTGACTCTATTGGATTTGCTCAGTTGTCACTTTGCCAAAAGGGACATTTGAGGAAGTGTGTTTGACTTTGTCTTCTTCAAACTATTTTGTTTGTGCACAGTACATTCACATCAAGGAAAAATCATACATCTATTTGGTTTTCTGGAGTAAAAATGACAGGCTTGTGTTTGTGTTTGTCAGTGCTGTCCTTTTATTTGACTCAAAGACACAGCCTGTCAAAAAAAAAGATACTGTCTCTTGGATTCAGTAGTGATACAGAAACCAACTTACAATGTCTCTTATTTACTGTATGGAAACCCATTTCCACCAGTGAATTTTTTTTTTTTAAGGGTAATTGCAATTTTTGATCTCGCAGTCTGACTTTTTTTACTCAATTGCATGATACAAACCCTGCAGTTCTGACCTTTCTTAGAATTGTGAGATGTAAACTCACTAGCGGATTTTTTTTTCTCAGAATTGTGAGTTTATATCTCACTATTCTGACTTTATAATACACAATTGCGAGTTAAGAATAGTTTTTTCCCCTCAGAATTGGACTTTATAACTCACGACTGCAAGCTTATATCTCACAATTCTGAGACAAAAAAGTCAGAATTGCGAGATGTAAACTCGCAATTGTGAGGGGAAAAAAAGTCAGAGTTGCATTTATTTTTGTTTATTTTTTTATTTCTCGCATTTGCGAGTTATATCCTGCTATTTTGACTTTACAATTTGCAATTGCAAATTTTTATTATGCAATTCTGAAAAAAAAGTCAGAAACGCAAGATTTAAACTTGCAATTGCAAGAAAAAAGTCAGAATTCTGAGAGCTCGGAATGGAGAAAAAAAACATAATCGCGTGAGCTGACTTTATAATTTGCAATTGCAAATTTTAATTACACAGTTCTCCGAAAAAAAAAAACTTGGAATTGCAAGAAAGAAGGCAGAATTGTAAGATATAAACTCATAATTGCTAGAAAAAGGTCAGAATTATGTGAGCTCGGAAAGGTGAGAAAAAAGTTATCGCTATGTAAACTTGGAATTGCTAGGGGAAAAAGTTAAATTTGTAAGTTTATATTACACAGTTCTAAGAAAAAAAGTCAGAATTGCAAGTTCATATCTTACAATATTTTTTTTTTTCTCGCAATTATATTTCTCGCAATTATATTTATATTTTTTAATTCAGGATTATATTATTATATATATATATATATATATATATTATATTGGCCTACACCTAAACCTAGCCCTCACAGGGGACTGTGCACACTTTTACTTTCTGAAAAAAAAAAAAAAACTCATTCTGCATGATTTATGAGCCTGTTTCCTCATGGAAAAATGTCAAAATTTACTGGTATTACTATCCTTGTGGGGACATTTGGTCCCCATAATGTGATAAATACCAGGTACACACACACACACACAAATAATGTATATATGAATAAAATTTATTATAATGATTTTTAGAAATATTTATATAAAATATGTACAAAAAAAATCATGAATTCTTATTTTTTTCTTTCTGTTGTCTAGATTGTCTCTTCAAGGTGTGTCCTATGAATAGGTACTCTGCGCAGAGACAGTTCTGGAAGGCAAAACAGGGAAAACATGGGAACAACACACAGGGAGATCTCTTCAAGAAATTACAGGTGCCCTTATAACAATGCCTACCAACAGCAGATTGCATCTGAGTTCTTTAACGTCACTGATTATGCAATAGAATTCTACTACTAGGCATTTTGGGATTGCTAATTATAGTTTGCTGTCCTTTCTACTACATTTTGCAGCATGCAGCAGAACTGGAGCAGAAACAAAATGACACTGAGAACAAGAAATTACTGGGAGAGGTTGTCAAATATAGTCGGGTTATACAGGTACAGTCAAGCTTCCCTCTTCTTATCAACAAATGTTTGTTTTTTACACTTTTTTTTTTTTCGACGTCGAGAATGTTCTATTTGTTTTCACACTGTTGCCAAGGTTGCCAGTGCAACGCTCAAGGGCCAAAGAGGCATTTGACAGCGTGGGTGATATACGGCTCTAGAACTGATAGAAAGAATTGCCTGTTTGATTGGTCACTTCAGTCTAATGTTTCTATGAACTTACACAAAAACCATGGTTGCAGATGTTTTATCAAAAGTATTTGACCCACAGGACCTCTCTGTTTGAGTTTTGCCGTTGCTTTCAAGGCTACAGACTTGACTGAAATGCATGCGCTGGGGTCCTTGTGTTTTATTTTTTTAAAGACGTGATTCGCAAATCAAAAGTCTGGCTGTGTGTGCCTAGCATCTGATAGTAAACTGAAAGTTTCAGTTTAGTATCAGATTATAGTCTTATAGAGCCAGACTTTTGACTTTTTCAGTCATTCTAATATGCTGATTTGGTGCATAAGAAATTGTGCTGCTTAAAGGGACAGTTCATACAAAAATGAAAATTCTGTCATTAATTACTCACCCTCATGTCGTTCCAAACCTGTAAGACCTTCGTTCATCTTCAGAACACAAATTAAGATATTTTGGAAGAAATCCAAAAGCTTTCTGACCCTGCATAGACAGCAATGCAACTGACACATTTAAGGCAAGAAAAGGTAGTAAGGACATCATTAAAATAGTTCATGTGACATCAGCGGTTCAACCTTACTTTTATGAAGTTACAAGAACACTTTTCGTGCACAAAGAAAACAAAAATAACAACTTTTCAACGTGTATGTGGTGTAGTATTGTTAGTACAGTAAACTCTCCTTGTATTTTCAGCTTCTCCATATTAAGAGTAACAAGTACCTGACGGTGAATAAGCGTCTTCCGGCCCTGCTGGAGAAGAACGCCATGCGTGTGTCTCTGGATCATTCAGGAAACGAGGGCTCCTGGTTCTACATCCAGCCTTTCTGGAAGCTACGCAGCGAAGGAGACAATGTAGGCATCCATGCACTAACACAACAAACACTTCAGAAACAATCACCGTGTTTAGGTTCTGACTTGTATCTGTTTTTCTTTTTTTAAACATGCAGTGAAGAAATTACCGCATCTTCGGTAATGGGTCATTTACCCAATTTAAGCAGCTAATCACCTCTCATTGTTATATTAACATTTTGTTGTGTTAACTCATCTGGTCTCTTCTCTTGTTTTCATCTCAGCAACTGAATCGTGAAGGTATATAATATATAGTTTGGAGCATGCTGTGTGTATGTGTGTGTGTGTATACACAGAAGTTTACAGCATGCTAACATGCATGTAACATGCAACCTTAACAGCCTGTTACAGAACCATGTTTACACAATGCTGTTGCTTTCAAGCCTTAATATATCCAAATATTATCAGATCTAGTATGCAAATAGTTTTTAAATCAGAATAGAATTATTAAACAGCATCCAAACAGGTTCAGATCCACTGCTGACATTTCTGACTGAGATTGGTTGTCTGTGATGTTACGTTGTGTATAGAGAGAAAGAGGATGCTAATCACTTGACTCACATGTTCTTCATAAACTGTGAATTTACACGTACTCTCTCAGCATGCACTGTGGATATTACATATATATGTGTGTATAAACAAGATCTCTGTTCTGTTGAATGATGTACTCTCTTTTTTCATTAGTACCTGCTATTTAACGACCCCATGAAATGGCTGTTTTCTTTCCCATGTGACAGTTTTCTTTCTTAATATCCAATGGCCTTTGTTTTGTTGGTAACATTCTAATGTATATTCAGGAATCAAACTATAGTTAATTGATAGTTTATACATTTTAGTCTCTACATTGTTATAGGATTAGGTCACTCCTAAATTAAAATTTCCTAATAGTTTACTCACTAGGGTTGTGGCGATAGATGATAGTATCGTGTATCGACAATAGTCAGAGAGATCGCCTGTTTCTGATGCCTTTGACGATAGCAAGACGATTATTAATATTATCCGTCAAAAATAGACTAGGAGCCTAACTTTAGCGATGCGGTGCAGAGCGCCGCTTCTGGGGCGCTTCAGAAACTTGTCGTGAGGTTGCTGGTATAAACACAGACACAAATCATGGTGGGCGGGAGGGGGTGTTTCGGGTAGAAAGCATGCAATCTGTAATTGCGTGCAGTTCCTGATGCTCGCGAAAGCGCGCAATCGCTTTCTAAGGGGCCGTTCACACATCGCGCCTAAAAACGCGTGGAAAACACTAGGTGCGCCGATTTTTCCTTCTTTCCAAAGCGCTCTGTAGCTTGCGCTCCCGTGGCGTCTGCCGTTGGTAAGCAACCATGACCTGCACTCTCAATGAAGACGCGGAAGTTTCATCAAAAGAAAAACGGATTTCCAGCACTAAAAATCACTTGCTGTAGCTCTGCTACTAAATTTATTTAAAAATGTGCAGCTATGTTGGCTGAGCTTTCAATGTTGTTACGGGAAAGGATGAAGCTAATTGGTTGAATCTTGTCACATGACCCGCGGTGCGCTTGCGGCATTCTGAAAAGTTGAGTTGTTTTCAAGTCGATGCGGCGCGGACGCGCCTGAAAAAAACCGAGCGCGCTTCCGTTATGAGCGCGGCTGCCGCGCGTTTACATTTGAAATAACGAACAAAAGACGCGATATGTGAACGGCCCATAATGCGCACTGTTTTTTCCGGTTTTACCTTTACTTTTAAAATCGATCCCCTTCAGCAAGGAGGGCAGAGGATGGAAAAGGGGGTCACAGTAACTCGTTTTGTGGGAAACGGCCCCCCCTTAGCACCGCAGACGTGTGCAGTGTAAATAACGAGTAAGAAATGTATTCATCATACAGTGATGTAACTATTGTATTCACGTATGGAAGTGTTTTTAAAGTGCATAAACTCGCGCTAGGCTAGGCTAGTCAGTGATGATGTTTGATAACGTTAATGTTCTTTGCTCGTTTTCTGTAGCTGCTTTTTGAATAACTAAGGAAATGTAAGCATTAGTAACAATGTTTCTGTTAAATTGGTATCATGTTATACACAAATTAAGTCATATTGAAAACATTAGGCTACTTTTAGCACGATAATATCGTGTATCGCGATCTCACAGGCTGACGATAGGACGATATGAAAATTCAGCATATCGTCCAACATTATTACTCACCCCCATGTCATCCAAGATGTTCATGTCTTTCTTTTTCAGTCAAAGAGAAATTAAGGTTTTTGAGGAGAAAATTCCAGGATTTTTCTCTATATAATGGACTTAAATGGTGGCCAGCGGGTTGAAGGTCCAAATGGCAGAGGGATAAGTGTCTTATCTAGCAATCTAAAAAAAAAAAAAGTTCAAATAGTTGGTTCTTCGTTCATTGTTACTGTAATTTACAAATTATCATTGTTTAATTAACTCAGATTTTAAGTTTTCTTTTTTTTTTGCTTTCTATTTTAAAGTGTGGTTCTACCACGTGCATTTACTTACATTTGCATACTCGCAAATACATACAATATTGACATGTTGACAGCATCTTAAATGTAAGTCGTTTACGTATAAACAGCTTTACTGATGTACATATGTTGAAAATCCTTATTTTTTTGATTAAAATAAAATTAATGGAATTAGTCGGTTTATTCTATTGAAACTGTAAATCACTTTTAACACAGTCGACTCATTTACCTAACGTACTAGCATAAAAAAAGGCAAGATTTCATGGGGTCTAGTATAAATGTGTCTGAAACACCAGTTTCCAAACTATGCATGTCACAGGATGTGATGTCATTTGGTTTCTTTTTATTGTCAAAATGGAGAAACAACAGAAACCGCTGATGTTGAATGCAGTGTTGTGTGTCTGTGTTGATGTTTGTAGGTGGTGGTTGGAGATAAAGTGGTTCTAATGCCTGTAAATGCAGGGCAGCCTCTCCACGCCAGCAACATCGAACTCCTGGATAACCGTGGCTGCAAAGAGGTCAGACAACAGCTGTGTTTTCATCAGCACTGTTAATGAGATCACATGATGAGTCACAGGTTCTGATGCATTGTATTAATTACCGGGTTCCCATGGTCGTGGAAAACCTGGAAATGTGGAACACTGGATTCTGGACATAGAAAAATCATGAAAATTGATCAATCCTGAGCAAGTCATTGACATTTCTGTAATGAATGATCAAGTTTTGCTTTGTTTTGCAATATATCAGTCAAGATAATGCGTGTATGCCCTTCAGTGGCTTAAAAAGTAATAATATATTGTGTATAAAATAATGTAAAAGTAAAAAACTTCCTTAAAAGCCAAAGAAATGTTTGATTTGTGAGAGATTTTTGGTTCATTTCGACTAATCAGACAAGCCAGTTTACAAAATTGGAATTTCAGTCACTAATAAATAGAAAAGTAATGGAAATAAAGATGTCTGTTTTGTATTTCTGGTCTGACAGGTTAACGCTTTGAACTGCAACACCAGTTGGAAGGTCACTCTTTTCATGAAGTTCAGTGAATACAGAGAGGATGTATTGAAAGGGGTAAGACTTACCCTTTGTTGTGGTTTATTAGATATGTGGGGAGTGATGTATTGATTAGGTTTATTTTGCGTTGCGGTTTATAATATCTCTCTATAATATCATTTGGTTTTCTCTCTTTCACTTACTCAGGGGGATGTGGTGAGGTTGTTTCATGCCGAGCAAGAGAAGTTTCTCACTTGCGATGAGTACAAGAAGAAGCAGTATGTCTTTTTACGAACCACTCTCCGCCAATCAGCAACCTCCGCCACCAGTTCAAAAGCACTATGGGAAGTGGAGGTATAGTTCTGTATGATGGTGTAACAGTATTTTTATTATTTTTATCTGATCTGAACTTTTAGAAGCCCGTTTCCACCACTGAATAAAAATAAAAAAAGTTAACTGTGACTTTTTATCTCACAATTCTGACTTTTTTCCTCGGATTTCCATGATACGAACTCATGATTCTAACTTTTCCAGAATTGCATGGTATAAACTCACAGTTGTGAGTTACAAAGTCTAAATAGCGGGATGTAAACTTGCAGTTGTCAGAATTGTGAGGAAAAATAGTCGTAAGCTTATTTGTCAGAATTGCAAGTTTATATCTTGTAATTCTGACTTTGTAACTCACAACTGCAAGTTTATATAATGCAATTCCAAGAAAAATGTCAAAATTGCTACTTTGCATCAGCAATTGTGAGAAAAAAGTCAGAATTGTCTTTTTTAGGTTTATTTCTCAAAATTGCAAACTTACATCTCATAATTCTGTCTTTCTCAGAATTCTCGCAGTTTTTTTTCTTGCAATTGCGAGTTTATATCACGAGATACTGATTTTAAAAATCTCAACTGTGAGGTTATATAACACAATTCTGAGAAAGAAAGTCAGAACTTCAGAACTACAAGTTTATCTCACAATTCTGAGAAAAGTATCAAAATTGCTAGTTTGCATTAGCAATTGTGAGAAAAAATCAGAATTGTTAGAAAAAAAGTCATAAGGTTTATGTCTTAGAAATGAGTTTATACATCGTAATTCCAAATTTCTCAGATTTCTCACAATTTCTCTCAATTCTGAGGTTTTTTTCCTCACAATTTTGAGCATGTTATACTGACTATAACTCACAACTGTAAGTTTATATCTCACAATTCTGAGAAAAATGTCAAAATTGCTAGTTTGCATTAGCAATTACCAAAAAAAAGTCTGAATTCTAAGATAAAAAGTCGCAATATTATACACATTACTGTTAAGTTTGGGATCAGTAAGATTTTTTTTTTTTTTATGCTTTTAATTTTTTTTTTTAGCTCTTACCAAGGCTGTATTTTTAAAAATACAGTAAATCATAATGTTGTGAAATAATATTATATTTTAGACAAAACGGTTTTCTATATGTTTTAATGGTAGATATTCCCATGATAGCATCGCTGAAATTTCAGCATCATTACACCAGTCTTCAGATCCCATGAGATCATTCTAATAGACTGATTTGTTTCTCAAGAAACATTTCTTATGATTATCAATGTTGAAAACAGTTGTGCTGCTTAATGTTTTTTGGGGAAACTGGTTAATCCTACCCCAAACATAAACGGTAGTATATGTTCTTACTCAGAAGTCAAACTATATCATGCAGTACAGAATTAATCGAGAGCCTTTCATCCTGTCTCGTGTGTTTCAGGTCGTCCACTATGACCCATGCAGAGGAGGAGCCGGCCAGTGGAACAGCCTGTTTCGCTTCAAACACCTCGCCACAGGACATTACCTTGCGGCAGAGGTGCGTATTCCACATTTACATTTACAGTCGTCCCCGGAACTCATCCAGTTTCTCTTTTCTCCTTGTTTTGCATAATTCAGTTATTGTTAAAGAGATGTTTACTATATGGTTTGAGAAATTGTGGTTTGTGTGGATGCCTGTGGTTTACGTTTATTTGCATGCTGCACACATGAAGTGTTTCCTAGAGCCGTACACTCACTAGGGTGTCAGTTGGGTGACTTTAGCTGCATTTAAACTCACACCGGAATCAATACAGAATCAGAATGAGCTTTATTGCCTTGTATGTTTACACATACTAGGAATTTTTTGTAGTGACAGCAGCTCCACAGTGCATAACAGTGCAGACCAGACACGATAACAGACAATAAAAAGAACAATATACAATTATACAAGACAGACAATGTGCAAAATAACAATAACTTTACAATATACAAAATAAACAAGTTACTATGTACAAAAGGTGCAAATTTGAAGTTTAAATAAGTATGTGTGTTAAATAAATAACTGGATAAGTGAATGTATAATAGTGCTATGTGTTTCACGTTTATTGTGAAGTGTTCATGAGACGGATTGCTTGAGGGAAGAAACTGTTTCTGTTCCTGCATATTTAGATAATGTGTTACACATACAGTAACACAGTAACACATTATCTAAATGCTGATATCAGAAGAATGTCAGAATGTATTAGCAGTTCATGATGCTAAAAATTCAGCTTTGAAATCACAGGAATAAATTCCATTTTAAAATAAATTTTAAATAGTAAAAATATTTGCTGTACTTGCTGTACTAAGTAAATGCAGGCTTTGGTGAGCAGTAGAGTCTTCTTTAAAAAAAAAAAACAAAAAAAAAACTTACTGTCCAAAAATTTTTGACTGCTGGTGTATTCAAATAGAAAATAGCTATTTTAATTTATTATAATTTACAATATATAATTATAATAATTTATATTAATATTATAATGTATATTAAATATAATATATTATATATATATATATATATATTGTATATTAAAATATAATCAAATAGAAAACTATTTAGAAAATAACATAATATATACTGTAATATAATAATTTATAATAATATTTTAAATTATATTATAATATGATATAAATATTACAATTTATCATAATATTATAAATATGCTAAAAAAATCAGCTTTTGAATTTTAAAATATATTTATATAGAAAACAGTTATTTTAAATAGTAAAATATTTCTGAATTTTACTGTTTTTGCCATACTTTGGATCAAATAAATGCAGGCTTGGTGAGCACAAGAGACTTCTAAAAAAAAAAAACAAAAAAAAAACACAAAAAAAAAATTCACAGAAATTTGACTGTCCAAAACATTTTGGCTGGTAGTGTATGAAAATAGAAAATGGCTGTTATTTTAATGTATAATAATTTATAATGTATAATTATAATAATTTCTAACAATATTATAAATATGCTAAATAAATATGTAAAAAAAATCAGTTTTGAAATCACAGAAATAAATTGCATTTTATATAATATAATCAAATAGCAATTGTTATTTTAAATAGTTATTTTAAAAATATATTATTTTAAAATATATTTGAATCAAACTAATGCAGCTTTGGTGAGCAGAAAAGACCTCTTTAAAAACATTTAAAATCTGACTGTCCTGGTAGCGTATTAAAATTGAAAATGGCTATTTTAATGTATAGTAATATTTCACAATATTGCTGTTTTATGGTTTTCGTGATCAAATAAATGCAGTGTTGGTGAGCATAAAAGACTTTTTTTCCCCAAAACATAAAAAATGTAATAAATTTCAAGTCCATATGACTTCATTTAAGTCTTCTAAACTATAAAAGATCAACCTCTTAACAATAATAGGTGTATCATTATTTTCTATAGTTTTGAGAGTGCATAAGATGGGCTGCAGGTGGCAGTCTTCTCAATGTTATTGTCACAGTGGTGTAGAATCAGTCACAGCCATCCACTGTGCACAGGGCAGACAGAGGGGTTGTTGTCTAAGATAGAAAATGCTGAAAGAACCCCCCCCTTTGTGCTTTTGTGAACACTTCTACTTCTGTTTCAGGTGAATCCTGATTTCAAAGACCGTAATGACAGTATCAGCACCAAAAACGAGGTAAGTCGGACCTCACTTGGATGCCAGCCCATGTGAACTAGGCCTGGAATCTAAGTTCCACAGAAGTTCCTTTTCTCATTCACCAGAATTCCGCACATTTTTTGCCCCACGCATAGTGACAGATGTTTGTGGTCTTTATCTAGGCATGTCTGTTTGATAAAACATCGATGTGAGACTCTAATCGCATTCGCTGATTGTGTTGGACTTGATGAAGTTTTTGCGTCTGTCTCGCTCTGCTGAAGTAAACACAGTCTACACAGCATTGCGGCTCAGCCCAACTCTCCTGCACAACTTCGCTATTACGTAATCCGTTTCTCTCCCCTCCTTCACGCTGCAACAGACAGACTCGCGCAACTCCCGTCCTCCTACTCTCCGGAGAACGTTTTTTTCCCTTCTGCCTGTATCTCTCACTGCACCTTTCCGCTGTATTAGCATTCTGCTTCGGCAGCCTCGCAGACAAACACACTCGCACACGCGCGCAGAGGGGGCTCCTTACATAATGTCTGAAACTGGGGGTGCCCCGTGAGAGTCAGGCAGACGTGCTGTCTGCTTCAGTGGAGGAGTGAGTCAGAGGAGCTGCAGAGAGTCAGAGCAGAGGAGAATATATAATGCTACTCTCCAAATAGCCCTCCATCAAAAAGCTCTGGTGAAAACAGTCTGTGCCACAGATGCAGTCCTGCATAATTTCCTCACTGTAGATGACCTCTGGGTTTTTTCTCTGGATTTTTATTTTAATTTTTTTTTGCGAAGTCTACTTGAGCTGAGACCATGGTAGGGATTGCAGGTGCAGAGCTGTCGATTAACAGTTTTCAGGCTTTTAAAAACAAGCAAAAATGTGTTTACGGTAGTGCCATGGAACTCAATGAATGTTAAAAATACATTCTTTTATGGAAATAGAGCCACAAGGCATAAACATTGTAAGTTTCAACATGAGATTAGTGTGGTCAAATTGCTTACACCAGCACAGAACTTTAACTAAAATAAGTTACATATTTCTGCTTTTTTGACATCCATTGTAACAGCATTACTGTAAAAAGATTTATTTTATTTTATTTTATTTTATTTTATTTGTAGTTTTTGTTTAAATTAGTTTTTATTTTTATGTAAATAAATATTAAATAAATAAATATTTAACGAAACTAAGAATTGCATATTTTTGCTTTTCCTTTTTATTTTTGACTGCATTACTATAAATAGATTTATTATTTTATTTTATTTAATTTTTAGTTTTTGTTATTTTAGTATTTAAGATACTATTGTAGATTAAATTAATTTGTATAGTTCGTAGTTTAATTTTTTTAAAATGTAAATAAATATTAAATTAACAAATTATTAAATAAAATAAATAAATAAATATTTAACAAAAATAGGAGTTGAGTATTTCTGCTTTTAAATAGAATTCCATTGGAACTGCATTACTATAAATAAATGTATTTTATTTTATTTATTTTATTTTATTCTATTTCGTTTTCAGGGGGACAGTTTTAGTTAATTTAGTATTATAGAGATGCTATTGTAGTTTTTGTTTAAAATAGTTTTTATTTTTATGTAAGTAAATGTTAAATTAATAAATTATTAAATAAATAAATTAATTAAAAATATATTTTTTTAAACCTAAATAAGAGATGCAATATTGTAACTTTTATTTATTTATTTATTGAGGACAGTTTTTGTTATTTTAGTGTTATTGAGATACGATTGAAGTTTTTATTTAAAGTAGTTTTTATTTTTATTTAAGTAAATATTAAAATAATAAATTATTAAATAAAAAATAAATAAAAATAAGAAATACAATATTGTAAATATATATTTACATTTAATTTAATTGTATTTTTATAATTTTTTGTTTTCCATTTTTGTTAATTAATTAAATTAATTCCATTTAGTGATTTTTGCTGTGTTTGTCATTTCTGTTAGCTTTTGGGTTTTTTTTTTATGTCTACAGTATATTGTTTTGTTAATTTTTATTTCAGTTTTAGTTTTTGAGTTATTTTTATACATCAGTGAGAAACATTTGCTTGGCAACTGACTAAAATATAATAAATTTAGGATTTTTTATACTGTATTTTATTTTATTTGTGTTAATGTTGGAATTTTATTCCAAGACCAAAAAACGTTTTTTTTTGTTTTAAGGTTTTAATTTTAGTTTGAAGTCTTACCCTGAATATTTTTCATGTAAAAATAATGAAAGAAAACTCAGAAATTCAGAAAAAATTACATGCAGTAACCCATAACCCTAAATTTGTACTTTTAGAACCAGTTATAATTGGGCAGTTCATGCCGACTCATATGTGGGTTTTATACACCAATGTGACCTTCCCCTGTCTCTCTGTGCAAACCTCAGACCAACACAGACACTTCGTACTCTAAAAAGAAGTGGCAGGCTGACAAGATCCCTTACATCCTTGTTGCGGTGCCCCACGGCAATGACATCGCCTCTCTTTTCGAACTGGATGCTACCACCTTACAGCGGGCAGACTGCCTAGTTCCCAGGTTAGATCCTGTACACCAAAACGACTTCTAATCATAAAATCCATGAAATTAGAATGAAAAACAGTTAAATTTAGATTTACATTTATTTGTTTGCAAACCCTTTTATCCAAAATGAGAAACGCTACATGCAAACTACCCTAAAGAGGTGATAGAAATAAGCTCCAAAATTGGCTGGAAGTGCAAGCTAAGAGATGTAGGTGTGAAAAAGCAGCAGTAAGGGTTTGAAAGGGAGTAATGATTGTAAAGCAAGTGCTCCCAATGCATTCAAGTGCTCACGAAGCCTTTTTAGAGCAACCATTTAGATTTTAAAATATACTTATGAAACAATTTGTCCAGATTAGTTTTTATTGAAGTCCCCATTAAGTGCTGTCGAAGGACTAGGAGTCCACACTCTAGCTGAAAAATCAGTCATGAGTTTGATTCCTTGAAAATATCTACATTTCTTTTTTTAGGAACTCGTATGTGAGACTCAGGAACTTGTGCACAAACACTTGGGTGACCAGTACTAACATTCCCATCGATGTTGAGGAGGAACGACCCGTTATGCTCAAGGTTGTTAATTTCCTTCCATTTTTATTTGATGAAAAACTTATCAATGAAAGCTTATGTAATTCCTCTGTTTATTCCAATAGATCGGCTCCTGCCAAATGAAGGAGGACAAGGAGGCATTTTCCATTAATTCTGTTCCCCTATCAGAGGTCCGAGATTTGGACTTTGCCAATGATGCCAACAAGGTTCTGGAGTTGTTTGTGCATGTATTGGCGATGAGCAATTTCCCAATAGCAAATGAACGCAGGTATACGTCACACTAACTGAAGTCCTTTGAATTTGTTAAAGGCATTTACCAAAAAATATAATTCTGTTGTTAATTACTCACCCAAGTTTATTCTAAACCTGTAAGACATTTGTTCATTTTCAGAACACAAATTAAGATATTTTTGATGAATCTAAGAGCTTTCTAGACGTTTCGAGGCCTAGAAAGGTAGTAAGGACATCAACCTTAATTTCATGAAGCTACGAGAATACTTTTTGTGCTCAAAGAAAACAAAAATAATGACTTTCACTTTATGAAAGAATTTGTCCTCTTCTGTATCAATCTTCAAGGTTTGAAACTTTAGAGGTTTTTTGCACACAAAAATTATTTTTGTAGCTTCATAAAATTAAGGTTGAACCACTGATGTCACGTGGACTATTTTATGTCTTTACTGCCTTTATAGACCTGGGGACGTTTCAGTTGCATTGCTGTCTATACAGCATCAGAAAGCTCTCGGATTTTATCAGAAATATCTTAATTTGTGTTCTGAAGATGAATGAAGGTCCTACAGGTTTGGAACGACATGAGGGTGAATATTTAATGACAGACTTTTTATTTTTGGGTGAACTGTCCCTTTAAAGTGTGGTGGTCACGACAGACGTTTTTTCGCACACTAGTGTTGTATATTATCAATAATGTAGAGAGATGTAAAGCACAGCTCAGGGAAGTAAAATGAGATCAGTAATATCCATTCATACTTATTCTTATGTTTTTAAGGTTTATTATTAAGCTCTTGGAGGATCTGATCTTCTTTGTGTGCGATGTGGCGAACAACGGACAGGACGTGCTGTCTGTGGTCATTTCAAACCCCAACAGAGAGAGGCAGAAGCTCATGAGAGAGCAAAACATCCTGGCACAGGTTTGCTCAAACAGTAAACACTTTAAAGGGGTCATCGGATGCCCAATTTCCTCAAGTTGATATGATTCTTTAGGGTCTTGAAAAGTCTATAACATACTTTGGTTAAAACTTCTCAATGGCAGTGTAAAACAACACCCTTTTTACCGTCAAAAACAGCTCTGTTCACAGTGACCTGTTTCTGTGCATGTCCCTTTAAATGCTAATGAGCTCTGCTCACCCCGCCCCTCTCTTCCATGGGGTGACGAGCTGTTCTCTTAGAGACTGTAATCTTAAGCCGCAGAACATGCTATCTAGCACATCATTAGAAAAGGCGATTGCAAAGACTTATAAAAAACCCTTTTATTCACTTCTGCTGTAGGTGAAGTTGGATCTTGATTTGCACAAACATTTAGGCAGATCAGAAGACACTTTTCCTTCAAAAACTAAAATAATCCTCTGCGTCTTCAGCGGCTCAGATGTCGGGAGTAAATGACGACTGCTAGGATGATTTTTACATCCAACAACAAAACACCTCAATGGCTTAGAAGACATTCTTGTCTACCCCTGCTAAGGCGTTGAAACAATGGCGGACTATTCACAGCTCACTCAGGGGGGGTCTACACTGTATAGTCATAGGAGGGGCCTGTGCAGACTACATCATTCTGCCAGGAATCTCAGAACAGCCTGATCTGAAAAAGTGATTATTATTATTGGGGATTTAAAAAAAGCACTGGGTAGATTTTATCATTATAGGGTGGTTGTGTACACACACTGCCAACACACATTTATGTTCAAACTACATGTAAAAGTGAATTTTGCATCTGATGACCCTTTTTAGAATCACAGATTCCATGGCAGATTTTTCACTCTTGATTTTTACGTTTGCAGATTTTTGGAATTCTCAAAGCCCCATTTTCTGACATTAAAGACTCATCCATGCCGAAGCTGGAAGATATGGGAGAGCAGCGCAACGCTCTGTTTAAGTACATGCTACAACTGTGTTACAGACTTCTGCGCCATTCCCAACAAGATTACCGCAAGAATCAGGCAAGGAACATCTTCAGTTATCAGTTCAACTTACTAGGGTTGTCCATTAGACTAATACACGTGTCATCTTTTCCACAGGAGTACATAGCCAAGAATTTTTCCATCATGCAAGCTCAAATCGGCTATGAGATCTTGGCCGAAGACACAATCACTGCTCTTCTGCACAACAACCGCAAGCTGTTAGAGAAACACATCACTGCACGTGAGATTGAGACCTTCGTCAAACTTCTACGCAGGAACCGAGAGCCCAGGTCTGACCCAGAGATTTAGACATGCACTCAAATGTTTGGCATTAAAGGGATATTTCAGCCAAATCACCCTCATGTCGTTCCAAACCCTTAAGACCTTCGTTCATCTTCAGAACACAAATTAAGATATTCTGGATGAAATCCAATAGCTTTGTGACCATGCATTGACAACTATGCTACTGACAAGTTCAAGGCCCAGAAAGGTCATTCAACCTTCAACGCTAACTTAATAAAGCTACAAGAATACTTTTTGTGCTTAAAGAAAATGAAATAAATACAGCTGCAAGCAGCGATTACTAGGGTTCAAGCCCTTTAGGTATTTAAACACATAAGAAAAAAGACATTACATATTATTTAGAATGCCTGTAACCACCTAAATCAATTATTAAAAAAGCATCTTTGTAAAATCCAGGTGATTTACCATAGAAATATGATGTTTTTATAACATTTATGACTGTTATAGTGCCAACTTTGCATGCTTGTTTAGAATCCCCCTTAAATCCTTTTAACCAGTACTGTACATTTCGATTTGATTTTTGCATTTGATACATGTGCTGTTTTTACATTGGTTAGTGGTGGTCTCATAGTAAACTCTGTATTTTATTGTGCATTTTTGCCCAGGTTTCTGGATTATTTGTCGGATTTGTGTGTCTCCAACAAAACAGCCATTCCTGTCACTCAGGAGCTAATTTGCAAATTCATGCTGAACCCCACCAACGCAGACATCCTCATCCAGACCAAGTGAGATCCGCTCTATGCTGCCTGCTGAGATAAGCTATATAACCATGACTTAATTATAGGATGAAACTGTAATAGTGACAAGGTCATTTTGCATTTATGTTAATATATATGATGGGGTTTGTGTTTCCTTAGAGTGATCCCACACACAGAGAACTCTCTGGAGTCATCTTTAATCCAGGAGGATGGTGATGATGAAGAGGTTTGGCTGTACTGGATTGATAACCACAAAGAGCCTCATGGGAAGTCCATCCGACACCTGGCCCAGGATGCCAAGGATGGACAAAAGAGTGATGTTGACATTATCACCTACTACAGGTGAGAGTTCGGTCACATCTTTGGAAGATTATTTTATTTTATTTTATTATTTAAATTTTTATAGAATTTTTTTAAATATTTACATTTTTATATATATATATATATATATATATATATTTTTTTTAATGTATTTTCTATTTTTTATTTTATTATATATTTTTAATGTGTTTTCTATTTCATCTTACTATTTCTTATTTTATTATATAGTTTAACATTTTTATTTATTTATTTATTTATTAATATTTATTTTATTTAATTTTTTTTATTAATTAATTCATATATATATATATATATATATATATATATATATATATATATATATATATATATATATAATATTAATTTTATTATTTATTTTATTTTATTTTAAGCAGGTTCCTTCATTCATTTTAAACTGGAGTGCATTTGAATGTTTATCCTTTCGCAGGTGTCAACTCAATCTTTTCGCTAAAATGTGCCTGGACCGCCAGTATCTGGCCATCAATCAGATTTCCAGTCAGCTTCCAGTTGATCTAATCCTGCGCTGCATGTTTGATGACTGCCTGCCTTACAACCTGAGAGCCTCATTTTGTCGTCTTATGCTGCACATGCATGTGGACCGCGACCCGCAGGAGGCCGTGGTGCCTGTTCGCTATGCACGTCTTTGGACTGAGATACCCTCCAAAATCTCTGTCAATGAGTAAGACGGAAAACCACTCGTTGCCACTGGTGCTTTTAGTGTTATGTGGCTTTATTTATAAGATTGCTTTGTGTTGTTTGGCTTGTCTAAATGTACTTTGGTGAACAGGTATGACTATGAGTTCAGAGACACATCCAGAGAGGAGATGAAGAAAAAGTTTGCCCCTACGATGCATTTTGTGGATGAATATCTCAAAGATGTGGTCAGCCAGCCTGATCCCTTTGGAGATAGAGAGAAGAATGAACTGACCCTTGAGGTGAGATGATGTTTGGGTTTATTAATGGTTTTCACACATGCAATCTTCCATCAATGTGGACAGAACACTGTAAATACGCTGATATTGTGTCCTGCTCTATTATCCAGCCAACACCACTACTGAATTTACAGTGTGAAAAGTACAGCCTGGCCAGGGTAGCCAATTCCAGAACAAATGACTCATAAGCTTTTTTTTTTTTTTAAATGATTCAGATTGATTCAAATAGTGTGATCAGTGTAGTCAGTGAATCACTCTAAAGAGTCGATTCTTCATAGTGAATCAAAACCATACAAGAACAAATTGTGTAGTCCTGTTCTCAAACTGATGACTTTTACAGGCTTTTATTAATGATACAGATTTGTTCATGTAGCATGACTAGTATATCACCATAGTTAGGAGTAGTTTCCTTTTAGTAGATTAAAATCGCAGCATGACCAATGTAGTCCAATTCCCAAATGAATGCCATTTAAAAGCAGTTTTTTTATTATCAAATTTATCTTTACAGCGCAAATGGTGTTGTCCAATTCCTGGACTAATAATTAATCTAATAAGCTGCTTTTTTTAGTGAATAAAATCCATTAATAGATTGATTAGTCCAACTGATTCCCAAACAATTGAGTTGGTTCTTTGTACTGAATCAGAATCATACAGTGTAAAGAGTGTAGTTCAGTTCGCAAAACCTAACTCTTAGAGTATAAGTTTTGATTGATTTATTTATTTTTTTTTATTGAATCAAATCCATCCATACTACATGACTGCTACAGTCCAGTTGATTCCTGAACGAATGGTTCTTTTTAGTGAATTAAATTCGTCCATACAGTCTGTCTGGTATATAGTAGTCAACATTTGAAGTGGATCAAAAAAATATACTGTAGTCCTATTCTTGAACTAGTCACTATGATCAGCTGCTTTTTAATGAGTTTTATCCATCTTTTAAGTGTGACTGGTGTAGTCCAATCAATTCCTGTGCAAATGACTCTAAAGATTTGGTTCTGTTTAGTGAATCAAAATTACAGAATGACAAGTGTGGTTTGATTCCAAAATGAATGAGGTGGGATTTTTTTTGTGAATCAGTTCATCCATACAGCCTGACTGGTAAAGTCCAACCGATTCCTGAGTGATTGACTCTGTTAGTGATTCAAAATTACAGCACATCCAGTGTAGTACAATTTATGATAATCAGTTAAACTGATTCCCGAACAATTGAATTGGTTCTTTGTTTTTGAATCAAAAACATAAAACTCTAAGAGGGTAGTCCTTATGAGCCAGTTCTTTTTAGTTAATCGATCACATGGAGCTTGTGACTCACTAATGTTGTACTTCATGCTTGTGTGTCTGTTTTTTTTATATTTGTGTGCCAAGTTTGATGTTTTTCCTGAGTGTATTATGTGATGTGTCCAGAGGACAGAGCAGAGCAGATTGGCTGCATTAGCTCAGAACAGAATACTAATGATTCATTCTCTAACGCTTTGAATTTTAATGGCTTTTCCTCTGTCTGCCGCTCTAACAGGTGGTCCACCTGGCACGTAACCTGGTCTACTTTGGCTTCTACAGCTTTAATGAGCTGCTGTGCCTCACGCGCACCCTGCTGGCCATCCTGGACATTGTCCAACCCACTTCCTCGTTTATGTTCAAACTCAACAAGGGCCCTGAGGGAGGTGAGACCCCATTTTAAAGCTGTCTGTTTTCCAAACAGTAATGCTTCTTCAGTGTTTGTTTTGCGAGATAATAGCTGCTTGTCCTTGAGGCGGTGTAACACTTCAGGCTGTGTTTGTGTAGGTAATAATGTCATGCGTACCATCCACGGTGTGGGTGAGATGGTGACTCAGATGGTTCTGAGCAGAGGCTTGATGATGTCCCACTGTCTCCCTGATGCTCAGCCAATCCACGGAAAGCAAATCTGTCTCCCTGACAACGAGAACGTCATGGTGATGGACACCAAGCTCAGGATTATTGAGATTCTGCAGGTGATGCCCTTATATGAACTAAATTTTTCAGTTATGCAACACAAAACTCACAAAAGTTTGTGTCCTCCACACTGTGATGAAGAAAGTTTTGGAGGTTGTGTTAAATGTTAGCATTCTTTTTCATTTCACCTATTCTGTTTATAGTTCATTCTGAATGTGCGTCTGGATTACCGCATCACCTATCTGCTGTCTATCTATAAAAAAGAGTTTGGCGACCAGACTTTGGATGCTTCTGTTTCTGTGGCAGAAGTTCCTGTCATGGCTGGTGAGAGTTTCATGACGTACAGTAATATAAATTAATTTTCAACCACATCATGCAGCTGATTAGTTCGTTTGTGATTCAAGGGTATGTTTAAATATTACTGTTGTATGTTCTAGAGCCAAACATTGAGGAGATTGCAGAGAAAGCAGAGAATATGTTTTCAGGAAGGTGAGAGAATGAACAATTGATACTTGAATCACTTTCAGCACTGATGCTGCTTTTTTAACAGATTCAGGATCAGTCAGACTGTCTATACAATAGTTCTGTGAAATATTGTTAACATTTGGAATAACTTTTTTTCTGTTTTCATATATTTTAAAACGTGGTTTATTCGTATGATGGCAAAGCTGAATTTTCAGCAGCCATTACTCCAGTCTTCAGTGTCACATTCAGAAATCAATCTAATACTGTATGTTGATTTCCCAACACAATAAACTCTCTGCTAGATTATATTTTAGTAATTTACCAGCCCACATTTTAAAGGGCGTCCTGGGTATTAAGACCTGTATGGCTTAATATCATGTAAATGATGTCTCTTACTAAAATATGTAGTAGAAAACCCATTAAAGAGTTACGTTATTCAAAAAATCCACATTGTTTTATACATATTTTTGACTATGGGGGCACCATTATTTAGATGAGGTGAATTGGTTACACTTGGTGATCTACTGGTGCTACTGTTGCTGTTTTTACCTTAACTCGGAAAATAAAATATGATGCCACAGCTACTGAAAGAGCTTACAGGTGGCGATAGATATAAGCGTAGGCTTAAACCACATGCCGTACTATCAGTTTTTCCTCACAAGGAGTCTAAATGCCCCCGGATATCGAGTGAAATCCGTGCTGAGAAACAGTGGCTGCGGCATCTCGACAAGCGTTGGCATGTTTACATCCTGCCAGGATGGCATCTAGCATTTCTTGTCTCTGCCGTTTGTAAGCTCTTTCAGTAGCTGTGGTCTCCTAAAAGGCATCAGGGCTAAAGTAGAGAGAACAAAGATGCAGGTCTTTTGGAAATTTTATTCGTCCACAGACATCTTTCCATTCCTTTCACCTACTCTTATTGCTAGAAAAGCAGTAAAGATTGTTTCTTTTGTTGCCCATTGAAATGTGGCATTGTATCAGTATTTTATTTTTTCTGGTTTTGTATTCTGAGTTGTGTTGCAATAAAAATAGCAACAGGTAGTGCCAGTAGCTCACTGAGTGCAACCATTTCATGTAATCGAAATAATGGCGCCCCCCATAGTCCAAAATATGTATAAAACGATGTGGATTTTTTAAACTGTAAATCTTTCATGGATTTTCTACTACATTTTTCTGTAAGAGACATCATTTACATTATATTAAAGGAGTAGTTCACTTCCAGAAGAAAAATTTACAGATAATTTACATCCCCTTGTTATCCAAGATGTTCATGTCTTTCTTTATTCAGTTGTAAAGAAATAGTTTTTTGAGGCAAACATTTCAGGAATGTTCTCCATATTGTGGACTAATATGGTGCCCGCAAATTTGAACTTCCAAAATGCAGTTTAAATGGAGCTTCAAAGGACTGAAGGAAGGACAATTTTGAAGTTGGAGGAGAAAACAAGATGGGAGTTTTTTTTGACATACACTAACTGAAATGAACCGGAATACAGAGTTCACGCAGAGCTAGACGAGTGTTTGAGGTTAAAAAGTATATAAATTGTACATTTTTTTTAGAAATTAGCCCATCGTTTTGCTAGATAAGATCCTTCTTTCTCAGCTGGGATCATTTAGAGCCCTTTAAATCTGCGTTTATACTGCATTTTGAAAGTTCAAACTCGCAGGCACCACAGAAGTCCACTATATGGAAACATTCCTGGTAAGCCCTTTATGTTATGATTGGCTTCATTACTGATTCAGATCTTGTGTTGTTGTGTTCACAGCGCTAAGGAGAGGAGTTCGGTGGACCTTGATGATGAAGGCGGTCAGACGTTTCTGCGGGTGCTTATTCACCTCATCATGCAGGACTACCCCCCGCTGGTCTCCGGCTCTCTTCAGCTCATCTTTAAACACTTCAGCCAGAGAGCTGAAGTTCTGCAGGCCTTCAAACAGGTCTCACTCTTACCCATTCTAATGACTTCTTAATAATGTTTTCAGTCTATCACTGGTTGTTACATGGTCTGCCAATTAATGGCGGTGTTTGTTTTGCAGGTCCAATTGCTGGTTTCTGAGGAGGATGTGGAGAATTATAAGAAGATTAAAGCAAGCTTGGACCAGCTGCGTCTGACAGTGGAGAAGTCAGAGCTGTGGGTCGAGAAGAGTGGGGGTTACGGCAATGAAGACATTGCTGAGAATCAAAACAAAGAGCAGAATTTGGAGGTGCGCAACTACTAGCAGCAGAAACACTGCAAGCATATTGCTAAATTATACAGCAGCAGATCTGCTTCCCCACCACAGTGCATTGCGAATACAGGAATGAGAATAAACTGACCATCTTATAAGACTTTTTGATACAGCTATTAATGTTTTTTGATTTAGTTTTTTGAACTTTGTGACCCTTGACTAATAATTTAGTCTTAATAATTAGAAATTGACTAACGTTTTATTATATACTGTAAATGATAATAAACCATATTACCAATATTAGTAATTAAATGTGAGCCCCATCCCATATGTGTAGCAATAGCCAAAAATACATTATATGGGTCAAAATTTAAAAAAATTCTATTATGCCAAAAATCATTCGGATATTAAGTAAAGTTCATGTTCGATGAATATATTTTGTAAATCTCCTACCGTAAATACATAAAAACAAATTTTTGATTAGTAATATGCATTACTAAGAACTTAATTTGGACAACTTTAAAAGCGATTTTCTCAGTATTTTGATTTTTTATTTTTTTTTGCACCCTCAGATTCCAGATTTTCAAATATTTTTGGCCAAATATTGTCCTATCCTAACAAACCATACATCAATGGAAAGCTTATTTATTCAGCTTTTCAAAGAAATTGTCACTTATGACTGGTTTTGTGGTGAAGGGTCACAAATAATCATAATGCACAGTATACTTTTTATCCTTGTAGTTTTGTAATGATTTTTGATAATCGTTTTGTTATTATTGTATGTAGTTGTTAACTAAACTACTAAAAATGAAACTGAAAAAAGTCAAAGCTAAATAGGAAAAAAAAAAAAAATATATATATATATATATATATATATATAAACGAATAATAAAATGACAAAATCATATAACAAAATTACTAAAGCTTAATTTACAATTAAAAACCAAAATTTAAAAAACAAAAAAAGCTCATTTCAAATATTATATATAATATAATATATATTGTAATATTAATATGTAGTACTAAATAATACTAAAAAGTAAATAAAACTAGTAAATAATACTGCAAAATTAATAAAGCAGAAATAAAGAAATTAATGGTACTGCATATTTGTTATGAGACACTTAAAGAAAATTCATGTGTATCAGTATCGGTCATAGATGAGCAATATTGGTGGTTATACTTGACTGAGTGTAAATTTTCGTTTAATTGTGGTTTACAGGAAGCAGGCATCTTGAGTCCAGTGCAGGATGGGAATAATAAACCTCAAATAGACAGCAATAAAGCCAACAACTACAAAATCGTCAAAGAGGTGGGAACTTTTTCACACAATGTTCCTCAGCTCCAAAGATTAAAAATATTCAAGGTAGTGTAAAAAAACTTGTGTCTGCTGTTACACAGATCCTGCTGAGTCTCAGTAAACTGTGCGCCCCTGCTAAGAAGATTCGTGTGCAGCAGCAGAGGCTGCTGAAAAACATGGGAGCTCACACTGTGGTGCTGGACCTCCTCCAGATCCCATATGAGAAGGTTTGTGAACGTTCTTTCAATGTTTATACGATCAGTTCAGTATTTTGTAGATTCCACAACCAGGCACTAGCAGAATTTGTTCATCATTTCAGAAGATATTTAACCATAGTACTATAAAATGACTCAATATTTATCATATTGAGATCCTTACACTGCCAAACTCTTGCTGCTCCGTCTTCAGGGGGACGAAAAGATGGACGAGATCATGAATCTAGCCCATACTTTCCTTCAGTACTTCTGCAGAGATAATCCTCAGAACCAGGCGCTGCTGCACAAACACCTCAACCTCTTTCTTACACCTGGGGTGCGTTTCACCACCGAGTTGATTTCAGCTGAGGATACTGTTAATGAGCATTACACATCCTTGCTATTAATAATGGATTATGGTGTATGATGATTCTGATGATATTTCATTTGATTCTCTTTTTGTTTCTCTCAGCTTCTTGAGGCAAAATCCATGTGCTACATCTTCAGGAACAACTACCACCTGTGCAATGAGATCAGTGACCGTGTGGTGCATCACTTCGTGCACTGCATTGAGACCCACGGCCGTCACGTGCAGTACCTGCGCTTCCTCCAAACCATTGTGAAAGCCGATGGCAAATACGTGAAGGAATGTCAATGCAAAGTCATGAATGAGGTGTGTGATGGAGATATGCACTTTAGATTCAAAGCCAAATTATATTTAGTCACAAAATTAAAATAGTCATAAAATTAAAATAATGTTTTTGCACGTATTTTAAAGTTATAATAATTCATAATATATTTTGAAAATAAAATTGTACTTTTATAAAAATCTATTTTTAAGTAACTTTACGATAGTTATCAATAATTTTGAAAATATTTGAATACTTATTCTTATATCATTTTCCACTAATTACACATTTAGACTTACATTTACATACACTACCACTCAAAAGTTTTTAAACAGTAAGATTTTTAATATTTTTTTTAAAGAAGTCTTTTCTGCTCACTAAGCCTGCATTTATTTGATCCAAAGTACAGCAAAAACAGTAACATTTTGAAATATTTTTACTATTTAAAAAAAAAAAAAAAACGTTTTCTATTTGAATATATTTTAAAATGTAATTTATTCCTGTGATTTCAAAGCTGAATTTTTAACATCATTACTCCAGTCACATGATGATAAAAAACATTAAAAATCTTACTGTTCAAAAACTTATGACTGGTAGTATAAGAGTGAATTTATGTGTTTTTAGAGCTAAATCAATCACTGTGTTTGTTTTGCTCCATAGCTGGTGAACGGAGGAGAAGATGTGTTGGTTTTCTACAATGACCGTGCCTCTTTCCCGGTGCTGCAAACTATGATGTCATCTCCGCGGGAGGAGAATGATGCTCTGGCATATCACATCACTCTGGTGGAGCTGCTGGCGGCCTGCACCGAGGGCAAGAACGTTGATACAGAGCTGAAGTGCAACTCACTTCTGCCGCTTGACGATATTGTCAAAGTGGTCACATACGATGGCTGCATTCCAGAGGTGATGGAACATTAACCCTACCTGAATGTTCTTGTGAAAAGCTCACCGTGGCATATTTGCAAAGTGCTAGAGCTGTTGATTATGTTGTAATTATGCTTTCTATAAGCTTTTTTAAGTTATCTAATGACATGTCAAATCGTTTGCTTGCGCTATTACAGTGAATCAGTTAATGAACTCTCAGAAACATATAGAAAATTGATCCTTACAAAAGAAATAGATGTTAAAAAACAGGCATGGCATCAGATGGAAATACCATAGTGCTTAGATATACAGTAGACTAAATACATAACTTTTTTTTAAAGTTTGAGGTCAGTCATTTTTTTAAATTAAAGAATTAGTTCACTTCCAGAACAAAAATTTGTTCTGGAAGTGAAAATGTTCATGTCTTTCTTTCTTCAGTCATAAAGAAAATATGTTACGCAAGACAAGACAATCATTTAAGGTTAAAAAGTATATAAACTTGAAAATCCTGTTTCTCGAGCACCTAATCGGCATATTAATCAAGCAGTGCAACATTGATAATAATAAGAAATGTTTCTTGAGCTCCAAATCAGCATATTAGCACTTTTTAAAATATATTAAAATAGAAAACAGTTTTTGATTTTATTATTACATATATATATGCTGATACGTGCCTCGAAAATATGTGTATCTATATATATCTATATATATCTATATATCTATATATATATATATATATATATATATATATATATATAAATTATATAATATATATATATATATATATATATATATATATATATACATTTTTATGTATGTAAAATGTTTGAAAGTCACTGCATTAGAAAAAAATAACAAACCAATAAAATAACTCAAAAAATAGGCTTGAAATTATAATAAATAAAATAATTTATTTATTAATAAAAATTAAAATTAATTAAAAATGTTAAATAAATCAATTTATTTATTTTAAATCAATCAATTTTTATTTTTAAAAAGTGTGGTTAAAATGTCCAAATACCTTTTAAATCAATCTATCCGCCTTATTATTCAATGCGGAAGTAAGTTGTTTTCTGGTAATGTGTTAGACTTCCAGTTCATTAGCCACTATAAGGAAATGACGAGAAGAATAATGAAGTTCAGTAAACGGTAAAACTGTTTGCACTACAAACCATTGTGTTCATAATTAAGATAGTACATTAAAATAATATGGTAAGACACACCAATTTGCAATGTCAAGCAGCAAAACAAGCTGTTTTGTAAAGCTAATAACAGCTAGAAGTGGATGAGACTGGAAGCCAGACACATTAAAGTTACAAATGGCCACACCCGCTCTTATGGGAAAAATAAGGCGGATACATGGTACTCAATGATTAGCAAGTACATATACCATGGTATTTACCAGGGACGCTTGGTAAATACATGGTAGTACCATGTCCAAAAGCTAGCCTTTTTGAGTATTGTTTTTGTGTCTTTTGCAGGTTAAAATCGCATATGTAAATTTCGTGAATCACTGCTATGTGGACACTGAGGTGGAGATGAAGGAGATCTACACCAGCAATCACATTTGGAATCTCTTTGACAATTTCCTTGTAGACATGGCTAGAGTGAGTTAACTGACACCAACTAACTTTCTCTCCGTTTTCCTCCCTTGCATAATATGCAGGCTTAAAGAGCTGTTTAGATCATCTGTGACTGATTTGTGCTTGCTATGTGGGTGCTGAGCATCCTGAACTGATGATGATGTTGTTGTTGTAGGTGTCTAACGGCCCCACAGACAGGAAGAATGCTGATACGTGCCTTGAAAAATACGTCACTGATACCATCATGGCCATCGTCAAGGGCTTCTTCGGGTCCCAGTTCTCTGTCAGCAACTCGAACCTGCAGGTAGCGCGATAGAGTTAAATCCACAAGTTCCTCACCTCATGACGTGAAGAGGAGATGTACTTCTCTTCCTGTGCTCTATGAATCAGTCATATTAATGTTGCATTACTTATGCTGGTTGACTGTGAGATATTTATATCTTTTCGTCAGGCCCATCAAGCAATTTTCATTAAGCTGCTGCAGTCTGCCTGCAGACTCTACAACTGCTCCTGGCTCAACTCCCTGCAGAAGACTAATATTGAGGGATGCATCAAAACCCTTGCTGACGTGGGTAAGTTTCACACCTGGCAGTGATGTGTCTGAACCCAAATATAATGGCGTCATGTGACAGAGGGTTTGAGAATTAAGTGTTGTTGTTTTTTTAGGTTGGTCGTGTATGGCAGCTTCACCATGACTAAATAAACCGCTTCCTGCTATTTAATCTTTGCTTTTAAATGTTAACCATCGTCCTTCAGATTTCCAAATGAAATCAAAAACTGAGCAATTTTAAGTTATTTAAAATGTTCAACTTTATTTTATATTTTTACAGTTTAATCAATATTCTGTTTATTAAATCCAAGTATGAATCTCATCAATTTTAATCTAACGTTACGTGGTCACGCGTCTACAATTTCTCCTCCGCTAAAACGCGGACGGGATCGCGGAGTCCATTCATAAAAACAGAATTTACTCTATAGCGCGGGATGCCGCAGAATTCGTCAATTTTTGGTTTAATAATTCAAAAGTAGGTCTCTCACTTAATTCGAATCGCGATATAGACTAGTGTCTGTGAATATTAAAACGCAACAAGACGGTTTAAATATGATTCCTCCATGTTCCGCTTGGCTCTGTATGAATGAATGGCGGAGACGCGGCTTTGTTTACTACACAAATAATGAAGCACACGTGACTCGCGGTTATTTTCGGCCTCTGCCTCTCATTATATGACGACATAAACGCATGAACTTAATCTCCAGAACTGCTGTGAGAGTCACTTCATGTAAATTTTACCGTTTCATTTGAGAAAATTAGCATCATACCGTAGTATATACACAAAAACTAACCGGCAAACTGTCAAAATAAAAGTACGGTTTAACATGTAACAGAAATGTTTTAGTCTTGTATTACTTTTGTACAGTATAATGTAGGTGTTTAAATATTCCTATTTCTGGCAAATTTAATTAAACCGTTAAATGCAGAAATTATAATAATAACAGAAATAACAGAAAAACTCTTGTTTGGCAACAAATAAAAAGGTTTAATTTAATTAATTTAATTTCATTAAAAATAAATATTTAATGCCTGTATTTGATTATCAGAAAATTAAAACACAAGAATTTCTGAAAAAAAAAAAAGAAAAAGATTGTAGGGCCCTATTGTTCAAAATGTTGAAATTGAGATTTTTTTGCTTATTTTTTCACTGAAATAAATGTTTTTGTTATTACACAGAGAGTAATGTACCGTACGGTTTGTAAACCCCCCAAACCTGGAATCCTAGGGGAATCACTGATTACTCACTCAAAACTCCCACAGATCATGTTTTCATGCCATTTTAAGCCTTCTTTTAAGTCTTCTCATTAATGCCATTATATTGTTCATTTAGATTGATTCACAAATGCACACAAACATGAGGCGGGATTTATCTTGTAAACTAATCACAGCCGAACACAACCAGTCATATCCAATCATAAAATGATGGAAGCATTGCCTCTCACATGACTTTCCCCTATTTATTCTTAGTTACCCCTCACCCCATGCATTAGGGGGTCTATTAAAACTCAATGAGCTCAGGGGAGGTGAGAGAGACGCAGACCCCCACTGTAATTTTACAATGACAGTGTTTCTTTAGAAAAACGAGTGATTTATACACTTTTTAATGTTTTGTATTTTGTAATGTTGGCGTTATTTTATTTTTTTAATACAATTTTTTTTTTTAATCATCCACTATTTTGAGGAAACACTCAAGGTAAAGGTAAATAAATTAGGACACATTTTTTACATTTTTCAAAATTGTCATTTTAAACCCTAGGTTAGGAAATGCTGGGTTATCTTGTTTCATGGGTTAGTTGTTAATTCTTGATCGTCAGGTTTCAGGATTCACGTTACATTTCTAAACCTTGGGTTAACATTCTTATTTGAAAAAATCATGCAGCCTGTACAATAAATAAATGAATAATGTATGAATAATAAATGTTATATCTGTGGAAATGTTCACAATAGTGTACTCTTGCTATAAACTGAAAAATACTATAAAAGCTATTATTCAGAACGAATCTGCTGCTTGGTTAGGAGGTTAGAGGCGTACATTTGAACTGTATCATAGCCTGTTGATCTATCCAGAGGGACATAAGCTAGCATACACTTGCTGCACGTCTTGTATAACATTCAAAAATGTCAATATCTGGGAATAAGAGAAGAGCAGACATATAAATTAATAATATAAATTGGACGACGCAAAAGAGAACTCAATTCAGTTTGGTTTTCTGAGTACTCTTTCGTGTCGCATGAATGGAGAAATACACACAAAATGATGCTGAATTGTCTGTTTTGATGAGTATTCGCGTAAACCCACTCGTTTACATCTTAGGTGAATGTAAACAGTTAGGAGAATATCAGACCTGTATCAGTACATTGCATCTGTGCATTCAGTTTTAAAGGGACAGCAGCCTAATTTAGTTGCTATTGTCTGTGGCATTGATCTTAATCAAGCAACAAAAAAAGACAGAAAATCACTCACTGCTCTTGACTGAATCACTTTAGTAGCCCCAATACAGATTACATATATATGTCATCTTGAAAGAATGAAGAATGTGGTCAACAAGTTATAAAGAATGCATTATTAGTCTATATAACTATTGGTATTTCCTTGAAAAGATTGTGTTTTTGTTTCTTTATGAGAAATTTCATTTCATTTTAATACAAAGGCAGGTTGTCTGTCACAGCAGTTAAATCTGTGTCTGTCATGATAAAACCTTAATATCAAACCTATACAGTGAGTTTGGTATTACGAATGAGTTACTAAAGAGGAGTCTGTTTTATGCACACTGTGCGAACAGTTGCGCTGCGCTCGCTTTTTCTACAAGGTAGGCTGCATTGTTCGTGCTATCTAAACATAAAAGGGGTCATCAAAAGTTTAGACACTATACCCATGATAAACAACGGAAAACAGACATTAGTCTGTTTGTGTAAAGATGCAATATCGCACTCCTGACTTGACAGGCGAATCTCGTTAAACCCATAAAGTGAAAGCCGTCTCACTTCAACTCAAAATTCCATTCCTGAAAATCATCGCTATCAACTTAAGATAGCCATAACTTTGGTTACGTTCAAGCTATGAGCTTGAACCCAGCTTTCATATGGTATCAAAACCTAAAAAACGTAAAATTTTACCAAGCGTTGGGTTTTTCTAGATCGCATTACATATGTTTAAAGTTTAACAAATTAAATGTATGAGAATGCATAAAGATTATAAATGCACATCTACCTCTAACCCTGTCTAGCTAAAAGCCGGGCCATCCCTATTCCAGTGGACCTGGATGGTCAGGTCAATGCCCTGTCGCTAAAAACGCACACCAGCATGGTGCAGCGTGCAGTGAAAGACTGGAAGCTCTCAACCCGTGGCCGACCCCGTAAAGAGCCCTTTGGTGCTCATGATTACCGGATCATTGAGAAACTACAGGTAACGTCACCTTTACATCCAAAACTCTCACTGTTATACAGCCACATAGTTGTTGGTTTATCAAGGCAGTTGACCAATCAGAATCAAGTCCTGTATATTCTGGAACATAAATTTGCATTTTGAAGACTATTAATCGTTTGCCAGCCCTACTAATTAGATAAGTGTGATGGTGTTTGTGCATTGTCTACGGCACTAACTTCAACTTTTAATTTGATGTTATGTGTATGTGTTTCAGGGAGTCGTTGTGTATCTGGAGGAGCAGTTTAGTCCCCAGGTGCAGGCAGAGTTTTCTGTATTAGTAGATGTGCTGCAAAGCCCAGAGATGCTGTTTCCTGAGTCTGCTCAGCTCCGCAGTGAGGATGGAGCCTTTATGTCTAAGTGAGACACGCACCCACATCAAACAAATTAAAACCGTGCGTCATCTGCGATGAATATATTAAACAGGTCCAGTGGCGGTGTTAAAAATAGCCGTAGGTATAGGTATGACATTATAAATCACTGAGAATTTCTGCTGTGGCTCCAAACATTTACGTCAGCAACACCCTTAACTGATTGTCTGTTGTATGTTTGCTTGGTAGAATGGTTTTGAAACATGTAAATGCCAATTTAAGTCTAACTGAAAATGTTCACGCTTATATATGTGTGTTGGACCTGGTTGTGCTGTGATTCGTATACCAGCAGTATCATATATGAGCTATAAAATGTGTTTGTTGTGAATGTGCCTGGGGTTCTGAGTGCCTTATATAAGCAATTATCTGAGGCTGAGCAAAATATACCTCAAAAATCACAGAAGGTCTGCGTAAGAGGTGTGATTATATAAATCTATACGACTAGGACGTAAAACACATTTCCTGTTTTATGTGTCACAGCTTGTTTAGACATTTAATTTATTAAAATTAAATGACTTTTGGAAAATTGTTGTGCAAAAACAATTCAAATTCTCAATGAATTGAAAACCATCTCAAACTGGCAACCTAATAGTATGTGCTAGTGTCGTCATGCTCCTAGGATGGAGCAAATGTGGCTTGCAAATCAATTGATTTTATTTACAGATATCAAATATATGGATTGATTACTATGTAGACTAATGTTCAAAAAGCTTGAGTCAGTACATTTGGATTCAAATAAGCAAAAGAAACAGTTTGTTACAAAAGGCTCCTGGAAAAAAATGTATCGCGGTTTATACAAAAAATAGTCAGCACCACAGCACATTGATAATAATAAATGTTTCTTGAACACCAAATCAGCAAATTAGTATGATTTCTAAAGGATCATGTGACACAGAAGACTAAAGTGGGCTGCTGAAAATTCAGCTTTGCCATCACAGGAATAAATTAGTTTTTAAAATATAATAAAATACAAGTTATTTTAAATTGTAGTAATATTTGCAATATTCTTGTTTCTACTGTATTTTAATCAAATAAACATAGCCTTGGTGAGCATATGTCTTTTAAAAACATTAAAAAATCTTACTAAACCACAACTTTTTGTTCATTAACATTAGTTAACTACATTAGTTAACATGAACAAAGAATGAACAATTATGGAGTCAAATCAATGCCACATGTACTTGCAAAATAATTGAAGTAATGGAAAAATAAAAATAATTTTGCAAAGAAAAATGACGTATTGATATTGGGATAAAAACAGTATCACAAGCTCGCACTTGACTGAAATGCACAATAAAAGCAGCATTGCAAATAAATTAGGAGCTATGTTGTGTTGCAAAATCATTGCTTTTATTCTGTTTCATTTATATTTTGCAATTCTTTATTTTGGTTTGCAAAGCTTCTTTTTTTATTCTTTGCGATGGTTCATTTCTTTTGCAGTTCTTTATTTTTGTTTGCAAAAAGCTCATTTATTGTTTCTCAATACTTTATTTTCAAAACTTTGTTTTCTTTTGTAATACTTCAGTTCTTTTGCAAGTATATGTGGCATTGCAGGGCTCTACGTTTACTTTTCTTTTTGTTAGGAGCACTCAGTAATAAAAAAAAAATCTGATCAAAAATTACCCTTCCCATTATGAGGTGATATTTGACTCTTTAAAGTGGTTTAAAGTGGAATTTTGTTATCAACTTTGTCATCTTTTATGTCAATTAAAAAAAAAAGAAGCTTTTTTTTTAAGTAGAATAAGAATAAGTTACCAATCAAATGAAATCAGTATTAACAAAATGAATTTGTACTACAGAGGTGGCGTAGAAGAACACAAAAGTGGCTTGAAGGTGTATTTTCATGTTTAATGAGGCTCAGAGGTGGCGTGAGTGCAATCAAATTCATAAATTCATGTTGTGATTCATGTTTTAAATATAACATTTTTTAATACAGAAATATTAAATGAATAATAACTAAAAAGATACTTTAAAAATGAAACTAAATCTGCCAGTAGGTGGTGGCAAGTCACTGATTTAATTACTGAATCATATCATTCATTTTGATTTGTTCGAACGACTGATTCATTCAGGAATAAAGCAAGCAACTGTCTTTATGAATGGGAAATTGAATCATTGACACTAGGTTCGTTTAAAAACGCACGTTCATTCATAAACGAAACACCACTGTGTTTGAATGGAGATGCGCAGCGGCTCAGTTGTGACTTGTTTCAGACTATTTTTGACGACAAAATAATGTTAACTTGTTTATTTATCTGTTAACTATTAAGTCAATATATCATTTACAAACTCCCTTAAAAACCATTAAAAGCCGTCACTCAACTTAGTTCATCACAGTCTCACAAGGTTCCATTATTATCAACAAAGCTCTCTACACTCCACAATCAATCCCTTATTTACACTCTGTCTACTCTTTGTTTATGAAAGGATTCATGAGATATGTCTGTGATACATTACTCAGTGTTGCAAAAACACGTCGAAACCTTTGAAGCTCCCCTCAGCGCAAACACAAATATGCTGATCAGGCCAGTTGCACTGGTGCTTCGAAATATTTTTTCATAGTCACACACAGTAGTTTTCAGTCGCAAATGGTCCACTGTAGAGCGATGCATTGGTGTGACTCCATAACCAATCCTTTTACAGCATTTATTAATCTCAGTTAATGTTAATTTCAGCATTTACTAATGCGTTTTTAAAATCACAAGTTGTGTTTGTTAACAATAGTTTATGCACTGTGTACTATACAATGAACTGTATTTTTATTAACTAACCTTAACAAAAATTAATAAATAGTCTAATATATGTATTGCTAATTGTTCATTCATATTAGTTAATGCATCAACTAATGTTAACAAATGACACCTTATTGTAAAGTGTGTACCAAATGTGACTGGTCAAGCAGCCAGTTTAATATCTTTAATTTATATTACATGTTTAGAGTGAAATATGTGTCAATATTTTCTCTCAGGCTCATCAAACACACCAAGAAACTGATGGAGAAAGAGGAAAAGCTGTGTATTAAGATCCTGCAGACTCTGCGAGAGATGCTGGATAGAAAAGAAATATTAGAGGAAAAGGTAAGTGTGATGGGAACTTTCTTTAATCTTTAACCTGGCCTTTTTCTATTCCCATTTTTCCTAATGAATAAATGAATTTTAGTCTGTAATTATGAGAGTGTGTACAAAATGCGTTTCTCATACAACCGGCCACTAACTAGCAGTAACAGCTAGCAGATCAGCAGGTTTTGTAGCCAACATCAGAAATGCACCTGCCACTCTGATGTCACAGCGCCTTTAAGGGAATGTGGCTGCCATGCCAGTGACCACCAGAAGAGGGCGTTAGTGCCAAAACCAAGGACTGTGAACTTGATGACCCCGCCCCTCAACCCATAGAGCTGAGAGTGCTTATGTGTGTGCGTGTAAAGCAGGCGTGCGAAGTGAAGCGCAGCTCCTGGGCCTCTGCAGTGTCGTTGGCATCTGTAGCAGGGTGAATGCTGGAAGTCCTAGAGCTCCAGACAGTTAATCAGCATTCAGCGGAGAAAGAGTCCCGCGCTGTTACATAAGCAAAGGCACATGAGGACACGCTCATAGTGTTGGAGCAAGTAGCCAAATCACCCAGCACCACAAATCAATACTGCAGAGAGCTGACTACGGCCTCGCACATGGAGAGAGGGAGTGAGAGAAAAATAAAGAGAAGCGAGAGTAGAAAAATAAAACTCCTGCGGATTAATTCCCAGTTGTTACATCATAAACATGATGACATCATAGTCAAATGAAAACAGTGTGTTCTAAAATCAAAATATCAAACATGTTTGATATCCTCCAACTGGATCGCTGAATCATAGTCTGAAGCTACACTACGCAATTTTTTTTTTTTTTAAAAATGAAATTTGTCAACTCAAATCTGCAGACTGACTCTGAGTTTCGTCAACTAGTGTGAACTTCTCCAGACTGTAAATCAGCGGAAATTCAGGGGGGAAAAATTGTGTAGTGTATTCCAGCCTTCAGATGTAACACAAGACTTGTGACAAGTTTAGTATAAAGGTACGGTTCCATTAGCAAGATTTTGGCACAATTTTGCATGCAAAAACAGGTCCTTTTTCAATAGTATAGTGATGTATGAAGTAGGGCGGGGCGATATGGTCAAAAAAATTTTTTAATTTTTTTATTATTATTATTATTTTTTTTTATATCAGTCAATATAAAAAACAGATGGTTAATTGTGGCTTTAAACTATTCTTTATGGTCGGAACATGACAAACACTTTCCAGTCATTTTTCCTTAAAGCAGAAGTGTACTTCCAGGACAAAAATTGACAGATAATGTACTCACCCCCTTGTCATCCAAAATGTTCATGTCTTTCTTTCTTTAGTCGTAAAGAAATTATGTTTTTTGAGAAAAAAAAAAATCTGGATTTTTCTCCATATAATGGACTGATATGGTGCCCCCAGTTTGAACTTCCAAAATTCAGTTTAAATGCGGCTTCAAACGATCCCAAATGCAGTTGTAAATGATCCCAGTGGAGGGAGAAGGGTCTTATCTAGTGAAACGATCGGTTATTTTCATTAAAAAAATACTATTTCAGTACTTTTTAATCTCAAACGCTCATCTTGTCTTGCTCTGCCTGAACTCTGTGTATTCTAGCTCAAGACAGTTAGGGTATGTCGAAAATCACCAATCGTATTTTCACCCTCAACTTCAAAAATCATTTCAAAATCATCCTACATCACTGCAGTAGTACCAGCCCAGTCTTTGCAAAGTGAACATGCAAGGTACGGTTCCATTAGTAACATTTTAGCACAATTTTGCATGCAAAAATGGGTCTTTTTCAATAGTATAGCAACTTATGAAGTACAGCTTTCAAACCAAGCAGCTTTCTTTTGGTTTGTGTGGTGAGATTTTGTGACAACCTTAAACATGAGTGAAGTCTGTGCGAGGAAACTTTTTTTTAACCTCCCAATTAGCAGATTCCTATTAGAATGACTGAAATTCACCATGCAAAAAGACACCGAGGAACAGTTAGTGCTACTGCACCTTAAAAGATCTGTGTGAGGGAAATTTTTCTCCATCCCAATCACACAGATTCCTATTAGAATGACTGGAATCTGACCCACAAAATGGCGCTGAAGAATGGTAGATGTTACTGCACCTTACAAGTTAGGTCTCTTTCACAAAACTGGGTTTTTCAACGTCTGAATGTGTTTGTTAATCTTAAAGTGTTCGTTTTCCCCAGGGTTTGGCTGTATTTGCTGTGTTGTTGTATCATTAACATTCTGACATCATAGTCTTTATGATATCACAGGTAGTGGGGAAATGTCAACACTTATTTTCACCAATTGAACATGTTGAATCAGCATTTGTTAAATCAAAATTTGTTGAATCAGAAATTCGCCTGTGAAATTTGCTAAGCAAAGATTAATGTAACCACACCTTCACAGCGAATATTATTTGCTCTGTCTCACCACTAAAAAAATGACTGATTGATGAGTTCTGAGTAGGGCTGTCACTAATGATTATTTTAGTAATCGAAAGTAATCAGTCGATTATTCTTATGGTTAATAATATATATAAATATATATATATATATATATATATATATATATAATGTATATATAATCATATATATATATGTATATATATATATATTTTTTTGTAATAAAAATAGACGTAAGTGAACAAAAGCCTTTAAAATACATATATAATAGCAGTGAGGCAAAAATAATTTGTTCAAATAAAGTATCAAAAGCAAGTAATCATATGGTTTTACTGAACAAAACTTCAAATACATCATGTATTATTAACAACAGAGCTAATGCACATTACGCATTATAAGAAATGCTGTGGGTGCCGATGGCCTGCCGATTTGTTTTTTCACTTTACTGCGTGATCTAATCATTGTTTAAAGGAACACTCCACTTTTTTGAAAATGCAAATTTTCCAACTCCCCTAGAGTTAAACAGTTTTCGAATCCATTCAGCTGATGTCTGGGTCTGGTAGCACTTTTAGCACAGCTTAGCATAGATCATTGAATCTGACTTGACCGTTAGCATCTCACTCAAAAATGACCAAAGAGTTTTGATATTTTTCCTATTTAAAACTTAACTTTTCTATAGTTACATCGTGTACTAAGACTGACAGAAAATGAAAAGTTGTGATTTACTCTTTTCCAGCGTAATAATCAAGGAATTTTGCTGCTGTACCAGGGGGACAGCAGGTGCAATCATATTACGCAGCGCCTAAAATAGTCTCCCTGTGCAAGCAGGTGGTCATGTTGGTTATGTTGACGGAAGTTAGACTATTTTCAGGCGCTGCTTAATATTATTGTGTCTGCTGCACCCATGATATGGCAGCAAAGTTCCTTGATTATTACGCCGGAATGAGAGTATAGTTCCTAGCCATATCAGTCTAGAAAATCGCAACTTTTCATTTTCCGTCAGTTTTAGTACACGATGTAACTACAAAAAAATATCGAAACTCTTTGATCATTTTTGAGTGAGATGCTAACGGTCAAGTCAGATTTAATGATCTGTGCTAAGCTATGCTAAAAGTGCTACTGCCAGACCCAGAGATCAGCTGAATGGATTCGAAAACGGTAAAACTTAGCTGTTTAACTCAAATTCAAATGTCCACCTAATCTTTAATAATTTTGAATATGTGGACATCAAAACGTGCAAACTCAGAGCAAGGATTTAAACTTTTTAATTTTGAAATTGTGAAGAACAGGTGCATATTGAGAAAGGTATTGATGTATTCTCCTGAGTTTGCGTAGGTTTATAAAAGATTTACCTTACAAATCTGATGAAATGGCGCACGTTACGTTCCCAGATGAATGCTATAAAACAGCATTTAAGCATTTTCAGCAATACATTTCTGACATTTATAATGTGTTTAGAAGCAATTCTCTGAATTGCCTTTACACAGGCTTTAAAGGGGTCATCGGATACAAAGTTCACTTGTTGTTTGAACATTAATATGTGTTGGCAGATCTACCCTATAATGATAAAAATCCATGCAGTGGTTTTTAATTAATCTGTAAAAATAATATTCCCTTTTTCAATTCGAGCCATTCTCAGATGCCTGGTGTGGCATCACACCGCAGAGGCTGCTCACAAGATAGTTGATTGACATGAGCGTCTTACCTCAGATCAGCTGTAACAGTCAGACCTCCACTGTTTTGATGCTGGAGCAGGGATGTAAGTTAGACAAGAATATCTCCGATTGAGATGTTGTGTTGCTGGATGTAATAATGAACATAGTAGTCCTCATTTACTCCCGACATCTGAGCCACTGAAGATGCAGTGGATTACATTTGTTTGTGAATGGAATGTAGCTCCCGATCTACATATATCCGTCTATGTTCGTGCGAATCATTCGTGATCCAGCTTCACTTACAGCAGAAGTGAGTATAAGGGTTTTTTTTTTATGAATCTTTGTGATCACCTTTCCTAATAACATGCTAGTTAGCAAGTTTAGCGGCTTAACGCGGCTAAAATAAACAGGCTCGTCACTCCACAGAGAGAAGAGAGGGGCGGGGCAAGTAGAGCTCATTAACATTTAAAGCAACCTTGACCAGAATGGGATTTTTACAGAGCTGATTTTGGCAAGGTAAAAAAGGTGTTATTTACACTACCATTAAGAAATTTTAACCAAAGCATGTTATAGACTTTTCATTAAGACCCTAAGGAATCATATCAACTTGGAAAATAGGCATCCAATGACCCCTTTAATGTTGAGCTGTACGAAGCACAGATCACACAAAAGTCATTTTCAAACAGAGCAGCTTTGTGTTGGTCAGCAAGGCAAATTTGTGTGATAAATTTGAATGTGAGTGAAATCTGTATGGGAACCTTTTTTGTGTTTGTGCGAAACTTACGGATCACATGGGTTCCTATTAGATAAGCTGGAATTTGCCCTTAAAATTTTGCCTAGCAACAAAGAATGTGGGCACACCTTTGTGCAATTCCACATTTGTTTATTTTGAAGCGTTCATTCTCAACCGTGTTGTTGCATCATTGTGACATCATGGTCATTGTGACATCACAGTGAGTAGTGGAATGTTTTAAATGTAACATACAAGACTTAGTTTAGAACTATAATAGTGACTCATATTCGTTCTGTCTCTTCAGCACAAAAAAGATAGTTTGGGTAGTTCCACGTCCGTATGTGTTTGTTTATTTTGGAAGCGCTCGTTCTCCGCGGGGTTTGGCTGTTCTGCCATGTTCTTCCCGCCCTGAGAGTGGTGCTGCGGTTGCATGCAGGCCTGCTCGGCACAGACCGCCGGCTCCCCGGGGAGAGAGAGAGTAGGAGGGCGAGCGAGGGAAAGAAGGAGGGAGGGAGCGAGCATGTGAGAAGCCATGTGAGGGAAGAGAAAAAAGCGTGGCACAGCAGCAGGCGGAGGGATTGGAGAGGCGCGGTGTCTGCTGAGTCCATGAGGCGACGGAGCGGGGGGTGTTTACGTAACCGGCCTGCAGTGTCTGAGCCAACCTCACGTGGCTCATCATGTTCTCGCTCTCGCTCACTCGCTCGGTCTCTCCCATCATTTAGCACTTGTTTATCTCGGTGCTTTTTCTCTCAAGTCTTTGTTTTCGGGTTGGATTTCTCTCATACTAGCTTGAAGCCATTCTCTCTCTGTCTCTCTCGCCAATGACTTGGTGATTTGGTTGCTGAGCAGCAGGTCATGACTCATGAGCAGACATAATTGGCCTCTCTCTCTCTCTCTCTCTCTCTCTCACTCGAATGATCACTTGTGTCAGCGCAGTGAGCTGAACGTGAGCGTGTGTCTGCACACAATGTACAAAATGTTTAAAATGTCAAGCAGGTGCTGTTGTTCTGCTGTAATTTTAGATATGTGGTAATGGCCAACCGGTCACAGCAGAGAAAGCTGAGCACAAGGCTTCAAAGTGGCGAGAGTATGCATGTATTTTCCTGCGTGTTTATTTGTTTTTTGGCACTTGGGTAGAAGTGTGTGTAGTTGTGTTCAGGGACATTTGACTTGTGGTTCTAGAGAGTGTGTGGTTTTGACTGTTCTAATTTTAATTGTTTTTATGGAATATTTTGTTTTTGTTTTTTTTATAAATGAGTTACTCACTTTTTTTTTTAATTATGTTCCTTCGCCAACCTTACGCTAACTTCCCCTAGCCCTCGCAACTAAACCTCTTCTCTGATGACGTGTTCACTGACGAATGGGTGGGAAAATAGTCTCTTCTCCATCAAACTGTCTCTCACATTTAATGACGATCCAGTGTAAACAACAGCAGTCCTGTCCTGTTAAACAAAGTCCTGACATTTTTTTTCCTTCAAAAGACAACTAAATTTTTTTTGTCTCGTGCGAACTTAAAGAAATAGTTCAGCCAAAAAATAAAATAATAAATATGTGAGGATGTACACTACCAGTCAAATGTTTCTAAACAATAAGATTTTTTTTTTTTTAAAGAAGTCTCTTCTGCTCACCAAGCCTGCATTTATTTGATCCAAAATACAGAGTAATATTGTGAAATATTTTTGCTATTTAAAATAACTGTTTTCTATTTGAATGTAATTTAAAATATAATTTATTCCTGTGATCAAAGGTACATTTTCTGCATCATTATCAGTCTTCAGTGTCCTATGATCCTTCAGAAATCATTCCAATATCTTCAAGAAACATTTATTGTTGTTGTTGTTGTTATTATTATTATTATTATTATTATCGATATTTAAAACTGTTACATTTTTTTCAGGATTCTTTGATAAATAGAAAGTACCTAAGATCAGCATTTATCTAAAATAAAAAGCTTTTGTAACATTATACACTATACCATTTTTTAGGAAAGAAATGATAGAAATTAATACTTTTATTTAGCAAGGATGCTTTAAATTGATCAAAAGTGATGATAAAGATGTTTATAATGTTGTAAAAGATTCTATGTTCTTCTGAACTTTGTATTTATCAAAGAAACCAGTAAAAATCTACTCAACATAATAATAATAATAATAATAATAATAATAATATATATTTTTTTAATTTTTTTGAGCAGCAAATCAAAATATTAGAACAATTTGTGATGGATCATGTGTCTGGAGTAATGATGCTAAGAATTCAGCTTTAAAATCACAGGAATAAATTACATTTTAAAATCCATTAAAATAGAAAATAGTTATTTTAAATAGTAAAAATATTTCCAAATTTTACTGTTTTTGTTGTAAAGAGACTTCTTTAAAGAACATTAAAAATATTACTGTTAAAAAACTTTTGACTTGTAGTTTATAAAAATGTAAAATAACCATGTTCTATTTTAATGTTTTCTATTTTAATGTTTTTTAAAATGTAACATTTTCCAGTGATTTTTTTTTAATAGATTTTTTGTAACAATGTAAAAATCGATAATTTTACTTTTGTTAAAATGAATACATCCTTTTTTCCAAAAAAATAAAAATAAAAAATAAAAATAGTACAGTAGTTTAAATCGTTACAAATTTGAATAAATTCTGTCTGTTAAATCAAGCCTAATTGTTCAAGATGAGTCCTTAAAGGCACAGATTTAAATGACTGGGTGTTAAAACAAAAAGTTCTTAAACAAAGACCGTCATGTACTGTGCTGTGTTCATGGGCAGGTTGTGTTCTAACAGTGATCTACGTCAATGAAAATCCAAACCTGTTCATTAATCCCTCTGGCTGAATTTCCAATACTGGCACAAGCACACCAGCACCATTTTCATGGAAAAGGGTGGAATCAATGCACCGCACAGGTTTGTGTTTTTGCAGAACGTGATAAATGTGTGAGTGAGTGAGTGAGCATGGCTCGGTGTACGTGTAAAACCTTTCTGTAACACAGCCAAGCCACTCTAGCCCTTGCGTACTTTCCCTCTTTTCCAAGATGTTTCTGTTCATCGCGTCCAGCTCTTGTTGCAAAACATTAACCGCAGCCTGTTCTGGAGTGTGTTTATATAGAGTAATACCTCACGTCTCACGGGATGGGTGTACCCTTGAAGTAAACTCTCTCTCATACCAGTATTTGGTGACTAGTTTTGTATGTGTGTGTATAAACAGGCCTCTTCTGTTTGTTGACAAAGGAAAGAAAAGCCCTGTTACATAACAGCCTATGCCTCTCTCTCTCTCATCCTGCCTGTATTTCTCTCCAGCCAAGTTTCACACTACCGCCTGGAGGCAAAGCAGCTTTTCAGATTACCAACCTCAAACAGTTAAGCTCCTCACACACATGCAGATACACACACATCGCTGCGCACACAATGCTGGGCCGGGGGTGGGAACGGGACATGTACATGCTTTAAAATGCGCGAGCAGGGCTCCCCGATGACTGCGGTGGAATACGACTGTTTCAGCCCACACACAAATCCCGCCAGAGCATTCAGAGCTCTTAGACCAAAGCCTACACGGACACACGCACGTTTAACCTAGGGGTCCTGCCACATGCCAGCATACCTGTTCAGGAGTGCTGCAATGAAATAAAGCAAGAGGTGGCGTCCCTGCTGCTACATTGAGCATTTGAAATCTATACAAAACATGTTTGTGATGCATTTAACTAGTGGATTGTGGTCTGTAGAGAGTCCAGATTTTCGCTTTGCATCTTTAATGCATTATCTCCCATCTGCTTGTAACTGTGTTTGTGTATTTGCAAGTGTGTTGGGTTTTTTTGCTTCTCACCCTCATTGTTTAAATAAGTCATCAAGCGTGGTGCAAGAGGTGTGTGGTCACCATGGAAATAAGCCCGGAACATGTTGTACTGCTCCTTTTCCTTTAAGAGCCAGAAAAACACACCTGTAGATGATCCACAGGAGGTCCACAGTACACGGCAGGAGTGAGCTTTAGTGGGGAGACTAACTTTAGGAGCAGCATGATCTCAGCAGCTTGGATCATGTTTTCTGTTGATGTTCATCCTGGTCATTTTGTCCTGCATACACACTGTTGGAAAGCGTCGCAGTTACTTCATAGGGATATTTTTAGAATAGAATCCTCATCGAAGAAACTGAAAATTTATCCATGTAGGGCCAGTGAAAATTGCTTAGGACACAGTGTTTGAATCTGCTTGCCATGTCGCCATTATTATTTACATTATTTACTATATCTATAGGCTGCATTTGTTTGATCAGAAATAGTGAAAATAGAAATACTGGAAAAAAATTATTGTAAATTGTACAACTGTTTTCTATATATATGCATTTAAAATGTAATTTATTCCTGCATTTTTAGTGGCCATTACTGTACTTCAGTCTCTAGTGTCACATGATCATTTAGAAATTATTAAAAAAAAAAAAAAAAAAGTGACACTAAACACTGGAGTAATGATGATGAAAATTCAGCTTTTATGTCAAAGAAATAAAGTACTTTTTAAAATATATAAAATTAGTAAAGTATTTTTAATCAAAAACTAGGCAGTCCCACACATAACATGCAGGAGAAAAAAGGTAAATTGTTCACACAATTTACTAATCCGTTACTTTGTTCTAAGTAAACTGTGCAAATGAAATTATTATTATTATTGTTATTATTATTATTATTATTATTACCTTTTATTATTATTATTCCACACACAATTTGCATAAAATGAGGGCACATCATTATTTCGTGCACACGATTTACTTAAAATGAAGTAATGAATTAGCACATAATTAGTAAATTACGTGCACGATTTAGTGACACAAGGGAACTAATTAGTAAATCGTGCACAATTTTGTAAAACGAGGAAACAAATTAGTACCTAAAATCATGCACACGATTTACTAATTTGTTACCTCGGTTTACTAAATCATGCACACAATTTACTAACTATTATTATTATTATTTCACGTACAATTTGCTTAAAATGAGGGCATATCATTATTTTGTGCACACAATTTACTTAAAACGAAGTAATGAATTAGTAAATAATGTGCATGATTTAGTGAAACAAGGGAACAAGTTAGTAAATCGAAACAATTTAGTAAATTGTTCTCATGATTTAGTAAAATGTGTGAGTGAATTAGTAAATTGAGTGCATTTTAGTTAAGTGAGGGAACGAATCGGTAAATTGTGGGCAATCTTTGCGATCGCCTTTCCTAATAATGTGCTAGTTAGCAAGTTTAGCGGCTTAACACGGCTAAAGTACACAGGCTCGTCACTCCACAAAGAGAAGAGAGGGGCGGGGCGAGCAGAGCTCATTAACATTTAAAGCAACCTCGACCAGAACAGGATGATTTTTGCAGATCTGATTTTGGCAAGGTAAAAAAGGTGTTATTTACACTACCATTGAGATATTTTAACCAAAGCATGTTATAGACTTTTCATTAAGACCCTAAGGAATCATATCAACTTGTGGAAAATGGGCATCTGATGACCCCTTTAATATCTATGCATTTAGAATGCAATGTCATTAAAGAGAGTCCTGGCCCTGCCTGCAAATCAACAAAACAAATTGATATCTCTTTTCTACATGCCTTTATAACTGCCTCAGTGGAAGGCCGTGGAACAGATGTTATTAATGTTGGTTGTTTATCAGCCCTTTGCTTGTATATTTGATAGATTTAAGTGGATTCATCATGCAGATTAATTGTGCATGAAGCATCTGTGAACGTGTGGCGAGTACCATTTGTGTAACGTGCCATGCAATTTGTGTAAATGCTTACGTCGTGAGCGCCAAGTGTTCAGATGTATCCGAAAACAAGGCCCGAGCATCCACGGGTCAGGCGCCGACAGCAGACAGTGAATCTCACAAACATGTCTTATGTCCCTAAGGACGTTAGGCGATCACATGCCCCACTTCCGAATGACACCAGGGTCAGTCATCTTCAGGAATGGTTGTTTACGTCCTTGCTGCTGTTTGTCTTGGCCCTGCCTGCAAATCAACAATCTCTCCAATTGCTCTCACATGCAAGGCTAATTTGTTTTCCTGCTTGTGGCACTGTTTATAAGAAGAGCCACATTGAACACTGCTACCTCTGAGAGCAGGACACAAGGGACCTCTGGACCAATCGCCGAGCGGTCAGGCCACTGGACTGGGCGGATGCTTACAGGAACCCGGACTTAGAGACTCCCCCTTGTCCTCCTGACTGTGAAAAGATAGATGCTAGGGGAAATTGATATTAGAGAGTAGTGCTAGGTATCAAGGCCAGAACCAAAGCAAGTGTAGCTTATAATCAAGATGCAGCAAGATCTTAAAATCCTCAGAAGACTGTTCAGAATTGCATTCATATGTGAATGAGTCATTAAGATCAGTTTTGTGAACCAGATTTAATGAAAAGATCCAACTTAAAAGCATAATTCGTTCCACTCTCATGAATAGCGAGAGCTATTAAGTGAATAATGACTTGCATTTTGACTTCAGAAGACTTGGTATAAAATGCAAATTGCTTTCATACAGGATTTTAAAATTAAGTTTTCCATTTAAGAGGCAATATTTGCCCCCCTTAATTGACTTCCATGGGAAAAAGTTAGTGAAAGCTAGAGATTACGGTTTATAAAGTTTTAAACATGGAGACTTTTCTTACACAAATGCATCAATTTGCTTTATATGGTCTTTATTAACTCTCGGAGCTGTGTGGAGTACTTTTTATGATGGATGGATGCACTTTATTTGACTTTGAAATCTCAACGGCCATTCACTGGCATTATAAAGCTTGGAAGAGCCAGGACATTTTTTAATATAACTCTGATTGTATTCGTCTGAAAGAAGAAAGTCATATACACCTATGATGGCCTGAGAGTAAATCATTGGGGTAGTTTTCATTTTTGGGTGAACTGTCCCTTTAATCGCACAGGGGCACAATGTTTTTGCCCCCTTATTTTGAATTTGTTTATTTTAGTAGCATTTTTGCCCCAGGGTTATATTTTCATGGTGGTTTTGTGTCTTTGAACATTTTCAAGCTTGAAAAAGTATGCAGAAGTAGTAGAGTGAGCTATTTCTTTAATAAATGAACTAGCGTCTTTCTCTCATTCTTTTTCCACTCTCTTTCCTGGCTTCTGTTATGCAAGATCTCGACTCGGAGAAGATGTGGTCGTGGGGTTCATGTCTAGACTGCCTGACGAGATTTTAGGTGTATTGATTTTTCTCTCACACTCTTTCTCTTCCATAAATCTGTTCCACCCAAAGTCACACTCCTCCCTCCGCTCTTAAAAATGGGAGTGCATGGTAGCAAAGTTTCAGTCCATTAATTTTACAGTGCCAATGAAGTTGTTCTGAAGGCCTTTTGTGTTGTGTGAGATGTTTACACAAGCGCTTCAATGGTTAACACATAAAATAAGGTCTCTGGCTTAAAGGATTAGTTCACTTTAAGAATAAAAAAAATTCCTGATCATTTACTCACCTCCATGTCATCCAAGATGTTCATGTCTTTCTTTCCTTAGTCAAAAAGAACTTAATGATTTTTCTCCATATAGTGGACTTCAGTAGTGGCCAACAAGTTAACGGTCCAACTTGCAGTTTCAATGCAGCTTCAAAGGGCTCTGCATTTTCCCAGCTGAGGAATAAGGGTCTTATCAAGTGAAATGATCCGTTATTTCCTAAAAAAAAAAAAAATGCAAATTTATATACTTTTTAACAACAAAATGCACTAGCTCGACTTCACGCATTACGCAATCACATTGGAAAGGTCATTGTGGCTAAAGTATATACATTTTTTTTTTAAATGATTGATCGTTTAAGAAAAGACCCTTATTCCTTGGCTGGCATTGTGTAGAGCCCTTTGACGCTGCATTGAAACTGCAATTTGGACCTTCAACCTATTGGTTCCCATTGAAGTCCAGTATATGGAGAGAAATCCTGGAATGTTTTCCTCAAACCTTTATTTCTTTTCAACTGAAGAAAGAAAGACATGGACATCTGGGATGATACTGGGTTGAGTAAATTATCAGGAAATTTTTAGTCTGGAAGTGAACTAATCCTTTAAGTCAGCAGGGAATGTTTGGTATATACAGCTGAAGTCAAAAGTGTACATACACCTTGCAGAATGTGCAAAATGTGAATTATTTTACCAAAATAAGAGGGATCATACAAAAGGCATGTTATTTTTTATTTAGTACTGACCTGAATAAGATATTTCACATAAAAGATGTATACATATAGTCTACAAGAAAAAATAATAGTTGAATTTATAAAAATGACCCTGTTCAAAAGTTTACATACGCTTGATTCTCAATACTGTGTTCTTACCTGAATGATCCATAGCTTTTTTGTTTAGTGATGGTTGTTCATGAGTCCCTTGTTAGTCCTGAACAGTTAAACTGCTTGCTTTTCTTTAGAAAAATCCTTAAAGTCCCACAAATTCTTTGGTTTTTCATCAATTTTTTGTATTTGAACCCTTTCCAACAATGACTCTATGATTTTGAGATCCATCTTTTCACACTGAGACTCATATGGAACTATTACAGAAGGTTCAAACGCTCAATGATGCTTCAGAAAGGAAAATGATGCATTAAAAGCTGGGGGGTGAAAAGTTTTTAAATTTGAAGATCAAGGTAAATTTAACTGATTTTGTCTTCTGGGAAACATGTAAGTATCATCTGTAGCTTCTGAAGGGCAGTACTAAATGAAAAAATTATATTTATGCAAAATAAGAAAAATATACACATCCTCATTCTGTTCAAAAGTTTTCATCCTCGGCTCTTAATGCATCATTTTTCCTTCTGAAGCATCAGTGAGTGTTTGAACCTTCTGTAATAGTTGCATATGAGTCCCTCAGTTGTCCTCAGTGTGAAAAGATGGATCTCAAAATCATACAGTCATTGTTGGAAAAGGTTCAAATACACAAAAATGCTAAAAAAAACACAAAGATTTTGTGAGACCTGAAGGATTTTTCTGAAAAACAGCAGGCAGTTTAACTGTTCAGGACAAACAAGGGACTCATGAACAACTATCACTAAACAAAAAAACAGCTGTGGATCATTTAGGTAAGAACACGGTATTGAGAATCAAGCGTATGTAAACTTTTTAACAGGGTCATTTTTATAAATGCAGATATTATTTTCTCATGTGGACTATATGTAAGCGCCTTTTATGTAAAGGCTTATTCATTGGTTTCATTATCTTATTCAGATCAGTACTAAACAAATAACATGCGTTTTGTATGATCTCTCTTATTTTGCTAAAATAATTAACATTTTGCAGATTCTGCAGAGTTTATGTAAACCTTTGACTTCAACTGTCTATATTAATACATTTTGTAATTTTCAATACTTTTAGTTAGTTTTCTCTGTTTTTTCTCTTCTGTTCAATTTTAACACATCCAAAACTTGGAAAAGAAAGTCTGGCAGCTGTAACCTTAGAACAGAGCCCCATGTGTTGTAACGGGAGGCGATATGACCCAGGGGTGTGCCGTGAGGCCTAAGACAGAACCAGACTTGATGAATCCAGCAGCGCAGAGCACCCCTCCCATTTGCTATCTCTCTCTCTCTCTCTCTCTCTCTCTCTCTCATTCTCTAGATCCCTCCATCCTGAGTTCTCAGGTACCTGCATACAGGAGCGGAGGGCTTTTTTTGAAGCTTGCTGGAGCATCCCAGGCTTAGCCAGGCCAGCCGCAGTGTGGCGTGCCCGTGCACATTTTAAAAAAAAACTCAGCCTGTCTGTTTCTTCCTCCCCACTGCTTTATCTATCCCTCCATCTTTCTCTCACCCTCCCTTCTCTCTCTCTCTCTATCTCCTATCTGTCTCTTTTTCCTCTCGCTGTCTCTCTCTTTTGTCCTCACTTCACCTGTGCAGGGTATCTTTCTTTTTTTCTCTGCCATGCAGCAGCAGACGGATGAGTCAGACTGGCACCGCTACCTTCATCTCTCACTTTCCTCCTCTGTCTTCCCATCAAGTCCTCCGCAGAAGTGCAAGAAAGACTGCAGCATCAGGAGACACTAAACTCCCCCATTACAGCTGGTTTTGTAGAGAGTAGCTTCTAGGAAAGCATGTCCTATTACAGTGAACAGCAGCAGGAAATGATGAGGCCCTGAGTATGGACAAATATGGCTATTTATGAAGTTTCTGAAACTTAAAGGGATAGTTCACCTAAAAAATCATTTGCTCACCCTTGTGTGTTGCAAACCTGAGTGACTTACTTTCTTCTGTAGGTCTCAGTGTTTATTTTCTATCATATACAGTGGAAGTTGTTTTTATTTTATATTATTATTATTATTATTATTATTATTATTTTGTAATAATTTTTATGTAAGTACTTTATTTTTTATTTCTTTACTTTTTTTATTTGATTGTTTTTATTACTTATGGTTATTATTTTCTTTTCTTTTTTGTTGTTTTTATGTAACCATTTGATTTTCTTTTGGTTGTTTTTATTAGTTTATTTATTTTTTATTGTTTTTATTACTTATGGTTTTTATTTTATTTTTTATTATATTATATTTTATACTTGTATACGTTTTTATTCATTTTTATGTAACTATTTTTATTTTAATTGTTTTTATTTTAATTTTTTTATTAGATTGTTTTTTGTATTACTTATGATTTTTATTTTTGATTATTTTTATTATATTTTATGCTTTTTTGTTTTTATTAATTTTTATGTTTTTTATTATTTTTTAATTTTTTTAATTTAATTGTTTTAATTATGTATGTTTTTTATTTTATATTCTTTTTGGTTTTTATTTTTATGTAACAATTGTATTTTATTTTCATTGTTATTATTAGTTTTTTTATTACTTATGGATTTTATTTTATACTGTATTATATTATATTTTATATTTTCTGTTTTTATTCATTTTTATGTAGCTATTTTTATTTTATTTTGATTGTTTTTATTAATTTCTTTAATTTTTAATTAATTTTTTATTTGATTGTTTTTATTACTTATGATTTTTATTTGATATATTATTATATTTTATTCTTTTATTTTTTTTATTTTATTTTATACAGTGAACAGCAGCAATGATATGAAAAGGCCCTGAATATGGACAAATATGGTTAATTATGGTGTTTCTGAAATGTAAAGGGGTAGTTCACCCAAAAAAAACACTCACCCTCAAACCTGAGTGACTGACTGACTGACTTCTGTAGGTTTCGGTGTTTTTTCCTCCATATAGAGTGGAAGTCGATGGTCACCAAAATGAATAACTGGTTATTAATGAATAACAGCGTTCTTACATGTTCTGCAGAAGAAAGTCATGCAGGTTTGAAGCCAGCATGAGGGCGAGTAAATGATAATTTTTGGATGAGCTGTTTCTTTAATAGAGAATGTTCACCTGCTTTTGTGTGTGTGTGTTTGTGTGGCTGCTCGTCCAGACAGTGGAAGCAGACACAGTCTGTGCTGACTGCTGATGAGTGTTTACTGAGAGAGTGGGAACAGCAACAACACGTGCTTGTCAGAGTGAGAGAGAAAAGTGTCTTCTCTCTGTGGCAGTTTGTCACTCTTGTGTCGCCGCATGCATGGCCACACGGCCACCCCGGGTTTCATTATCCTTCTGGGTGACACAGTGTGGAAGAGTGAAGTCAGTAAAATGTCAGGGTCTGTCCAGCACCTTACTCCTTTCCTGGCTGTCCACATGGTACTCATGAACAATTATTTGCTTTTTACTAGTCGGTTGCAGGTGGTGTTAGTGGGAGGAATGTTGTCATTCTGGCATATGAATGGACAAAATTGGTAGAATGTGTTCATCAGTCACACATTATTTTATTCATTTTTTTTCTTTGTTCATTTTTTTATTTGATATAGTTTTAATCGTTTCATTTTAATTGCATTGTTTTTAATTTTATTTTTAATGATTTTTAATAATAAAATGAAATAAATATTCCGTTTTTCCTTTTTAAGTTGTTGTTTGATTATTTTTATTCATTTCTTATATTTTTTATTTGTTTTTATTACTTGTGATTTTTATTTTATATTCTTTTTTGTTTTTATATTTATGTAACTACTTTATTTTTATTTCATTTTATTTTGATCGTTTTTATTCATTTCTTTTTTTATTCGATGGTTTTTACTACTTATGGTTTTTATTTTATATAATTTTTTGTATGTTACTACTTAATATTTTATTTTAATCATTTTTATTACATATGATTTTTATTAATTTCTTTTATTTTTATTTGATTTTTGTTTTTATTACTTGTGGTTTTTATTGTAGATTCTTTTCTATTTGTTTTTATGTAACTATTTCTAATTTTATTTATTTCTTTATATTTATTTTATTTTTTATTGTTTTTATTATTATGGTTTTTATTTTAGATTCTTTTCAATTTATTTTTATGTAACTATTTCAATTTTTTTATTTATATTTATTTTATTTTTATTGTTTTTATTATTCTTTTATTTGTTTGTATTACTTATGATTTTTATTTTTTTGTTTTTATTTACTTTTATGTAACTGTTTTTTATCACTTGTGGTTTTTATCTTAGATTCTTTTTTTATTTTTATGTAACTATTTTTTACTTTATTTATTGTTATTTTATTTACCTTTATTCTGATTTATTTTTTTTTTTTTAATTCCTTTTTGGAATTTGGTTTGGTTTTTATTTTATATTCCTTTTTGTTTTTATTTTTGTCATTTCTTTATTTTATTTTTATTGTTTCTATTAATTTCTTTTATTTTTATTTGATTGTTTTTATTACTTTTTTGTTTTATTTTTATGTAACTATTTTTATTTTATTTTGATTGTTTTTATTAATTTCTTTAAATTTTTATTTGATTGTTTTTATTACTTATGATTTTTATTTTATATTGTTTTTTTTTATTTTTAACTATTTTATTTTATTATGTCAGTTGTGAAGACTGTCTCGTCTGTTGTGGCCATCTTTGATATTTCTACTTTGATAACTATAGTTACAGCTGTTATTAATGGTCATCATATGAGGTGCTTGACTTTGGGGGTTTTTTTTCATGCAAATGCTGTCTGACCCGCTCTTGCAAGCTGTCGAATAAACAGGACAAGTTAAGAGTCACACCTGTTGGTAAATACAGTTTTCAGTCCCAAACACTGACTGCCTGAATGCAGTCTTTCTCTCTCAATCTCAAAAATACTCAAAAAGGCTGCAACTCTCCCTAGCCAGATGCATAAAAGCAAGAAAATGAGACAGACAGGAAAGATAGAAAGAAAAGAAAGAACATTCGGCCAGGAGACAGAGGAAGGGAGAGACGATCAGTACCATCCCGCTCCCTCTACCGTGTCTTCCTCGTGATCTCTCAGCAAGCCGCCACCAGGTGTTACATAACTCTCTCTCTCTCTGTTAATCTATCTCCCTCGCTCGCTCCCGGTCTCTATGCCAGCCGCTCTCCCCCCCACCCTCTGTCTTTTTCACACGTTCAGTTTCTCTCCCACTGGGAAACAGATTTTCAAGGCAGCCGTCTGCTCTCTACCTTCAGCACTCGCCGTCTCACCCTCTGCCTCCCCGAGGTTTTGCTACACTTCTGGCATAATTACAGCAATTACTACAGTTTATACTAGTTATGTAAAAGTTCTCCCATGTGATTGTGTGTTTTTATCCAACACGGTTGGGTGGAAAACACTCAAAAGTGTGAAGAGAATCAAAACGGACAGGAAATGAAGTACTCTCCAATTCACAGTCTGATATGAATCTTTGCACTAGCTTGTCAAAAAATGACTCTTTTGAATTAAAAATTAATAATTTGAGGAACGTTATGAATTCAGTACAGGTTGAGCTATATTTATTTATAATTATGTAAGCTTGTTGTTTTCTGTGGTAATTTTGCTGCTTTGTCATATTTTTAAGTTAATTTTGTTTTGTTTTTATTACTTATTACTTTTATTTATTTTATTTATTTATATTTTTTATTAATTTCTTTTATTTTTTTTTATTTGATTGTTTTTATTACTTGACCATAACTAATAAAAACAATTAAAAAAAAAAATTATATATATTTTTTTGTTTTTATTTTTGTATCTGTTATTACAGTAAAACAGTAATATTGTGAAATATTATTACAATTAAAAATAAAATTATAAAAAAAAATGTAATGTAAAATTAAATTAAAATTACAATTACAATAATGAAATATGCAGTTACATTTACACAAAATGTATTTTAAAATGCATCTTAATTAAATTAAAATAACAAAATATGCAGTCTAAAATTATATAAAATTTATTTTAAAATAGACCTTCAATTAAAATTTAAATTAAAATAAAATATGCAGTCTGAAATTATATAAAATTTATTTTAAAATGGATCATAATTAATTTAAAATTTTAATTGAAATAGAATATGCAGTCTGAAATTATATAAAATATATTTTTAAATATTTAAAAAATATTTTAGTAGCCACGTAATCTTGAAAATGTCTACAATGTCTTGAAATGTCCTTGAAAAAGTACTTTAGTGGATTCTTTGAATAGTTCAAAAGAACAGCATTTATTTAGATTACACATTTATGATTTTTTTTTTTTGTTCATCATAAATGCCTTTACTGTCACTTTTGATCAATTGAATGTATCTTAAGTTACATAAAAAACAAAAGAAAAAAACTTACTGATCTTACTGATGCCAAACCTTTTTTAATGTAGTGTATAGCAAGTTTTTTTTTTTTTAAATATGCAAAACATAGTTTCAAAACATTTCTAATTTTTTAATTATATAAGTTATATAATGGTGCCTTTCTGTATGGGTTTTCTTAAATATTTGAAAACATTTTCATGACTGAAAAATCAAAAGACCTGATTGCAACCCATATTTTAAGGATGACCCAACTCCCTTCCTCTCGTTTCCTTAGGGTAACGCACTGAGGAAGAGTCTCCTTACACACTACTTTGGCAACCAGAAGCCTCACACCAAAGCCCTGGAGTACAGCGGCGGGAACAGTTCGTCCTCTGGAGGTACGGTTCACAAATGACCATCAAGTTCGGCCAACTTCTGCCCCCTCATACCTGACTCAAGTGTTGTCTGTGTGTAAACGTGTATAGGTGGTTCTCCAGGACAGGACTCTGATAAGCCAGGCACTAGCTTAGTAGACATCCAGTGTGTGCTGGACAACGTTGGCGCCTCGGAGCTTGTCGTCGATCTCATCGTCAGCACTAAGAACGACCGTATCTTCGAGGAGAGCATTTTACTGGGCATTGCACTCCTGAGAGGAGGAAACACACAGATTCAGGTATAAACAGGACACACATTCGCAACACATTTATAAGATTCAGGTGATGTAATTTCTTATCATGTCTCCTTGCAGAACTCTTTCTACAATCAGTTGCACAAGCAGAAGAAGTCCGAGAAGTTCTTCAAGGTCTTCTACGATCGAATGGAGCAGGCGCAGAAAGAGATCCGCTCCAGTGTGTCAGTCAACATGTTTGAGCTCAGCTGCAGGAAGAGAGAGGAGGAAGGCGAAGGCTCTGGAATTAGACATAAAAAAGGTATACGTCTGCTTTCTCAGGATCTTTCAGACTAAACATGAGGGAAAAGGATATACAAGAACATGGAATGGTGACTGTTATGAAAACTGTAAAGAAACGTCAGGTCATATTTCACCCTAAAATCAAAATAAGAATATAAGCTAATATTTTGCACAAGGAAATCAAGCATGCCTTTTACTTGCTTGCTTTATTGACTAATGTGTGAAATGTCTTATTATAATGCAAAAGAAAATTATATAATTTAAACTGTAATGTTTAAATTAATGTACATGGTGTGTACAAATATACACCATGGTAGCACAGTTCTTTTTTTTTTTTTCATTTCAGTAATGAGAATACACAACAAAAGCCCTAATGAACCATAAAAATATTTATTTATGAAAACTATAATGTCTTTGACCCTCCCACCTCATTTATTTATTTATTTATTTAACAATGTTACATCAATTACAAATATAAATGTATATTAAATATTTTTTTATTTTTAAATATTATTAAAAGAAGGTGCTTATGGAATATTTATTTGATCAAAAGTGCAGTAAAACAGTAATATTGGGAAATATTATTACAATTAAAATTAATTGTAAATAAAATATGCAGCCTAAAATTATATTAAATATTTTTAAAGCTTAAAATTTAAATCAAAATAACAAAATATGCGGTCTAAAATTATATCAGATTTATTTTAAAATAGATCTTAATTAAATTAAAATTTAATTTAAAATAACAAAATATGCGGTCTAAAATTATATAAAAATTATTTTAAAATTGTCCTTTATTAAATAAAAATGTTAATTAAAATAAAATATGCAGTCTAAAATTATATAAATTATAAAAGCATGCCTTTTACTTGCTTATTTGTTTATTTATTTATTTATTTATTTATTGACTAATGTGAGAAAAGTCTTATTATGCAGAAGAAAATTATGTAATTTAAACTGTAACTTACAAATATACACCATGGTACCACAGTTATTTATTTATTTATTTTTCGATTTCAGTAATGAGAATACACAACAAAAGTCCTAATGGACCATAGAAATATTTATTTATAATGTGATATGACAATGACAAATATAAATGGATATTAAAATATATTTTTTAGACTTTTTTAAATATTTTATCAAAAGTGCAGTAAAACAGTAATACTGTGAAATATTATTACAATTAAAATTAAATTACAATTTAAGTTAAAATAAAATATGCAGTCTGAAATTATATAAAAAAAATTTTTAATGGACCTTAATTAAATTAAAATGTAAATTTAAATAAAATATGTAGTCTAAAATTACATAAAATTTATTTTAAAATATTTTAAAATTATTTTTCAGCAGCCATTTATTCCGTTTTAAATGTCACAATCTTGAAAACGTAAAATGTCTTGAAATGTCCTTGAAAACAGTACTTTAGTGGAAACTGTGATGTGTTTTTTCTGGATTCTTTGAATAGAAAGTTCAAAAGAACAGCATTTATTTAAAATACACATTTATGATTTTTGTCTTCCATCATAAATGTCTTTACTGTCACTTTTTATTACTTGAATGCATCCTAGGTTAATAAAAAATATAATGTTATCTGAAATGGAAGTGTAATAATAATACATCTGGCAACTATAGTGTTGACTATGGACATGCTTATACTCATTAAGATGCTGCATTTACACATCATGCTCTTTCTAGACTACAAGTGAAGTAGCTGGAAAATAAAATGGTGCTATTTTGACTGACTCTGGAAATACATTTCTAACAAAGGAAGGCCCCAAAAGACCGCAAACCAGGTGTGATGTCTTAAAGCCTAAAAATAAACCTTCAGAAATCACTTATTCAGTCTCTCGCTGAAAATAGAGACGTGTCCTAATTGCAATGTTCTGCTTTATCATGCTTAATCCTAAAAAAATGACCTAGACTTTCTAATGACATGCTGCGTCTGAACTAGAAGTAAGTCACTGGTCTCCTGAATAGCCCGTTTATCACAAACAAGTGTGCCTTAATGCATAGCTGCTCATGTGAGTGCAGTTCTGGCCTGAGGCAGAGAAAATGAAGAGACAATCAACATTATGAATAGCATCTGTCCTTATTTCAACTTCTGTGTCATGTGAGGGGTCGCTGGCACCTTATCAAAGGGCTGCTGTTAAGAAGTGTTCTTTTTAACACTTTTCATCGAGAGAGACAAGATTTCAAGTTGGTCTCGTGTCAAATGGTGTAGTGTGAAAGACATGATCGACTGATTGGGAGAAATATTGTTGAGAGCTAAGTTTTGAATAAGCTTCAAATGTGTCTAAATATACATCCAAAAATATATTCTCTCTAGATTAGTATATACAACTTGCTATGGGTGGCTTTGAATAGATACATTAATTCACTAGCGCACTGTAGAGAACTCGAACAGTGTATTGTCCAAAAATGTGTGATTTATTAACAGTAAATAGTGGCAGTGGCTTACTATAAAACATTGAGGGGAACACGTTTTCTGTATAACTTATTCAGGATGATAATGGATCAGTATGGCTTTCAACGGCAGAGTGAATCGCTGATTCATTCCCTCAACCGATTCATTTGAAAACATGATTCATTCATCGAATCATTTGCTCAACCGATTCGTTTAGCAACAGTAGATTCACCACAGTGAATCATTTCCCAAACCCGGTCGTCGTCCAATTAACCGCAATAAGCTTTGTGTTTACTTACTTTTGATATAAAACAAAGTCTCGGATTTTAAATTCTGTTTAATTTATTACAGTATTCAAACAGTAAATACTGTTTTGACGCTGTTTTAATGTGGAGTGAAAGATCGCTGTAGCGCCTCAGTTGAGAAAAAGCGAAAGCGGAAGCGCGAAATCATCTGCTCCGCTTTAAAACCGGTTACGGACCAAATAAATGAGTAAACATCCGAAGGTATGTAAAAAAAAAAGTACAACGTACCGAAATCCAAATTCTGTCTCATGATATTGCTCAGTCAGTGTTTTAACCGCGCAAAGACGTCAGTAATAGCTTGTAAACAATGTCACGTAATGTCACATTTACCTCAGAAAAAACACATTCAGTGACCATAAACTTGTTAGTTTGCTAGAATAAATTAATTCTAGAGAGGAGCATTTTCCTAAATATATGCGCAATGTAACATAGTCATTATAAATTTTACTGTTCTTCAATGTTTAATTAAGGTTTAAATAAATCTGTCGTTTTTTTATGACAGCCACCATTTAAATGCTTACATTTCCAAAAAAACAGTTGGAGTAGAAATATTATTATGTAACTGTAACTTTATTATTATAAAAACTTCAATGGGTGTAAGTAAAGTGTTTGTATGCAAATCAGTTCATTTTAACCTTTAATATTATAGTAATGTAGCACCAGATTTTTTTCCAATAAAAATTTGGCATGTACTGTACCTGATATAGATACACTACCAGTCAAAAGTTTTTGAACATTAATATTTTTAATGTGTTTTTAAAGATGTCTCGCCAAGCCTTTATTTGATCCTAAGTACAGCAAAAATAGTACAATTTTAAAATATTTTTATTATTTAAAATAACTGTTTTCTATTTGAATATATTTTAAAATGTAATTTATTTCTGTGATTTCAAAGCTGATTTTTTTTAACATCATTACTCCAGTCATATGATCCTTCAAAAATCATTCTAATATTCTGATTTGCTGCTCAGAAAACATTTATTATTATTATGTTGAAAACAGCTGAGTAGAATTTTTTCAGGTTTCTTTTATGAATAGAAAGTTCAGAAAAAACAGCTTTTTCTTGAAATAGAAGTCATTTTGTAACATTATAAATGTCTTTATCATCACTATTTATCAATTTATAAGAAGTAATGTTAATGTTACAAAAAAAACTTTTTATTTCAGATAAATGCTGATCTTTTTATCTTTCTGTTCTGTTTATTAAAGAATCCTGCAGAACTGTTTTAAATATTGAAAATAGTAATAATAAAAATGTTTCTTGAGCAGCAAATCAGCATATTAGAATGATTTCTGAAGGATCATGTGACACTGAAGACTAGAGTAATGATACTAAAAATGTAGCTTTGATCACAGGAATAAAATACATTTTAAAATATATTCAAATAGAAAACAGTTATTTTAAATAGTAAAAATATTTCACAGTATTGCTGATTTTGCTGTATTTTGGATCAAATAAATGCAGGCTTGGTGAGCAGAAAAGACTTCTTTTAAAAAACATTAAAAATCTTACTCTTCAAAAATTGGTAGTATATGTCCAAAATAATCTATATAGAATCAGAAATCAAATCTAATTGCAAGCTTGTCAATCAGAATCAAATCGAATTGTGAATTTTGTCTCAAAACCCAGCTCTAATAGTGTCTAACTAAAACTAAAAGAACACTAATCCTGTAAGAACTATAAATAACAATTTAGTAATCTCAAGTTTGTTCTCTCTTTTATAGTTCGAGACTCATTGCACCTCAGAGAAGACATTCGGGGTCAGCTTAAAGATGCCTCCTCTGTCACCTCCAAAGCCTACAGCACCTTCCGCCGGGATGTGGACCCTGAGATGGAGCCGATGGGATCTGGAGTGGACGGGATGGAGGAGGTCGTAGAGGAGACCCAGATGAGCCAGGCCATCACCATCATGAAACCCATCCTGCGCTTCCTTCAGCTGCTTTGTGAGAATCATAACAGGGACTTGCAGGTGATGCAAATCATTTTTATTGCTCCACATTTGTTCAGCTGTAGTTGACTTTGCCTGTGAGTCATTGCAGCGTATTACTTGTGTTAAACACTGCAATGTGAAATGGTACATGGTGTGCTTAGAGGTAAAATCCAGTGACGCTGCCTTCACAGTGTCTGAGAGCTCTAAATAAGTGTTTTTCCATTGTGAGGAAAAAAAATCACCTTGATGTTTGAAAAGTAAAAATTTTTGCTGTGCAGATCAAAATCTCAAGAGACCCCCGACCTAGTATGGACGAATCTGTCTGAATAGAGATACCAATTACTGCCACTCAGGACTTGACTTGTGTTGTTAGTCCAAATCTTTCTGTTCTCTTGTATACAGAGCTTTCTGCGAGATCAGAACAACAAAACCAATTATAACCTGGTGTGTGAGACGCTGCAGTTTCTTGACTGTATCTGTGGCAGTACGACGGGAGGACTGGGGCTGCTGGGGCTCTACATTAATGAGAGGAATGTGGACCTGGTCATACAGACACTAGAGACCATCACAGAGTACTGCCAGGGTCCTTGCCACGAAAATCAGGTATTAAAACATCACCGTCTTTGGAAAATGGGGACAGAACTTTATCCAAATGGAAAAATGAATCCAAGGGTTACACTTTATACTAACAGTGCATGAATAATCATGCACTAACATCTGATTTAAGTATTACTTTAATATGAGGTAATGATGAGTTATGGCATGTAGAGTTGTCAAAAGGTACCGGGTTCGGTACTTTCGGTACTGAAATTTTAAAAACGTCCATTTCCCGCTCACATTTGAGCACTGTTGAGCAGATTTTTAAACATCGCTGATTGGCCATAGTGTTCACGCACTCAACAGACATGACTGTGATTGGCTACATTGATAAGCGCTTCACTCCTCACTGAGCGCTCACACATAAGCATAACGAGAGTGTTTTAAAGCCGCGACGTTTTTAAAATTTCAGTACCGAAAGTACCGAACCCGGTACCTTTTGATAGCTCTAATGACATGTACTAATCTTGAGCTAACCTTAACTGTGACATGAGTCATATGAATTCATTTGTGAATACTTAGCCCAGAGTGTTAATTAATACATTAACTTACAAACATGTACTCAAGGTGATTGATATTCACACATAAATTCATATGACGTGTGTCATAGTTAAGGTTAGTTAACTCATCATATACTTTTATTTAGGTGTTTGTGCATGATTATAGTTTGTTCCCATACAGTGCTCTTATTTTTGTCTGAAACTATTAAATATTGCAGAAACAAAGGAGAAATTAAATAAGATATATATATTAGAAAAACTTAAACCTAAAAAAGTTTAAGCTGAAGTACTAAAATTACTAAGACTAAAACAAAGCTAAATTAAGACTAAATATATATATTTAAAAAAATAATTAAAAATGACAAAAGCACATAAATAATTACTAAAACCTATAAAAGATATTCAAAATATTTAAAAAAATACTATAATAAAATACAGCCAGGTTACGAGAACCAGGTATTGAAACATCCTCACTAAAAAAAGGGTGCAAATTTGTTTTAGATTTGGTGTCAAACTGGAACTTTTTTCTTAATGATTATGGCAAAGTCTTTTAGGCCTAATAAAGTTTATAAATCATAGTTCATGAATATTAGTTTAATCCCACACAGTGCTGTTATTTTTGTCTGAAACTTTTAAAAATTGTAGGAACAAAGGTGAGATAAAAAAATAAATAAATATTAGATGAAAAACTTAAAATTAAAACTAGAAATATAAAAATAAATGCTATTCAAAATATAAAAAAATACTGTAATAGTATACATCAAGGCTCCAAGAACCAGGCATTGAAACCTCATCCTCACTGAAAAAAGGGTAAAGGGATAAAAAAAAAAAGTTTTAGATTTTGTGCCTAATATATAAATATTAGATGAAAAACTTCAGCTTAAACTTGATTTTTATTTTCATATTTTAGGTTAAAGTACTAATATTACTAAACCTAAAACAAATGAAAATATAAATATTTTTAAAAATAATGAAAAATGACAAAAGCACATAAATAATTGCTAAAACTTAACCTGAAAACTTAGATAATATAAAAGGTTATTAAAAATATTAAAAAACACTATAATAATATACAGCCAGGCTACAAGAAGCAGGTATTGAATTGTCATCCTCACTGAAAAAAGGGCACAAGTTTTAGATTTGGTGTCATATCTGAACTTATTTCTAACTTTATTATTGATTATGGCAAAATATTTTCGACCTAATAAAGTTTATAAATCATAGTTATATAAATCATGAATATTAGTTTAATCCCACACAGTGCTGTCATTTTTGTCTGAAACTTAAAAAAATTGAAGTAACAAAGGTAAAATAAAATAAGCTATAAATATTAGATGAAAAGCTTAAAATTAAAACTAGAAATATAAAAATAAATGCTATTCAAAATATAAAAAAATACTGTAATAGTATACATCAAGGCTCCAAGAACCAGGCATTGAAACCTCATCCTCACTGAAAAAAGGGTAAAGGGATAAAAAAAAAAAAGTTTTAGATTTTGTGCCTTATCTGAACTTATTTCTAACTTTATTCATGATTATGCAAAAATAAGTCTTTACTGCATGTCTGAGACTTAGTTTGGGATCATAAATTGTGTATTTCCTCCTCCGCAGTCATGCATAGCCAGGCATGAGTCAAACGGCATTGACATCATCATCGCTCTCATTGTGAATCCAATTGATCCGCTGGGAAAGAACCGACTTGACCTTGTGCTCGAGCTGAAGGTGCAGTAACTCACGTAGTTTGAATAAAAAAGCAATTGATGTTTAATACAATTTTACAGATAACAAAATGTTCTGAAGCATTGCTAATTTTTGATTTGCCATGTAAAAACATCTGCAGATTTAGCTCCAGGAGGAAAATATGTGATTATTCTTTCCCTCACACTAATTTAATTTAAAAAATGCTTTTTTCTTTACAATCAGAACAATGCATCTAAACTTCTTCTGGCCATCATGGAGAGTCGCCATGATAGCGAGAATGCAGAGAAGATCCTGTATAAGATGAGACCCAATGAACTGGTATCAGTATTATACGATAGTACTGCTGTTATGAATATAGTTTAGATTGTCTCTTTTACAGCCTGTCTTTTGCCATAATTAAGGTAAAGTGATGTTCTGGTGTCACATCTGTAGGTTGACGTGATCAAGGAGGCTTACGTTCAAGAGGAAGAGAGTGAGATTGATCAAGAGACATCAGATCAGATCAGACCTAAAGATGTGGGCCACAACATCTACATCCTGGCCCATCAGGTAAGATTTAAACATTTACTTCAAAACATTTTGATTTCCACTTAGGTCTGTAAGTGTATGTATATTGGGGGTACTTTAAAACATTTAGCTTTGTTAAACCTTGAAAATTAAATATTTTGTAGACTATGATAACTGGTTCACGATTTTTCCGTTTATATATATATATATATATATATATATAATTTTTTGGAAAGAGAATGCAATAATGTTTTGGGTTAAGGTCTCTTGTGAGGAAATCCTCAAGCCAGTTGTGCATTTTTCAGTCTTCACTTTCACTTCCACACGCTTTCTTGACAGGCTCAGCCATCTGCTAGACAGTTTATTTCTGCCTTACTGGCTGCTTTCATAATGACATAACTTCAGGTGTTTGTCTATCTCTGTTTTTCTAAACACTCTCACATAGATGACAGAGAGAAAGAAAGAAGTGGAAGTGTGCATAGTTCTCTCACTGTTAGCTTTGCTAGAATAATGTATTTCATGGCAAACTCTTGCCATAGTTTTCGGTGAGATTTTTACTTAAAATTCAGGACTTTTACTCAAGACCCTCTGGCTATTTTATATGGACACTGTTTTGAGAAACATTGGCCTATGGCTATATGATCTGGTCGGGGAGGTTCTGCTTTAGTCAGACCATCTGCACAATGTTTGTCAGTCTCGTTTTCTTGTGTAGTTTCTCACTTGTAGAAAACAAGCAGGGCCTAAGGATATAAGAGTCATACAGAGAAAGAAGGAGAAGGAGTCAAAGGAATAACTCCTTGCTGATAGCAAGAGAGAAATAAACAGAATTTAATTAAATTTAATAAAAGCTTAAATAGTTATTATTACTGACATTTATTTTTAATTAATGCTTTTTCCTTTAAAAGAGAAGTTCACTTTCAGAACAAAAATGTACAGAAAATTTACCCCCTTGTCATCCAAGATGTTCATGTCTGTCTGTATTCTGTCGTAAAAAAATTATGTTTCTTGAGAAAAACATTCCAGAATTTTTCTCAATATAATGGACTTCTGTGGTGCCTTATTGTCTTATCTAGCGAAACGATCGGTTATTTTTATGAAAAAAGAATACAATTTAAATACTTTTTAATCCCAAACACTCGTCTTGTCTTGCTCTCCCTGAATTCTGTGTATTCTAGCTCCAGACAGTTTAGGGTATGTCGAAAAACTCCAATCATATTTTCTCCCTCAACTTCGAAGTACGGACCCAATCTATGCAAAGTGAACATGCAAGGAAGATCAAACACCATTAACAAAAAAGGTAAAACAGCGATATAGGACGATTTTGAAGTTGAGAGAGAACATAAAATGGGAATTTTTCGACATACTCTGTCATGAACGGGAACAAAAGCAGTTCAGGGAGAGCAAGACAAGACGAGCGTTTGACATTAAAAAGTATATAAATTGTATTATTTTTATGAAAATAACCGATCGTTATGCTAGATAAGACCTTTCTTCCTCGGCTGGGATCATTTACAACCGCATTTGGAATCGTTTAAACCACATTTAAACTGCATTTTGGAAGTTCAAAGTTGGGACACCATATCAGTCCATTATATGGAGAAAAATGCTGAAATGTTTTCCTCAAAAAACATAATTTCTTTACAGCTGAAGAAAGAAAGACATGAACATCTTGCATGACAAGGGGTGAGTATATTATCTGTCAATTTTTGTTCTAAAAGTGGACTTTTCCTTTAAGGAAATGTCACTATTACAATTGTTCATATTTCGAATTTGCTGTTTTCATGTAGGAAAGTCCCTTAATGAAAAATTATGAATTAAAAAAGTTAATTCAACCTCTTTATTAGCAGTTTACCAAAATATTTAGCTTGTTTGATCTAACGTATGATATTCTGTTTTTGAGAGAAAGCTTCGTAAACATTCTTTGATTGTACTGTTGAAATGTGTGTACATTTGCATTAGACCTCAGGAAGTTAAACTGAATGGTGATACTGAAGTGCTTTTCACAAAGAATATTCCCACGTCCTTTTTTTTCCCATTGTGGTTTTAATTTCTTTTTGTTTGCTCAGCACTGTTGACATGGTTGCTTTAAATTGTGCTAGCTCCAGTGCTAAAAAAAACAACTGGCAAATACAAGATCCTCCTGTGTTTACTTGGTACATGACAAAGTAAATGACATTATTTGGCGTCAGTTTAGCTCTCTATTGCGTGCCTTGCTCTCTTCCAGCTCTTATAAACCGATTCCCGATGTTAGCTTTGATCTGAAATCAAAAGGACACTGTGAGCATTTTTGGAGCGAACGTGGCTTAGACGTCAATAAGGAGACAAAATGATTTCACCTTCTTGGTGACTCGAGTCGCGCACATCTTTTGTGTTCCCTCAGCCTGTTAAAAAGCAAGCGTGTAAACCCCTCGCTCCCGTTTACCACATTAAGGCCGTTATGCGATGAAGGAGAACTGAGGGTGTGGAATGATTACTTGTTTGGCTCAAGGACGCGTCCTTTTTGGAGGTTACAGAGTATCCGCCTCTCTGGCTGCTTAATAGAAAAGTACCTAGTCAATAGACCAAGCAGCCCTTCTGTATGTGTAAACTGCTTTATTCCTAAGGAGATGGTTCTTTACTTAAACGAATTGCTTGGATCTTGCAGAGCGTCATTGATCGTTTGTTGCCCTTTGATCCCGTCATCTGTTGGAAATGATTTTCAGAGCGCTGTTTTTGATTAGGTTGTCTCTGGACGCTGTTGTCTCACTAATGCATCTTGGCCACATCGCTGCGGGTATTCAGTCATTGAGATAAACATCAGAGTTCCTCTGCGTGGGCAGCTCTTAAAATGTTTTGATTTTAAAGTAATCAGATTGATCAGTCCTGACCTCTTATGAATTGACTCATCCAGGGGTTGCATTGACATTATGAAACTGCTAAATTGCTAATGTGATTTGTGGTAGTCAAGTCACCAAAGTGTCACTAATAGATTAATGGGTGTTCCTGCAACTTCAAGCACTTTAATGTCTCAGAGGTCGACTTTTAGCAATGTTTATTCATTTATAGCTTTTTCTTTTTATTATATGAAGCTAGCATTTCAACTTTTTTAACGCCTCCATTTATTTTTGCTACTTTTCAGATTTGTAGATGTGTAGATTTTATTGTCGTACCACCACCACCCAGAGCCAGACTTTAAAGGGATAGTCCACCCAAAATTGAAAATTCTGTCAATAGTTACTCAACCTTATGTTGTTCCAAACCCATAAGTCCTTTGTTCATCTTCAGAACACAAATTAAGATATTTTTGATGAAATCCAAGAGCTTTCTGACCCTGCATAGACAGCAATGCAACTGACACGTTCAAGGCCCAGAAATGTAGTAAGGACATTGTTAAAGTAGTCCATGCTCATTCAACAACAGTGTTTAACACTGTTCCCACGGGTTAAAATGACCCCAGTAACATAATATTTAGCCCCTGAAATGCTAATATGACCAGGGGAACCTCACCAAAAAATGTGTATTTTCCCCCTGGAGCTCGATTTTTAACGGGGGACCTTTTGGGCTAGTTTTGAGTAGCAGTTGGGCGGGTTTTGTTGTGAAACCTGGCTACCCTGTGCAACATTTCTTTTCTTCCATATCAGTCTTCGATGCAAATGTTGTAATTTTTTAAAAATGTGTGTTAATTTTTTAAGTTCAGTTTTAATAAAAAAAACATTTTTATTTAAATTTAATGTATCTAATTTTAGCTAATTTAGTTGCATAATTACATTATTTAAAGTGGTAGTTCACGGATTAATTTTGTTTTGTCTGTATACAGCATACATAAAAATGCTAACTATGAAGTTAGACTGAAAAAAAGACAAAATAATAGGTCATAGTTTCAGGCCATAAATCAAAAGTAGGGCTACACACTGTGAATATTAAACTGCAGAAAGACTGATATTTAAATTTGATGTAACTGAAAAATTAAAAAAAAACTCAAAGCTCTTAATTGCAAACTGCCAATGTTTGGTTTAAGTTGAAGAAATTATAACAAATATATATTTTACAGTAAAATCTGCTCAAAGTAATGATGATGAATGTTAAAAATATTTTTGTTAGCATTTTTTTATTTTTATTATATTATTTTTATATATTTTTATATCAGAATCTTTTTTTAATTTAAACTCTAAAAGGTGTGCTGCATTTTGTTTGCCAAAAATTTTAAGGAATTGTTCAAATTTCACTTAATTATATTTTAAAAGGTTAATTAAAATAAGTTTTATAATTTTAATTACCACAGTTTTTATATAATAAATTTGTATTCAATCCAAAAAAAAAAAATCCAGAAAGAAAGAAAAGAGACAACACAGAATTTTTGCAAAAAATAAAATATATTTCACAGGGCAATATCATTTTTACAAGTTTAATAAATTACTAAATTATTTAAAAGGTTTATTAATTCAATTGATTAGACATCCTTTTTTAATTATTAAATTTTAATTATGTCATAAAAAAAATTCTAAATAATTTAAAGTGAAAACACAGAATTTGGGAAAAATCAAAACTTTGAGGTGATGTGAAAATTACGTTTTTAGGAGACAAATCTGTGAGAGTTTACTTTTTAAAGTCCACATAAAAATGTTTATAGAGTTGAAGAAACGCCCTGATATTGAGCTGCTGTTTCTGAATCTGTTGAATCCGTCATGTTGACTAAAGTGTCTTTGATGATCAGTTGGCACGCCACAGAAAAAACCTCCAGCAGAGTTTGAAACCTGGCCCAGACCCTACCATCGAGGGAGAAGCAGCGCTCCTCTACTATGCCAACCACACTGCTCAAATCGAGGTATGACCATTTGAGAGTTTATGAATGTCATTTTGTCACTAATAGAATTTGCACCTTTATGACTTGCACCTTTTATATAGCTTTAATATGACACATTTGAAGTCTCATTTACTCACCGCTGCCTTAATTAGATAATTTAAGATAATTTATATCAGTTAAACATGATCTACTGAACTTCTCCTTTTTTGAAATTCAGATCGTCCGCCATGACCGCACAATGGAGCAGATCGTGTTCCCTGTTCCCAACATCTGCGAGTACTTAACTGAAGAATCGAAAGTGCGCGTGTTCACCACAACAGAGCGAGACGACCAGGGTAGCAAGGTCAACGACTTCTTCCAGCAGTTTGATGATCTCTACAATGAGATGAGGTGGCAGAAGAAAATAAGAAGTGGGTTGTTTTGTTTTGTGCAAAAAACAATGTAACAATTTATCACCAGTTCCAGTCTGTGTCAGAGTCATTATACTGATGTATTGGTGTGTGTTTGCAGATAATGCACCACTTTTCTGGGTGTCAAAACATATATCTCTGTGGGGTAGTATCTCCTTTAACTTGGCTGTGCTAATCAACTTGGCTGTGGCTCTTTTCTACCCATTTGGAGATGATGGAGATGAAGGTACGGTTTTATTTTTGACGTATAAAAAGCTGCATAATTATGGCCCTATTGTTTCCATGATGTGGAAAATGTGTACAGAATCATGGAATCCAGTCATAATGAAATTTACTGTATAATGTGGAATGTCACAAAATGAGAAAAAGTAGGATTCATAAATCAAAAGTAGAGCCACACACTTCAGATTTCGATATAAACTAGTGTTTGTGAATATTAAAATGCAAAAAGACTAATATTTAATTTCAAAGTATCTTAAAGCTCATAATAACAAACTGACAATGTTTGGTTTAACTTGAACAAATTATGACAAATACATTTTGTACAGTTAAATTTATTCAAAGTAATTATAAATGTTAAAAATACTATTTTTACAGGAATATCACTTTTTAAGTTTGAATTCTAAAATTCCTTCTGTGCAGCATTTTGTTTGCCAAAAATGTAAGGAATTGTTCAAATTTCACTTCATTATGGGTTTTTATTTTGTAATAAATTTGTTTTAAATCAGAAAACACGAAATCCAGAAAAAATAAATCGGACAACACAGAATTTCTGCAAAAAATTAAATGTGTTTCACAGGGCAATATAATTTTTACAAGTTTAATAAATTGTTAAATTGTTAAAGTTTTATTAATTTTATTAATGATTAGACATCATCTAATCTAAACTGATTTCATGATTTTTAAAAGGTTAATTAAAAGAAGTTTTTGATTTGATTTGATTATGACTTTTATACAAGAAATATATGGTTTATATGGTTTTTATACAAGAAATTTGTATTCAATAAAAAAAATAATAATTATAAATTCCAGAAAAAATAAAAAATAAAACCGGTAGCACAGAATTTCTGCAAAAAATGAAACCTGTTTCATAGGGCAATATAATTTTTACAAGTTTAATGAAGTATTAAATTGTTAAAGTTTTATTAATTTAATTGATTAGACAGCATGTTTTAATTATTAAAATTTAATTAAGTCATTAAAATAGAATTTTAAAAAGTTTTTGATAATAAATAAATTTATTATTACTTATAATTTAAATAATAAATTTGTATTCAGTAAAAAAGAAAAAAAAAAACATACAATCCAAAAAAAAATAAAACAGGTAACACAGAATTTATGTAAAAAATTTCACTGGGCAATATACTTATTTATGTTTAATAAATTATTAAATTGTTAAAGTTGATTAGAAATTGATTAGACATCCTTTTGTAATTATTACAATTTAATTAAGCCATTAAGACAGAATTCAAATTAATTTAAAGTTAAAACACATGATTTGGGGAAAATCAAAACTGATTTCATGATTTCTAAAAGGTTAATTAAAATATAAACTGATTATTATGATAATAATGACATTATTTAAAATTTTCATGCAGTTCTTTGTTCTGCCTTTCAGGTGTCTTGCCACCGTTCTTGTCCATCTTACTTTGGGTGGCCGTGGTCGTGAGCACCTTCACGTTGTTTGTTCTTCCCCCGCGTGGAGGTATCCTGGCGTTCCTGGTCACCGTGATCTTCCGTTCTATTTACACTCTGGGCTTAGGACCCACACTGCTGCTTCTGGGGGCCGCCAACGTAAGGCAAATTCATTATCAACCATTCATGCTTCATTTAGCTCGTCAGCACTCTGCGTCCGTGAATTGATTAAATGTCAAAGTGTATTTTGAATGTGTAAACCAACCAAACTCCTATTAGAAAAGACCAGCCACTAACACCTCGTGTTCGCTGATTAATCGCTAATACCGATTAATTACGAGAAGCCGCTCGATATCGGACTAAATATGAAGGATGGCAGAAGAGGAACTGGTGTTGCCATTTTGCATCAGTGTCAGTTACGATGACAGAAGTGGCTGATGTGCTTGATGTGCGTTCAGATAAAAAATGAGAGCGATTTCATGCCTCTCTCCCAGCCAACTGGAGCTTCAGCCTTCAAACTGCTGACACGTCCCTCTGTTGTGTCAGTCTGTTTGCGTCTGCTCAAGCTGGCGTCTCTTCAACCATTATGGCACCACATGAAGAACCAACAGAGACATGTGCTGAAACAGATTCTAGGAGTCTGGGATCTGTTATACTACACGCCACTCGCCACGTCTTCTAGTGGTCGCCACAAACTGTTTATTCTCGCTGCAAGTGAACTTCTATATATTTTCTTTCAACTTGCTCATGATTTTGAGGATGAGGGCATGTCACGCAACTGGCCATATTGGTGTCTGCCTAATGTGGCTAGCTTCTACCAAGATGCTTTTACTTTGATATCCGCCACAAAGGATGAAGAAGCATTTTCTTCTCATTTGGAAGTTTTTGTGTATGAGCTTATTTATTTTCCTCACTATGTATGATTTACAGTTGAAGTAAAAAGTTTACATACACCTTGCAGAATCTGCAAGGCGTTAATTAATTTACCAAAATAAGAGGGATCATACAAAATGCATGTTATTTTTTTATTTAGTACTGACCTGAGTAAGATATTTCACATAGAAGATGTTTACATATAGTCCACAAAAGAAAATAATAGTTACATTTATAAAAATGACCCTGTTTACATATGCTTGATTTGTAATACTATGTTGTTACCTGAATGATCCACAGCTTTGTTTTTTTATTTAGTGACAGTTTTTTCTGAAGTTTAGTGACAGGATTTTTCTGAAGAACAGCAGGCAGTTTAACTGTTCAGGACAAACAAGGGGCTCATGAACAGCTATCACTAAACAAAAAAAACAGCTGTGAATCAGTTTGATTGCATTTGGATTGCAAAATATTAACTAGTTAGAATAGAAAAAAGTTAGAATTTTAAGGTAAAAAGTCTGTAGCGAAAATAGGTTTCTATAGAAAAGTGTTTGAATTGAGAGTGTTGGAACTTTTAATGTGCTTGTACGGATGCTAATGCTATAGCGTTATCTTCTAATGTCTTTTCACAGTTGCTGAATAAAATGGTGTTCCTGGTTAGTTTTGTGGGGAACCAGGGTACATTCACACGAGGGTACAAAGCAGTTATCATGGACGTCTTCTTCCTTCTGCACGTCAGTTATGTCATCGTTTGTATGCTGGGTCTGTTCGTACACGAATTCTTCTACAGTATCCTGGTACGTCTTCACACTTTTTGGAGTATATTTAGTAGTAAATAAAATTAATGATTTAATGCAGAGATTTAAAGTGTGTTCCAGGAATGCTTATTTTGACAAAAAGTATTTTTATGGCTGTCAAAGTAAAAATGTTAGATTAGTGACCCATACTCAGAATTTGTGCTCTGCATTTAAACCAACCATTAGGCCATGGCTGCCCCTAAGTAGTTAATACAAATTAACACATTAACTGAATTTTTATATTATTACTGTTTCATTCTAGCTTCTAGACACTGGACAGAAATAAAGAGGTTAATTGCAACTACTGTTAGTTTTTAATAGTAAAAAATAGTAAGATTTTTTCAAAATTTTAAAATGTATACACTACTGCTCAAAAATTTGGGGTTGGCAAGATTGTTACTGTTTATGATAGTTTATTATGCATTTATCTGATCACAAATATATGAAATGGAGAAATGTTGTAAAGTACATATATATTTTTTTATATTTTAAAATATTTTTTCTTTTTTTTTTTATAATTTTTTCCTGTGATAACAAATCTAAATTGTTTAGCTTCCACTACTTCAATCTTGAGTGTCACATGATCCTTTGTAATATTCTGATTTAGTGCTCAAAAAACATGATGAAAGTTCTGCTTAATATTTTTGTGGAAAGTGGTTTCAGGATTCTCTGATGAATAGAAAGTTAAAAAACAGCATTTCTGAAAAAAAAAATGTAGCAATATACAAGCCTTTTTTACATATCAATTTAAAGGTATAGTTCACCCAAAAATTAAAATTCTGTCTTTACAGAATTTCTGTTGTTCCAAACCCGTAAGAACTTCATTCTTCTTCACAAACACAAATTAAGATATTTTTGATGAAATCCAAGAGCTTTCTGAGCCTGCATAAACAGCAACGCAACTACCATGTTGAAGTAAATCGTTATTTTTGTTTTCTTTGTGCAGAAAAGGTACTTTCATACCACTGATGTCACATGGACTATTTTATCGATGTTCTTACTACCTTTCTGGGCACTGAACGTGTCATTTGTGTTGCTGTTTATGCAGGGTCAGAAAGCTCTTGGATTTCAGCAAAAATATCTTAATATGTGTTGTAAAGTTGAACAAAGGTTTGGAACGACATGAAGGAGAGTAATTGATGACAAATTTTTGTTTTTGGGTGAACTGTCCCTTTAATGCAAATGTAATAATTGCTTTTTGGCTTTAGAGCAATGATAATTAAAATAATTTATTTTCAGAAACAACATTTCTTTATAATATCCTCCTCTTTAACTCTTCTGTTCCCTCTAGTTATTTGATCTTGTGCGAAGAGAGGAAACGCTCCTGAATGTAATGAGGAGCGTGACGAAGAACGGCCGCTCCATCTTCCTCACAGCTGTTCTGGCTATCATCCTGGTCTACCTCTTCTCTATTGTGGGCTTCCTGTTCTTTAAAGATGACTTCCTTATGGAAGTCGACCGCCTCCCTGCTTTAAGTAAGCATGAAGTGTACATGATGTCCACGTCATGGTCTTCGCTGTGGCGGCCTGCTATCTTTCCAGCCGCACATTGCATAGATCTTGTGGTTTTGGTCTTTCGTTTCATATTTCCCAAATGTTCTGCATGGATGAAGTCATTATCATGTGCTAATGTGCAATGCTGCATAGCGTATGTGTAAGCAACTTAGTATGAATAGCACTAAAATGTCTCTTTTAGAGAGATTACCACATCTTTTATGTATTTGGTATGCACTGTATGCATACATGTGAACGTGAATATTTGCGTTTGCGTACATGTGTTTATATGAACACACATGGCCATGTAGCTGTGTTGTAGTGAGAGAGGACCTGCTAGCACATGGCACCTGTTGCATAACCCAGCAGTGGCCACACTCCCTTATGTAATCACTTCCTCTGTGCACTGCATCACTGTACAAGCACTGGGGACAAAAAGGGCACACGCATGCATGCGTGCACTGGAATACAACACGTTTAGTTTAAGAAAACATGTCAGTTGTGGGAATGCAAAACCTTTGACTTTTGAGTTGTTAAGCACATGCTATGAATGTAGATTTTGACATTTTTACCAAAAACTGTATATAACTCATGAATATTTGTTTGGATTGTCTTTTAGAGAAGACAAATGTAAAGGATTCTATGAGCTGCCTGAGTGAGACCTGTTCTAACTCGCCTTTTAGTTCTCATCACGGTAAGTCACCATTTTTAGAGGCCCAAACATTTTAGGCACTTAGCCCATACTTAAAATGTACAAATATAGCAATATATGAAATATAGCGCTTACTTTACTAGAGTTTACCATATTGATCCATAAACCATACTGTGAAATGGTTTGAGAAGCACGAAGTCTGCAGTGCTATTTTCATACAGCTGTGCTTGAGAATTGTTTGGCTGTAAAATGTTGGACTTTAATTTGGTGATTTGAGTGTCACATTGAGAAGGACATCAAGAATAATTCATTTACTCTGTAACACTGCAGTTTCTCTTTTGATTTCAGCTCTGTCTCACCCTTCTGCTAAATGTTCTTGCATAATCTCCAGTAGTGGTGAATCTTGTGTGATTTGTGTGTACGTTTATGGTTTTCCTAAGTGTTTGTTTGTAAAGGGCTGGTCCTGTGGATCTGTTATGGAGGTTAAGGTGCTGAGATGACCCGTGAGAGTGTGTGTATATGTGTGTGTGTTGAGGAGATGACTCATGCGCTGCTTTGTTCTGCTTTGCCCTGTGAGTCTTTAAAGATCACCTGCGCTTCTAGGTATCAACACGTGCGCTCTCTTTCTCTCTCACACTCTCACCCTCTTTCTTTCTTTTGACCTCTGCGGTTGTTCTCTGTGTCTCTCACTTACTCCTTACTTACCTTTCCAAGCTCATTCCTTCAGTCTTCCTGTCCTTCATACTTTGTGTCTTTTCTTAGTCTATGTTTCTTTCAAAAGTCCACTTTCTCTAATTTGCATTAGATTAGAGGGATAGAATGATTGATAAACTGATTGACTAAACCAAAAAAATTATGATTTAGAATCATCATTAGATGAATAGGTTTGAATATGTATTTATACATTTGAATAAATGTAAATAAATGTGTAAATATTTATATATCTAAGTCTTTAGAAAATAAGTAAATTTACTGAATATATACTGTAGTTATAGTTCTGAATAATCTAATATATCTAAATATGTAAATAAATACACATGTAAAAATGCTGAATATGTAGTTAGAATTGTAATTATTGTCATAATTACAAAGTACAAAAAATATTAAATATATATATATATATAGTTATATTTCTGAATACATAATTATACATGTAAAAATAGGTGTGTATATATATATATATATATATATATATATAATTATACATCTAAATAGATAATTGTATAACTAAATTAGTGCTGTCAAATCGAATATTCTTAATCGTATCCGAAATAAGTTTGTTTACATAATGTATGTGTATACTGTATAAATGATGTATATTGTATATAAATAGAAATTACATATCTTTCTTAAATACCATAACACATATATTGTGTAAACAAACTTTTATTTTAATTTGATTGATCACAATTAATCATTTTGATGGCCCTTAATATAATAGAAAATATAGAAAATGCGTAATTATGCTGAATGTATAGTTATAGTTCTGAATGTTATATGTATCTAAATATGTAAATAAATACATATGTAAAAATGCTAAATATATGGTTAGAATTCTGAGTATATATAATTAGGCATCCAAATATAAATAAATATACAAATAAAAATTCTGAGTGTGTATGTATAGTTAAAATTCTGAATAGATAATTATGTAAGTAAAATCTTGAATATACAGTTATAAATTAATAGATAATCTAAATATAGAAGTAAAAATCCTTAAAGTTTAATTATCGATTTTGAATGGATAATTATTTATCTAAATATATAGAAAATAGGTAATTTTACTGGATGTATAGTTATATTTCTGAATAGATTATGTGTAGAAATATGTAAATAAATACATATGTAAAAATGTTACATTATACTAATTTTAATTAAATATAATTAAACATCCAAATATATAAATAAATTAGTAAAAATTCTGAATATATGTAGTTAAAATTCTTAATAGATATTTATATTTCTGAATATGTAAGTAAAAATCCTGAATATACAGTCAGAAATTTGAATAGATAATTATACATCTAAATATAGAAGTGAAAACCCTTAATATAAAGTTATAAATCTGAATATATGTATTCACAAATGTTGGAAACTGTTGTTTTATCAGTGCCTGTATATTTGTGTGTGTTCATCCCAGTGGAAGAAGAGGATGAAGACGGTACAGAGCGTGTGTGTGACACACTGCTGATGTGCATCATTACGGTTCTGAACCATGGGCTAAGGAACGGAGGAGGAATCGCAGATGTTCTGCGCAAGCTTTCCAAAGAGGTGAACAGAATATCATCAACGCAGCACACTCAGACATGAGATACGCCAATAAATCCTTTCCAGCGTCACTAATACTGTCAGTATAATCCATGTTTAAAGCTCTGGAATCTGCAGGCATCTGTACATCATGCTTTTACAGACCCCTGCATTCGGTTATACTCTCTCTGAGCATCTGTCTATACGCTTTGAACCGTTACAAAATCAGTCACGCCAGCTTCAAAGGGTCTTTTTTTAGGGATGATTGAAAACTGTGGATCAATAATAGATAAAAATTGTATTTTTTGAGTACTTTTTTTGGTAAAAATTGCTTTTAGAGATGAAATACAGTATATATTGTATCATTATATATATAAATATTTTCATTTATAACCCCATACTGTTGCTCCTCAGGAGCCCATGTTCCCGGCACGTGTCGTGTATGACCTCTTGTTCTTCTTCATTGTCATCATCATTGTGTTGAACCTTATCTTTGGTGTGATCATTGACACCTTCGCTGACCTGAGGAGTGAGAAACAGAGAAAGGAAGAAATTCTGAAGACCACCTGCTTCATTTGTGGTATGTCTTGTTTGAAGGAAACTTATTTTGAGAAACAGGAGGCTAGCCTATCATAACAGTGATTCTTGCTGTAAAACACAAAGATATTTAGCAGAATGTGTAAGCTGCTCTTTTCCACATAAATATTTTTAAAGTAGCAGGGTCTGTGGTCATTGAAAACCTCAAAAAAAAAAAACTTTTCACTGATTAATCGTGATTAATCGCATCCACAATAAAAGTTTGTGTTTACATAATATGCGTGTGTATTGTATATGTATGTGTGTGTGTGTGTGTATGTGTATATATATATATATATATATATTTATACACACATACATACATGCATGTATATATTTAAGAATATTACGCACATATTTTATGTAAACATTTATTTACTTTTACTTTGGTTGCGATTAATCGCAATTAATCGATTCGTCAGCCCTACTTTCAATCCTACATTGGTATGAATGATTCTTTTGCAAATTGGCGTGAATTAAAGTATTTTTTTAAAATCATTATCCTTTTATTACAAATGACTGGAATATGAATTTGAAAAGTCAAACTGGTTAAAAAGTGTGGGAATCCTGAAATAAGTTGAGTTGTATGATGAAGCGTAAGATTTCAGTCTATTCCTCATTCAGAAGTTACTTTAAAGTTACAGTAGCAAAAATTCTTATTCATAAGTGTCAGAGTGAGTGCAGAATGTTGTCCAATTAAACTAAATAGTTTTTTAATGCAAAAAATGAAATGCTACAAAGATGTAGAATGTAGCTTCTTTAAAACGGCTCTTTTCAACATCTGCACCGCAGCGAACATCTTAGAATGGTTTGGAACTAGCCAGTGGGGCGGCTCTAAGCAGATGTCATGCCCTGTCACATTCTGTTACTCTGACTGCCTTTGAATTTGTATATGAGGTCTTTGACAGGGCTTTTTATTTGATGGATTCAACTATGATCATGGTGACATTTACTCCGCTAAAGAGGACATAAAGACTATGTTAGAGAATGAGAGATGTGGGAGAAAGTTTTATAGCGACTATAAACAGTGGAATACCATGAATAAAACAAATTATTTTGATAGACAGAGTGGGCTCTTTCTTTAAAGAACCTTTCATTTTTATTATCTGCTCTTCTTCAGGCCTTGAGAGAGACAAGTTTGATAACAAGACCGTGTCGTTTGAGGAGCACATCAAGTCAGAGCACAACATGTGGCACTATTTGTATTTCCTGGTCTTGGTAAAGGTGAAGGACCCCACCGAGTACACGGGACCCGAGAGCTACGTGGCCCAAATGATTAAGGTTAGTTTATCATTACATTTGGTATCATATGTGGGCACTTTCTGATTGTGATGTTCATAGTTAATATGATGTGTGTTTTCTCCAAAGGAACACCTGTGTGAACCTGATTTCATACATTAACTACAAATTACCAGACCAGTTGGTTAAACAATAAATATGGAAGCTTGTTTCCACCATGGGATAAAAAAAAATCTAAAAAGAAAATCGTGACACTTTATCTTTAGTCAGAATTGTGAGATATAAACTCAGAATTACAAGATATAAACTCAGTATTGCAAGATAATATAGATGAAAATTGCAAGATATAGACTCAGATTTGAGATTAAAAAAACTCTTTGAGATATGAACTCAGAATTGCAAGATATAAACTCAGTATTGCAAATTATAGACTGAATTGAGAGATATAAACTTAGAGATATAAAGAATTGAGATAAAAAATCAGAATTATGAGATATAAACTCCGAATTATGAAATACAAACTCAGAATTGTGAGATATAAACTCAGATTTACGAGATATAAACTCTGAATTGCACATAATAAACTCAGAATTATGAGATATAAACTCGGAATAGCAAGATATAAACTCAGAATTGTGAGATATAGACTCTGAATTGCGATATAAACTCAGAAGTGCGAGATATAGACTCAGATTTGTGAGATATAGACTCAGTTGCGAGAAATAGGCTCAGAATTGCGATATAAACTCTGAAGTGCGAGATATAGACTCATATTTGTGAGATATAGACTCAGTTGCGAGAAATAGGCTCAGAATTGCAATATACACTCTGAATTGTGAGATATAAACTCCAAATTGCAAGATATAGACTCAGAATTGAGATATAAACTCAGAACCACAGTTCTGCGATTAAGTCCAAATTAAAATTTAAACTGCAATTGTGAGAAAACTCAAAATTGTGAATTTATAACTAGCGATTGTGAGAGATGTATTTGTAATTTGGAAATAAAGTCAGAATTGTGAGATTAAAGAGTCACAATTACCTTTATATTTTTATTATGTGGTGGAAACAAGCTTTCATACAGAACATAAATACAAAAGTTCTAACAAAAATGTAGTTATAAGAAAAGCCTTATTTGCATTACATAATCATCTTATGTAATGCAGTGAAATTTAGACATTTCAAATGTCCAAATACCTTGTTGGAGTCCACTGTATGTTAATCAGCTGACTTCCCTTCAGGAGTGTTGTTTGTTTTAGCTCAGTCATGTCTGTGCCAATACGTCTGACATCATTTGACTGTCATTTTTTTATCAAGTTGTAATTCATGAGTAATTAATTAACTGTGTGTCAACTGTATGTCACAAATTCATGAATAGTATGTAAAACACCTAATGGTAACATTAAATTATTTTGCTGTGAATATAATATTACTAGATTATTGGTTGCACTGTAATTTTTTTACATTGCTAGCAGTGACAAACAAAGGACTCGCTGGGAAAGTCATTTGTCTTTGTGTGTGTTCATATCTCTGTCTCTGACTCTGAGCAGACTGTCTCCAGTGGGCACCAGCAAAAGGAGACAGTGAACTTCCTTAAAATAAGAAAGAGACTCCCTTGATGGTGTTCCTAAAGTTTCTGTGTGTGTGTGTGTGGATGGGTGGGTGTGTGTGCACTCATTTGTTTGTTTATGTATGTGTGACCTTCTGTTTCTGCTGGTATCTCACAGAGCATACTAAAAGCAGTGTAGTAATTAGAACCCTTGTTAAAAGTGCTTCCTCTCTATGATAATGGGCCAAGTGGGGCTAATGTTCGTAGCGGAAGAGAGGCGAACAGGAGTCTGTGTGGTTTTTATATAGGAAACCTGTCATGTTTTGTGCAGTAATGAATATTGCATAAAAATATTTAAAATATAAAACACTGATTTAATTGACTAGGCCCAAATAGAATTAGCACACTCACAAATGTATTATTACACTGTTACACTGGTGCTGTCAAAATTAACGTGTTAATGCAGGTGATTAACGTTTCCAGTTTTAAAAAAATATTTAACGCAGGGGTGGAGCTATGGTTGGCCACCCCACTCACAACAACTGCTTCTGTCTCTATTTTTTTTCTTGACAAAAAGTGCATTTATTTAGTCACAGAACGTTTTTACAACCACATCAAATGGGAGCATTTTCAGGCATGCACTCCAACTTTACTTCAGTGCCAGGCGGTAGTCAAATGAGCACGGGAAGGGTACAGGTGACTAGGCAGCTTCAGTAGAACTACAGTGAACTGCAGTCAGATGAGATGTTGTCAGGCCATGTGTCACTAAAAACTAATTTTCCTGTCCTGTCAGCCGGTATACTGTGCTCGTAGCACACGCACTTCAATTGCACGCACAAATGCAGCAGCGCGGTAGCCTGTATCATTTCATATTAAAACGCAAATAGAATTACAAGTGTGCGTGTCAGATTTGCATCACATTCAGCAGCGGCAGCTCTTAAAGTAATAGCAGCCAAATAAGCTAATAACCTTGCTGCTGTGATATCTGTTAATCAAAGAATAAAACAGAATTTTCTTTAATGCCAAAAATCATTAGGATATTAAGTAAAGATCATGTTCCATGAAGATATTTTGTAAATTTCCTACCGTTAATAAATCTTAATTTTTGATTGGTAATATGCATTGCTAAAAACTTAATTTAGGCAACTTTTCTCAGTTTTGATTTTTTTTTTTTTTTGCACCCTCAGTTTCCAGATTTTCAAGTAGTTGTATCTCGGCCAGATATTGTCCTATCAATGCAACATCAATGAAAAGCTTATTTAGCTTTCGGATGTATAATTTTTTTTAAAAATAGACCCTTGTGACTGGTTTTGTGGTCTAATTTGTGGGGTCTCAAATTTAAAAAAAAGAACAGTTTCCTACAGGCATCAGTAATACTGGTATTAGTGATACCTTCGGTCATTAAAACAATATTTAACAAATAATAAAAATATATTGTCTGTTGTTTCTACATTCATTTCAAGACTTGAATGTGAAATTATTGCAATATAAAAGTATATTTAAAACTTTAATGTTAGGTGGGATTAATCAGGGTTAATTTCAGAAAAAAAATGGATTAATTAGTTTATTTTTTTTAATCGATTGACCGCATTTGTAAATTTTGCAAAAAAAAAACACTAGCATGGGAATTACTGCTTACAAAAGCATCGCAGGACCACATGAAGAGTGTGCAATAGATTTGAAGGGCATTTTAATGATTTTAAAGTTTTGATGAGGTTACTATTTATCTATTATTCTCAAATTATAATTTTCTTTCTTATGCTCACTAAGGCTGCATTTAAATGAAAATATTAATAAAAAGATGAAAATTGTGAAATATTATTGCAATTAATATATTTTAAATTTATTCATGTGATGGCAAAGCTGAATTTTCATCAGCCATTATGTCTATCTTCAGTGTCACATGTTTCTTCAGAAATCATTCTGAGTTGTACCGCTTAATATTTTAGTAAAAATCATGATGCATATTTTTTTTTCAGGATTCGTTGATGAATAGAACTATTAAAAATATGAATGTCATACTATTAAAAAAAAACAAATCTAACTGTACTGTTAGTGGCAGATGCTGATAAGCTCAAAAGGGCCAAAGGTTGGCCATTTTATCAGCCTGGCCAATAAAACACCATGTTAGTAGACAGGTGTTTGTATTCTCTGGAAATCTACAGAGCTTTTTGCAGGATTCTGCACAGCCAGATTCCACAAAGCTATACTGATGACACATTGAGTTCTATTAGTACTGTATTAACTAATTACTCTGAGTTGCTGCAAACACAAGGGCCCTCATTAAAGCTGAGATGGGAGAGATGAGACATGGGCGACGCATAAATAAAAGCTTGTTTAGTTTGCTCAGTGTTTGTTCTGTCTCATACAAGGATCTTCAGCTTTTGTAGTAGAGCAGGCGGCAGGAAACAGTACCTGAATGCAAAATACTACAGTCTGGCTTTTAAATTAAGTGTGTATGTATGTATGTATGTATGTATGTGTGTGTGTGTGTGTGTAGACTCCAGTCACCTGAAAACAACTAATGCAAATCTCTGCTTTTCTGCTCGCATTCAAAGAGAAGAAAGCAGCACTGAGTTTCATCTGCAAGTTTACACTGAAGCAGTGTGTGTGTGTGTGTGTGTGTGTGTGTGTGTATGTGTGTGTGATTATCACTCACAGGCTGCTGGAAAGAGAGTGTGAGCAGGTACTGCAGCAGTCACAGCATTGTTATGTAACCCATCTCAAGTGGCCTGCTATTAGCTCAGCCTATCCTCACACGTGCTTTCCTGTCCCACACACACACACCTGCTACGCCGTTCATTATCACACAGTGAGTCAGGCGTCTCCTTGGCAACACCATCGTCATGCACTGTCTGCAGGAGCGAGAGAGAAAAAACTCCTTGGCCTCTAGACTTGTGATCAATGCAAGTTCAAAGGTCACGTATTCACCGTTGGATCCGTTTCTCCCAGCTGGGCGTCTCTGGCTGTGTGTATGTGTGTGAACGGATGACTGCAGGAGTGCGTGTGCAGCGGCCAGCCATGCTAATCAAACTGATTATTGCAATCATGCTGCTATTTCCAGAGCCGGTTTGATGGCAGTGCTCTGAAACCGCCTTTCCATTACAAAACAGCAGCTTTATGATGATGAGAGCCGAGGACACGTGATCGAATGATTATGCTGTCTGTCAGATGGGAAAAGAAGTTTAATGGCATTTTAATGACAGCCCAAACACCTTACTCTCAAGTCTGCAGCAGCGTGAATGTGCTGAAGCGTATATACGTGGATGTACATTTATGAGGTGTTAGCTGATATAACGTGCTATTTGTGATTAGTATCTTTTCTTTGATGTTAAATTTGTTTTCTATCATAGTTGCAGGTTAATTTCACTTTATTTTGTTGTGTGCATACACTGCTATTCAAAGGTTTGGGGTTGGTAAGATTTTTTTTTTAATGGTTTTAAAATGTCTCTTATGCTTACCAAGGCTGCATTTGTTTGATTTAAAAAAATACTGTAAAAATTGTAATATTGTGAAATATTATTACAATTTAAAATGGCTGTTTTCCATGCTAATATATTATAAAGTGTAATTTATTCCTGTAATGGCAAAGCTTTTTTTTCAGCATCATTACTTCAGTTTTAAGTGTTGCATGATCCTTCAGAAATCATTCTAGTAAGCTGATTTGGCACTCAAGAAACATTTCTTATTAGGATCAATGTTGAAAACAGTTGTGTTGCTTAATATTTTAAGCAGCAGAAACTGAGATTAATTAAAAGTGGAAAGTGTGAAATTTTATTTATTTATTTTTTGAAGACTATAAATTTTTCTTTATGAAGATAAAGTTCAAAAGTACAGCATTTACTTAACATTTATTTTTTTTTAAATTGTGACATTGCAAAAAATACTGTCACTTTTGATCTTTTAAAGGAATAGTTCACCCAAAAATGAAAATTCCATCACACTCACCCTAATGTCGTTTCAAACTTGTAAGACCTTAGTTCTTAGGTTTATATTTGTTCGCAACACAAATCAAGATATTTTTGATGAAATGTGAGAGTATTTTGACCCTGCATAGACAGCAACACAACTACCACGTTCAAGGCCCAGAATGCTTTGTGTAATCTCGTAAACTTGCATTGAAGACTGACACGGAAGAGAAGAAATTGTTGAAATCTTTTGGAGTTTTTTGCGCACAAAAAGTATTCTCGTAGCTTCATAAAATTACGGTTGAACCCCTGATGTCACATGGACTATTTTAACGATGTCCTTACTCGGGATGTGCGATATATATCGTCTACGATAATATCGCAATTGTTGTTAAACGAAGTGCGATTTTGACATTATCAAGTATATTGCAAAAACCAAACAAAAACACACCCAGGGAGTGCACGGATACGAAATGAGACACAGGTTAGACTACTGCGTAAGCACATTAAGTTATTAATACAGATTTAGTCTTTTTAGATTAACCATTAAAATAAAGAATTGTGTTCATATAATATATATATACAGTACACATTATGTAAACAAACTTTATTTTAGAAGCAATTAATCGCGATTAAACGATTTGACAGCACTAATTAAGATAACAGTAAATATTACTTGGATTACATTTTACAAGTTCCTGTTTCTCCTGTCTCCTGTTCCACAGGAGAACTGTTTTGCGTCTCTGAGTAACACACGACCGTGTGTCGTTACTGAATCTATCAGCCATTTGAACGAATCGGTTGAATGAATGACTCAATGACTCACTCATGCAGTGATTTGCCGCAACCTACTGGCAATTTTAGGTTTATATTTAAAGTATATTTTCTCTTTTTTCCCCCCAAATCATTTCCAACATCACTATTGAACTTTTTTTTAAAACATCAAAACATTATTTATGCATTTGTAACTGCAGGTTAACTGCATTCTTGTCCTGCATTTAATAGTCTGTGTGAATTCATCTAAATGCCACTTCACATGCAGATTCTCTGCCACCTCTGCATTGCAAACATAAATTTTCTTGATACTGATATAATTTGATTGGTAACAGCACTTTAGTGTCTTACTATTTAAATGTATTGATTAAATTTAAAAAGTTGACATAAAAGACGATACATTTAATTAGTTTAGAAAAATGCCCATAAATAAATTAAAAAAAAAAAAAAACTATTTAAACTTATTGCAAAAGTTAATTTGTTACTCCTCCAAACTAATCACCGCACAGAATAGGAAGAATATCAAACGCTTTGGGAGTCAGCTGTCCATAGCGCTCATAAACCTGCCAAAATACCCAGCATAATAACATGCTCAGCAAAATACTGTCTAATTATTGTTATCGACAAAATTCCAGAAAATATCAAGATATCATTTTTTGTCATTATTGCACACCCCTAGTCCTTACTATGTTTCTGGCCTTGAACGTGTCAGTTGCGTTTCTGTGCAGTGTCAGAATGCTCTCGGATTTCATCAAAAATATCTTAATTTGTGTTTTGAAGATGAACGAAGGTCTTACGGGTTTGAAACAACATGAGGGTGAGTGATTAATAACAGAATTTTTACTTTTGTGTGAACTGTCCCTTTAATAAAACTAAGATGTTGTTCAATGTTAGTTTAACTAATGTAACATTGTAAAATGTTACCAAAAATTTTAATGACCGAACTTTTGAACAGTAGGGTGTGTTTGATATATGAACATGTAAATATTTGTCTTGCCTTGAGCTTATATGGCAGCAGGAAGGCCCTTATTACTGATTGTTCAGTGTTTATTAATGGTTTCATTTTATGACTGGTTATGATCAGCTGACCTTGACTCGATCACTCAGTGGTGTCCATGTGTCATGTCCCCACTCTGGCATCCTGAGGTCATAACAGTGATGCTTTCTTGTTTGTTTGTTTTTTGCCCCCTTTGCATCCTTCGTGAAAAATTCGGCAGTTCATGAGACTCATCCCCTGACAATCTAGTCTCTGTTCATCTGTCCTCACTTCACCTATGTTTTCCCCCACTTCCTTCAGTGTTTTTCAGATTTTTATAATGCACCATTCCCTGGAACCAATTAGCAGTAATTTGTTCTTAATTCTAATTTTCCCTTTCTTCCTATTTTAGATTGCATTGAAACCTTCAGCAAAACCTGACTGCTCTTTTCCAGCAATATAGAGTCGCTTTGTCCGGATTTGGTGTGAAAGTGTGCTTGACCCTGTTCATGAGCCTGTTTCTTAGAAGAGCGGTGTGTTTATCCTATGTGTTCTTCTAGGAAAGCTTCATTCCCTATTGTATAGCAGAGAAAAGCACTGTGTTCGAATCAGAAGATGCGCGTGCCCGGGTGTGTCACCTCGTGAGTGTGTGTTTCTTGATTGTGTAAGGGAAGGCAGTCTTTTCCCACCTCTAAACATATCCTGGAACTCTCTGTGCACCTTGCAGCGCTCCTGTCAGGCTGACTGTGAAAAGCACCTTACATAACTGCTGTGATGAGCCACCGCACTGTTATCCCCCCTCCTTATCTCACACACGCCACGCACCCCAGACGACATAAACTCATACATACACACACTAATCACACACACACTCACACAGCAAATTGTACAATGCAAACAAATGTCTTGTACGTGAGCTGCTGTGTGGGCACACACACTTTACAAACAGAATGACTCACTGTTATTATCTAAAACACACAAAAAAAAACTCTGACTGTGGTTCATTTGCATGACTACTTCCTGTTTCTAGAGCTATCTTTGCATCCAGGCGTTTAAAGTGTCAAGATTTACCTTTGCTTTTGAAGGAAAAAGCTTGATTTGAATGACTGCTTGAATGATTTCTAAAGGATCATGTGACACTGGAGTAATGGCTGCTGAAAATTCAGCTTTGCATCACACACTGTAAAAAAAAAAAACAATTTGTTGAGTCAACTTAAAATTTTAAGTTCAGTCAGCTCAAATAAGTTTAGTCAACTTGAAATGTTAAGTTGTACTAAGTGAAAACAGAGTTATTTGAGTTGACTAAACAAACAATTTGGTTTGTTAAACTTAAAAGCTGGGCTTGTTACCCAGCTGCCTTAAAATTTTAAGATGAATCAATTCAAATATCTAAGTTCTCACTTAGTACAACTTAACATTTCAAGTTGACTGAACTTAAAATTTTAAAACAGCTGGGTAACAAATTATTTTAAGTTAAACCAACAAATTGTTTTTTACAGTGCCGGAATAAGTGATATTTTAAATGTTTTAAACTCAAAAACATTTGTGTTGAATTGTAATAATATTTTACAATATTACTGTATTTTTGATCAAATAAACATATCCTTGGTGAGCATAAAAGACATCCCAATCTTAAATGGCACAGATTTGTGAACTATTTTTGAGGCCTACCATTTTCCACAGCTTTTTAAAGAGGTAGTTTCTTGGTGGCATCATGCTGTGCTTTAGTGTGCTACAGTCTTTGAGGCCTTTAACAGCAGCTGTTATGCAACACAACTCTTGTACTGTAGAATCTGAGACTGTTAGCAGGGTAAAATATCCTCCAATAAGTAGTGTCGTGAAATACTAGAGCCATTAAACATGATTTTGTTATTCATTCACCACATTCAGCAGTGATTTTAAAGACAATTACGCTCATACTTCAGATCACCTGCTGTGAGCGGTGTTCCTGTTATTATGAATAATCTGTAAGTCTCAGTGTTCTGTGAGGACTGTTATTGTTTTGTAGAGTACTGAGTATGATTATTTGTTGAATATATCTGTTAAGAGCTGCACTTATCCCATTAGTCCATAAATCATAACTTTTTTTTCCATTAAGTGTCTCTATTTTCTTCTTAAAAATCAGTAAAAAGGACAAGGGTACATTCCTGTTCAAAAGTTGTAAGATTTTATGTTTATGTCTATCGTTCTCACCAATCAAAAATGCAGTAAAAATGGTAAAATTGTGAGATATTTTTACAATTCAAAATATCTGTTGTCAATTTTAATATAGTTTGCATTTTAATTTATTTCTGTGATGGAAAAAGTGAATTTTTTGCAGCCATTACTCCAGTCTTCAGTGTCACATGATCCTTTAGAAATCATTCTAATATGCTGATTTTTCTGCTCAAAAAATATTTTGTTTATTATTATAAATGTTATTTATTTATTTATTTATTTATTTTTAAGAATAGAAAGGTTTTTTATAAATAAAAAGTTCAAAAGAACAGCATTTATTTAAAATTTATTTAAAAAAATATTTTTTGTAATATTGCAAAAGTGATTTGTAACATTGGAAAAGTCCCTTTTGATCAACTTGCATCCTTGCTAAATAAAGGTATTAATTTATTTTAAGAAATGCTTACCGAATTGAATGATAATATCAATGTGTAAAATGCAGTATGTTTGAATGATGTCTATTGCAAAATAGTTAAATGCTATTTCAGATGTTTGGGAAGTTCTCCAAGTTACATTCACATTTCTCTCTTTCCTTCAGGAGAAGAATCTGGACTGGTTTCCACGGATGCGAGCCATGTCTTTGGTGAGCTCGGAGGGAGATGGTGAACAGAACGAGATCCGATCCCTACAGGAGAGACTGGACACCACCGTCAATCTCGTAGCTCAGTTGTCTGCCCAGCTGTCTGAGCTTAAAGAACAGGTAACATACAGCACTCCATCCAATGGGACGGCCCGGTTTTACAGAACAAAACAGACTTTTTTCATCACGGGGCTTCTGAAGTGTTTACTATTAGGCCCTGCTGTGGAAGTGCGTCAGAGCAGGGGTGGGGTGGTGCCCCGGGGCGATGTGGATGTTCCGGCTGTGCTCCGCTGTGTCGGATCACTGCCATCACCTGCCTGCCCCACATGTGATTCCACACAAATAGTTTAACCAATTCACATGACACAGGGAGAGGGGAGAGCTTTGGGTTCTAATGGGATGACGTTGGAAAAGAAATTGCTGCCCCATGGCTTGTTTTTTTTTTTTTAAGTGTCTGCATGTTTGTTTGACCTTAGACTTCAGAGTTGAACTGTAAATACACAGGAACTGCACAGTCATTGAGAATCGGCACTGGTCCAAACCAGTGAGCCTGAAACGGTCGAACCAGAACTGTTAACCACGCTGTGGTGCCCCTCACATCCTCCAGCGGTCCTTCTGATTCCTGGCGGTCACGAGGAGCAGGCTTACTGTAATTCTCCTGGCGGTGCTGGATGTTAAATAACTTATTAAAGTGATTTCTTCTCCAACAGCCAGGCCTAATTAAACAGATCCTCCTCACCTCTCAGCTCGAGCCAGGCTGAGATCCAGCTCAGATGCGGTAGGCGAAATCCGAACTTGTCATGTGTTCAGACAAACAGGCTCTCTCTGCTTCAGTGTAGCTCACTGTGTTCTACCTCCGTTTTCTTGCTAGGTCTGTTTACTTGGAAGTTCCTTCTCTTTGTCTGGAACAGCCATGAGGTCAAAAAAAGATATGTCGGTTCAAACCCAGTGCTTTTTTTAAAGTACAAAAATGACCCATGGAATGAGAGGTCATTTTGATATTGGTGCAAATGACACTGTTGCAAAAAAAAGCTCAGCCAGAAATGAAAATTCTGTCATTAGCATGTTGTTCCAAACTTTTCTCATCTGTGGAACAAAAGATATTTTGAAGAATGTTGGTTACCAAACAGTTTTGGTTGTCATTGACTCTTTTTCACTTCTCAAAATGGTATTTTAACTGTACAGTTATACACAATGTCTCATTAGAGCCTTCTGAAATTAAAATTTCTTAGTAATTTACCCACCCCCATGTCATCCAAGATCTTTATATTTTTCTTTCTTCAGTCAAAAAGACATAAACATTTTTGAAAAAACATTCCAGGATTTTTCTCCATATAGTGAACGTCAATGGTGCCCAACGGGTTGACGGTCCAAATTGCAGTTTCGGTGCAGCTTCAAAGGGCTCTATACAATCCCAGACAATTAAAAATGTATCTATCTGATCATAAATTATCTAGCAAAACGATCTGTCATTTTCTAACAACTAAAAAAAATTATATACTTTTTAACCACAAATGCTCATCTTGCACTAGCTCGACTTACATACATTATGTAATCATGTTTAAGGTCATGCACAGTTCTTCATTTGTGTACTTTGTTTCAAAAAGGTAGGATAGGGTGAAGAACTCCATCTCATTTTCTCCTCCAACTTCAAAACCATCCTACATTGTTGTTTTACCTTTAGCTTAGCAAATTTATTAGAAATAAAACACTGAAATGATTCCGTTGCATAAGACATTTTAAAGCAGTTTGACATAAGGCTGCAACATAAAACATGAAAAAAATGAAGGGGAATGAATACTTTCACAAGGCACTGTAGAGCTGCACTGAAAGTGCAATTTGGACCTTTAACCTGCTGATCCCCATTGAAGTCCACTATATGGAGAAAAATACTGGAATGTTTTCCTCAACCTTAATTTCTTTTCGACTGACGAAAGAAAGACATGAACGTCTTGGATGACATGGGGGTGAGTAAATTATCAGGATTTTTATAATTCTGGAGTGAACTAATCCCTTAATAGTTTTGGCAGTTAACAGAATTCCTTTTTTTTTTTTTTTTTTTTGTCTGAGCTTCTTAGGCTGTAATTTTGAGATGTAACTAAATTGGCTTTCCTGTTTTGTGTGTGTGTGTGTGTTTCTGCACATGTACAGATGACAGAGCAAAGGAAGACTAAACAGAGACTGGGCTTCCTGGGACCATCACAGATGAACCATCAAATTCCCCCTGCGCACTGAGGACGGACTCATCGCACCTCTCCACACACACTCACACACAGATGCTGATGTTCACACCATGAACAACACTACACTCATGGTGATCTCACACTTTACATCATGACATGACAGTTGTCCGGTTAGATCCTACAGACTTGAGCATCGTTTTGCAAGTGTTTTCTCATTTAGATCTTATAGACGGAGGACGTTTAGAAATATACAGAGTGTGTTTGTTTGGAAAATCATGAACCCTGTGTGTATGAGGGCTCATCAGATGACTGTTTTTTTTTTTTTTTTTTTAAGCATCAAGTATTAACTCCCTCACATTTTAATTGTCCTGTTCATAACTGGAGTATTGCTGTAATTCATTGTGGACTTTAGTCTGTGCTGGGATAACTGGAAAGATAAAGTGCCTTTAAACAATTTTGTAGTTTTTTATAATTAAAAATCACTATTACTTTAATGAAAGATATAAAACTGGAAACATTGACATTAATAATCAGACAATCATGTGTATGTTGGAATCTGTTTGTGTCACCTTCTACAAAGACCTAAACGCTAGTCTTAACTCTTAAATAGTAATAATAATTTTTATTGTCCATTTTATGTCGGAGATGTGACTAGCATTTTTGTGCTTGCCTTATATAAAGTTGTACAGAAAATAATAAAGAATTTATATTTGGTATTACAGTGGTTAGTTTGACTCTGGATGTTGTGCAGAATAACTGACCTAACGATAAATGTTTTGAACCTTTTAAAAACTTATTTTTGGGATGTTTAAGCATCTGTGATTGAGAATCATTTGTGACCCTGGACCACAAAACCAGTCACAAGTTGCACAGATATATTTGTAGCAATAGCTAAAAATACATTGTATGGGTCAAAATTATTATTTTTCTTTCCTGCCAAGATATTAAGTAAAGATCATGTTTCATGAATATATTTTATAAATTTCCTACCCTAAATACATAAAAATTAAATTTTTGATTAGTAATATGCATTGCTAAGAACTTTGAACAACGTTAAGAGCGATTTTCTCATTATTTCGATTTTTTTTTTTTTTCCAATTTCAGATAGTTGTATCTCAGCCAAATATGGTCGAGCGTTCAGCTTTCAGATGATTTATAAATCTCAATTGCATTAAAAAGATCCATATGACTGGTTTTGTGGTCCAGGGTCACATTTTATAGTTTTCTAATGCATTTGTTGTGTCCACACATAGCTAATACGAGGCACCTGTTATGAGATCTGTGTACAGAGTTCAGATTTACACACAAGCAGTGGATCTCAAAAGCTATTTTAATAGACATGGCAACACTGTGCTACAACAGTTTAGCACACCACGTTAACAATAATGCTTTCAAATCAAACATCCAGCATTAATATGGATTGGAAATTCACAAAAGATCTCACATGATCCGTCAGAAGTTATTCTAAAGAGCTGATTCGATGCTTAAGAAACATTATTATCAATGTTCAAAACAGTTCTGCTACTTAATATTTTTGTGGAAACAAAGCAATTATTTAAAATAGAAGTCATTTCTAATATTATACTAGTATCCAAGCCTTTCAAAACAGACCTTTGGCCTATTTCTGAGTCACGACCCACCATTGGGAGACCACTGTTCAGGAGAGTAACCTGAACTTGAGCATGTGACAGTATTTTTAGACTAGTTCCTTCTTTTATTTTTGAAACGGATATATAATGAATGTTTTATCTTTTTAAATTAGCAGCTTTGAATTGGCACAATTAAATCTATAATAAAAGATGATAAAATTGTACTTCATTTCCTTGAAATATTATTAGAATATTTGGATTTGAATTCTAAAAATATATTCTGAAATTATAAATCAGTAAGTTTGCATATTAAAGAGAGCTAAAAGAGCTTGTTAATGAATTTTAGAGTAATTTCCATCAAAGAAAACATTCTTCCATTACTTAAAAGAATAGTCACTCAAAATTGAAAATGAGCTGAAAATGTACTCACCCTGAGGCCATCCAAAATGAGATGTGAAGAAATTTAGCAGTACATCATTTGCTCACCAGAGGATCCTTTGCAGTGAATGGGAATGAGAATGAGTCCAAACATCTGATTAAAAACATCACAATAATTCACAAGCACTCCACACAACTCCAGTCCTCAGTTAATGTCTTGTAAAGTGCTGCACGTTAAGGCATTTAAACTGATTCAGACAAGATGACAAACAGCTTTTCATTTCACAAGACATTAATTGATGTTTTAGAGTCGTGTGGATTACTTCTGGATTATTGTGATGTTTTTATCAGCTGTTTGGACTTTCATTCTGATGGCACCCATTCACTGCAGAGGATCCATTGGTGACCAAGTGATGTAATGCTACATCTCTCCAAATCTTTACTGAAGAAGAAACAAACTGAAACATCTTCAACTTGAATGGCCTGAGGCTGTGTGAATGTCCTGCAAATTTTATTTTTGGGTGAACTATTTCTTTAACCTATATTACTACTGGTGTTTTTCGGGTACTGGACTCTGCCTAGTTACTTGAGAGTGCAAAGACTCACGTCTGCTCGTGCCTTCACTCCGGCACGGGTTAAAATTAGCCCCTGACTGCTCCATTATAGCTCACAGCTGTCACTAAGCAGGGGAAAGTCCAGCACGTCTGGAATGCTCCATCAGGGAGGAGAAGACAGTTAGTTGGATAACTGCCACTCTCACTAACCGATCGCTCATCTGTCGGCCGGCACGTCTTCCAACATGAAACAAGAACAATCAAATAGAAACAAATGTCATGGATATACCGTTAATTCAATGATTTGTCATATTTATTGTACATATAAATTCAGTTTCCCCTTTAGCAATATTTGAATTGACCGTTCCAAGGGAGTTTGATTGACAGGCGATCTGACCAATCAACGCCTGCGATGTTTTTCCGACAAATAAACAAGACATGAAAGTAGATTAACGTTGGTGGACTTGAATTTGAAAAATGTTATGTTTTGACGTCTTTCCGCGGCTGAAACATTATTTAATATTCATGTTTATTTCACGCTATAACTAGTAAAAAGGAAGAGATGATCGGTTCGCGTAGCCTACCGCTTGAACTGAGACGCTGTAGCGGGCTGTCACGACACACTGAAGAGCCACAAAACGGTAACGTTATTTATTGTTTGAATTTCTTACATGTCACAGTTTGAAAGCTGAGACTTTGTTTCGTACCAAAAGTTACGTGTTCTGTCTCATCTGTCGGCGCGTTGTCAGTTTCCTCTTTGTTTTGCGATGTAACGAACAGTAATGAAGGGGGCGGGTCTTTGCGAAGGGTCAGTTGGTTTAATGATTAGATTTGATCCCTCCTTAACACGCACAGTCTTTCTCACAGCTCAGTCATGCAGGTGTGTAGTTATTAAGGCAAGACAGTGAACAAACATCCTGCATAAACGCACTCGTTAATCTAAATATACCACCCTCCCTTCCTTCTTTCTGCATGTGACGGGTCCGCATGTGATTGTGCGTGTTGTTGTCATGCTGGTTGGTCGGAGAGCAGATGAGATCTGTCACATGAGCTCGTCTCAGAGCAGCGAGAGATCGCCCCTGCTGCACTCTTTCCTAAAAGCTCTGCAAATCAGAGGGGGATTTTTCATTTGACTCAGCGTTCCTCTTTAATCTAATAGTGTACGGAGTGACTCGCTTAAGTTATATGCTGCAGAAACAGAGGAGATCTGCAAGAATATTGTTCTGATACAGGAATAGTTCAGCCAAAAATTATAAGAATGTCATTTATGCATCCTGATCTCATTCCAACCCCCTTTGGTATTGTTTATCAAAATGTTCAAGCTGCTCTTGTCAGTACAGTGAAAGTACATGGTGACCATCTGTCAAGCTCAAAAAAAGATATAAAACCAAGAGCATGCAAGTATAATGTACACTACCAGTCAAAAGTTTTTGAACAGTAAGAGTTTTAATGTTTTTTTCTTTTCTGCTCACCAAGCCTGCATTTATTTGGTACAGCAAAAACAGTTAAAATTTATTAAAAATATTTTACTATTTAAATTAACTGCTTTCTATTTGATTAAATTGTAAGATGTAATTTATTCTGTGATTTCAAAGCTGAATTTTTAGCATCATTACTCCAGTCACATGATAGTTCATAAATCATTCTAATATTTTAAAATGACTGTTTATTGTAAATTATTGTTGAAAACAGCTGAGTATAATTTTTTTCTGGTTTCTTTGATAAATAGTAAGTTCAGAAGAACAGCATTTATCTAAAATAGAAATCTTTTGTAACATTATAAATGTCTTTATCATCCCTTTTTGATTAGTTTAAAGCATCCTTGCTAAATAAAAGTATAAATTCCCCAAGAAAGATTATACATGATTACAGCTTTTGAATGGTAGAGTGTATAATGTTAGAAAAGCTTTTTATTGCAGATAAATGCTGATCTTCTTTAAAAAACTTTAAAAAAAACTTCTGACTGGTAGTGTAATTGTGAATGTGATCCAGTGTTGGCATATTTTCGTTTGCTTGAGAAGAACAACATGAGAACACCACATAAGTATGAAATTCAGTTAATAATTTTTAAAGGACATGCAATTGAATGATGAAGGAGAGAGGGTTATGTAAATGCCTTTTATTAGAAATCAGCTCAAAGGAAAGATGAGTCATACAAAGCTTACATTTATGAGTGCTTTTTTTTTCTCTCTGTGATGAAGCATCATGTTGCATCTCTTCCAAACACTAGACCGAAGGTCTCTTTAAAGCAACAGACTCTTTTAACACCTCAGACAGCTCTCTTCCTGTTGGCAGTGTTCAAATCACTCAGTTGTTTTAATTTGGGTTACAAGCTTCATTGACGAGGACTTAATGATGACAAGCAGAGCTTTTTGGTTTGATTGTCAGGCTTTACATTCGCTCAGTTTTCACCTTGCCACAAATTTAAAATATGCAAGAAATCTATGTAAAATTTAAAAAAGGTTAAAGACCGTTTGCCTTTCCAGTGCATGAATCCGGAGGCAGTGACATGCTGTTTGTCAAAGTACCCCTTTAAACCCCAATCCCTGACTGACTGCTGTTCACTGGCTGCATGAACTGTGACTTCAGTTTATAAACCCGTCCAGCATCATCACTGGACACACCTATTATTTCTGACTGCTGTGTACACAGTGCTTTTGTTTTTAAGTACTCTAGACAGTTCTTCAGGTAAAATAGTACTGTATTTAATAGTTTGATATGTTATATTTTAGAAATCACGTTTCATCTTAGTGCTGCTCCTGTGTATTCTTGTGTGTAGTCTCATGAGTGTTTAATATGGCTTATTAATAGACTATATATATGTGTGTGGACAACAAAACCAGTCTTAAGTAGCACGAGTATATTTGTAGCAATAGCCAAAAATACATTGTTTGGGGATTTTTCTTTTATGCTAAAAATTATTAAGATATTAAGTAAAGAACATGTTCCATGAAGATATTTTATAGATTTTGTACCGTAAATATATCAAAACCTAATTTTTCATTAGTAATATGCATTGCTAAGAACTTAATTTGGACAACTTTAAAGGCAATTTTCTCAGTATTTTGATTTTTTTTGCACCCTCAGATTCCAGATTTTCCAGTAGTTGCATTTTGGCATCAATGGAAAGCTAATTTTTTCAAAACATTGATTCTTATGACTGGTCCAGGTTTCTTTTTTTTTTAATTATGCGAAACAATGTATTAAATTATATTTTGTATTCGCACAAATTTTTTTTATGCAAAAAAAGAAAGAAAAGAAAAGAAAAAAACCCAAAAAAACAAATATATATTGCAAATATAAAATATAATTTAATACATTATGGTTTGCATAATATTAAAATACTTTTAATAATCACAACAGGAATTAAATAACCTGGAATTTTGCACCTGAAGTTAGAAAAACTGTTAAAAGTAAAGATCAATGTGTGAATAATTGCATTTTACGTTGCTTTGGGGTTTAAGCAAAATTTAATACTGGGAATTTTTATGCATGTCATTACCACAGCAGTAACAACCACAACAACAGATTGTGTCACTCATTTTCCTAAAACATCAGGTCTTGTTTGCGTCACTTACTGGTTTCATAGATAAAAATACTCTCCTTGGCAGTGGTAAAAATACACAGTTAACCTGGACAAGTGGAAATTTTCAAACAGCCAATGTAGAAAAATACAACAACTCTAAAAATTGCATAAAACTTTCCAAAATATTATAATATGGCAATACAAACACAGACTCATTTAACTGCTTTGATAAAAGGTCACATGCCATAAAACTCCCAGTGGGGCAGGTATTGCAATAAACAGTTTCTTCCCTAAGGCACAAGCACTCCCACGCTCTACATGTTTACTTCTCCAGAGAAACCTCTCAGTGCCCTAAACTTTCTGCCAATTCTGGGCAGAAGGAGATCCCGTCTGTAGCCCGGCAAAAAACACCTGGTACCTGTGCTTCCATAGGAGGAAGGCCCCCACCAGGCAGACGACAGCCTGAGCCAGGTTCAGCACCATTTGCAGAAGGTAATAGATGGGCAGAGTGCTTACGATGGCACTGCAGTCTGTCACACCAGTGTAGGTGAAAGTGCGGGCGATGGGATCCTCAGGGTCCAGGGTGCACGAACAATACTCCCCCATTGCCTCGCAGCTGTAGCTGTTGGTCAGGGTGTAATGGTAGCACTGGAAGGCGATGACCACTGCAGAGATGACCAGCCCCATTGTGCATAGGAAGAAGTACAGGAGCTGGGCATAAGTGAGAAAGCGGTTACAGTCATTTGTGATGATTAAGGCAAGGTGCTGGAAATCAGATTTAAATAGACTAAAATGCCTATTCCTGTTCATTTAAAACCAGCTCAATGTTCTGACTTGATGACTCAGGAATGTTACTGCCAACGTCAATGGTTCATTAAATATTAAAAATATGCCTAATTAAAGACACAGTTGACCTGTTATTAGCACGCTCGCACCATACAGACCTAGTATTACTGTCTTTTGTAAAACACAAATGAAGTTATAGCCATAATGTTTACCATACAATAACAACAACAGTGGTTTTAAATGTAAAGCTACTGCTATATCCACCTTATTCTTCAACATGGAAATAAGCCTATGTACGAGACTTCCCGTTCATTAGCTGCTATAGAGGGTTTGGTCGGTTACCTGGATGCATGGCCATATTGGAGATACTCAGATGTAAACAACAGCATGGATTGCACATTGAATGTACTACTGAATACATTGTTTGCTAATTTATGCTGTCTAAACCATGGAAAAAAAACATGTGAAAGCTGCTAAATCATATAGAGAAGGACTTAGTAAGCAGGAAAGGGCGCAATATTTTGACAAACTAGTTAATAGGTGGTAAGGATACATACTAGCAGTATTAATTAAGATATTAGCCTAATTTCACATACCTGACCAGAAATGATAAGAACAAACATGAATGTTGTCAAGATTCTTGCCCTGGAATTCCTAGTTCGGTTTGGCCAACACCTTTTTGTTCCTCAGACAGTTTTTCTGCACTCTTCTTGATTTTTCTTTTTTTATAGCTTTTGACAGTCTATACTACTCCAAAAGTGGAGTTCGGTTCAGTGGCATTGTTTACGTTCAGTGGCGCCAATATGGCCGATTGATGACGCATTGTGAAAACACTCTGTAGGAAAATAATGAGAAGAGTAATAACATGCAGTAAATGGTAAAACTGTTTTGCGCTACAAACCAGTGTGTTCATATTTAAGACTATACATTAAAATAATATGGTAAGATAAACCAGTTTGCAATAACAAGCAGCAAAACTAGCAGTTTTGTACAGCTAAAAATACCTGGATGCGATTGAGACTGAAAGCCAGACCCATACAATTTACAAATGGACCCACCCGCTCTTATGTCAAAAATAAGGTGGATAGTAGGTGAAAAACAGTATGTGAAAAGAGCAGTATAAGATAGTAGACAATAGTGAGATTCTGAAGTGTACATCAGATGGACACTTTACTGTCCCATGAGGCGAACAGAGAGTTTTTGTGAATGGCAATAAAATCCCAAACTGACAAATTGACAAATGTAGTATGTCCTGATTAACATTCATACTATATTAAGCTATATTATACTATATAATTATATTTTTTTAATGGTCACGAAGTAACTACTTCCAAAGGAAGTATACCTACTCAGAGAATATGCAGTTTTGAACACACCCTGCAGGAAAGCGAAAAACAGCTAAATGCAGCCTAAGCTGGTTGGCTGGTCTTAGCTGGTTTAAGCTGGAAGTAGCTGGTTTTAGCTGGTGTCCTAGTCTGGCTAGGCTGGTCAAGTTGGTTTTACCTGGTTGTTCCAGCTGGTCTACCAGCCTGATCAGCTAAGGAAGTGGCCAAAACCCCTCTAAAACCAGCTAAAACCAGCCAACTAGTTTAGGCTGACCTGTTTTTTTCAGCAGAGCATCCATACTTGAAATCGTTAAAAAGGGTTGCGACCATAAATTGATGCATCACAAATCGAGAAATGATTCTGCATTGATTCTAAGATTTCCAAACCCTGCAGAAAAAAAACAGTTAAAACCAGTCTAGGCTGGTTGGCTGGTCTTAGCTGATTCAAGCTGGAAGTAGCTGGTTTTAGCTAGTTCCAGCTGGTCTCCCAGCCTGACCAGCTAAGACCAGCCTGACCAGCTAAGAAAGTGGCCAAAACCCCTCTAAAACCAGCCTGCTGACCAGCTAAGACCAGGCTGGATGACCAGTTAAAACCAGCCAACCAGCTAAGGCTGGTTTTTTTCAGCAAGGCATCCATACTTAAAATCATTCCAATGAGCTTGACAAGGAAAACATTTATTTATTTTTTTTTAGGATTGCGACCCATAAATTGATGTATCGCGAATCGAGAAATGATTCTGCGTTGATTGTAAGATTTGCGAACCCTGCTGGAAAAAACAGCTAAAACCAGCCTAGGTTGGTTGGCTGGTCTTAGCTGGTTTAAGCTGGAAGTAGCTGGTTTTAGCTGGTTGTTCCAGCTGGTCTCCCAGCCTGACCAGCTAAGAAAGTGGCCAAAACCCCTCTAAAACCAGCCTGCTGACCAGCTAAGACCAGCCTGGATGACCAGCTAAAACCAGCCAACCAGCTTAGGCTGGTTTTAGCTGTTTATTTCAGTAGGGAATGCACTGCGATTCTCAAAACATAAATCATATTCCATATTCACTCTTATTATCAGCCCACTCGTTGAATTAGACCATTCAGACATATCTCAATAGGTGAGTTGTTGACTGAAGAACCACCAGGACTGTGAGAAGAAATCATTTAGATGAGTTATGCGAACCACTTTAACTGATTCATTGAAAACATCTGCCTCAAAGGAACATTGCTCATCACTCATTTGGAATAAAAAGTGACAAGTAATAATGGGCTCCTTTGATTATACAATTATGCCACTTTTTTTGCGGTTTTGGAGACTTTTAAATCATTTTTTTCACTTTTGCTGAATGGCAGAAAGAGGTGCATGGACATTTTACATTTCCAATCAAAGTAACAGTGGCTTGGAATGACATAAGAGTGAGTAAATGATCATGACATAATTTAATTTCTGGATGAATTATTCCTTTAAAATACAATGAAATTAAGAATTATGTAATTCTAGACCTGTTGCTGGATACCTACTATATTTTTACCATAGAAGTCCCCTGATCTCAGAGCGAGATTGCACTTCTGCGTGTTTTAAAGTCCATTTGAAAAGTATTTACATATGAGGTGCAATTGTAACTTTCAAAAATTGCGTTCATTTTTACCTTTACAATAAATTGAGCTGACGCTCTCTCATCAGGCACTCTGGTGATGCAGAAGAGGATGAATCCCACAAGAGACACCACAATCATCTGCAAAAACACAACATAGAGTATTTTTATAGAGCGCTGCAGTGATGAAATTTTTTGTAGGCCAACCCAAAAATTACCATCACCCTGGTTCCCTCGACAAAAACCCAATAGAATTTGTGCACAGGCTTTTGGATTATTGCTTAAAATAAGCTCTTTGACAAAAGTTTATGATACTCGGAGGTTTCGTTCATCATGATAACCCTCACAAATGAACTTTTGAAGCCTAAATACAATCGGAAGAAGTAAAAAAACAAATGTATGTGTGACCGAACTACACCATGGTCGCATGACTTAAACGTCACAACCATTAAACTTTCGACAACTATTTTCAAAAACATATTCTTTGAAGAGTGTGATTGTAAACGTGTTAACCACAGACCTTATTTCAGACATTTAATCAAAAAAACATTCAAAAAACTTCAGGATGATGAAACCGGAGGTGCTAAAATGCTAACTTTAAAGTTTAGCCCTACAAAAATACATTGTTCCTGCAGCAGTATATAGACCTGTTGTCATTTAGACCCCAAAAGTACCATTTATAAACCAAACATGCTAATAAAGTTTTAATAGGCCGTTTGGAGAGTGATCAACATGATCATGTGCATCTCGGAGTCTGTTGTTGAAAAATGTTGCCATTGTTGTCATGAACACATACCAGGGTGGCTGTAATCGTATTTGCAGTGAAGCAGACCTCCTAAGTTCTCCGTGTCTGCCAGGCTTGTTATGAGCCAACCATAACCCTTATTGTAATCAGCATTGTGCAACTCAGCATTGAGTTGTCATCTGATAATATATTGACTGCCGTTGCAAATTGAATAGCTTGACCCCCCACCCTCCGAGATATCTTTATCTCTCACGCTTTTTATCTCACTCTTTTCTTCTCCCTCCCTCTCTCTCTCTGTTTTCCCCGCTCTTTTTCTCAGCGTGATTGGAGTCTTGTGACTAACGTGCGGTATCTAATTTGATTGTTTTTCCCAGGTTCTGAGGCAGGGAAGTCTTGGTGACCTCAGCGTTTTTTTTCTCCAGGTCTCGTGAGGCCTGAACTTGAGATACCAGCACATAGAGATGCTCTCTGATCTACCTTATCACTTATAGTATGTGCATCCGTGAGTTGTGTGTGTATTTTTGTGTGTGAATGTGTGTATTTAACACAGCAATCTCATAAAGATGTTAGTTTATGTTTATTGCCACAATAGCTAATGTTTTATATAATAAAACAATAAAACTGTTGTATAACTAGGATTGTGTGGCATTCATAATTGAAGAGAAAATGTGTTTTAAATTTCAGGTAAATTCCTGAATTTGAATGGTAACAAACAGGATGCAAAATTGCAATTTAAAATAAAAATGTAAAGAAATTCATATGAATTTTGTAACAATTTACAACATTAGGTAACTACATTAGTTACCTTGAACTAACAATGATAGAATACTTCTAAAGCATTAATTAATTTAACTTTTTATTAATCTTTTTCAAGATTTTTAATGTTTTGGTTTTTTTTTTAAAGAAGTCTCTTCTGCTCACCAAGTCTGCATTTATTTGATCCAAAGTACAGAAAAAGCAGTAACATTGTGAAATATTTTTACTATTTAAAATAACTGTTTTCTACGTGAATATATTTTAAAATGTAATTTATTCCTGTGATTTCAAAGCTGAATTTTTAGCATCATTACTCCAGTCGTCAGTGTCACATGACCGTTCAGAAATCATTCTAATAAGCTGATTTGCTGTTCAAGAAACATTTTTTAGTTGAGTACATTACTTCAGGATTCTTTTATGAATAGAAATATCCAAAGATCAGCATTTAATGAAGTTCCAAAGTAGGTTTGGGAGGAGCCTAATCATTCAGTCCTGTCAATCATCATTACGAGCCTATATAAGCAGTTCTCATTGTACCGTCCCAGCATCCCTCCAAATCCCCTTCTCCTCCTCTATTTCTGTTATTATCCCTCTAGGTAATATCGCAATGGGGGGGTTGAACTCAGCATTCAAGCCTCCATTAAGGACAGCAAGCCAAGTTTGTTTACCATTGCCCATCAGGATAGGATGGACAGGCGAACTTGTGAATCTGAAATAAAAAGCTTTTGTAACATTATACAGTATACCATTCAAAAGCTTGGAGTCAGTATAATCTTTTCTTTTATTTTGGGAAAGAAATTACAGAAATGTATACTTTCATTTAGCAAGAATGCTTTAAATTGATCAAAAGTGATAACAAAAGACATTTATAATGTTACAAAAGATTTCTATTTCAGATAAATGCTGTTCTTCTGAATGTCCTATTTATCAAAGAAACCTGAAAAAAATCTACTCAGCCGTTTTCAACAATCATAATAAATTGAGCAGTAAATATTTTTGCCATTTAAAATGGTAAAAAACTGTTTTCTATTTGAATATATTTTAAAATGTAATTTATTCCCGTGATCAAAGCTCAATTTTCATCATTACTCCACTCTACAGTGTCACATGATCCTTCGGAACATTCTAATATGCTGATTTGCTGTTCAACATTATCAATATTTAAAACAGTTGAATACGGGAGGAGAAGGGGGGGGGGCGAGGTATAGAAATTAACAACTTTTATTTAGCAAGGATGCTTTAAATTGATCAAAAGTGATGATAAAGACATTTATAATGTTACGAAAGATTTCTGTTTCAGATAAATGCTGTTCTTCTCAACTTTCTATTCATCAGAGAAATCTGAAAAAACTGCTGTTTTCAACATAATAAAAGTAATAAGTGTTTTTTGAGCAGCAAATCAGAATATTAGAATGATTTCTGAAGGATCATGTGACAAGTAATGATGCTAAAAATGCAGCTTTTAGATCACAGGAATAAATTACAATATAAAATATATTTAAATAGAAAATTGTACTGGGTTTGCTTCTTTAAAAAACATGAAAATCTTACTGTTCAAAAACTTTTGACTGGTATGTACAAAAATACTGAATCCATGATTTGGTGGAAATAAGCATAATGGGAAATTTACAGACAATTTTTTAAAGGCAGGTTATTTTGGGCTGTGAAAAACAAATTAGTTAAAGGATTAACGTAGGGTAAACAATGTACTTTCTAGGGGAAAAATGTATTCAAATGTTATCATCCTGTATGTTTCAGCCCGTGTTGTGTTGTCGTACGGCCTGCGTGACTGGACATGTATGTCTGCACAAGGGGATTGCTTTGAATCGTTTGAAGATTCCTTTTCTATTTATAAAGGTAAACTTTGATCTGTGAATCTCAAAGCTGTAGCGTTTTTTGATAGTATTTCTATCTAAGGAGGCAGTTATGTTTTTAAATTTTAAACCTATTCTTCGTAATCCTCCAACGCGGAAATAAGCCTATGGGCGGTTCATTAGCGGTTAGCGCCGGTTAGCCGTTAGCCGCTATAGGGAAGAATAATAACAACGTGCAGTAAACGGTAAAACTGTTTGCACTACATGCCAGTGTGTTCATATTTAAAATAATATGTTACGACACAACAATTTGCAATATCGGGCAGCAAAACGAGTTGTTTTGTAACGTTACAGCTAAAAAAAAAAGCTGGAGGTCGATGAGACCGGAAGCTTCGCACATAACATTTATGAATGGCCGCGTCCGTTCTTAGGGGAAAAATAATGTGGATAGGCTTCTGCGAATGGATACTTCTCTGAGCAAAGGCAAGAAGTATAGCCACAAATACTTTGTAAATCACTGCTGAACAAACAGAATCCGTTGTGTGATTCTCCTAACAGCTTGTATTCACTAATATGTTATTGTTGCATGCACACATGCTCTCTGTAACATTGTTTATGTATGCTTATGTACAGTATGGCAGTGTGGCCAGTGGATCCAATATGAGACGGCCTCATGCATGGCCCCGAAAGAGTAAACAAGGCATGCTGGGAGTTGAGGGAGAGGTTGATGAAGAGCAAAAGGAAGCTTACAATGATGCCGGCCCAATGGGGTGTCTCCCTGGCCAGCAGAGAGGAGCTAATGGTAACCATTAGGAAGGCCACAGCAGCTACTGCGATGCCCAGCAGAAGCTGCAACAGAGCGACCAGCAAAGGAAAGCGGCAGCCACAACACTTTTGGGCTTCCTCCAGCACTGGGCCTCCAGTTTCTGCTTGTCCCTTCTTCTCCTTGCTAGCGGCTGCGTTGCCTCCTCCAGCCGACCCCATCGGACTCGTCCCCGACCCCATAATTCCTCCTGTCTCGTGCTGAGATTCTTAATCTTCCTTTGAGGCCGACTGGACGTTCTTGCGCTCGCCCTCTATGTGTTTGTCCTTCCTTTTCTTTCTCTGGACTGTTCCCTCGCCCTGCCCTGCCCTTCCCCTCCCTCCTCACTGGAGGCTTCTCTCCCTACGCGATCCCTGCTATTCAGAATCAGAAAGGACTCTGAACTAATATGGAAAACATTTGGAGCAGATTCCACAAGAGCCACATATAGAGCACAGAAGAGGAGACGGAAAGGAGGGAGGGTTGAAAAGGAGAGGGAAGACATAAAGGGGGACTCCAACACACGACAGCTACCAGTCTCCCTGAAACTAAACAGGAAACAGGGATCTTACGGAGCAGAAATGATTCTTGTCTCTGGCAAACATGTGGGCGAGCGCTCGAGTCCTGCCAGCCTCCTGCAACACACTGTGTAATCTATTCATAACAGCCTGGAGTCAGTCACATGATTTTGATGAAGTTACGTGACCCGCAGGCATGTGAGCGGGTTACAGTTAATCTCTTATGAATATTATGAGAGAGTGCAGATATGCTACGTGTTCATTTCACTTTGTGGTAATTACGGAGAGTCATTAACTACATGCAGGGTGTGTTTCTTATAATGAATATGTCTGTATTCACCTAGACCTTTTGTAAAACTTGATTCATTTTATGCTAGAAAACTCATGGGTTCAAGTCTTATGAAAGGCTGGATATTGACAGAATGTGGTCTATTTTCAGCCAGACTATATCGAGAGCTTATTCTATGTGCTGTTGTGTTATGTCACACCTCGTTTCAGATGGCATGTATAGGCGAAGCAATCTCAGTAGATCTAGATGTTAGTTCAAACTAAACATGCTGCACAGAACTTCAGAAAAGTTCACATTATCCACCTTTTTGTAAATGTTAATGGGTCTGGCATCCGGTCTCATCCGCGTCCAGCTGTTTTTAGCTGTACAAAACATCTTGTTTTGCTTCTTGATATTGCAAACTGGTATGTTTTACCATGTTATTTTAATGCATTATCTTGATTATGAGCACACTGGTTTGTACTACAAGCAGGTTTATTGTTTACCGCACGTTGTTATTCTTCTCATTATTTCCCTATAGTGGCTAATGAACTGAAAGTTTCACTCATAGGCTTACTTCCGCGTTGAAGAAAAAAGTGGATAAAGCTGCAAATAATGATGATAAATTGAAATAATTTATACAAATATTTGACTAATTTTTGCAGTTTGTTGATATGAAAAAAATTTATAGTTAATTTCAGTTAAAATATACACTCTAAAAACTGCTGGTTTAAATACAACCCAGCGGTTAAGGTTAAATGTTTGACCAAGCCTTCTGGGTAGTTTTATTTAACTCAACTGTTGTTTAAAATGACTATATGGCTGGGTTAAAATGAACCCAAAATAGGTTGTAAATTAAAAATCAGATGCATAATTACTAGAGGCATTAGCAAAAATCAAAAGGTGAACATTTATTAATAAGCAATTTTTAGAAAGTGTACTGTTTAATTGGGATTTATTCAACTTATTAATGAATGTTCATTTATTAAACATTAATAAATGTTAATTTCCAACCTATTTTGGGTTCATTTTAAGCAAGAAATGCAGTAATTTTTTAAGCAATAATTGAGTTAATTAAGCATTTAACCCAACCGCTGTGGGACATATTTTACCCACCGCTGGCTTGTTTTTATTTTTTGTTAATTTTTTTGAATGTAGCGTGCAATCTATTTGCAAATCGTTAAAAATATTTATTTAAAAATATATTGAGGAAGTGTGAACATTTTGCAGGTATAATCAGATATTTGGAAATTAATTAAAAATATGATTGCAACTAATAATAATAATAATAATAGAGAATAATAATAATAATAATCTTTTAAAAAAAGATTTAAATTAGCAGCCAAGACAAATCGTAATAATTATATTTGGTAAATATATGAAAGCATGATTTTGAAAATGCATTTAGCCAGGTTTATAAATGTGATCCTGGACCACAAAACCAGTCAAAAGGGTTAATTTTTTTAAATTTGAGATTTACATCACCTGAAAGCTGGCCAAGATACAACTATTTGAAAATGTGGAATCTGAGAGTGCTAAAAAAAAAAATAAAAAAATTGAGAAAATTGCCTTTAAAGTTGTCTAAATGAAGTTCTTAACAATGCATATTACTAATCATAGGTATATTTCTAGCAATAGCCAACCATACATTGTAAGGGTCAAAATGATCGCTTTTTCTTTTATGCCAAAAGATCATGTTCCATGAAGATATTTTGTAAATCTCTTACTGTAAATATATCAAAACTTAATTTTTCATTAGTAATATGCATAGCTAAGAACTTCATTTAGACAACTTTAAAGGCAATATTCTCAATATTTAGATTTTTTTTGCACCCAAGTATTGTTCTATGATAACAAACCATCCGTCAATGGAAAGATTATTTATTCAGCTTTCAGATGATGTATAAATCTCAATTTCAAATTGACCCTTATGATTGGTTTTGTGATCCAGGGTCACATAAACGGTATGAAATTTACAAAATATCTTTCTGGAACATTATCTTTACTTAATATCCTAATGATTTTTGGCATAAAAGTCGATAATTTTGACCCATACAATGTATTGTTGGCTATTGCTACAAATATGGTTTTGTGGTCCAGTCACAAATGCATCTGTAAATGTATCTAAATTGGAAAGAAAATAAAACACAAAATAATGTTTTTTAATAGAAAAAAGTTTTTTATTTTTTTACGTAGGTTTAGACTATAATAATTCTAACTGGTTTTATATAAAAGCAATAAATAAGTATTTTTATAGTTATCCTGGTATTTCACATTTAAATGTGTAGACAGTATCCTTGAGATCTCAAATACAGCTACTTGAATGCGTTTCAGCGGCGTGCTGTGGTTTTGTTTTTCAGCGTCTCTTCAGCAGTGAACTGACAACTTTCAAGCTCATCTAATTCCCAGACTCTCGAGCTGGTGCAGTTTACACGTGAGTCAGCGCGCGGTTCCTGGCTAAGGCGCGCGTGCGCGGTAGTGGCCACGCGCAGAGTGAGTGCGCGAGAGTGCTGGGCAAAGTGGCAGCTCAGGCGAGCGCGCACACACATCATCATTCAGAGGTGCTGCTGCGCGATACCGGACACAACGCACTGCCGCTCCGCTCATACTGGATTAACGAAACCCGATTGTCAAAGAAGAAAGTGGGACAAAGTTATGGATGAAAGAATACCGAGAATGCAGGGCAGACAGTTCCTGGATCACGCGGATTTCTTGGGGTAATTTTTATATATTTGTTATTTTTTTTTAATTGACGCAACTAATGTTGCGTTTTTTGATGTGTGAGGTTGCTGTCGAAAATTAAAACATAGGGGTTTTTTTTATAGGGTTGAATATTCGTCTCTCTACATGTGCAAATCCAAAAGAGGGGTAAAGAGAGAGGAAGGAAAGGTAAGCAAACGGACCCGTGATGAAAACGTGATGTCCGTCAAGTTCACGTAACACTCTGTGTCCCTTGTTATTAAAAGCCCGAGTGATAATTCATACTTTAAGAACTTTTTGCACTGGCTAATACTTGTTTTTCGCAGGACGCGTATAAGTTACCACACAGACTGATCGAGAAAAAGAGGAGGGACCGAATAAATGAATGTATCGGGCAGCTGAAAGATTTATTACCGGAACATCTGAAACTTACGGTAACTTAAGACAACTGATTTTTGTTTGGTCTTGTCAAAATGTGTTTTGTAATTTTATCTCACCCGCGTAAAAGTAGGGAAATCCGATAAATGTTCATATTGTCTTACAGACTCTGGGTCACTTGGAAAAAGCAGTAGTGCTCGAGTTGACGCTGAAGCATTTGAACGCGTTGACAGCTGTCACAGAGCAACAGCACCAGAAGATCATCGCTTTGCAGAACGGTAAATTACATAATGTGCAACCCACACAATGCAATCAGAGAAACATCAATGCCACATGAAGTAAAACAGTAGATAAACGGTGCTTAAAGTACTTTACTTTAACTAAAATAGCTGCATATGTGAACCCATAATTATGTATATCCTTTTTATGTCAGTTATGCTTATCTTATCTAACTTAAATGGTTTTATAGAACACTTTTTGTTGCATGTATTTCTATCTATCTATCTTGGTTTTGTTTTTCTCTATATATTTTTATATAGCCTGTATGTCTATCTGTCTATATAAATATGCAGTATATATGTTGATTATATTTATTTTTTAACATCTATCTATCTATCTATCTATCTATTTTAGTTTTATTTATTATGTGTATATATATATTTATATCTGTCTATAGAAATCTACAGTATATATCAGTATGTATTTTTTTTTAACTTCTATCCATATTAGATATCTGTGTCTATCTGTCTGTCATTTTTCAGATTTTTATGACATGACTTTTGTCTTTCTTTTATGACAGGGGAGCGATCGTTGAAGTCCTCCCTCCAGGCTGACTTAGACGCGTTCCACTCAGGCTTTCAAGCATGTGCCAAAGAAGTCCTGCAGTATCTGAACAAGATGGAGAACTGGACGGCGCGCGAGCAGATGTGCACGCGACTCATCAACCACTTGCACAAAGTTTCCACGCAGTTCCAGCCGGCCGCAGGGATCCTGCAGCGGCCGTTGCCAGGCGACGACGCTCCAGAGCGGGACACGCAGAGAGATACTCAAGCCAACTGCGTCCCCGTCATCCAGAGGACTCAGAACCTCGAGCTTAACGAGAACGACACAGACACCGACAGCGGATACGGAGGAGAGGCGGAGAAAGGCGAGGGCAAATGCGAGAAGGGATGCGACATGGCCAAGGGAGTTAAGATCAAGCAGGAATTCGGAGATGAACGCGTGACCAAAAAAGCCAAAATGAACTGGTCTGCGAACAGTGCATCAGATTCTGGCAGTACCCGGCCGGATGTGGCGTTAATGAACTCTTTGATGGGAATGGCGGGCGTTGGTGGACAACAGACTCCCTTTTGCATGCCATTTTACTTTATAAACCCGTCTGCAGCTGCATCGTACATGCCTTTGTTTGATAAAAGTCACTTGGAGAAGTTGGTGTATCCGGCAGCAGCGGCGGCGGCACTGACCACCCCGTTCCCGTGGCTTTACCCCGGGATTCCCACGCACGCCTCCGCCGCAGCTGCGGCGGCTGCCGCCATTGCTTTCCCCAACACACCCACTGATAAAACCTCTGGATTTAATGCAGCATCCTTAAAAGACGACGAGCCACTGTCTCCAGACGGTGACCTGTCCAACGAGGCCGACCTGGCCTCTCCTGTATCTGGTGATCATCATGGCTCAGAGAATGACGCCATTCATCAGCCCCAAAGAAATGAAAATGATGGTACATAAAGCTGATCTTTTGACCTTTGAGTGCACACTAGTTTGCTTGTATAAATTGCTATTTATCTGTTTATCTTAATTTAATTGTCATTGAGTATTATAGTGTTTCTATTATTTTTTTTTTTTTAGCATTATTATTATTATTATGAGAACTCAAAATTTCAAAACAAATTGGTTTATCATTTTTTTAGGGGAGAATGGGGGACAATGTAACAGCCAGTGCCTTTTGCACTGATTCCTTGAGATATTTGAATAAAAAAATCCAATTATGTCTCGCCATCCAATGGCGTGTTATTGACTGAAAGTGTGTGAAATCTCTTTTTTTTTCAGTAGTTGTCTTTATTTTTATGAAGAAACTCAGCTTAGCGCAGTACTTATTAATCTTCTTTAAGCTAAAGAACGGCGCTTATCCTAGCGGAACGTTCCTTTCAAAGATTTGGAAGTCACATATTGGACTCTTGGATGTAATGTTTGATATTGACCTCAAGCAGGCTGGTGTGACTGCTGCAGTATTTGTCAGATATATAACTTTCTATTCTAGTACGACTGGATTTCGGTTGTATTTTGCTCTTTTCAAAGTTCTTGAAAGAGCTACCTACATACCTCACTGTACCGTAGTGTTTGGGCCAGGACTCATTTCTAAGAGATGCTCCTCTGGTAGGGGTGGCCACGTAACGTTTCGAGCGATTCCAATTGGACGAACGGTGTAAGCGACACCCTCTGATGTAATGTTACAGCAGTCCCCGTCTCTCTCTCTCTCCCTTTCCCGAACAATTAGTCTCTTGTCAACACTCCAGATGAGAATGGCAGGACCAATCACCTGTCAATCATCACTGAGAGTGCTTCGCCAACAATCTGAGATCATTGTCCTGTGTCACCTCTAGCAAAAATGTACAAGGTATAATAGCACCTTATGGAACTTTGATATTGAATGTAATCTGTGTTCTTTTGGTAGATCTAAAAGTTTGTACTGTATATATTCTGATAAAAGTAGATATTTAATCCAGAGGTAAAGTGCACTTTTTCTTGCCTTCTCAGTTTCCTATAACAATCCTCACTCTTCGTTTTTAAGCCAATGCCCTTTGAACTCAAAACTATGATGTTTTTCTTAAGGAAATTCTTAAATATAAGGCAAGTGTTGGGATATATGTATCTATCAATGTATGACATCATAATACTCTTGAGCTGGCATATTCAAACATGTGAGCTGGCTCAAACAGCTGTTGAAAGAGATGTGATTATATCAAATGTGTTTTGCCTTTTTTGAAACCTTGTCACTATGACCTTGCGAAGCGTTTGGGTAATGCTGTGTATTGTACAAATGTTGTGGAGCACTGTAAAACGACATGAATAAACCTGTAAACGGACATTTCGGATTGAAAAGAATCAGGAAGTTTAACCGAATGTGTTTTTTTTTCGTGAATGCAAAGAAACAGTACCATTTCTGCATTGTAACACATTTCATAGGCCCTATAGTGTCTTTGCCTCAACTGTCATTTGCCTAAACGGTGGCATGTGGATGTATATAGTTTGTGAATAATATGCTGTATGTTTAATGTTCATGTTGTAGAAGAAATCTATGGATTTTTTTTAAAGGATAAACTGAGCGACCGCTGCACATTTCCTTAATGCTTTACACATTTGCTGTTTGAAATTATGCAGCTCAGTTGTCAAATAAACATAAGCTCATGTGAACAAAACGCTATCACCCCTCTCATTCATTTCGGGCACCGAAATGCACATTATACAGTACGCAAACTGAGTCATTCAGACTTCATTACAGATCAAAGTACACATGTGACACTCCATTACAGTGTTATTTTCAATGTGAACCACCCAGAAACACCCACTCACCTACAGCTGACACCAAGAAACCTGCTAGCTACATGTAAACAGGTTTTATGCATAATTAACACTGACAAAGGCAACTAAAAATAAAATAACAATAAAATTCAGTTAACCTTAAATACTTCTAGGGAGTTGACCAGAACTCCCTAGATCAATAAAAAGTATCCTGTGATGAACTAAACTGAGGCCATTTATTATTTACTCTCATTAATCAAAATGTCAATAAAATTAAGAGACATTAAAAGACATTTATTGAGTGTTTTTAGTCAAAAAAAATAAGTTTGAAAATCAGCTGACGTCAGATTCATAATGTTGGAATGTAAAAACAACCAAAGTTAACTCAACTCACATGATATGAATCCCTGAATGCTTATCCGTAAAATAAGTGTCTGTAAATCATAGCTTGTGGGAAATAAAATACAGCACGGATTTAGCTACTAAATGCTTATGTAAACATTCAGCTATAGATTTAACGTTAATGTGTCTGGAAATCTTATGTAATAGACTGAGTTGTGATAAATCTTGTTATTCCAGTGGTTGCAATTAAAGTGCTACATGTTTACGTTTTCTTTTAAGTTGTGAGTAGGGGGCATTTGGTTTTAGATTTCAGCACTCGGTTATGCTGAGCAAGTTAAATAACACAAACTCTCGCAAATTTGTGGATTCTGCGGTCCGGACAGTTCTTCAACACGGTCTCAGACTGCAGCGAGAACATTATCGAGATCACACTGACATCTTGTGGTAAAGCGGCGAAGTCACATGTAATTTATAGCTTTTCGTTTCAAATGTTTTATTGAAATAAATATTAATGAAATAAATGATTTATAATTAAGATGTAGGAAATGTGCTGTTCTAATTAAGTAATTGTAAGGGAAAAGGATAAATCACATAAGCGTTTTAGTGAGCTGCGTAAAAGTAGGCTACGACGAATCGAAAGTAGGTATTATAATTCTCCTTAGTCATGTGAGTACATTTGTTAATAGTTAACGTTTGATGTGCATTTTCAATAGACTTTTCAAGTGTATAAGTATAGTAAAGATCTTTTTATATCTGTTTGAACTATATTTCAAAATGTAATTTAGCAATCAAACATAAAATGGAGAAAAAACTTTTAAATGGAAAAATTAGACATTCGAAATTATTTAGTCCATGTTAAAAAAAATTAAATATTAAATTACGTTTAATAAACAAATTTTAATGTCTGTTAATTTGTCTATTTAAAAGTGATATATTTATTTATTTTTCTAACATATTCCTATATTTTTGTTTTAAGTGTCATTCATAGTTTTAGCCCATGCAAATGTGTATGTAAATTGTATAACTAAATTTATAAAGGGAAATCCAAATTAAAATTATCAGGACCAGTGTCAGCCAAGTCTGCACTTTTTCATTCCGACTGGATCTTTAACAGATATATAAATATTTTAGATGTGTTGTGTATAAAAATATACATTATGTTGTAATATTGAGACATATTTTTACTATTTAAAATAACTGTTTTCTATCTGAATATATTTTAAAATATAAGCTACATTTTCAGCTTCATTACTCCAGTCTTCAGTGTCACATGATCCTTCAGAAATCATTCTAATATGCTGATTTGCTGTTCAAGAAACATTTATAATTATTATTATTATCATCATCAGTAATTAAAACATTTGTGTACAATTTTTTTTTCCAGGATTCTTTGATGAATAGAAAGATCTAAAGATTAGCATTTATCAGAAATAAAAAGCTTTTGTAATATTATAAACAATACTTTAGGCTTTTTTTTAAATAAATTATAGAAATCAATACTTCTATTTAGCAAGGATGCTTTAAATTGATCAAAAGTGATTATAAAAACATTTATAATTTTACAAAAGATTTCTATTTGAGATAAATGCTGTTCCTCTGAACTTTCCATTCATCACAGAAACCTGAAAAAAATCTACTTAGCTGTTTTCAGCACAATAACATTTTTTTTTTGAACATCAGATCAGATTAGAATGATTCCTGAAAGATCATGTGACTGGAGTAATGATGCTAAAAAATTAGCTTTGAAATCGCAGGAATAAATGACATGTTAAAATGTATTCAAATAGAAAACGGTTATTTTAAATAGTAAAAATATTTACAATTTTAACTGTTTTTGCTGTACTTTGGATCAAATAAAGGCAGGTTTGGTGAGCAAAAGAAACATAAAAACATTAAAAATCTTACTGATCAAAACCTTTTTAAATTTCGATTAAATTAAAATGGTGCTAATTTGATTTAATTAGCTTTACAACAAACAAAGCAATCAGATTTATGACCAATAAATTAATCTTTTCACGTCCTTAATCTAATAAACATTTCTTCAGAACCTTTATTCAACCTCTGATTGCGCAAAAAACAACGCAACCTTGACGTTCTTCAAAGCACCATCACATGACTGTGAGCAAAAGTTGCTCGGCAGCGCCATCACGTCAGCTGACTGCAGCGGTTTGTCCTACATATCAGCTCACACAACAACACTCTTAACACATCGATACCAGTTCTCAGATGCGTTAACAGGTCCTGAAAGCTTGCCAATATGAGACTCGCCTGTCTGCTGCTAGCTGTTGCCTTTTTGTGGACGTCCGACGCGCTTGTTCGGTAAGGTCGAACAAACTTGACAACAACAACGGCGACACAAATGGATCATAATAGCTAGACCACGCAGTGTGATCTTTGTTGTTCTTTCACGTGGGTTGTACTTTCCAGTCTAGTCTGCTTTATTATAGTAATGTAAACAAACAGTAGACATGTTGTGAATTTTCTAGCATTTATATAATTTTTAATGTCTAAAAACGCTTATTAGGCAGCTCAGCAGGTTTTGAGACACAGCCCTTGTGTGAACGATTATAACGCACCCAGAGGTTGTTGTAGGTGTCCCACTAGACAAAGAAACTGGTCGTTTGTGACTCAGCAGAAACTAAGCTGTTTATAGATCAGTATGAAGAGCCCTTTAAAATTCAACCTTTGGAAATCCAGTTTAGTGCACTTAAGCTGAAAGATCTTATCCCGGCTGACTCAAAAACACGTGGATAATGTGTATATATCAGTTACACACGGTCATTACACACTTAATTTTAGTTCTTATTGTGGAAGCCCTTTGTTTATGTTCTTACTTTTGTTTTGAGTGTCAGGAACTGAAGTGATTTGTCTGTCTTGACACACATATTGAGATTTAGTTTTGAGTCATCATGTCCAAAGTCCAAAAAACAGCAGATTTTACTGCATCACATCTGGTCATAAATCCATTATACTTGAACTTATTCAACATTGCCAATGTTGCATTGTCTATAAATACAAAATATATCTTCATCACGAGGAAGTGGGTGGAAATGAGCCTTGACTCACTTTTAGCATGAGAATGTTTGCAGTTTACTGCAGGTGATGTGGTTATGACTGCAAGATAACTGAACTGTGCACACTTTTGTGTCTGTTTCTCTTCAGGATTCCTTTAAAGAAGTTTCGCTCCATCAGACGGACACTAAGTGACTCTGGTAAAGCTGTAGAGGAGCTTTTGGCCGGTTCTGTACCCCTGAAATACAACCAGGGCTTCCCAGCAAGTAATGGTCCTACTCCAGAAACCCTCAAGAACTACCTCGATGTGAGTACTGCTTGTTAATGTTGTTTCCTGTGCAGTGTGATGGTTTGTGTTCTTATACATCAATCCACATTAATCTTGCACATTTAATTACAGTTAATTGCCCCTAATTGTTTACCAAATGTCACTAGTTGGCAAATTTATTTGTTTGTTTAGAAGATCGCTAATTTGTGCATGTTGGTATTGTAAATCAGTTTATTTGCTGTCAGAGGCACATGAATGTCTACTCTTTTTGACCACAGAGGTTGCACAAAGCTGTACATCCAGGAAGTCACAAGAATGAGAACAAGCAGTTGTTATAGTTTAACCTACAGTCGTTTTGCCAAATCATATCATATGATTAGTAAATTCCACTATGTCGGCAGGGTGAAACGTGACTGACAGTAGGAAAAAGTGAACTTGAAACCTTTTCTGTCTTTATTCAGCAAAAAAAACTAAAGGTGCTTGTCTGTTTCCTATCATAAGCTGTAATGGACAGCATGATGGTGTTTTTGATTGTGTCAGACAGCTGGTCATGAGATTGTTTGTCATGCTTTTGTAACAATGCCTTTACCACAGCAAGCCATGGCAATCCTCTTTGGCAATAAGCAGCTGATTTTATTGCCAGTCATAGTTTTATAAACAGTCTTAGGTAATTGATGGAGTTCTTTGGCGTCAAAGATGCCAAAGTTGCATGATATGCATTATGATTCATTATGATTATGATTTTGTTTATTATTTTTATTTTTTAATCATGGTTGCTGTTTTCTTAAAGGTCATAATAAATTGAAATATCAGTAACTTTGTAAAAATAGAATTTTTAGTTATGAATTAACATTGTGACATTGCATTTTTTTTTTTTCAAAATTTAATTTAATTCACAGTGAAACCAAAATCTTCATAACAGGCAATATTTACAGGCGTAATTATTTTTCCTAAAGACCTGGTAATTCTAAGTTGTGTGAAAATGATTTAGTTAGACCTCAGTCTGTTGTGGCGCTGAATTTTGAATGATTTGGGGGTTTCTGTTTACAGGCACAGTACTATGGAGAGATCGGTCTTGGCACTCCTGTCCAGACCTTCACTGTGGTGTTTGACACTGGATCTTCCAACCTGTGGGTGCCCTCGGTTCACTGTTCCCTGACTGACATTGCCTGCTGTAAGTCCATAGTTTTATTTCAATATTACAATATTGTCAGATCAGTGTTATTTTTAAAGGTGACCTATTATGCCCCTTTTTACAAGATCTAAGTCTAAGTCTTAAGTCTCTGATGTTTCCAGAATGTGTATGTGAAGTTTTAGCTCAAAATACCAACATTTGTTTAACAATAGCTTATTAAAATTGTCACTTTTAGGGTATGAGCCAAAATGTGCCTTTTAGTGTTTGTCCCTTTAAATGCAAATGAGCTGGTGCTTCCGGCCCCCTTTTTTAGAAGAGGGTGGAGCTTCAAGAGCTTTTGCTCAGGCAAACCGGCAATAACAAAACAGGACAATCTCACGCACTGAAAATGTCAGAAACTCTCAGTCCCTCTTTTGATTTTGAGTTTGACAAAAATGAAATTTAATAACCGTGTCCTCTGCGGCTCAGATGGGAGAAGTCTGTCTGTGGAGGCTCATATGTTCATTGGCGCATACCAAAACACAACATTTGTAATGCGTCTTTGGTGCTGACATTGTATATTTCCAGCAGCTACAGCAAGAAAACAGTAATAGCGGACTGCTCCTTCTCACTCAGGGCTGTGTGTATGCAAATAGGGCAGAGATCATCGCAAATGGTCGGGATTTCTCCCTACAATCATGTAAACACAGGGAGAAATCTGGAATTGCATGTTTATGGTTTATTGGGATTGTAAAAAAAAAATGAGTGAGTGGATTTTTACTATAATAGGCAGGTTGTTTTCTCAAAATGCGGCCACACAACTGTTCAAACGCCTTATAAGTTATTTTTGAATGATAGGTCCCCTTTAAATTATTAACCATAAAATACACAGACGACACACACACTTTATATTATTGTAAAATAATTGTTTTGATGCCAAGAACAACATATACTGGCGGTATTCAGGAAATTAGAGTTTTCTTTAGCACTAGACCACAATTAATTTCATATACATGCTCTAAAATGAATTCTTCATAAAAGATGTTGCCAAATGTTGCTCAACTTTGTTTGTGGCCTCTTCTTAGCAAACTGGTAGCAAGTTTGTTCCTGTAATCTGAACAAGAAAGATCCTGTCTGTGACTATATCTCACGCTTTCAAAGTAGTTAGGCGCATTTAACTCTTGCAGTAAAAGAGACTTGCAGATCAGCCTCAGTGATAACGATGTGCTTACTTTGTGTGGTTTTTGGTGTGAAAATTTGGGTGTCTTTATAAGTTTCGTCAAATTTATTTGGCCTCTTGGCCTAGCACTCTTTGGAAATAATTATATAGAGTAATAATAATTAAATATTTTACAATGAACACAGCCTGGAGGTCTACACTTAAAGGTGACATATCATGAAAATCTTTTTCCACGTTTAAGTAATTATTGGGTCCCCAGTGCATCTACCAATACAGACAAACGTGAAAAAGGACAACCTAGTAACTTTGTTTTGGTAAGCCTTTCACTTAGCTTAGTACTCGCATGCCACGTGACAGACACTTTCTGTGCACGTGCTTCGGATGTGTGCGTTTAGAAAACCGTATATCAGAAGTTTAAACTAATATGGTTTAAAGCGCATTATTTCAGCATGATGGACATGATGATAAAACAGATTTTTTAGCAGAGTATTTGAAGTAGGAGCTGTAAAGGCACAGCCCTATTTTGGAAAAGGGGGCGGGGAGCAGCAGCTCATTTGCATTTAAAGAGACATGCACGAAAACAGCGTGTTTCTGCTTTTACTCAAAATGGGCATTTTTAAATGATATAATAAATGGTTTGTGGGGTATTCTGAGCTGAAACTTCACAGACACATTCTGGGGACACCTGAGACTTATATTACATATTGTAAAAAGGGGCATAATCTTTTCATGCATTTTTTGTTTGCCAAAAAAGTATTTAATTGGAAAATTACTTTTAACCTTGTAGTGTTCCATCACAAGTACAATGGGGGCAAGTCAAGCACCTATGTGAAGAACGGGACTGAATTTGCCATACAGTATGGATCCGGAAGCTTGTCTGGTTATCTCAGCCAGGACACATGCACGGTAGGAATCAACAAATAACAAGTCTCTTTTTTTTTTTTTTTGTCACCTGAAATGGTGAAAGAAACTGATCTGTTACTTCTCTTTTAGGTTGGAGATATTGTGGTTGAGAAGCAGATATTTGGAGAAGCTATCAAACAGCCAGGAGTGGCCTTCATCGCAGCCAAGTTTGATGGTATTCTCGGCATGGCTTATCCTCGCATCGCCGTGGATGGGGTTCCTCCCGTTTTTGACATGATGATGAGCCAGAAGAAAGTGGAGAAAAATGTTTTCTCTTTCTATCTGAACAGGTACGTTTATTTATTTAATCCATTTTCATCTGTCTCAGGTTTTTATATAATAAGTAATTACATAACAGTATATCATAAACATGCATTGAATGTAACATTCACTTCATAAATCAGATTTTTGTGGATGACTGTGTTTTATTTGTCCAACAGAAACCCTGAAACCCAACCTGGTGGTGAGTTGCTCCTTGGAGGCACAGACCCCAAATATTACACTGGAGACTTTAACTATGTGGACATCAGCAGACAGGCCTATTGGCAGATTCACATGGATGGGTAAGAGATGTGTTTAGAAATCATAACTAGGAAATGGGTTTAATTTTAAGCATAAAAGTATCTCATTTCAAATTACAGCCGGTTCTGGCTGTTTAAGCTCTTCTGTCACGTAGTACTGTTTTCCTTAAATGCATAAATGTGCCAACTTTATTTTTTGGATTCTCAGTGCAGCTTAGATGGAACATGAAAGCTGTATCTGTTTTCAAAATGCTAACATTTAAAGTATAACCGGTTGTAACGGCAACACTATATTTCACACAATTGCAGTGGCTTTTTAAGCTCTAGAGTATGGAAATTTGTCAGGGATCTGAAAAATGGCTTGCGTGCATATGTAGCATTATGAAATATGTTGGCCTGTCATGTGAGAGGCAAGATTCTTACCACTGAACCACCAGAGCAGAAGATCCCTATGATAGTAATCTAGTGTTGACAGCGCTCTGTGTTTCTGTGTTTGTAGCATGAGCATCGGCACTGAGCTGACTCTGTGTAAAGGAGGATGTGAAGCCATCGTGGACACTGGGACGTCTCTGATCACCGGCCCAGCCGCTGAAGTCAAAGCCCTGCAGAAGGCTATTGGCGCAATCCCTCTGATCCAGGGAGAGGTACTGCAACTTAAATAGATATTTATTAAATTAAATTAAAATAAAATAAATGAATAATTAATAAATTAAACACTACCTTTTAAAAGTTTGGGGTCTGTAAGATTTTTTTTTTTTTGTTATGTTCACCAAGGCTGCAATTGTTTGATCAAAAATATAGTAAAGACAGAAATACTGTGAAATATTGTATTACATTTATGGTAACTCTTTTCTGTTTTAATATTCTTGTAATGACAAATTTGAATTTTCAGGTTTTTTTGTGTCACATGATCCATTAGAAATCCCCAAATGCTGATTTGGTGCTCTATTCCTTATTTTCATTATGGTTATTTTTTATTTTATTTTTTATTTTTTTTGAGAAATAGAAAGTTTAAAAAGAGCAGAATTTATTTGAAATATAATTTTTTTTGTAACACAATTCTTTACTCTCACTCTTGATCAATGTAATGCATCCTTTCTGAATAAAATAATCAATTTCTTAAAAAAAAAAAAAACAATTACTGCCCTTAAATAAATACACTACCAGTCAAAAGTTGTTTTAATGTTTTTTTAAACTGCTTATGAAGCCTGCATTTATTTGCTTCAAAGTACAGCAAAAACAGTAAAATTTAGAAATATTTTTATTTAAAATAACAGTTTTTTTTATTTAAATATATTTTAAAATGTAATTTATTTCTGTCATTTCAAAACTGAATTTTTTTTAGCGTCATTACTCCAGTCACATGATTGGCTGCTCAAACATTTATTTTTATTTTTATTATTATTACTATTATTATTATTATTATTATTATGGTGAAAAGAGCTGAGTTGGATTTTTTTCAGGTTTCTTTGATGATTAGAAAGTTCAGAAGTACAGCATTTATCTGAAATAAAAATCTTATAACATTATAAACGTCTTTATCATCTCTTTTGATCAATTTAAAGCTTCCTTGATAAATAAAAGTATTAATTTCAATGATTTCTTTCCAAAAAAAATATTATACTGACTCCAAGCTTTTGAATGGTATAGTGTGTTACAAAAGCTTTTTATTTCAGATAAATGCTGATCTTTGGACCTTTTTTTGAACAGTAAATCGGCATAGTAGAATGATTTGTGACACTGATAACTGATAAATGATGCTAAAAATTTAGCTTTGATCACAGGAATAAATTACATTTTAAAATATATTCAAATAGAAAAGTTATTTTAAATAGTTAAAATATTTATTGCAGGCTTGGTGAGCAGAAGAGACTTCTTTAAAAAACATTAAATATCTCACTGTTGAAAAACTTTTGACTGGTAGTGTATATATATTTTTACAAGATTGGTCAACAAAGTATGCATGCATGTGTGTTGTTATTAATGGCAATTTATTTATGAAATATTATAATGTTTTGATAATATTCTCTAATTAAACATGTTTTCTTTGTAGTATATGGTGGACTGTAAGAAGGTGCCTACACTCCCTACCATCTCTTTCGTCCTGGGTGGAAAGACTTACTCATTGACTGGAGAACAGTACATACTCAAGGTCAGGTTTTTTTTTTGTCGTCTCAGTGCTGTTGTTTTAATGTGGTACTTTGCATCAGCAGAGCTGTGAAATCGAGGTGTTGTTTTTGAAAAGGTCATGGATGAGTCAGAATATTAAAAAACATGTACCTGGAGTTTTATTTTCTTGTAAATCACATGCAGCTAGCCAGCATTGTGAAAGCAAAACACTGAAGGGATTCTCTCTCTTTGTCTGTTTGTGTGTGTTTACAGGAAAGCCAGGCTGGAAAGGAGATCTGTCTGAGTGGATTCATGGCCCTGGATATCCCACCCCCCGCTGGACCCCTGTGGATTCTGGGTGATGTGTTCATTGGGCAGTACTACACTGTGTTTGATCGGGAGAATAACAGAGTGGGCTTTGCTAAGTCCGTATAAGCCTATAGACCTTAACACTTAAGATGTGTCATTAGAGTAATAAGAAATCTAGCAATTTGTCAACATCATCTCTGCCTAAATGACACAATAATGGTATGATTGTTGTTTGCACTGCTTTTAGCTTTCAAATGTTTTCGTTTTAAGAGGCATGTGGAGATGAAATGATTCAGGGAAAAGTCAAAAAGATGACAAGTTACACTCATTTGCGTTTTAGCCGAGGCTTATTTGAATATCTGTGATTGTAACATGAGGTTTTAACATTTATTTTATAATTGTCATGTCATTGATTTTAGACACTACCTGTTTTAAGATTTTTGTTGAAAATGACTTTCCAATGACTGGACAAATCAAAATGGACAATATGAACAATAAAGATTATAAACCCAACTTTGTTGTTGAAACTATTTTTTTTTTTTTTCCTTTTTTAAAAAAGGGATGCATGATATGCATGATACTTTATTTGCACTTATGTCATGGTTTGGTCCGTTACCTGGATGCGTGGCCATATTGGAGATACTTGGATGTAAACAACAGCATGGATTGCATGGTTAACGCACTGAATACGTTCTTCTAAATTATGCTGTCTAAACCATGGAAAAATATGTGTGGAAGCTGCGAAATCATATAGAGAAAGACTTGGTAAGCAGGAAAAGGAGAAATGTTTTGACAAACTAAAGTTGATAGGTGGTAAAGATGCGTACCAGCAGTATTAATTAAAATATTAGCCTAATATTTCATCTCCCTGACTGGAAATTATAAGAACAAACAAGAACGTTGTCAAAATTCTTGCAATGGAAATCCTGGTTCAGTTTGGCCAACCACAAAACCTTTTACTCCTTGTACAGGTTTTTGCTGCACTCTTCTTGATTTATAACTTTTGGCAGTCTATAGTACTCCTAATGTTTTTTTCAGTCTGAACGATTAGTACAGCCCAAAACACTGCAATAATTGTCTATTTCAAAAGCAGTAATCAGCAAAATATTTTTTGTTTGGTTCAGCGGCGTTGTTGATGTGCCGCCAATATGACCGATTGATGAGGTGTTGTGAAAACACGTTATGATTATAGTAGTATAGATTTTACTATTTTTATAAATAGTAGTAGGGTAGTAGTAGCATTTATTGATATTGGATGAATAATGGCCAAAACCCTTGCCATTCTCTAACGCTCAACTTAAATTTATCTTTAAACTTGCTAATAAATTAATGTTACTATATATATTCTTTAGCAAATCTCCTCAATGATTCATTATGTGCGTTGTAATGTTGTGATGCCTTAATTCTGCAGTTGTTTTTAGTGTTTGGTTTTATTTTTAAGATTTATTTAGACAAAATAGTTGTTTTAATCGTATAATTTTAAAAATCAGCCAGTTGTGGGTTATTGGTCATAACAAAATTAATTTACATTAGCTAGAATTTTAATATCAATTCATATAGGGTGCCACGATATACCGGTATTGACGATAATCGTACAATTTAAATAATTAAAAAACATTATCGTGTTAATTAGGGGTGTCACAATATACCGGTATTGGCGATATTTTAAAATCAACAGTACACATGCAATAACATGACACACAATAATCCAGCGCCACCGCCATTATGGACCGTTAAACTCTCATGTGATTTGTTTCATTCAAAATGGACACCAGAGGGCGCCCTGCACAGAAAGTCCACAAGCCAGATTGATAAAAGTAACGTTAATTTAATAAAACAAACGACTTTCCAGAAAATTCCTTATATGGACAAAGGCATCCAGCTGTCGCCATAACTAAATAAAATGCAGAAATATTTTGTATCTTGAAAAATAATGCGAATCAGCACACGATCACAACAGTATATGGTTTATCTGTGTTCTTCAAGCCATCTCAGGTATTTTCATATGAATAATGTATATTTCTATTGAAATGCTAATCAACATAGTCCTTATAACTGTAGAGAATACTATAACACAAGAATCAGCTCACAGAAGGAAGTTATTTCAAACACTCGGTCGATGCTAGAATGCAAGTTTGGAGTAAAAATATGTAGTTATTGTCATAAATTGTCTTTGACACTGTGCTGAACTAAAATGGTTAGCATTTTAGTCTCTTCTGTTCCTTTTGTATGCAAGGTGTGATTCATTGGTAAAAAAAAATTACCATGATTTATTATTTTTTACCTTTTTAAGATTTCTATCTGCCTTATTTTTCTGTGAATGTGCGAGACTTCCGGTTCATTAACGCTGTAGGTAAATAACAAAGTGCAGTAAAACGGTAAAACAGTTCGCACTACAAACCAGTGTGTTGATAATTAATACATTAAAATAATGTGGATATTTTATTGTGAGTTTTTGAGGCGATCACAATCGTGTAGTGAAATATCTGATAGCGTGAGTGCAACAAAGTAGCAAAACCAAACAGTGCATCTGAATCCTTTTATCTTTTAATCTCAATATTGAGAAAGGAAATACTGCGTCATTGAGCAAATTCATGAAAAAAATATTTACAGGAAGAGGGAGGAATCTCAAGACTCCTTACAATGATAGCACATCAGCAAACATATAATCAAACAAACAAAAAAAAATTAGCGTACTGGATTTTTAAGCACTTCTTACCAAAAACATGATCTGTATTCCAAACTATATTTGAATAAATTTATTCATAATATATTTACAGAATACCTTAAATGTACAACATTCACGCCTCGTATTCTATGAACAGTTTTAGAATGAATTAGGCACACATTTTCGAACAATGAGTTAGGGTTGTATTAAATGCAATCCATACACTGATGTACAATGATGCAACTACATCCAAAAGAAAAGTATTGCATGGATTCCACGTTTTACGCATACATTTACATTCTAGACTTTCCCAAAGCTGCTAAACTGCTTCTAATCTCCATTTTTGTGGACAGTAACTGCCCTGACTTGCAACATAATCTGTACAAATAGCCATTCTACAGTAGAGCATAAACCAGGGGTCGACAGGCCCCTACAGATGCGGGTAAGTGCGTGCAACAGTTGGGGCAATGGGTTGGGATGGGGGTAGGGGGCGTTAGTGCTAACTACACATATAATACAATTAGAAACTTTTGTAATGGACCAGTGTAAAAGGAAGATGGCTGTTAGAAGGGGGCTATAGGAGAACGCTGTCTGTTAGCATTCCCATTCATTTCAATGGACTGAATTAATCGTGATTGGTTACTCAGGTGACTGACATTTGAATCTGAAACTCTATGAAGGGCAGATGAAATGACACTGGTCCTCACAGTTACAGACGAGGCTCAACAGGTCCTCACAAATCAGACTCGGGCATGTCCGGAATGTCTGTTATATTCGGCATTATGTATCCAGTGCTGCAGCTACCGTTGAGCGTGACGTCTGCGCCCGAAGCAGGACCGCTCTGCTTACGGTAATTGGCTGGCATGGGCGATGGGGCTTCGCTGGGCGTCTTTGCGTTTAGAAGACTTGCGTCATCTTCGTCCTCTTCTCTGGTCCTACAAGCGGTGTCTTTTATAATGCGGCCTTTTTTATAAGAGACGGTGGACAGGCCGCCTGCGTTCTCGTCAATGATGTTCAAACAGCGCAGAATAAGAACCACAGGCACAGGGAGGATGGCGGTGACCACCAGTGTGATGCAGACAGCCAGGCCCCAGGGCGGATAGTTGAGAGACTGTTCCTGAGCCTGAGAACAGACATAGTAATTGGATTAATCTGGCAAAGGAATAATTCCACTTTAATCCTGTGGACTGAAGGTCTTAGTACTGACCCAGGCTTAAAGGAATAATGTTTACAAAGAAACAGAACACCTATTGGTGAAATAATCTACAAAAAGTCTGAAAGGAGTCTGTATGTTCCTCTCTGAGAAAAACTTGAAAATTATGGCCGTATTTTTAAATTGCATATTGATCTCTTTTCTCAGAGCTTCATTCATGATTACCCACCAGGTGCTGGTTCCATGCGCTGTAGCTAGGTGGCGACAGTCCCAGCTGAATGATGCTTGCGACCAGAAGACCCAGCAGCAGCACCGGTGTGATAAACTTCCACATATAGTAATAGTAGCGGTATGGGGTGAAACCAAGCATGTCCTTCAGATCCTCAAAGAACCTGAATGAACCCACAAGAGACAGAGATGCATCAATGCCACAATCACTGCAAATTAGATTACAGCAACACAAAAGGACATTGTTAAAATAGTCCATGGGACATCAGTGGTTCAGCCGTAATTGTGCACAAAAATGATTCTCATAGCTTCATAAAAATAAGGCTGAACCACTGATGTCACATGGACTGTTTTAACAATGTCCTTACTACCTTTCTGGGCCTTAAACATGATAGTTGCATGTTGGTCAGAAAGGTCTCGGATTTCATAAAAAATATTTTAACTCATGTTCTGAAGATGAACAAAGGTTTTACGGATTTGGAGCGAAATCAGCGTGAGTAATAATGACAGAATTTTCAATTTTGGGTGAACTATCCCTTTAGATGTCTTAAATCAATGAATGATTTTTAACTTTAGTCTTACATATCTTAAATAGTTTTAAGTAAAAAAAAATCTACAAATAATCTACAAAATAAAGTCTGAATAGAATGTGTTCCTCTCTAAACAAAACCACAAATTTATGGCCTATTTTTAGCTCCAAACATTTTTTTAAAAAACTTTTTTTTCCAGATATACACTACCAGTCAACAGTTTTTGAACAGTAAAATGTTTTAATGTTTTTTAAAGAAGTCTGTTCTGCTCACCAAGCCTGCATTTATTTGATGCAAAGTACAGCAAAATTTTGAAATATTTTTACTATTTAAAATAACTGTTTTCTATTTGAATATATTTTTAAATGTAATTTATTCTGTGATTTCAAAGCTGAATTTTTAGCATCATTACACCAGTCACATGATCCTTCAGAAATCATTCTAATATTCTTATTTGCTGTTTAAAAAACATTTATTATTATTACTATTATTATTATTATGTTGAATAATGAGTAATGATGCTAAAAGTTTAGCTTTGATTACAGGAATAAATTACATTTTAAAATATATTCAAATAGAAAGCTGTTATTTTAAATACTAAAAATATTTCACAATATTACTGCTTTTGCTGTACTTTGGATTAAATAAATGCAAGCTTGGTGAGCAGAAGAAAATTCTTTAAAAAAACATTCAAATCTTACTGTTCAAAAACTTTTGACTGGTAGTGTACTTAACTTTCAAACTGCATGCTGGTCTTTATGATTCAATATGATTCAATTAGTGATGTGCCAATGCCACAATCAATTCCAATTAGATTAGCATTTGCTTCTGATTTATGGACTCATTTAGTGTTATTTAATTGTGTTGTAAAGCTGTCTATGGGGTTTTTGTAATTACTTTTTTTAATGATCATTTTAAAAAAATACAATTTTTCTTTGGTTGATACGTGACCATAACTTGAATTTAATTTTTTATTTACAGCTGACAACAAATACTTTTCATGGCATATAACGCTCATGTCACCAGAGGGCGCTGTAAGCTCTCTAATAGATGAAGAGTGCGTAACATACTTCTCGGTGCCGTAGACCCAGGCTACAGCAATATTCTCCAGAAGAACGACGATGAGAAGAGGCAGAGTAGCAGAATAGTCGTCAAACATGGCTACAAAGTAGTTCCCTGATCGCTGGACGAATAATAAACCAATACAGAAGGCAAGTACACAGCAACCAACTGTAAACAAAGCAGAGAGAAATAACGTTTGAAACCAAGAGTTGTATTACTTGTATTATTAAACTAAACTAAACTAAAAAATGCATGCAAATCTAGAATAGGCTTCAGATATTGATCAAATAAAGATCTATTATATTCTGAAACTTAAGCAAATATGAACTAAAGGATGCTGGTCTTTTCTCCATATAGCAGATTTAAACATTTATGGCTTTGGCTGACCTGTGAGGTATTCCTTTCGTACTTTGAAGGTGTCCACAATGGGGGTGAGGATGCCCTGGATAGTGCCGAACATGCTGCCCAGCCCCAGATTGACCAACATAAGGAAAAACATGACGGACCAAAAAGGCGAGGCTGGGAAATGTGTCATGGCTTCAGTGAAGGCAATAAAGGCCAAGCCTGTGCCCTGAACAGCCTGTGAGAAGAAAGACAAAGGTAGGATATTAGCCTGCATTCAAAAACATGAACATGTAAAAGCACATAAAAATACAAAGATGAAGTGTGATGAATAAAAACCTGGACGAGTACAAGGACAAGGCTTGACTTGTATCATGGCAACTTGTTTTGCAATGGCAAACATCACATTTTTTCTTAATCATATAGTGGAAGTATTTAAAATTGTGATGTTTAAATGCCAAAAATTGAATATTAGATTGCTGCAATAGCAATGATGTGCATACATCTGTTAGTTCTATACTGTTAAAATGCTGTATTTTGCTTGAGGCATCAGTTATTCAACAGGTTTTAGTGTAAGGGTTTACCTCGAAACTAACAGGAACTGACAAAAATAGATTTGGGTAAACACAACACATCAAAGCAGCAAGAGTAAAGTGACTGTGTAAAGAAAGAGCTGTATACTCTAGAAGACTATGGCGGTTCTTGTAAGTGTGTATGTGGTTTAATCTCATTATGGTATCACCTCAGCCAATACATGCCGCATTTATTTCCGTTTGTTTCATCATGCCGTGCCTCTTGATCACCCACACACCTCCTTCCATGGCAACACAGCAGAAAACCTCTGTGCTTTCATTATTACTACATCCTCTGCAGTTTACTTTATTGTGGTCCAAAAAAAAGCATTTTTTAAAGCATTTCACATCACTTTGTAGGTCAATTACAAATAAGGATGTCTGAGATTATGAAAAGGAGATTTAAAAAAAAAAAAAAATGCTTTAAAATTAAATTTAAAAAACAGAATTTTGAATTTTTAAAAATATTTCTAGATTTTTATCTACAGTTTTTTTAATTAAAAAGTATTCTTTAATACATAGAAAGACTGAAATAGAAGTATTCTGTCACCTTTGATCAATTTAATTAAAATGTAGTAAAATTGTAATAAAAATAGGTTATTTCTTTTGACATTTGAAAACCTTACCAAATTCGAAAATAATTTAAAATACAGACACGAGTGCATAAAAGAAATGAATTTAGGCCATATTTGGTTTATTTGTCAGATTTTCTATTAGCTGTGAAGTATGGATTATGGGTTTTAAAAGAACACATTAATGGACAGTATTCTTTTGTGTAGAGACCGACTGATATATCGATTTACCGATATTTAAGCATTTTACCAGAATCGGTTATCGGTTTTGTAATATCGGATAAACGCTGCCATCTTGTGGATGTTTTGAGAATTACCGGCAGGATCGCCATTTCAGCGCGTCTGAGGGGAGACGAGACAACAACAACGGCATGCATAGGTAAAGCACTTGCTTAGCTGTAATTAGTAAACTTTATTTAACATAACAGCCATTAATGCACATATTAGATGTGTTACATAAATGCCTGATATGTAGCTAGTTTATGCAGCTTTGGATCTATGAAATAGGCGAACTCACAGACTCACGTAAGACAATCCGTCCTAATAAAACACGTAAATTTGTCTGAATTAAATAATATACAGCCATGAATGAGCACATGTTAAAAATGAAAGCTCTGAATTTAATTCTCTCTTTGTTGTCTACACTGTAAAAAACTATCTGTTGAGTCAACTTAAAATAATTTGTTACCTGGCTGCCTTAAAATTTTAAGTTCCGTCAACTCCAAAAAAGTCTATTTAACTTGAAATGTTAAGTTATGCTAAGTGACAACTTAGATATTTGAGTTGATTCAACTTAAAAGTTTAAGGCAGCTGGGTTACTTACCCAGCTTTTAAGTTTAACAAACACAAATATCTAAGTTGTTACTTAGTACAACTTAACATTTCAAGTTGACTAAACTTATTTAAATTGACTGAACTTAACATTTTAAGGCAGCAGGGTAACAAATTATTTTAATTTGTTAACTCTATGAAAATTAATTATTTATTATCTCCGCATATGATCGCAGTTTGAGTATAGTTCTGATAAAACATACCAGTTTAGAAATGCAATAAAATACGATGTTTTGTTTGTTATATTCCAATATTTCAGAGAATATTATTCAGTGAATTAACATTATCCAGTGAGCTATTCTTCACTCTTTATATTAAACAGCTTTTAACTGAAACTGCAGTTTAAAATGAAGTTGATTTGACTCCTTTATTTATTTTCTCCATTTGAAAACATTAGACATTCTACATTTGTTTTGCTTAGTGTTGCAGTCGATGCATTTTATTAAAAAAATTATAAATAAAAAGGTTTTATTGTTGTAATATGAAGATTAAGGACGAAAAATCAAAGTGAATTTTTCATTCAGGGTGACTTACTTCACTCAGTCATTTATTTACTTTATAACAGTAAATAAATATTGGTTCTGCATATTGGTTATCGGGCACGTAAACATGCAAATAATCAGTATCGGTTATAAAAAAAAAAAATCAATATCGGCCGATTACTACTTTTCTGTTGTATTAACTTTCAAAACAAATGACTGGAGTGAGAGCGTAGCTACCAGGGTTGAATTCCATGGAAAGTTTGTGTATATCAATTGTCTCTTAGGTTTCCTCGTGGTGTATCAGTTCACTGTAAGCTCCTCCTCACCTTGTTCAGCTCTTCTTTGATGTCACAGTTATCTAAACCTAGGCGTGGGTAATCGTTTTCCATCACGCCCCGGATAATGTTGGTCATTTGCTGGTAGTCCTCAGGGCTAACATTACTGAAGTTAATGTGGTGTGGGATCAAGCTTGGATTGATTTCTTTTCCGAGGAAATCAATGATCTTCTTTGTGTTCCTAAGATATATTAAAAATGAAAGTCAGCTATAGGTCATTCAGTCTGTGTATTTTATTATTATTATGAATATATTCTACTAAAGTGCTTTGCAGGGTTAATTTGCTTTGAACTTACATTTCCACACATTTGGCATTCATGACGTTAGCTTTGAAGCCCAGTACAGCAAACACGACCAGAGTGGCCAGCACTGAGGTGAAGAAGTTAATGAAGGAGACCAGCACAGCATCGAAGTGGCAGTTGTTGTCTCGCTTGTTGTAGCTGGAGAAGGCGATAACACCTCCGAAACCAAGACCCAGAGCAAAAAAGACCTGAGTGGCAGCTTCACGCCACACTTTGGGCTCCAGCATGATTTCCAGCTGTAAGAAGATATTGTTGTTTATTATTTGTCACATGCTCAATTGGACACAGTGATATTTTTTTCACTTAAAATATCTGCAAACATCTGAAAATGTATTAATCTGGCTATGATTAATATCTGAAGCTAGTAATTTAAAAATGGACAATTTTTTAAATCATCATATTGACCAATATATAGATTGATTGCTAGTTTAAACACTGGGCTACACAACACATATGTGACCCTGGACCACAGAACCAGTTATAAGTGTCAACTTCTTAAAACTGAGATTTATACATCATCTGAAAGCTGAATAAATAAATTCTTAGGACAATATTTGAAAACAATTTGAAAATCAGGAATCTGAGGGTGCAAAAAAATGAAAATATTAAGAAGATCGCATTTAAAGTTGTCCAAAAGAAGTTCTTAGCAAGGCATATTACTAATTAAAAATTTAGTTTATAAATATTTACGGTAGGAAATTTACAAAATATCTTCATGGAACATGATCTTTACTTAATATCCTAATGATTTTTGGCATAAAGGAAAAAATTATCATTTTGACCCATACAATGTATTTTGGCTATTGCTACAAATATACCCATGCTACTTAAGACTGGTTTTGTGGTCTAGGGTCACATATGAACATATTAAAAAAATGTCTAAATATGACATTATTATAAGAACTTAAGCTAAATGAAAATTATATATAAAAAATTAGATAAACTAAGTTGACTAAATTGAAGCACTGAAATTACTGGAAATAAAAACTAAAACAAAAATAAATGAACCTAAAGATGATTATTAAAAGTTAAACTAATTGTTAAAAATTAAACCTAAAGAAAAATTTTTAAATGACAACAGCACGTAACAAAATGACAAAAAATGAACTAAAATTAATATGAAAATTAACAACACAAAAATTAAAGCTAATTTTAATATATATATTTCTAAAAAGACATTTCTCAAAAAATATATATTATATATATATATATAATATATATTTTTTGAGAAATGTCTTTTTAGAAATGCGCACAGGTTTGGAGCAAAATACAATGGGCAAGTAATTTTAATTTTTGTGTGAACTATCCCTTTAAATAAACATTCTTAATCAGCTTGTTTAGATACTGAGATGTAAAAAAAAAAGCGCTAAAGATCTTCTTAAAGGGCTAGTTCACCCAAAAATGAAAACTCACCCTCATGTCTCTTGTACTTTTTGTGCACAAAGAAAACAAAAATAATGACTTTATTCAACAATTTCTTCTCTTCTGTGTCAGCCGACGCACATTCACAGGAGTACCATAACGCAGAAATTGTTGAATAAAGCTGTTGTTTTGTTTTTTTTACGCACAAAAAATATTGTCATAGCTTCATAACATTACAGTTAAACCACTGATGTCACATGGACTATTTTAACAATGTCTTTACTACATTTCTGTGCCTTGAGCGTGGTAGTTGCGTTGCTGTCTATGCAGGGTCAGAAAGCTCTCGGATTTCATCAAAAATGTCTTTAATATGTGTTCCGAAGATGAACGAAGGTCTTACTATGGGTTTAGAAGGACATGAGGGTAATTAATGACAGAATTTTCATTTTTGGGTGAACTATCCCTTTAAATATGGGATTTAATATAATAGGAAACATTTAATTAAAAAATTACAGCCTCTTTTTTGCCATATTTCAGCTACACTGCAGTGTTTATAATGGCTCTGTTCAGACTATTCAAAAACAAAGGGCTACATACTATCATTTAATTGTGTATTATACAGACCACCCACTGATAAGATTCTGAAGCGACATATAGCACAACAAGGGACACACTGACAGCCCCTTGTACTGAGAAGAAATGTAACCACATCTTTTGTCTGTGTTGGATGTGTACTGTGTAAAATAGCTGGCACAACAAGACAGTCTGTGCAGAGGGAAGAGTTAATTCACTTCTGTTGAGTCAAATCACAAATGCATGCTGGGAAATCTGGCTGGGGTATTGTTTCCATAGATACGTCTACTGGTCTCCACCGGACTGAGGCGACGGATACACATGGGAATTAGTAATGGATGATTACCATAATTCTCAAGAAATTGGATTAATTGCTGCTGTATGAACCAGAGCATGTAGAGTAAATTGGTCTAACCATTGTCGTAATGTGTCATCTGCTCACACATACACAGATCATGTCCTTTAGGGTCTTACCTTTGGTGTAAACATGTGGATGATGCCGTCAACAGAACCCTTGAGCAGGAACGCACGAGCCAGGAAACAAATAAGCACCACGTAGGGGAACAGAGAGCTGAAGTACATCACCTGCAGTTAGACATAACAGATTATCAAAAAATGTCAAAGTAAAATGTGAATTACATTTGTAATACTGCAATAACTCAAAGGCCATAAACGATGATTTGCATGTTTTTCTCCACGATAACCTTTCTTAAAGGGATAGTTCACCCAGAAATGAAAATTGAAGCTAATTTAAAACATGGACTATTTTATCAATGTCTTTACTGTGTTGCTGTCTATGCAGGGTCAGAAAACTCTTGGATTTCATTAAAAATATCTTAATTTGTGTTCCGAAGATGAATGAGGGTCTTATGTTTGTAACAACATGAGGGTGAGTAATTAATAACAGAATTTTCATTTTTGGGCGAATTATTCCTTTAAACTGTAAAATCCTTTAAAGTTGACAGTAAGGCTTTTTTTCATAGTGCATCCAATTCTGATTTGTTTTTTCAACCTTTACATTTTTGTTATGTTTTCATTCCATGACAATCCATTATTTTTCAAGTGAAGAAATCAGATCCTTTGTTCAAACAGTGTTGTGAAAAACTTAATTTTATCACAATACACATCTAATTTTGAATGAAGAAAGATGCTTTTTTAAAGCCAGATGGTGTAGTTAAACGAATAGTTCACCCCAAAATGAAAATTACTCACCCTCAAGCCATCCTAGGTGTATATGACTTTCTTCTTTCAGACAAATACAATCGGAGTTATATTAAAAATGTCCTGGCTCTTCCAAGCTTTATAATGCCAGTGAATGGGTGTTGAGATTTTGAATTCAATAAAGTGCATCCATCCATCATAAAAAAGTGTTTCACACTGCTCCAGGGGGTTAATAAAGGACTTCTGAAGTGAATCAATGCATTTGCATAATGAAAATATGCATATTTACAACTTTATAAACTGCAATATTTAGCTTCCACTAATTGTCATACACGTGTTTACGAGAGCGTAGCGTTCCAGCGGATAATGTAGGACATAGGTCCAGTGTGAAGTGACGAACCCCAGTTATGAATTAGAAGTACAAAATGAGGATCTGAAAATAAAAACATCAGAAGATTTCAACATAAGCCAAGAGGAGGCTGTTTTTTCTTTGCTGTAAATAAAACTTGGCTAGCATATTCTCACCGGAGTTTACACTATACCTACATCCTACGTCATCCGCTGGAACTCCACTCTTTCATGTATATGCGTACGACAGTTAGCAAAAGCTAGAGATTTCTGTATATAAAGTTTTAAATATGGATATTTTGCTTATAAAAACACATCGATTCGCTTCAGTAGGTCTTTATTAACCCTCTGAATGTGAAGTACTTTTTTATGATAGATGCGCTTTATTGGACTTCAAAATCTCGACACCCATTCACTGTCATTATAAAGCTTTGAACAGCCAGGATATTTTTAAATATAACTCCAATTGTATTCGTCTGAATGAAGAAAGTCATATACATCTAGAATGGCTTGAGGGTGAGTAAATCATGGGGTAATTTTCATTTTTGGGTGAACTTTCCCTTTAAGGAATCTGCTAGACTCTCTAGCTTGAATGCCACATGTGAGTGTAAATGAGTGAATGGAGACAGCTGCAGACACTACTGTGCTTTGCATATGATGTTATATGTTACATCCCAAAAAAATACTTCTGAAATCCGATCTGGGCAGTCTGATCGGAGTGTAACATATTTCCAAAACTCTGGCATATGGATGCGATTTCAAAAAAATGTGGTATTTTATTTTTTGAGGTGTAACTAAATGCATTTGAGCCAAATATATTTTTGCTGCCTGTCCGAACAAAGCCTAGACTTAAGTGTCTAGTGCTTATCTTGACAATACAAGGATAGTCATCAACACAACGAAAAAAGGCGGTAATGCTGATTGTGGTTTGTTGAGGAATGCTGTAACCAAAGGCTTATTTCTCTAAACATGTACATCAAAAGAAATAGAGCTGTTATATCTTGCATCATTGCAAGCACTAAGATCATTTGTGACTCATTTTTAATCTAAAACGATTAAAATGGTTTTCAGTAATTGAAATAAAACTAAAATAAATTAAAATGTAATACATTTGTTTAACTTAAAAATAAAGTAAACAACTGAATAATAACTAACTTAAGTAAATAAGTTTAAGTACAAAAATCATTAAATCATTAAAAATAAAAATAAATTAAAGCTTGAAAGAAATATAAAATAATAATGCTAATAATAAAAACAGACAAACTAAAGACAAAAGTACATAAAATTACTAGGACTAATACTAAATTTCAAATAAAAACTGAAAATATAAAAATAAAAACTAATTTAAAAAGGTGTAAATAGTAAATAGATGATATAAATAAAAAAATAATATAAGTATTGCAAGAAAAAAGTAATAAATAGTAATAAATGATAGAAATATATAAATAATACTAAACTAATCTTTTCAGTCAGTGTTGCATCCTATATATATATATATAATTTCTTCCTGTTCAAACTTGTACTTTTTTGAACTTTCTTCAAATGTTGCCGTTACATTACTAGCACTTCTTTTGTTTATCCCTGATAAATGATAAATCGCTTGATATATTCCTCATTTGTAAGGTCCTCTGCTAATTGAATAAATGTAAATTTAAATATATTACAATAAAAACAGTGTGACTTAGAATCCAGCACTACTGGGAACGGTTGCTTCTCTGTCTGAGAATTCACCAAAGTCATGCAGTCACACCCCAAACATAATTTCATAATTTTCTACTTAACAAGAGTTATAACTTCAGCACTTCATAATTAGCGTAATCTCTAAAGCCAATGCATAATTTATGGGTTCATATTTTTTATATGGGTATTTTTCCTGAGATCCACTTATTAAAGTGTTTGTACTGAAACAGTCATAATTTAGTTGCTTATGATCATGAAAACAAATACAAGAATGGGCAGACCATGTTTATGATGTCACAATAAACCCTGTTTTACACTCACATTTATGCATTTGGCTGACATTTTTATTTAAAGTGAATTACACTGCATTGAGGGTATATATTTGATGAGTTTATGAATTTCCTGGGAATCAAACCCCTGACCTTGGCATTGCTAGAGCCATGCACTGACATGTAATGTGGCAATCACATATTAACATGGGTCTAACAAGTTAATTTCAGTTAAAGAACACTTTTAAAAGTAAACAAAAGAGCTTTTATGTAAGAATTACATAGATGATTGACATTATTGGCTTACTCTGATCTTGCTTTTACTGCATGGCCATAACGCTCAAAAGGCTACTGACTCATCTCTGATTCATCAAGGGTGGACCAGGCTTAAAGAGCAAGAACAAAGCCTAAAGTTTAACTATCCCACAGCTTAGAAGATTAAAAGACACACTTTCTCCTGTGGCTTCCCAAAAATGAAGCCTCAAGAAGGTTTTACAAAAAAGATCAATTAAATCAGTCTACCCCTATTCCTGCAGACACACCTCTAATTCTACAGTACACTATCCTCAATCACCAATAATTGTAGATGAGTATGGTTATTGGGTGTAGCTCGACAGAGCTGTGAATGGGGATGGTGCACATAAAACCATGGCAACCAGCATTGCTATGCTATTTGTGCACACAAAATTACAAAAGGGATAAAAAAAGAATGGCACTGTTTTTTTGTTTTTCTGTGAAATACACTTTCTGGGAATGCTGAATGGGACATTGGTATTCTTTTGTGAGGTAAATCCCAGATTAGGCTTCAGGCTGTCCTTATCCCCTGCTGAGTATAGTATACTATATCCCATACTATAATATCCTTACTGACTGAGGGGCCACACTTAAACAGTAGGAATCCATCTGCTGTCCTGAATGGATTATGTTTATCAGAAACATATATATGATCGATCATACCAAACATCAGTTTAGTAATGTACTCTGCACTCTGTAATGTAATTTCTGTGTAGTTGCATGTTGCATGTTTTCTTTTAACATATACACTAAAAATACGTAAAAAGAATGCATTAAAAAATTACCCCCCTGAATATGTTGTTTTAACTTCCTTGTAGTCAGATGAAAACTTGCAATTCAGACTTTTTTTTCCTCAGAATTGCATAAAAAAGGTGCAATTGTGAGTTATAAAGTGAGAATTGCAAGATATAAAGTCTTGACTGATAAAGTTGATAAAGTTTTGACTTCTGCAATTCTGCCGACTTTTTCTCAAGTGCAAGTTTATAGCTCGTAATTGACTTTTTCTCTCAGCTGAGTTTATATCTCGCAATTATGTCTTTTTTCTCGCAATTCTGACTTTTTTCTCTCAATTGCGTGTTTATATCTTGCAATTCTGACTTTTTTCCCCTCAATTGCGAGTATATGTCTCACAATTCTGACATTTTTCTTTCATTTTCGAGTTTATATCTCGCAATTCTGACTTTTTTCTCTCATTTGCAAGTTTATCTCACAATTCTGAGTTTATATCTTGCAATTCTAATTTTTTTCTTGCAATTCTGACTTTTTTCCTCTCAATTGTGAGTCTATATCTCATAATTTTTAATTTTTTCTCTCATTTGCAAGTTTATATCTCACAATTCTGCCATTTTTTTCTCAAGTGCAAGTCTAACTTTTTCTTGCAATTTGACTTTTCTCTCATTTTCAAAGGTTATATCTCAAAATTCTGACCTTTTCTCCAATTTTACTTTTCCCTCCACCTATGAAGTTTATATCTTACAATTTGACTTTTTCCTCTCATTTGCGTTTATCTCTTATAATTGACTTTTTCTCATTTTGCCAGTTTATATCTCTGACTTTTTCTCTCATTTATGAGTTTAATCTCACAATTCTGACTTTTTTCTCTCATTTGCAATTTTATGTCTCGCAATTCTGACATTTTTTTCTCAATTGCGAGTTTATATCTTGCAATTATAACTTTTTTTTTCTTGCAATTCTGACTTTTTTTCTCTCAATTGCGAGTTTATATTTCACAATTTTGACTTTTTTCCTCTTGTCTGCGAGTTCATATCTCGCAATTCTGACTTTGTTTTCTCTCATTTGCGAGTTTTTATCCCAATTTTGTGTTATTCAGTCAGAACTGGGAGATATAAAATCGCAAAAGTCAAAATTTGATTATTTATCGCAATTCTGACTTCTGACAGAAATGCAACTTTATTTTTCTCACAATTTCAAGTTTATGTCACGCAATTCTGAGAAAAAAAGGTCAGAATTGCGAATTTAGATCTCATAATTCAAAGGGGGGGAAAAAATCTGGATTGTGAGATAAAAAGTCGCAATTACCATTGTTATTTTTTATTCAGTTGCATACACAGGCTTCCATACCCTCAGGCCATCCAAGATGTAGATGAGTTTGTTTCTTCATCAGAACAGATTTGAAGAAAGATACGTAGAAATTTAGCATTACCATAGATGGGTTTGTTTCTTACAAACATACAGCTTTTTATTTCACAAGACGTGAATTAATGGATTTAAGTCATGTAGATTGCTTTTGGATTAATTTGATGCTTTAATCAGCTGTTTAGACACTCATTCTGACGGCACCCATTCACTGGGATCCATTGGTGAGCAAGTGATGTAATCACTTCATCACCTCATCAAACTCATCAACATCTTCGATGGCCTGAGGGTGAGTACATTTTAAGCAAATTAAAAGTTTTGTGTGAGCTATTCCTTTAAGGGGTTTCAATCCTCACATGATTTGACCAGCTGTGAACTAAAGTGAATTGGGTCAAAAGCACACTCATGCAGAGTACCACATGTGGTCTTATCCATATGGACGCTGCTTCACATTTCACAACATTACACAAGCATGGATCACATGAGAATCTGATGGTTCTCACTAACATAGAAAGGATCAGTCCAAAGGTCATTGTTTCTCTCTGTGCTGCTTTCAAGACATCCCTTGAGGTCTCGGCTGACTTTTATCGTGTGGCCAAAGGCAGACTTTCCTAGAACAAAATACAAAACACAAAACACTTTTCTTACCTTTCCAGAAGACTGGATACCCTTGATCATAGCAAGACACACCATGGTCCAAGCAGCCAACAGGCACAGAGTCATCCTCCAGTTAAGTCCTCCGCTCTCTGAGATGGAATCAGAGATGTCCAGGGCCACACGATACCAGTAATACGTAGTGGCTGAACTTTTCTCACACTCTGGTTCGACATCTACACAATAAAATGACATGTCTAAATGAATGGATTTTAAACATTAAAAATCTAATTTACAGTTCTTCTTTAAGCTGTCTTACATGTGTTAGTTTTGTTTTTGACCAGGGGACACTCGTGCCAAGGAAGAGGCTGCTGGAAGGACTGCGAGAAGTAGAAGAGACTCCAGCCGATGATGACATTGTAGTAAAGAGCCACAAAAAAGCACACCTGCAATAACAGAATGCAGTCAAATATATGGGCTACACCATCTACCCATGGTTTAATTAGTTGCCTTTCCCCTAAGCAAAGACAGTATCAAACTTTGGCTATTTTTATACACTGCATCTAAAATAGATATTCACCAAACAGCTGGCGAAACCGATACCACCCAGACGTGGGCTGATGTAGTTCCACACCCCAATGCTGCCTCGTCGGATGCGCTGGCCCACTGCTAGCTCCAGGAAGAAGAGGGGAATCCCTATCACCAGCAGCAGAATGAGGTAGGGAACCAGATACGCTCCTACAAAGAGGCGAATTTATGCTTATGACCCTCAAACTTCCACACTGGTATACACAGGACTTGAGATATACAGTGTGTCAGATACAGTATATTCAAGCCACAAGTGACAGTATGTAAATGCAACTAAAACAATTAAAGAGATAGTTCACCCAAAAATGAAAATTCTGTCAATTCTGGTACTGTCACGAATGCATGTCGAAGACAGACTTGGAAGAGAGGAAAACAAAATAGCTTTATCTTGGTATTACGCTTATTTATTTATCAATAATTATATTTTATTTATTTATAATAACTATTTCTTAATATATTTTTTGGGTTTATGATTATTTATGATGTTACTTATAATCATGTACTTTTTTTGCTGTGTCCAGTGTTATTTTAGTATATATTATTTTAAATTTAGCTTGCTTTTGTTTGCATTAAATCATTTCATTTTTAGTGGTTTCAGTACTTAAAACTTTAGTTTTTAATTTAAGTTTAAGTACTTTTTTTTTTTTTTTAAAGTACAGTTTTTAATCATTTTATTTGTGTTAACAATAGCAACACTGGTCTAATCCTACAGTATTTTACAAACTATGAATGAAAGGGGTAACCCACTATGATTATTTGCAAGTATTTTCTCTCTTGAATTAAACTCTGTTTACAGAGAGCCAAAGAAGGATGAGACTGACATTTTAAAACTGTTCAAGCATTGCCAGTGGCACAGGATTGAACATTCCTTCCCAGTGCCTTATGGGGAACAACTTCAACACAATGGCATTGCTTTGAGAGTACTGTAGGGCTGCTGCTCCTCCAACATGAAGTCATGTGCTTTAACAGAAACTTACTGAGATTTACAGACAATTATGATTATTTTAGACACCACCATCTGTTATATTTAGAGACATCCAACTGGGTACATAAACTGAAGTCTCATTTACAAATAAGAAATGACTTTTTTTCCCTTTTTTAAGTTTAGCTAATGTTTTAGTAATTGTATGTGTTTTTGTCCTTTTTTAAAGTTAATGTTTATTTAAATTTTTTTTGTTTTAGTTCTAGTTTCAGCTTTGTTGGGTGCCAACCTTGCAGTCCAGGCTTTGGGAAATGTCATTACCAATTTCAGGCCATTAGTATTGATTCTCTCTGTTATATAGGCTTAATCCAATTTCTGGAGCTTGCACCTAACCCAGGCTTTGCTACGTAATGAAAAGGATGAGCTTCGTCACTGATTTCAATGTTCTAACACTAAATTTATGGCTCAGATTTAGTGTAGCCAGCAATAGAGGTCTCTAAGTCTTGTGCTCAAATAGTAGAATGTCTTTTTTTATAGAATGTTTTGCATTTTGTTCAAGATTTGTAATGTAGGTCAGATTGGGACGCTGTGGGATGCTGGCTGAAGAATTGGTGACTCTACAGGTTGTGAGTAAGATGACATCTGGTAGACTGAGGCAGCAAAACGTTGTAGGGTGTTTCTTTAAGGACAAAACGTGCTGTCATTGATGGCACACAGATGGTGCAGTGTTGTGGGTGCTCTGCCCTGGCAAAGACAGAGACAGACACGGCCCACACGCAGTGGCCTATTTAATCTAATTACTGATCTGCACAGCAGGGTGGCCACACTCACTTATTATAACCTGGAAAGTAAGACATGGCAGGGTTGTGGTCAAACAACAGGCCTTTGACACAAACTACTGTACAACTGTATACAGTACGAACAATAGTTACTACTACATGAAAACCAAAATACAGTAGCATTTCTAATAAAATGATAGATTGCTTCTCTTCTGTGTTTCTTTCTGATACAGAAGTCACTGACTCATTCTGAAAGTGTCTTTTGAAAATGAAATAAGGAGAACAAAGAAAAAGACATTAGTAATCAGATCTAATGTATGTCATTGCTCTCAGAGAGACCAGGTAAGGAGCTGTAATCTGCTTTCTCCTGACATTAAACAGCTTTGTATAATCAGAGATGGGTAATATAACCTGTGATTATCCTGCACATGCAAAACGATTCATTTCAATGCCATGCCTGCCTATTGTGGGAACTTAGCTCTCTCTCTCTCTCAAACAACTAATCCTACATTGTTTTCATTGATTAGCACTATTCTTACTCCAATGACTTTCCATAGTTTCAAAAGAAATTACAGCTGAGTTTGTGTTGACTAAAAATGTGTTGTTTAGTTATAATATCAATTATGGTACATCAAAATGCCATTGTTTTCTTTTAATAGTGTGTGTGTTTTTTTGAAAGACCTCTGGCACTGAAAATATACTGACTAGGCATGAAGAAGGAAATGAAGGAGGAAATGCATGAGAACTTGCAAGCGATGTGTCAGACATATGTCTGACTTTAGGTTATAAGTCTTAGAAATGCCTTTCCTTTGTGTCTAAGCATGTGTCAATTCATTTGTCATAACCTACCGCCACCATTTTTCTGGCACAAATAGGGGAACCTCCAGACATTGCCCAGGCCCACTGAGAAGCCCACCTGGGCTAGGATGTACTGGAGCTTGCTGCTCCAGGCGGGCCTCTCTTCCTCCTCCTCTTCCTCCTCCTCTGAGCCCTCCTCAACATCCCGTTCCTTATTCTGTTTAACATCTCCTACCATTAGAGAGCTCTTCTTGAAAGAGTCCTCACAGCTGTCTTCATTGGAGAGCAAATCTTTGACAGATTCCGTAACTTCGTCATCGTCAATCTCTCTCTTGACGTTTTTGCTGTTTTTGGGCATTTGAAAATGTCTTTTTTGGCAATGGGGAAGGAGAGATTCTAGGAAGTCCTTTTCGGCAGGGCAGATTGAGGTCAAACGTACAAAGGCAGGTCAGAGAGTGTGATTTAGTCAATGGAGGAGAGCGTGGGTTGACAAAATATTTATCTTCTCATTTTTACGCTACAGGTTTCCTGTTAGATACAGAAAACAAAGAACAGAAACCAGACAGGTTAATTCCCCTGACATGATGCAATGTTTCACTAATTTGCATGATATTTTAATCATTTTCACTAGACTCCAGCCCTGTATCTTCGGCTTTTACAAAACTATCTATTTTTGTTTTATGCCAAAAACCATTAGGATATTAAGATCATGTTCCATGAGGATATATTGTGTATTTTCTACCGTAAATATATCAAAACTTAATTTTTGATTATTAATATTTAGTATGCAACTTCATTTGGACAACCTTAAAGATGATTTTCTCAGTATTTAGATTTTTTTTGCACCCTCAGATTTTCAAATAGTTGTATCTCGGCCAAATATTGTCATAACAAACCATACATCAATGGAAAGCTTATTTATTCAGCTTTCAGATATGTATAAATCTCAATTTCAAAAAATGTACCCTTATAACTGGTTTTGTGGTCCAGGGTCACATATCAGTCACACCCAACGCTGATGGTGACTGACAGGCAAACACAGCTGTTTTTTAATTGCCTAAATAAGCTTTGGCCGCTCCTCCTACTGTATATCCTATATGGCTGAGACAAGTATAATTCCCAGAATATCTTAGGTAGTTAATGCATTATGTTACACGGGAAAAAAACAGTTTTCACCTTTATTGTAGTCACAGAAAATGTGATGCAAAGGCGCAACACAGTATTTTCAGTGGCAGGTGGCTGTGAGTAACCGTCACTCGCATCACCGCTTATTCCATCCGACATTAAATGTCACTCAAGCCAACTGGATGCTTCGGAACACGATCATATTTCCCATCTAAATAATTTAGCCCCTCTTCGGAGCACGAGGTCGATTCATTTGCATACGAACCCAAACAGACAAGAGCGCGCCTTCTGATAGTCACGTGGCCGCAGCGCCCCAGAACAGCAGGTTTGGATACTGGTTTCGCAATTTGATGGATAATAAAAAAAGAAAATAATAGTAGTTACGTTAATAAATCGGTTTTTGAGGCTCAGAAGCTCTAGTTTGTACACTGCATACAGAACCACGAGTGTACAAATGTGAATGATGCTGCGCGGCGCCGCGCTCTCAGTCACAGCTCATGTGATAAATAGATTTCTTTCAAGGCTGCACCTTTTTATAATCCAGCCTCATGTAGAACACATTTTGGCCTGTTCGTTACTGAATTTACCGTAAAATATCTCCTAAAATTAACTATAAAATATTTTTAAATTCGCTCATTCAAAAAAGGGATTTTTAAAGCAAGGTCATGAAATCTACGTACGCATAGGGTGTCAAGAATATAGGCTGAAGTGAATAATTTGTTATAATCAAAAGCCATATGTGTAGATCTGATTTAAATTCCGCTTATTTTAGAAAAATTACGAGACGGTTTTATTACACTGACTGAAAATAGGCGATTACGCTCGTGCGGGAGGAAATTATTATTTACGAGTGAAACACAATATATATTTCTAAAGAACTTCATTTTAGACCCCCCACCCGAATTTACTATGTCACCCATGTGCGAGGTTTCATCATACACACTGCATGTGATTGCGCAGCCGTTCTCCCATCATCCCGTATGTTAAATCAGCACAATCGAATATAGAAAAAAAATCATCTTACCTTACAATAAATCAAAAGGAAATGAGCTTAGATTTTGAAATCGTCTGTTTCGACTTGAATACGGTTTATATTCGATGGTTTTGATAAGCAAGCTCATATAGCTCATATACAATCTGATGTGATTGCAGGAGGCGCAGATGCTCTACTGTCTCTCCGTATCGTCCTACCCACAGGAAATTGTAGTGGAAACTGATTTGAGTTCCTTGAAGAACTGCACTATGCGTGTCTTATGTAGGATATTAACGTAATATATTTTAACACATCAAATAATATAACAATATCACATCGCATTTTGCCTTAAATTGTGTTGGTTATGTTTGTAAAATTATTTAAAATCTAAATCCTCCACCCCTATTAAATAAAACAGAGTGGTACAACCCACTACAGCGCCCACAGGCTGGTTTTTGGGGTGTACCGGTATTGTAACCTCGTGCTTGGTAGTCTTTCTTGCATCAGCTTTACAATAATGATTAAAATCAGGCACAGGCTTGTATGAGTCCCGTAACGACGTTTTGGGAACAATGCAGTTTCGTCTGGATTCTTATTATGCCTTTTAAGTTGTCTTGGATATAAAGATAAAACTGTAAATTGTATAAATTTGGAATAAAGGTCTGAAAAGCGCGCCTCAGAAAATAAATACGAGTAAATTGCACTATTGGTGGCGCTATAGAGAAAACAAAATGACTTAAAGGACAAGTTCACTTCCAGAACGATAATTTCCTCATGATTTACTTACCCCGCCCTGCTGAAAAAAACCATAGACACCATCACAAAATTTGTAATGGTTTTACTTGATATAACGGGACTTGTATTGGTTTTAATGGAAACTGTAATTGACCCTATTGGTCTATAATGGTAATTGGTCGCCTTTTATTGGTGGCTTGTTAAAACCAATAAATCCTAATGGAATATGTCCCAAAAACACACTACAAAAAAACCATTTTTTAATGGTTTTAATGGTTAAAAGTTGAAGGTTTGTAATGGTATTTGTAGTGGAAACCATTAGAATTTTCTGTGATGGTTCTATTATTTTTTTCAACAGGGCCCTTGTCATCTAAGATGTTCACGTCTTTCTTTCTTTGAAAAGAAATGAGGGTTTTTGAGGAAAACATTCCAGGGCTTTTTTCAGTGGACTTCAATGGGGATGGGTTGAAGGTCCAAATGTAGTTTCAATGCAGCTTTAAAGGGCTCTACATGATCTCAGCCAAGGAATAAGGGTCTTATCTCGTAAAAAAAAATACACATTTCTAAACTTTTTAACCACAAATGCTAGTGCAACAAACCTTGCACCAGCTCGACTACACATTACGTAATCTCGCATGTGTGATGTAGGCGGAAGTACCAACCCAGTGTTTACAAAGTGAACATGCAAAGAAAATTAAACGCTCTTTACATAAAAAGGTAAAACATTGATGTCAGATCATTTTGAATTTGGAGGAAAAAATGAGAATTTTTCGCCCTACCTTTTGGAACCAAAGTATACAGATGAATAACTAACCACGTGTGGCTTTTCCACCGATGATTATGCATGAAGTCACGGTCGCGCATTGCAGAGCTAGTGCAAAACAAACAATTGTGGTTAAAAAGTATATGCATTTTTTAATTTTTTAAGAAAATGACAGATCGTCGTGAAGTCCACTATATAGAGAAAAATCAAAAAAAAAAAATCCTCAAAAAAAATTAATTTCTTAATTTCCATGTATTTTTGGTCATAAATGTAGAATTTTTGAAAAACACATTTTGCGGACTAATCCTAGTTTATTACCTTTACATTTTGTGGACTAATCCTAGTATTAAAAAACAAAACAAAATCATTTTTTAGTGACTCCTATCTTTGAGAAACAGTGAGTGTGAAGGTTGTGGGAAGTGACTTTTATTTGAAAAACATGTAAATAATTTTTAAAGTAAAAAAGGGCTTTCTTGTTCACAGTGGGCTAATGGCTGTTTGTGACATGTGATTGTCCTCTGCTGATAGCTGGAGGTGATCAAAATGTCAGATGTTCCCTCCCAGAAGTTTAGTGTGACGTTGCATTGCACTCAAGTACATTGTGGTGAGCCACTGGAGCAGATTCCACTGGTGATAAAATTTAATCCATGACATCATTAGATGAAACATAAAGCCAACTATGCTACGGATATCTCAATGGACTAGTAGAACCAAAATTTAAAATATTGAAATATCACTGCATAGGAATTATGCATTATACATGCATATACATGCATTAAACATCCCCCAGTGGCTCCTGTTCAAGGAATTATTTTGAGAATGTTTCCAGCATACAAACACACACAAGTCAGTCACAGATGGCAGGCTGTTTTAACTAACTGTTAAATAGTTAATGTCCTAACTACGCCATAAATTAGGTAACACGATGCTTTGCTGCTGTCACAAGTTTTGCTCTATTAATTTTCTATAACCAGTAACAGAAGCGAAGATGTATGATAATTGATAGTATTCAGGTCTATGCCTATATTTTTTCATAAAGTGGCATTGTGCAATATAAACATATTTTAAAGTGGTATTTTATTCCACCCAGTCTCAAGTTTGAAGAGTGTTCATTTTACTGAAATAAGTGATATTATATATGAACAACATAATGTAAAAGCTATTTGATTTTATTCTAAATAAATATGCAACTGAATAAAAAACAGTCCTGGACTGAACGAGTGTCCAGCAATCACAATACAGTAGGAGGCTTTTCACAAGAGCCTGGAGTGAATCCTGGGGTATTTAATGTAGTCTGACACTTTTCACATAGCATTGCTGAAACCCACCCATGCTGTAGTTACCTTTATCCTGATGAAAAAAAGGTGGATAATACTCTTTCCCATCTGTTTTTTCTATCTCCATTTATCTTTATCTCCCTCTGTCCGATACCTTTTTGTCATATCTTAACTGTCCATGTTCCAGGATAATGGAATTAATGTGGGAACTGGAGTGGACAGTGGTGCCTTCAGCGGTGCCTTGGAGATGTTTGACAATGAGGGGATTAATTTCAGTGTGGTCCTAAAGTCTTCTTTCTCAGGAAAATCAGTCTGTGTCATTGGGTTCGATTTAGTCATGGAATAATCAGAGGGTTTGGAATGAAACTGGAAGGAAATACAGAGATACAACAGACAAAAAGATTTTATATCAGTAGGTTTACTTTGAAAACTGGAATATTCACATATGAAATTAAATATGGAAACTGTGGTGACAGGGTTAAAAGGGCACCCTAACAATTCTGGTTAACATAGAATTAGAAATTCCTCGAAACATAAATATTGGTCACCCGATTTAAGTAAGTGTTATTGTGAACCAAAATGAATTATTACATGTCATTTTTTCTGAGTTCTCAAGATTGAAAATATCAATTTTGAGTTTAGCCTCCCCTTAGTGTGTAGGGAGGTATGAAACATTTTACATCAGATAAAAATTCCATAAATAAAAAATAATAATAATAGTTTTAATTTTTTATGTTGCACATTTGTTGTGTTTTTTTATTAGTTTAAAATTATATAAAAAATTACATTATAAACTTTTATAAAAATTATATATTTTAGATAAAAAAATGTCAAAAACACACAAAAATGAAAACTAAATATTTATAATAAAATAAATAATAAAAAATACATAAAATCACAAAACTACTGGTTATAGAAAAAAAGAATATATATATATACATATATATATATGCATATATATATGTATATATATATATATATACACACATTTTATTTGCAAAAACAGAAAATATTTATAGGTAATTTTTCTTAAACTTGAAAATGGATGTTAATATGACACTGTAACAGTCAAGTTGATGTACCACTGGGTGAATTAAGTTGTAGGTGAGTTTAAACGACTATATATGCACTGAATATTATTATCGTCGTGTTTATTTGTTAGGAAAAATATGCATTTTTTTTGGTGAGAATAACTACAGGTGGTTGACAAAGGATTCAAATGGGATATATTAGTTAAAGTTCACCTTTTCAAGATCCTGTTGTAACAAACTACAACATGCCATGTCTAACTCTTCACTAGTAATTCTTCGTGGTTTATAATAGTAGCCCATAAGGAAGACTCCATACTCACAGATAGCACCCCAGAGCCGGAGCCGCTTTATATTCAACAAGTTCTTTCTCTCTCCTTCTCACCCACTCTAAAAGAATGAATGGAAACAATCAGCTTGAAAAGCACTGACCAGATAATGGCAACAGACCAGTAACAGAAAACCCTTTACAGTATAAACACAGGGACACTATCCAAACTTGAGCTCTGTTCCGAGCTGAGCAAGCTTTGACTGCCCTAATCTGCAGTGTAAATCTGCAGCCACTGCCTGTCTAGTCTCTGTCTGGGTTCCATGCTCTCAGACAAAGGCTCCGGACACCTTGCCCACTAACAAAGGGGTCGATGCCACTCTCTGCTAATTGAAGCGGACAAGGCTTGCTGATGGGGCCTTTTTGAGCAATTGAACTTGGTGAATGCTTCTTCGGGATCTGATGAAACACCGACAGTTGGTTTGACTTCAAAAGCAGACTCCAGCAGGCACTCAGAGGAACTGACCATCAAAAACTGTCCCATATGCAGGGAATAAAATATGTAGTTGAACGCTCTGGCATGCCAAATGAATAAATGTAAATAACACAGTCTGTCACGACTGTTTGGTCTACCCACCTTTTTCTATGGATAAGACTTCCAATTAGCTGCTATAGGGAAATAATGAGAAGACTAACAACGTGAGTAAACAGTAAAATTGTTTTTACTACAAACCAGTGTGTTCATAATAAAGATAATACATTTAAATAATATGATAAGACACACCGTATTGCAATATCAAGCAGCAAAACAAGCTGTTTTGTACAGCTAAAAATATCTGGACGAGTATGAGACTGGAAGCCACACCCTTAAAATTTACAAATGGTAAATTTGTAAACCTGCTCTTATGGGAAGAATAAGGTGGATCGACCTTATTAATAAAAGTACAAAACATCAACAGCAGCCAAATAAATGACAGAATACTTACTGTGTGTTGTTGGGAGATGAGAAACGATTCTGCTAGTGCATCAGATAATATCAGCCTCGTTGTGAAACCATTTTGTGACTGATGTATAGTTGCTAACCACAAAATACTATGACTGTAAGTGTATACTAATGCAGCATGGCAACAAAAGGGACTGCTTTTAATAAACTATGTTACCACTAGGGGGCGACAAATATAACAAATATTATATGCTGGAAATAACTGCCCAGATAGGCTTAATAAAAAAAAAAAAAAAATAGGGGTTAAATAAAACCAAATAAGCTAAAAAACAAAAATTTATTTAAACAGCTGATAAAATGTGTATTTTTTCAAATACACGATTTTACAATTTTTAATTTACTTCTGTACAGTTATTTATTTATTGATTTATTTGCTTAACGTTACTTACATTAAAAAGTAGTCGTACATGATATAATATTTTGAAATATTTGTGACCCTGGACCACAAAATTAGTCATAGGCAGCACGGGTATATTTGTAGCAACAGCCAACAATACATTGTATGGGTCAAAATTATTCATCTTTCTTTTATGCCAAAATCATTAGGATATTACATTACATTACATTAGATTACATTTAGACAATTACCAGACGCTTTTATCTAAAGCGACTTAAGTAAAGATCATGTTCCATGAAGATATTTTGTAAATTTCCTGCTGTAAATATATCAAAACTTAATTTTCGATTAGTAATATGCATAGCTAAGAAATTAATTTGGGCAGCTTTAAAGGCGATTTTCTCAATATTTAGATTTTTTGCACCCTCAGATTCCGGATTTTCAAATAGTTGTAGGCCTATCTCGGCCAAACATTGTCATATCCTAACAAAACTTGACTCTTATGACTGGTTTTGTGGTCATAAGGTCACATTTAACCTGGCACAGAACAATTGTTCTTCATGAAGTTTGTCCCTCACGCCACTCTGTACACTTTTGTTTCCATAGCAACTGCAGCGGACGCGAATGTACAAACATGAGGTAAACGGAGAAGCAAGTGTTTGTTAAATACTCATAAGATGCTTTTTTGTCGTCATCATTAATTATGTTTTATTATACCTTTGTTATTACATTGATATAGTTTACTTCAGCTGCAAATTTGCTGTCGCTTAGCTGTCAAATACCTTTCGTTTTCCCAGGGAGTTGGTTGATTTGATCCCAGACGAATCATGATGGATGACATCGAACAGGAAATAAATGAGGAGCTGATGAAATTAAACCTACATCCCTCTGAAAATGATTCAGAGTCAGACGATGACAACTTCACTTTTTTGGATGGAAACGTTAGTGGCTGTTTCATTTCTTTGTCATTAATTTCTTAAACATCTGCTTATTTTAAATTCAGTCGACTTTTCAGCATTGTATTTCAACTCACTTTATTATAAAAGCTTTAGCTGTATGTAAAACTTGAGTTTCTTGAAGCTTGAATTTACTGACTGGTGAAGAAATTAAAACAAACATATGGGTCATTCTATAATCTCAAGTCCATGAAGTATATTTTTAATATATTTTCATTAATATAAAGCCCCGAAGCTTAATTTTCCAGTACACAATTATATTTTTCCCAATCACACTACTATATGTTGAAAAAGCCATATCTTTTGTTCAAAAATGATATATTACATACAACACTGGTATTCAGCTGTCCGATTTGGTAAAGTTGCTCATTCTGCATTTAAGCGTGAAAATTACCTCAAATATAAATTAATTTCATAGTTTTGCCTTCAGTTTAGGTTATCAAGACATTTGGGTGTGTGCTTCAAAATTAATAAGTGTTTATTGTGATATAACTTGTTTTATTTGTGCCCGAAAAACCATTGTCCACTAAGTTACCCACTAGAAACCCCCTCCTCAAAAAGGAATGCTTTGTCCATTCTCGCATAATTTGCACAGTATGATGATATTCCTTTTGCAGCACATGGATGAAACACCAAAAGTCAAGATTGGATTAACTCACAGTCAACAGTGTTACCCAAGTATTATTGCTGCAAATTTCTAAACATACCATATGCTCAGTAGTTCTAGTCATCCATGTTGAATATAGGCCCAAAACACTAAAAATGTCAACTAAGTTATCTGACAACTGTGTTACACAGTAAAGGTAACAACAAGGTAACAACAAAGCATATATTCCCACAGATCACCTTTATTTATATAGCACTTTAATACAATATAGATTGTTTCAAAGCAGCTATGTAAGGTCATGTTTGGGTTTTGGGGAAAAAGGAAAACTTTTTTCTTCACATTGTCAAATTCTAATGTGCCCCTAATTATAGAATATATGTAATATATATTTTTACATCTGTCCCACGTCTATGACATTATGATGACAGCATAATTCAAGGAGTTCATCCTAAAATGTATGTTTACTTAATACCTGTCAGTAGAGCATTAACAATCCCGTTTTCACAAAAGCTGCATTTAGGTGACGAGCTGCCTGACTCAGTACTCACATATGTTGAAGCGTCAAGAAATCGAATGAATGCTTTTGAACAATTAATCCTTGAGGATGTTAAAGAAAATGGTAAGAAAGCATTTTTAAAAAGAAACCTTTTTACAAAAGTCTTAATTAAAAGTACCTAAAATGTTTTTTAAGGCATTGAATTTTCCCTCTTTTCTATTTTCTTACAGACTTCTCAAGCCAGAACCTGTCTCACATTAATCACACTGATAATCCTACAAATGAACCAGCTGCAGATTTCATAGACGACCCCATAAAGTGGAAAGAGCAAGTGAGTCATCGTTATTTGTTTGCGGTTAAATGGAAATGGGATTCCATATCCCATCTGAGTCATAACAGAGGCAAAAAGAAGTGTCCGTGTTTTGTCTTTTATTTTAACCTTTAATTCAGTTTGTCCATCACAATAGCAAATGAGTCAGTCAGTCAGTCAGCCTTTAAATTTTCCCTTAAATTAAAGGCTGGAAATTATCCTTAGGCTCATTTTTCAACTCCCCTAAAGTTAAACAGTTGAGTTTTACCGTTTTCGAATCCATTCAGCCGATCGCCTGGTCTGGCGGTAGCACTTTTTGCATAGCTTAGCATAGATCATTGAATCCGATTAGACCGTTAGCATCTCGCTCAAAATTGACCAGAGAGTTTCGATATTTTTCCTATTTAAAACTTGACTCTTCTGTAGTTACATCTGCCAGTCTTAGTACACAGTGTAACTACAGAAGAGTCAAGTTTTAAATAGGAAAAATATCGTCATTATATATGGTCATTTTTGAGCGCGATGCTAACGGTCTAATCAGATTCAATGATCTATGCTAAGCTATGCTAAAAGTGCTACCGCCAGACCTGGCGATCGGCTGAATGGATTCGAAAACGGTAAAACTCAACCGTTTAACTCTAGGGGAGTTGGACAATGAGCCTATTTTCAAAAAAAGTGGAGTGTTCCTTTAAGGGTCAATTTTTAAAAAAAAATTGAGATTTATACATCATCTGAAAGCTGAATAAATATGCTTTCCATTGATGTATGATTTGTTAGAATAGAACAATATTTGGTACAACTATTTGAAAATCTGGAACCTGAAGGTGCAAAAAAATCAGAATATTGAGAAACTCACCTTTAAAGTTGTCCAAATGAAGTTCTTAGCAATGCATATTACTAATCAAAACTAAGTTTGATATATTTACGGTAGTAAATTTACAAAATATCTTCGTGGAGCATGATCTTTACTTAATATCCTAAAGATTTTTGGAATAAAAGAAATATCTATAATTTTGACCCATACAATGTATTGTTATCTTTTGCTACAAATATACCCATGCTACTTAAAGACTAGTATTGTGGTCCAGGGTCACATATGCATAACTTTTGTTTTGTCAGGTTATCTCTGAATTAGTGGAACAAGTTGGATATCTAAAAGACATTGGGCTGCAGGATGCCCAGCGGGAGACTCCAGATATGTCAGGGATGGGAGGTATATTACCTGTACTGATTTGATTAGATAAACCTGTATTTTAAGTTTATCAACACTAGTAAAAACGTAGGTTTTGCTGCCATTAAATATGCAATGGTTTTGCATAGATTGGATATTAGCCTCATTATATTCACAGAATTGTATCTTTACTCTGTTTTTAGATGGTATATGCATTGAGAGTGAACTGCAACTTAGTCTTGAGTGGAGAGAATTAGAGAAAAGACTGACAGAGGAAGAGGAGCAGAAATTAGCAGCACAGGAGGTAGAAAGAGAGCTGCATCTGAACTCAGAAAGAGAAGAAGAAGAGAGGAGGAGGAGAGAACTGATGAAGTTTGAGGAGGAGTTGAAGAAGATAGAGGAGGCCACTCTGGTAAGGCTGTCTTTAACTGTCTTTAACAGTAAAAAAACTTTTAAAATTAGGAGAAGAGATAATTGAGTAACAAAATTTATAACAGTTTCAGAATCTTGGAGTGAAAAAGGAAGTTCACCACACAGAAGATCTTCAACTAGAGCTGGATAAACAGCAGGTGACTTTAAATATGCCTAAGATTGTTGATGATGTGCTTTTATTAGATTTGGCAAAAGCATACAAAAATAAAACAAAAAAATAAGTGTTTGTATAAAAATTACTATTTGTAAATATATAAACTAAATTGTTGTATTATGTAAAAAAAACCATTTAAACATACAAAAATGAGACAGTTTGCTTAATGTATAATGTTAGATATAATTTTCAAAGTACATAAAAATGAAAATAAAATCTTAGAGAAAATAAAACAGATTATTGGAGTAATTTTAGAAGAAAATACTGTTTCATTTTTGAGCCAGTAATTAATTTACTAGCAATTTCTGAGTGAAAATTGTTATTCTTCACCATTTAAGTAAATCCTACACCATTATTTCCAGTGTATATATGTGTAAATAATGTATATGCAAGTGTAAGTGAAATTATTATATATAAAAAAATGCAATTTTTTTAACCTTTTTAACCTTTTACTCCTGTATACTTCTATAACCTTATATCTTCTCATGTATGTCTGTTAAAGTGAGTGTACCAGTGAAAATTTTTTGTTTAATTTCAGAACTTAATAAGAAAACTAGAGGAGCAGATGGAAGAGGAAAAACAGGCTTTTAAAAAGGCTCAGGAGGAGGAGAGAAGGAGAACCCAGAAACTTCATTGCATAGCAGCAACAAAGATTCAAGCTGCTCTCAGAGGAACATTAGCACGCCGCTGGAGCAAAACCGAGCTTAGAAGAAAGAAAGAAGAGGAGAGGAGACAGGAGGAGGAGAAGAGGGAATGGGAGAAGATGAAGAAGGAGAGAGAAGAGGAGAGAAAGAGGATTGAAGAAGAAGAGCGCGCTCAGAGGGAGGAGATGGAGAGACGCAGAGCAGATTATGAAAGAGCTAAGGAACAAGAGCGCCATCGTCTGGAGAAGGAGCAAAGACTTGAACAAGAGAAGAGGAAAAAGGAGGAAGATGAGAAGAGGAAGAAAATGCAGGAGCAGAACCACATTACAAGAGTAAAAGATGACTGGAGAAGACAGGAAGAGGTTGTAGACAAAAATAATAGGAGTAAAGCAAGGAGTAGCCGTGTGAAGGATGAATGTAAAAGAGAGGAGGAAAGAGGGGAAAAGGACAAAGGCAATGAGGTAAATGAGAAAAAAACAGAAGGTGATAAAAGAATAAGGCATGATAAGAAAATGGAGAGTGACAGGAATACGATGAAGAAACAGGACAAAACTGAAAGCATAAATGCAGAAGAACCAGAAAGATTAGATGATACAAGACCACAAATAATTAGTGCTAAAGACAGAATAAAGAGCAATGAAGAAGAAAAAACAGTTGAAAGCAATGAAGAGCTTGACTCTCAGGTAAATCTTTCACAGTCAAGAAAAAGCCTTAAAACCACTGCAGAGCCCCACATAAATGTACATCAAGTTCGTTCCAATGACCTTGGTATTAATCCAGTTGGTTCCTCAAGTACTGCAGATCACCTAAGTGTTAAAGCAGATACGGACTTGGCTCAACTAGCTTTTGATTTGAATGTTGTAGCACCTGAGATGGACACTAGGGGGCATCAAAATACAACAGCTATTGAGCTTGAAGACCATGAACCAAAAAGCCAAGAATCAATATCAATATGTCTGCCTGCCAGCACAGAACAAAAGCGACTGGCCTGGATGATGAGCTGCACTCCCTGGTCCAAACTATCATTGCAGAATAAAAGGAAGGTGTCTTCTAAACAACAGCAGTCTCAAAAAAGAGGCCCAAGAAAACGAATCCCCAGTTTACCCCCTCTGTCTGTAGACACCATTCTCAAAACAGAAGCTTGGAGCTCTCTCAGTCAGGTGGAAATTAAGCTTGAAAGCCCGTTTCTTGGCTGTGACATGTCTTATATGTTAATGCTGACTTTATTGTAATTGTCTTATAAAAAATCAGGTTACGACTGTGACGCTAGAAGACCTGCCAGGATGTAGCCTGTCCACACTGTCCAAGTGTAACAACCTGCAGACTTTAATCCTTAGACGCTGCGGCCTCACATCCTTGGATGGGTTGAACCAGTGCGCTCAGATCAGATATATTGATGTACAAGTAAGAAAGAACAAACTATCCAGTGCAGTCTGCATTATGTGCATTATTTTCAAGCGTTGTAGTAAGATGATCACTCATGCATGCTATACAGTATACACTACTATTAAAAAGTTTAGAAAAACTGTTTTTGAAAAAAGTCTCTTATACTCATCAAAGTTCCATTTATTTGATAAAATACAGAAAAAAAGTAATATTATGAAATATTATTGCAATTTAAAATAACAGTTTACTATTTTAATATACTTTAAAATATCATTTATTTCTGTGATGCAAAGCTGAATTTTTCTCTGCCATTACTCCAGTCTTCAGTGTCACACGATCCTTCAGAAATCATTCTAATATGCTGATTTATTATCAATGTTGGAAACAGTTGTGCTGCTTAATGTTTTTTTGGAACCTGAGATACTTTTTTCAGAATTCTTTTATGGATAAAATGTTAAAAATAACAGCATTTATTCAAAATAGTATTTTTGTCTAACAATATAAGTCATTACTATCACTTTATATCTATTAATATACAAGCTATCAATTTAGCACATCCTTGCTGAATAAAAGTATTCATTTCTTTTAAACAAAGAAAGGAAAAAAACATTTTATTGTTACCAAAGATTTCTATTTCAAATAAATGCTGTTCTTTTTAATGTTTTATCCACAAAAGAATTCTGAAAAAAGTATCACAGGTTCCAAAAAAATATTAAGCAGCACAACTGTTTCCAGCATTGATTCTAAATCAGCATATTAGAATGATTTCTGAAGGATCATATGACACTGAAGTAATGATGTTGAAAATTCAGTTTTGCATCAAAGGAATAAATTATATTTTAAATTATATTAAAATAGAAAAACACTATTTTAAATTGCAAACATTTTTCACAATATTACTGTTTTTTTGTTTTTGTTTTTTAGATAAACACAGCCTTGATGAGCAGAAAATACTTCCCAAAACTTATGAACGGCAGTGTATATTATTACAAATGAAATAACTTTTATTCATTTTTATATTTTTTTTAAATATAATTTAATCTTATAATGGCAAAGCTAAATTACTCCAGTCTTTAGTGTCACATGACCCTTCAGAAATAATTCTTTTACACTGATTTGGTGCTTAAGAAACATTTCTTCTTACTACCAATGTCTAAAACACACTGCTGCATTTTTACAGGATTCTTTGATAAATAGAAAGTTCAAAAGAACAGCATTTATTAAAAATAGAAAAATGTGTAACATTATGAAAGCCTGTACTGTCACTTTTGTTCAGTTTTAATGCATCCTTGCTAATAAAAAAGTATTAATTACGTAAGAAAATTCTTACTGACCCCAGACTTTTTAATGCTAGCATATATACCATTGTTTCGTACATTAAGGAGAACTCGATTACCTATGTGGATTGTGGAGGTCTGGCCAACCTTCAGGTCCTCCTGCTGGGCAGGAACCAGCTGATGAACATCCATGGTCTTGATGGAGCTGAAAACCTGCAAATTCTTCAGCTCTCACACAACAACATCTCTCGCATAAGTGAGTATCATTAACTCTATGTTTTATGTATTTTACATTGAAAGCACTCAAGAAAGAGATGCTGACTGTTGGTCAGTTGAAGATATTCTGTCTCAAATGAGATCCAGATTAGTATCTAATGCTCAGCATTGTCATTGTCCAGTAGAGGGCACCATTGTTCCAGTTTGGTGTCTTCAAATGGCCTTTTGCCCTCACTCTGCTCTTAAAATCTTGATGTGTCTCATTTCTAAAACAATGGCCTCATATTGAATAAATATGAATAAATGTATCATAAAGAAAAAAGTATAAATGCAGTTTAAAGGTATTTGCTGTCAGTGTTAGATGATGTCCCGCCAGTGCTGGCTTTTTATATTAGATTATCCTCTGGCTTGTATTAGATATTGTCACAGTGGCCTAGAATTATCCTCATACACTCCTTCTACACCAGCATTGACTAAATGATATATCTTTGCTTTCTTAGGTGGTTTAGGACCTCTGAAAATGCTTCTGCGATTATCGGTGGACCATAACCAGCTGCTCAGCACGAGAGGTTTGAACGAAATTTATACCCTTCTCCATCTGGACTGTTCGTACAACCACCTAAGCCACATTGAGGGTTTAGAGAATTGTGCTCTGCTTAACACACTGGACCTCAGAGGAAACAGTCTGACTGAGGTAAATCTTATACCACCAAAGAAACAAACAAGTTAAAAGATGAGATCATGACTTATCATGTCTTCAGCAGTAATCTCAAGATCAGTATAATCACAATTTTCCATTATTTTGAAGTTTTGTCAGTATTTGAGAACTGTTTTATGTTTTCTTCTAATTAGCCTGACTGAAATCAGAGACTTTTTACCACTTTTTAATTTATTTAGTTTTCATCAGTGTCCAGGAAATGCGTAAATCGACAGTGTTCATTACATGATAGCCGTATAATAATAATAATAATAATGAAAAAAAAACACCCATCCGTTTGTCTGCAATCCTGGGATGCCTTGACTTTAACTGAATTATCACTATCTGTTGTGCTTAATGTGTGGATATTAGTCATGTTAGTGATAAGGCATGAGTTTCCGCCCATTTCAGCTCATGGGACCTTCGTGGTTGAAACTGAAGGAATGGCTTTCTATGTAATCACCTGGTCTAGAGGGAATTGTTGTTTTTTTGTTTCTGGCCTGTGGCACAGCTGCCTGTCCTGCAGAACCATGTTCTTCTGAGGGACCTTTACCTGGATGACAACCTTATATCTTCTATTCATGATCTGGAATCCTATTGGCTGCCTTTGCTCCAAAACCTCTCTGTGGCAGATAACAGGTAGGCCTCAATGGAGAATGGCTATGTCTCAAAACCTACAAATATACAGTACTAAGATGTTTAATTGATTAAAATGAGGGTTCACTTGACTTTCCTCTCAGTATAACTGATTTAATTCCACTCTTGGACTTGGTGTCTCTGAGGATGTTGGATGCCAGTCACAACTGTCTGTCAGGTGAGCTTATGAAGTGGGGTGAGTCGACTTGACTGTGTTTTTTTGGTTTTTGGCTGCTTAAAAGGATCTTTTTGACAAACAAATAATTCTCTAAGAGAGAATTTCTCTTCTCATATCTCCAATATCATTCATTCTTAAAGGGATAGTTCACTCAAAAATAAAAATTCAGTGATTGAATCACTTGTATAACCTGTATGGTGTTATTTTTTTCCAATTCTATTTCATTTTCATCACACACAATTATTAACATAACTGTTAGAATATAGCGCAAGTCAAATGGACACTATATATTTTTGTTATATGGAATAGAGATGCATCGATTCAGAATAATTTTTTAAGGATCATAAATATTTTTCAAAATTCTATTTGTGTTCCATTGAAAAAATATAAACAATCAAGTCATTAATGATATAACTGTCATTTTTTAGTGAACTGTTCCTTTAAGTACTATTGAGAATAACATTGTTGTGTATACTAAATCATAAAAATATTTAATCATAGTATTTAAATGTTTTCAATTAAGGCCAGAATGGCTGATTGCATCCAAAGCGGTAGAATTATAACTAACTGTCAGCGCTGGGTAGTAACTGATTACATGTAATCTGGAATATGTAATCAGATTCCAAAAATGTAGTACTTGTAATTTGATTATATTACATTTTAAATATTTATAATCAGATTACAGTTACTTTTTTATGGACTACATCATAACAAATTATTCACAAAATAGCAGTAAATTATAATTGATTGATTCTCCCTTCTTTTTTTCTCTTGTAAATGTTTTCGAATGGACATGTAAATGTCATGGGAATTAATTTGGGGACAAATGCACCTTTCAGTCAATTATAATTACGTAGGTTACTAAATACTTCTAATGTACAACTGACAAAAATATCTTAAACCTGGAAGACTTCATGTTTATTCATTTTTGTTCATGTGATGCAGAGATTGCCAAACCCCTTTGACCTAAAATATTTACTTGAAGTCCACCTGAGATTTAAAATTAATATTTTAATCATTTAACAATGATTTTTGCACCTTTACTGTTCTCTAATATCAGTTAATGATATCAGTTAATGTTACCAGTCAAAAGTTTTTGAACAGTAAGATTTGTAATGTTTTTTTAAAGTCTCTTTTGCTCACCAAGCCTGCATTTATTTGATCCAATATAAAGCAAAACAAGTAAAATTTTAAAATATTTTTACTAATTAAAATAACTGTTTTCTATTTGAATATATTTTGAAACGTAATTTATTGGTGCGATTTCAAAGCTAAATAATTTAGCATCAGTACTCTCCAGTCACATGAGCCTTCAGAAATCATTTTAATATTCTGATTTGCAGAAACACTTGAGTAGATTTTTGAGTAGACACTTGAGTAGATTCCCCCCACCCCCCACCCCCCCAAAAAATATATATACTGACTCCAAGCTTTTGAATGGTATAGTGTATAATGTTACAAAAGCTTTTTATTTCAGATAAATGTTGATCTTTGGATCTTTCTGTTCAGCAAATGATCCTGAAAATAAACTACTCAACTGTTTTAAATATTGATAATAAAAATAAGAAGAAATAATAATAATAATAATAATAGTAATAGAAATAGTAATAAATAATGTTTTATGAACAGCAAATCAGCATATTAGAATGATTTGTGAAGGATCAAGTGACACTGGAGTAATGATGCTAAAAAATTTGGCTTTGATCACAGGAATGAATTGCATTTTAAAATTTATTCAAATAGAAAACAGTTATTTTAAATAGTAAAAATAGTTTAAAAAAAAAAAAAGCAGGCTTGGTGAGCAGAAGAGACTTCTTTAAAAAACATAAAAAATCTGACTGGTAGTGTAATTTAGGTTATAAGTAATCTAAAAGTAATCCTGAAATTACAATACTGACTACAATGTTCATCATGTAATTTGCAATTAATAACAAACTACAATTTGTAAGTAATCCATCCAGCACTGCCACCCGTAAAGTAAATTGCAAAGTGTCTCTAAGTGTCTCTGTTCTGACTCTCTTAGATTTGCAGAACATTTGTCTGAATCTTCAGGTGTGCACCAGTCTGCAAGAACTTAATCTGACTGGTAACCCACTACAGCAGGAAAGCAACTGGAGGTAGGTGTGACCCAAGGACCCAGTTTAGGACCTTTTACATTGACAGTTAGGTTAGTTAGTTTCTCAGTTTCTTACTAGTAGTTGCAACTACTTAGCGAAAATTTGTATATAAAGGTTGGCGCTACGGGCATCCCGAGTTCGGATCCCAGCTTGAGGACCTTTTCTGATCCCGCCCCCATAATCTCTCTCCCCCATCTCTCCACTGTCTTATCATAATAAAGGCAAAAACGCCAAAAAATAAAAATGTACTATATAAAGGAAATGTGGTTCCTCCTTTTATTATAGAGATATTTATCTTAGACTGGGCAGAAGCTGTCATGTGTGCATTCCAGCAAAAGTCACTAAGCATTTCATAATTGTCCGAGAATGTGAAGCTAATGTGAATAGGGACATTGGCTGGAAGTGCACCAGGCGTTTAAAGCAGAATAAACATTCCTCTTTACCGCTGAGCTTCCGGCCCATATCACTGCACCAGCCATTGTATCTGTGTCTGCTATTGGATTACTCAGTGACATCTGTACGCACGTGGATTTAAGTGCTCGTAATTCCGAAAATATTTGCTCAGTGGGGGAATATTTTTTAAGCAAATGTGCTCCTAAAGTGCCAGCAGTTTGCTGAAAGTTTTAATGGGCAAATTATATGACAGATAATTATAGACAGAATAGGAAGATCAGGAAAATATAAAAGCATGTTGAAATTCATTCTCAAGAAGAAATCCAGTTCATTCAGCCAAAATGGAAAAAAAGCCAAGAGATTTGTTGACTGTCAAGAGTTTATAGTTCAGAAGGCCTAAAAAAATTCATGTTGGCAACACATTTATTTTCCTGACAGAAACTTAGAATTTAGACTTAAATTTAGACTTTTTTTATAATATAGAATATGGTGTGATATTTTTTTTAGTCGTTTATTTTGTTAGTTGTTTTTTAAATTTTATTTTCCACATTTTGCATGCGGCTTCCAAGGAGGAGTCTGAGGTGAAATATATCTGTTGTGTCCTTACATCTGTTTTATTCTGTAATGACGGATAGGAAGTTCACTCGAGTCAGGCTCAGTATTCCGTTGAACTTTGTCTAACCCTCAATGCCAACAACGGAATTAGACCCAGTGTTTTTCTCGCTCTCCGCTGGCCCTTTCATCCCCGTCCAGTGATAACACAGCCTAAATTAAAGAACCGAAGGATATTTCAAAGAAGTACACAGCGCACGAGCGTTCATAGTCTGGGAGAGCAGACTTTAGCTAGATTAATCAAACTCCTCTAAGTTTCTTTGTTTACAGGGAAGTTTTCATGAGTAATGAATAGAGTTAGTAGGAATAGGAGCCTGGCGGCTGGACACAACATGGTCAAAAGGAGCATTTGCGTATCACATGACCATGCCTGCTTTGTAATTGTGAAGTAGTTTTTGACCTCTGTGATTCTCTTTTATGGAAATATCAGCCTTGTTAGAATTTGTCAACACTTTGCCAAAAATTGTTTGGTTTTATTTTATCTTATTTGGTACTAGTGCTAAACCATTAAGTGTATCTTGTACAGTTAACTGAATATTAATATACTACAACTGAAAAAAAAATTGAACAAATATATATTTTTTTTATATCTGTAAAAGATAAAAAAGCTAAAATTTATTTTAAAAAAGAATGATAAATGAGCAAAAAAAAAAAAAGAATTAATTAAATATACAGTAACTACAATAATTACAAAGTATTGCAAGTACTGAATATTAACCCTTGGTTCAATTTTACCTCTCTCAGCAGGGTTCAGCAAAGACTAGGCTACACCTGTGTTTTCTCATACGCTTTTGCAAATTAAAACACAGACCAAAAAAGCAACATGGGCTCACGTGAATGGCTGTCACATCTCTGGAATGAGGCCAGAAAACCCTTTTTCACTTCTAATCCAAGCCGAGTGTCATCATTGAGAAAGGCAGACTCTGACTAAACCTCTTAGCTGATGCACAGACGCTCTGTTGATTCTCTTGGGTCCAGAATGTCAAACTCATTAAACGTTTTATCCCCATTTCCTAACTGATTTCATCTGCTCAATGTAAATATTCTCCAATAGAAAGCCCATGGAGACAGAGAGAGGGAGGGGCTGAAACTAAAGTTTACCCATTACATTTTTTTTATGATTGCAGTGGACAGTCAGTGCGGAACCTTACATATAGCTCTGAACTGCTAATTGTTTTGCAAAAGAAGCTATTTGAAGTAAAATATTTTTTTTGCCTCTTTATATTCAATGGAGATTCTTTTTATACATAAACTTTTTTAAAATTGAAAAAAAATTATCTTACGTTAGCTTTAAAGCATTAGCTTTGCTATACATTATAAAATAAACAGTCACTAACAATTAAACCAATCATTTCACAGAGCTTTGAGCACATTGTGTGGTCGTTTCACCTTACATTTTCATCAGGTAAATCTCTTAAATGCCTGTTTTCCCTCAGGTCCTTGGTTCTGGAGACAGTGCCTGGCTTGATTAAGTTGAATAATGAGCAGACTGCTGCTGCCGCAGCACCCCGTAAGTGTCCAGATCAGCAGTGGAGTTTCCAGGCCCTTTGTCAAGCACAGCAAGAGCAGCGAGATTCACTTCTCCAGCAGCAAAAAATGGAGATCAGGTAGACAAGCAGTTTCAGTTTTTCTCAAAAGTATTAATAAAGTTCCAATTGGTCAAAATGTAAATCTGGTAGTATATATTATACAAAATATTTAATTTAATATACATTGTTGCTGAGGGTATTTACACAGAATCTCAAAACTTCAGCCCTAAAAGGCATGAATATTTAATAAATAAACAATTGTAATTATTTATTATTATTTATGGTTCTAATAAATATTTTGTTTTGTATGGCAGAGAAAATTTAAACTGAGTATGGTATTGATGTAGCAATTTATAATTAGCATTTTGAGCCTATGCATGCTGAATATCTAAAAAGTATTACATGTATACTTCTGCCAATACAAAAGCCTCCTCAGACGCTGCTGCAGACCACCAGCAAATAAAGCAGAACACTCGCCATGTTTCATAAAGCATGATTGGCAGAAGTCTGTGTGTCCTGTGGTTCAAACTGAGGTCTCTTATGGCTTGGAGGACTTTAGAGATACCCCCCTAACCCTTCCGCCGTGCGTTCTGCACAAAGGGTCTTTTGCACACCCGTGGGGACCGCTACAGCCGTTTAACATCTGACCTGACCCAGTGTCAGTCCCCAGCTTTGGCAAGGTGAAGACTCTGCCGTCTGACTGCCATACAATGGTAAACCAATGCCTGTGTTGATTAGAGTGACAGACCAGACTGAGGGATGCCATCAAACTACAACAATAAAATGGAATTTGTGCCACTGAATCATACAGTAAATAAGCATGTTGTGTTACAGCAAAAGCTGCATTGGTTCTTCAAGTTATCTAAAAAAAGAAACTCTTTCCCGCTTTTTCTCTGAGGTAATTTCAGATGTCAGTAAGTAGGGGGACTGTGTAAGGTCTAGGATTGTATTTATTTGCCTTGGCGTGCTTTTTAGAGCTTGTAATAATGTTTGGCTTTCAGAATGTTCATTGCTGACTGTATATGCAATTTGACATTAATTTGTTTTAATGAGGTAATCAAATTAGCCATTTTGTTATACATCTCTGTCCTTGTACTGAATTTCAACATGTTTCGACGGTAGTTTTGTTTTCCAGAACATATGTACTCTTGCAAGGCTCTTTTTATGACTATTCTGGACTGAAGTGTGTGTTGGAGGGGTGCGCATGCCCTCTTTAACCGTGTCAGAGGATTAGAATAGCAGGGACCCTATAGTGACAGAGCTGGTTTCTGATGTTGACAGCAGAAACAGGCTGAAAGGTCAGGGGCAGGAGGGGCTGAACCAGCCATGGCTAATAGAGTAATCAGAGTGGTATTGAGACACCTTTGTAGAGACTTCCTGAAAAACTTTATTATACGGCAGTTTCACATCCCACAAGAAATGTTCTGATTTCTATGGTAAACACTAGTTTAAATCCTCACTAAGAGGACTTTACAATAAGGTTTCATTAGTTAATTGCATTAGTTAACATGATTTAACAATGAAATTTTTTTTAAATCTAAGGTAAGTGTTAAAGGAGAAGTTCACTTCCAGAACAAAAGTTTACAGATTATTTACTCACCCCCTTGTCATCCAAGATGTTTGTGTCTTTCGTTCTTCAGTCATAAAGAAATGATGTTTCTTGAGGAAAACATTCCAGAATTTCTCTCTATATAATGGACTTCTCTGGTGCCTGCAAGTTTGAACTTCCAAAAAATGCAGTTTCAGTGCAGCTTCAAAGGGCTCTAAACGATCCCAGCCAAGGTAGAAGGGTCTTATCTAGTGAAACGGTCAGTTATTTTCTAAAAAAAAAAACAAAACAAAATACAATTTATATACTTTTTCACTTAAACGCTTGTCTTGTCTATTCTCTGCTATGCATATGCAAACTCTGTGTAATCCGGGTCAGAACAGTTGTGAATACAGGTATGTTGAAAAACTCCTATCTTTACAAAAAAGGTAAAACAGCGATGTAGGATGTTTTTGATGTTTTTGAAACTGCATTTTTTTGGGAAAATGACCGATCGTTTCACTAGATAAGACCCTTTTTCCTTGGCTAGGATCGTGTAGAGCCCTTTGAAGTTGCATTGAAACTAAATTTTGGAAGTTTAAACTTGCGGGCACCATAGAAGTCTACTATGTGGAGAAAAATCCTGGAATGTTTTCCTCAAGAAACATAATTTCTTTACGACTGAAGAAAGAAAGACACAAGAATCTTGGATGACAAGGGGGTGAGTAAATTTTCTGTAAATTTTTATAGTTCATCTGTAACTTTACCATTACCAATGAACAGTACTTTTATTAATTAACATTAAGAATAATAAATACTATAACAAATGTATTGCTTATTGTTAGTTAATGCATTGTTAACTATTGAGACTAAGTAAAGTGTTACTAAGATTCTTATGAGCCATTCATGTATGTGCAATTTTACATTTTAAAGGAACACTCCACTTTTTTTGAAAATAGGCTCATTTTACAACTCCCCTAGAGTTAAACAGTTGAGTTTTACCGTTTTTCGAATCCATTCAGCCGATCTCCGGGTCTGGCGATAGCACTTTTAGTATAGCTTAGCATAGATCATTGAATCTGATTAGACTGTTAGCATCTCGCTCAAAAATGACTGAAGAGTGTCGATATTTTTCCTATTTAAAACTTGACTCTTCCGTAGTTACATTGTGTACTAAGACCAAAAAAGTTGTGATTTTCTAGGCCAATATGGCTAGGAACTATACTCTCATTCCGGCGTAATAATCAAGGAACTTTGCTGCAGTATCATGGATGCAGCAGGTGCAATGATATTACGCAGCTTGAAAATAGGCTAACTTCCGTCAACATAACCAACGTGACCACCTGCTTGCACAGGGAGACTATTTTCAGGCTATTTTCCATCGGTCTTAGTACACAATGTAACTACAGAAGAGTCAAGTTTTAAATAGGAAAAATATCGAAACTCTTTGGTCATTTTGAGCGAGATGCTAACGGTCTAATCTGATTTAATGATCTATGCTAAGCTATGCTAAAAGTGCAACTGCCAGACCCAGAGATTGGCTGAATGGATTCGAAAACAGCTGTTTAACTCTAGGGGAGGTGAAAAATGAGCCTATTTTCAAAAAAAGTGGAGTGTTTCTTTAAAGGGAACCCCGAGTATTATAACTTGTATGGCTTAATATAATGTAAATGTCTCTTATGTAGTAATGTAGAAATATGTAGTAGAAAACCCATCAAAGATTTACGTTATTTAAAAATTCACATTGTTTTATACATATTTTGGACTATGGGGGTGCCATTATTTCGATGAAGTGAAATGGTTGCACTCGGTGAGCTACTGGCGCTACCTGTTGCTATTTTTACCGCAACACAATTTGGAAAAGAAAATACTGATACGATGCCACGTTGTGCGGCTTTTGGTTGTTATTTTTAGATGCTTGTCATGGCACCACAGCTGCTGAAGAAGTTTCTCAGTGTGGATTTCACTCGATATCCGGGGGCGTTTAGACTCCATATGGGGAAAATCAATGGTACGGCATTTGGTTTAAGCCTACGCTTATATCCATCACCACCTGTAAGCTCTTTCAGTAGCTGTGGTAATCAGGTCAGTATTTTATTTTCCAAGTTCTGCTGCGGTAAAAATAGCAACAGGTTGCGCCAGTAGCTCACCGAGTGCAACCATTTCATGTCATCGAAATAATAGCACCCCCCATAGTCCAAATTATGTATAAAACAATGTGGATTTTTTAAATGATGTAAATCGTTCATGGGTTTTTCTACTATATATTTCAATAAGACACCTCATTTACATCATATTAAGCTACAAGTCTTAATACCCAGGTTCCCTTTAAAAATGCAGGTTGTAGGTCACAGGAATGAAAAAGAAAATGCAAGCTCTAGAGATGCGTTTCTTAAAACTTATAATATGTGCACTCCTAATATGTGTCATTTTCTGTTTTGTTTTGTTTGTTTTTTCCACACAGTTCTGTGCCCTCACAACATGATGCCCAGCTTCTTGCCATCGGTCACCAGACAGACCTGTTCAGATTGGCGGTGGACCAGCGTTACGCCCATGAATACGGCGACAGCTGTGTCACAGAGGTTTCCACATTGGCGGCAACAGCTAACTGTAGTTCATGTGGTTGTTCTGAAGCATCACAGGGACAAAGTCCAGAGACTTCAGCAGACTGGCACAAAGACAATCCACAAAAGACTCAACTTTCTCAGTCTGACGTTAAGCTATGGTCTGCTGACTGCATGCAGACACAAAGTGAAAAGGAACCTGTTCAGGCACCGAACCTTAAAATGTATGACTCTCACACACAATATTTCTCTTACTCTTACAGCATTTTTTGAAATTTGAAGGTACGTTTAATTTTAGCTAAAGGTAATCAAAATAAAGCTCATCCCTAAATCATTCAGATGACATTGGACCCCTGCTGGGTCTCTTTCCAGATGTTTTAACGCAGATGAATCATCCGAGGCTCGAGTTCAGCGACATTCATTTAGTCTCTCATGACCTTGGTGAGTCATCAGATAAAATTGTCTTCTCTGCTATCACTTAGAGCGGCAGCTGTGGTGATCCAGCGACGCTGGCGGAGGAGATGCGTATTGCGGAGGCGTGAGGGCCTCCCAGGCTTAATTGAAAAAGCTAACACAAAATCAGATCTTCATAAGGTGGAAGATACCTGCGTCGGGAGGCCTGAAAGGGAACATGCTGCGGTTGTTATTCAGGTGAGACTTATTTTTTTAGCTTAGTTCCACAAAAAAATTCCTGTGTTCGCTTTGGATTTGATCAAGGATTGTTTGATATATCTTCGAAAAGGTGTTTTCCATACCTCCTTTTATGAATGCAATAAATAACTCGAATAAAATTAAATCATCTTCATTACACCTATTACTGCCAAGGGCTTGTTTTGAGTCGGTAGGTAGTGCTTTTGAAAACAGGCTATTTCTTTCACATGTAACTTCTAAGGGATATTTTTTCTCTCTCTTTGTGTTTAATGAGTCTCCGAGGACTCGGACCGAAAGAAAAAAAATGATTAATCAGATTCCAACGTGTCGCTGGAGTGGGAGCGCTAGGGTTCTGATCCGTTAAGTCTTTTTTTTCCTGTGGGGAATACGCAGATTTAAAGGCATCCCGGTGTTACATTTGTCTTACAAAGCCAAAGTCACCGAAAGTTCAAACTGCAGACCGCGGGGCAATTAAACAGAGGTTAACATGTTTTATCTTCCTAATGGGATAACACACAATATTTATGCTTGCACGTGATTCATGGCTGTGTGCATTGCCCCTGCAGGCTGCATGGAGGGGCTGCGTTCTGCGGAAAAAGCTGGCCCGTGCTCTAGCTGCTGCTCAGATCGCAGAAAGCGATGAGGACTTCGAAGAGGTGGACATGGACGAATTCATTTTTGATGAGGTATGAGCAGATGCTTGGTGCTCCTGCCATGACGGTGAAGTCGGCAGACAGATAGCCTGTGCCGTTGCGCTGACAGTCCTTTAACTAGCGCTCATAGCCGTGATGCGGTCAGCTGTCAGCAGCGATTATGTATTGAAAAAGAGCAGTCAATGAGCGGGAAAGGGGAAGGAAAACGTTGTTTCTTTTTCTTATGTCACCTGCTATTTTCTGCCCATTTGCATCACGTTTACTCAACTTAACTTTGGCTTAACCTATGCATTACGCTAAGTGAGGTCATCTGTGTAGCTTATTAGGCGATTCATTATAGTGTATTACAATGTCATGTTAAATTGATCTGTATTATTGGTCTACATCTGAAAATTGTGGAGTTTTCCATGTGTTGGCTCTCCAATTTCTGCCTGTCACGACTTTGGGGGAAAAAAAAAAATCTGTTTTGAAGTGGATTTGTTCTCAAGTGTTTGTCACACACAGGAAACCATTTCAGTACTTTTAGCTTAATGTGATCTGCTACTTGCTTTGAAGCAATAATGAAAACATCAAGATGCACTGTAGACAACTGTACAAATCCCATCACATGCCATTTTGGAATGGCGCAGTCCATTTTCAACTCTTGGATTTTGTTTGTGTCCTGTTGTGAATAGAAAGCGCTGGAGAAAGACTGGATAACCCTGGATTCCAAAGCCTTACCGGCCAGAACGATGCCATTTTCAGAACAGCTGCCTTTGCCAAAGGTAACAGCCCTACGGACCCTCCTTCTGTCTGTGGGCCGGCACAATCAGAGTCTCTCTGGGTGATTAAGTGCCGAATTTATTGCCTCCAAAAACACAATTACTTTCTAGGCCGCCTCAAACTTCCTTCTCGTCAGCAGATGTCATTTTTCAGCACGATGCTTTTTCTCCTGCGGTTTCTTTTCTTTAGAGAGAGCTGGCCTTTTCTATCACGGTAGCAGCACTGTGATGTGATGCAGCTGCTGCTGTGGAGATGTAGAGATCGTTGCATGCACTTCACTGTTTTATAACCAAGATGCAAACAGAGCAGCAGGAATACTATCTAGCCTTAAAAAAAGTGCATGTCAAGTCTTTGTGTTGGAAACTGCATACAGATGCTATTCTTTCTTTGACTGGTTTTGTATTTCATACAGTCTCCACTCCCTCTTCCGATGCCTCCAAAGACCTTATCTGTTTTTCCACCTCAGCTGAAACATGCCTGGTCAGATAATGAGGGTGCAGCCTGCTTGGAGCAAAGCGTGTCGCCTCACCTTAGTAGCAGGTAATCATTGGCTTCATGTCTAATGCTGATCATTACTTAAATTAACACTTTGCTAATATTTTCATGCAATTTCTATGGTTTTCTAACCAAATTTCCAGATCAAGTCTCAGAAGCCACACCCTGTCTGAGAGATCTGAAAAAATCCTCAAAGAATGGTATGTTTCTGTTCTACTTTGTGCAGTCATTTCAATTCAGTGCCACAATTTTAATCAAATTTATTAGAAAATGATTTTAAATTCTACATAAAAAACTGTTTATATACTAGTGTAGTAACTCTTGTTAACTTCTGTGTCAGGGGCTTCGCTAATGAGTCCACTGCCCTTCTCATGCTGAAGAGAGCCAGTAGAATGAAGGGAAGGAAACAGCAGCAGAAGAGAGTATTTGGTAGGCATATCTGTCATATCTGTTCATCCATACTTAAGACCATTCAACTTTTAATTCAATAAATCCTTTGTTGAATCCTAGATCAGTGCATCTCAATCAGGAGGCCAGGGCCCACTAGAAGCCTCAGCAAACTTCTTAGAGGGCCTCAAGATGACTTAAATGAGTCAAAATGAGAAAAAAACAAGCATTAAAATCATCTAAAACAACTAAACGAGGGTTTTCGTGGGTCCTTAAATGAGAAGTTCATTTCCAGAACAAAATTTACAGATAATTTACTCAACCCCTTGTCATCTAAGATGTTCATGTCTTTCTTTCTTCAGTCGTAAAGAAATTATGTTTTTTAACGAAAACATTTCAGGATTTTTCTCCATATAGTGGACTTCAATGGTTCCCCCTGAGTTTGAACTATCAAAATGTAGTTTAAATGCAGCTTTTAAGGGCTCTAAACAATCCCAGCCGAGGAAAAAAGTGTCTTATCTAGCGAAACGATTGGTTATTTTCTAAAAAATTTGACAGTTTATATACTTTTTAACCTCAAATGCTCATCCTGTCTAGCTCTGCATGTACTTTGTGTATTCTGGTGCAAGACAGTTAGGGTATGTCGAAAACCTCCCATCTCATTTTCTCCTCCAACTTAAAAATCGTCCTACATCTCTGCAGAAATACCGACCCAGTGTTTACAAAGTAAACGGGCAAAGAAGATCAAAAACCCTTTACAAAAAAAAGGTAAAACAGCGATGTAGGACGATTTTGAAGTTGGAGAAAAAAAGGAGATGGGAGTTTTTCAAAAAAAACTGTCTAACTGTCTTGAACCGGAATACACAGAGTAGAAGAAAGAAAGACATGAACATATTGGATGACGAGGGGGTGAGTAAATTATCTGTAAATGTTTGTTCTGGAAGGGAACTTCTTCTTTAAAAAGTCTTAAATTTAGTTGTATCTTTAGTTGTTTAGTTGTAAATTTAAGGTCATAAAAAGACTTAAATGGTACAAGAAAGTCGTAATTATGATTTCAAAAGGTCTTAAATTTGGGGACGGAAAGACAAGAATTGCAATATGGATTAATGTGACGATTAAACTTCAAAAAGATATGATTTTATAAAAAAAAAAAATGAGCGATGCACCTTTCAAAGTCAGTTGTTGTTCTGTTTTGTGTTACCGGGAAAACTGCTATATTTCTGCCGTTCCAAAAACGCCACCTGCTGGCAGACAGTGAATACACATTTTCAATCAGCCCGTCTGCTGTTTTTGTTCAGAGCAATCGGAATTGATATCGGCCCATATTTTCATGCAGCAAAAACGCAGAGTTGTAAATGTGAACTGGTGGATTGACCAGTTCAGAAGATAATGCATTATAAACATCTGAACAATTAAAATAAATAATTTTATTAATAATAAAATAAATGTATGTTATTTAATTGATATAATGATTGATAATAATTGTTTAAAGTAATATAATAACTGATACTTTTTTATCCATTTTTTTTTTTAAATCTTTTAAAGGCTGAAATGTAAAGTTTATCATTTTATAAAACTTTTTGTTTTTGGGAAATATGTTTTTACAGTCATTTGACAGGTTAATATGTTACCATTGACGTTGCCCTTGACGTACCCCACTCATGGTATTAATTTTATTTGTGCAGATCTTAAAAATCCTGCAGATACCCTGCTAAACACAATAGATGCTTATTTTTTTATTCACCCCCTTAACACTGTTTTTTTTTTCTTTTTAATAACCTGGGTTCCTATTATCTTGAAATACCTGGATTTATGAGGTAGACTAATATTAAAAGTGTCTGTAAATTCTCTTTGATTTTCTACATTTTATAAATATACATTTTTCTATTTAGGCTAAGCTATAAAATATTTTATTAGGTGGAAATTGTGAGTTGTCTTTAATTCGCATCCTGTAAATCACAAACAGCTGAGGGCCTTTGAATATTGTTTTGGACAATAGGGGTTTTGGCGCCAAAAAGGTTGAGAACCACTGTCCTAGGTTCCATATACGATATTAGCATCTGAAAGATAGTGTAAGTACATTCCTGTCAGATAAACTACATATTTAGTCAAATTAAAATCACTACCACTAAAAGGCTGCCCTTAATCAATCAATCTGTACTGACACAAAGAGACTTCTAAGAAAGCATAAGTTTCCTTCTACATTATTAAAAAAAAAACCCTACTGTGTTTTCATTTTTGGATGAACTATTCATTTAATGAAACAATGGCCATTCCCTTAAAATTTCATGCCAGGCTTCAAGGCCTTTTTATAATTTCTCTCTCTTTACGTTTTTGGTAAACAGTCGTGCAATACTAGCATGGAGCTTGTGAGTCCATGAGAAGCTTAATCTGCCATAACATCAACCAGCTCCACCCTGCTCCATGCCTTGTCATGTTCGATTGGCCCGTCTGCAAACATTCTTATATATATTCCACCGTGCTTTGAGCTCCAAGGGCCCAGAACCAGCTTCATTACTAGGAACTAGGAAACATCAGTGCTCGTAAGTTAAATGGGCCGTGAGTCTGAGAAGAATCCCAGACACGGTAGTCCTGGCCCTGGTCTGGATCCTCCAGGGTTGGCCTGAAGCCGGCTTTGATCAAGGTCAGGAGTGCGTGACTCTAATGCCACAAATCCAATCATGGCCCCATGAAATGAGGGCCTGTGTCAAGCTCTCAGAGCCATTGCTCTGTGGGCCCTTTGGTCTCGTAATGGAAAGTGAAGCTTTGGTTTCTGTCAGTTTATTGTTTGCGCTTGTCTGCTCGATGAATCCTGCGTATGAGTATGAGCTCATTTGTGGCTAAGTTCCTGTCTGTGTTATGTGTTCTAGATCCAAATCCACGTCTGGCCCTGTTCAGGAGCCACAGTAACCAGTATGTTTCCACAGAAACTCAAAAGCGGACACGTCCTACTTTCAAGGACAGCTTTAAAGGTATGGCTGAATTCATGCATATATGCATCACAAATCAAATGAAATACTATATACACTTGAAATATATATATTTACATGAATTGATTCACCATATGAATCAGCTGAATCACTATACAAATCAATTGAGTCACCTACAAAATCTGTTGTTGCAACATACACTACCAGTCAAAAGTTTTTGGACATTTTTAATGTTTTTTAAAGAAGTCTCTTCTGCTCACCAAGCCTGCATTTATTTGATCCTAAATACAGCAAAAGCAGTAATATTGTGAAATATTTTTACTATTTAAAATAACTGCTTTCTATTTGAATATATTTTAAAATTAAATTTATTCCTGTGATCAAAGCTAAATTTTCAGGATCATTACTCCAGTCTTCAGTGTCACGTGATCCTTCAGAAATCATTCTAATATGCTGATTTGCCGTTCAACAAAAATATATTATTATTATTATGATCAATTTATAATTTATTTATTAATAATATTATTTATTTATTTATTTTTTAGGAAAGAATTTTTAGAAGTTAATACTTTTATTTAGCAAGGATGCTTTAAATTGATCAAAAGTGATAATAACGACATTTATAATGTTACAAAAGAATTCTGTTTAAGATAAATGCCGCTCGTATGAACTGATTCATTAAAGAAACCTGAAAAAATTCTACTTCAGCCGTTTTTAACATAAAAATGTTTTTTTGAGCAGCAAATCAGAATATTAGAATGATTTCTGAGGGATCATGTGACTGGAGTAATGATGCTGAAAATTCAGCTTTTAAACTTGAAAATTAAATTTTAAAATATATTCAATGAGAAAACAATTAAACAAAATATTTCAAAATTGTACTGTTTTTGCTGTACTTTGGATCAAATAAATGCAGGCTTGGTGAGCAGAAGAGACTTCTTTAAAAACATTAAAAATCTTACTGTTCAAAAACTTTTGACTGGTGGTGTGAATCAATTAAATCTCTGTACTGAATCAATTTATTTATTATTCACATTATTCAATTAAAAGAATATGTTAAAGAAAACTGTTTCAGCCTAGGAATCCACTGAATCACTATATGAATCAATTTGTTTATCATATGGATAGATTTTTTCACTATATGAATAAAATGATTCATCATATGAATCTCTCGAATACTACACAGTTCAAATCGAATGATTCACCATACAATTGCATTTATTCTCTGCATAAATAAATGGATTCTCCATATAAATCAATTGTTTCATTATAGGAAATATGTTGTTGTCATGAGTTTGCATAATTTCCTGAGTTCTTAGAGAACTGATCCATTTTCATTATTCCCCATGGGCTGGATCCATCGAGTCATTTGGAACAAGCTTGGATCTACCTTGCGTGTAATACACGAAAACATACACATCGCCCGTTCAAATTGAATGCACATGATGGGATTGTAAATAGCTAGCTATTAGGTTGTTTGGGATGGTGGAGAATAAACAAGATGATTGTATTTCAGGAGACTTTGTAGCGGACCTGAAGTGTGAAATTGAGTTAAGTACAGAGGAGGTAGGGCACTTAGGGGTTCCAGACTGAGAGAGAGCGCCGTCTGCAGCCCTAGTGCCACCCGAGGGGGGTGGGCTTTCAGCGCGATGCTACCGAGGGGGGTCGAACGTAAGAGATAAGGCATAGATGAAGGGTCACATTAAAGAGCAGGGCAAATAAATGGCAAGATATCCTCTTTACATGTGAACGGTTGCTTTCTTTCTTCACTTTTTTTTTGTTGTTGTTCCAACTCCTCCGCCAGTCCCGTGGCGTATGTAAGCCGATACCCATTTTCAAGTGGGTTACTTCATGTCCAGCACATCCACAAAAGAGAGCTCGGATAAAATAAACACGAGTGAGGCGGATATCTCGGAAAGAATCTGTCACGGCTTCAGGGGGCTAATCACCTCCAGAAGGGGGCTTGGAGCGCTCGGCTGAAATGTAAGCCCCTGCTGGGGGAGAGCAGGGGAGCGGCGGCCAGCCTGTAGCCTGAGGCTTGGGGCCGTCCCTGATGGGGTTGGGGTTGTATTGCTGGTGCCTTCCGCAGGTCAGCGGAGGGGAAGAGCAGGTAGCCTTACCCAACCCCAAAACCAGGACACGCAGTGTCATGATGCCATGTTTATGTTGGTTTCAGCATCCTTAATCTTAAGAAATGCAATCATCTGACACTTTTTTTGTGTGTGAGATGCAGCAGAGTTGCTTTGCATTAACCTGCAAGTTTTCACTGCTCTCCTGTGTTTGATTTGCACCATGTGTCATGTATTTCCAGTCTCCTGTATCTGCTGGGCTTGGCACTGTATCACTTCTCAAGCAGATGATGCTTTTGGTTTGAGTGGATTCCTTTGTGAGGAAATCACATAAGAGAGTCAGATTTTGTGGAAAAAAATACTTGAGATCAGTTAAAAGAGTTTAACTGACATACAGTGTCTTACTTAGGTCAAAAATCTAGCCATCCATCTTTAAAAATGACTAATTATTATTGGTTTTATTAATCATTATTGGTATTATAATTTTTTTTCATTTTAGTAAAATAAATTAAACAAAATAATCAGAGTTTTTAAAACAACTGTTTTATTTTATTTTATTTTATTTATTGTTATTATTATTATTGCTTTGCTACCAGTGTACCAATGCAACCAAAAGTTTTTTTTTGGAACTTTAGTAAAAAAAAATTGAAATAATCAGAGATGATTTTTAACATTAGCCCTAAAATAAAAAAAAATCTTTTATTAAAAATCTTAAAATCACACATTAAGATTTTCTCAACAAATGACATTTTTTTTTGCACTTTATTAAAGGTAATTAAAATGATAAGAGATGAATTTTAAATAATCAGTTCCTGAATTTTTTTGCAACCAATGATTTATTGGTTCTCAAAATCGCACATTAAAAATAAAAATGTGAAAATTATTTTTAAAGTTAAAAAAAATTTCAAAAATATTTGTAAACCATCAGTTCCTAAATTAAAAAAGGTCAAACAAACCCTTTTTTATTTTATTTTATTTTATTTTATTTTATTTTATGCACCAGTGAAACCAAGGATTTATAGGTTCTAAAAATCTCACATTAACATTTTTTATTTCCTCAACAAATTATTAATTATTCTGTTATTTTTATTCTTATTCTTAATTTGTCTGTGTTTTTGGGCACTTTAGTAAAACAAATTAATAATCACAGATGATTTTTAAAACATCAGTTCTTAAATAATAGAAAAAAAGTTTAAATGAAACATGTTTTTGCTTTTCTGCACCAATGCAACCAAGGATTTGTAGGATCTCAAAATCTCACATTACTATTTTTTTGGCACTTTATTAAAGGAAATTAAAATTATGATTTTTTGAGATAAAAAATTATTAATTATTAATCAGTTTTTAAAAAGTTAAAATAAACTTTTTTTCTTGCTTTTCTGCACCAGTGCAAATTAAGATTTATCAGATTGCCTCCATTTCGCAAAGACTGATCAGATTTCCTCCATTTCGCTGCACTTTTTAATTGCTTCAGATTGACCTGATTGACAAGCTTCATGCATACATACAAACCTTTCCATAGCGTGCGTGTGTATGTGCGTGTGTGTGTGTGTTGACCGCTGGTTGACCGCCTGTGGTCTGCTCTCTGGAGGTGAAGGTTTGACCCAGGGTAAAGGAAAGTGGGAGACAGAACCTCACGATAAAAGACCTGACCTCCCTCTTTGAGTCTGCTCGGAGAACTCCCAAACAATCAAAGCCCCATGGGTATGTCTCATAGTCACACAAACACACACACACACACACACACACACATACACACACTCAAGAATCCCCCACATGCACAGTGTGTCTTGTGCATAGCCTATGCGTGTGTGCATGGAGTGACTTCATTGCAATGAAACAATTTAGGCGTTTTAGACACCAAATTCCAGTTTAACAAGTCAGTCCCAAAAATAACTGGAAAATCTGTGAAAGCATTTTTGATAGACATGACATGAGATGGGATATATATAAACATCAAAATATAATCTGTATCTATTAATCTATTATATTACAGTATTATACTATTATAACATTTTAAATACTTCTTTTAAAGGAGAGAAAATATCTATGTGGTGGTTCTTTGCCTCGATTTCTCTGCCTTGATTTAATTTAATTTGTTACTTGTTAGTTCTGTGTATTTAATGTCATTGTGGGGATATCAGGGCAGTTGTTATCTTGATTTTGTCAGGATTGACCTTGTGTCATTGCCTCAGTATTGGTTTAAAGGAAGAGCAGGATTTCTGAAAATACCTGCACATTGTCTTTAAGGGAATCACTCTGAGCCGCTCCTCTGAATTCACCCACAGCAATTCAATTCTGTCATCCTGACCTTCGTGAAAGAGCTGATTCTCTGACTCCTGTCACCGCCATAGCAGCACCGCACGGCCTAATGTACTTAAGAGTCCCTCTAACAGCCGTGACTCCTGGGCCTCCTAATGTCCTGAGGGTGGGATAGATGGGGGGAAGTGGGTTTGACAGCTACTGGATGCTGCGTGTTTCTATCAAATAATATCAGTGGCTAACTCTGGAGGTCTTTCCATTATATCTGTGTTAACTGTATGTACCCAAAACTATGCTGTTTTTGTAACTTTTCAGCAAATAATAAGACCTATTTAACTATGAACCTGTCCTAATGTACACTTTTTATGAACACAAGTAACATTTTTATGATTGCTGACATCAAATAATATTAATTCTATAAAGTGCTATATGCTAAAAAAAAGTAACTATTAATATAAATGTTATATGACATTTTTAAAACATCAGAATAAAAAAAAAATAAAAATAAAATTGAATTTACAGGATTTTAAAATCGCACATTAAGATTTTCTCAACAAATGACATTTTTTTTTGCACTTTATTAAAGGAAATTAAAATGATAATAGATGATTTTTAAATAATCAGTTCCTAAATTAAAAAAGGTCAAATAAACCTTTTTTTGCAACCAATGATTTATTGGTTCTCAAAATCACACATCAGAAATAAAAAAAATAAAAAAAAGATTTTTTATTTGAAAAAAAAAGTTCAAATAAAGCACTTTTTGCTTTTCTGCACCAATGCCACCAAGAATTTACAGGATCTCAAAATCTCACATTGAGATTTTCTTAACAAATTACTAATTTTTCCTTTTTTCCACTTTATTATATGACATGTAAGGTTAAGCATCTAAACTGCAATATTCTATTCTATTCTATTCTATTCTATTCTATTCTATTTTATTCTAATTAAGTAACTTTTTAATAAAAAAATAATAAATTAACTTTTCCATTAAGGGGCAATATTTGTCCACTGGAATTGATTTCCAGGTGCATTTTTTTTTTACATTTGTGAGGGCAATTATTATATTCACCATACTCTGTTGTCTTTAATGTCAAATACTTAAATTTACCCAGTTACATGAATTAATATTTTAAACAGTTATCAATAACATTATTGTAGATTATTGCTCTTTATATTGTAATAATTATTAATAATATTGATATAGAACACAATATAAAACATTTTTGTTTAATTTTGGGCACATCACATTCTGGCTTCACATACAAACATGTCGGTCCATGACATTAGCCAAGTCTAGCACAAGTTATGCAAAAATTCCCCATTATAATCACTGAAGTTACGAAATTAATCTTTCATTTACATTGTATCTGTACTGTGTTGTTTATTCATGAGCATGTGCGCTCAACAGCAGCAGCTGCGTTTTCAGCGCTGACTAATCTAAGCGCGTCTAATTGGCCAGTGCAGGTTCAGCAGAAATGCATTTGATTGGTTATAAGGCTCAATGCTGCACAAAACAGTGTGTAAAAGCATCTAATGCAGTGTGAGTGAATCTAAATGTAACTGCGCAAATTGACACTTTTCAATCATTTTCACATTACATTTTGAATCGTGACAGCTGTAGTACATTGTTTAATTGCGCATTTTGGGGTGTTTTTGTTCATTTTGGTGGCATTTTTGCCACAAGTCCATGTTAATTTCCAACCCTGCTTTTGATGCAATTACACTTTAATATGTATGAATATTATTGCATTAGACAACATCAAACCAGTTGCCATTTACTTTAAAGAAAATTTGCACAATAAAAAATGACTAAAAAATGAAGTTTTCTTCTTTTCTTTCTTTTTTTTTCCTTCTTGGTTGGATATTTTATTATTAAATGGAATATAATTTATACATTTTATGTGTTTATAAGTGTCCACATGGATCCAAAAAGTTGTATTAAATATATTCTATTTATTTGTTTTTGCATGTACTAATCTAAAGTGTATGAAAAAGCCTCAAAATCATATCTGTTAAAAGTGCAAACGCACTGTTAGTGTTGGATAATTGTTTCACTTCTGGACTTTTCAGCAGCAATAAATGTGGATTGCCTTTTTTCTCATTCAGCCCTTAGGGAGGAGTTAATCACTTGACATTTTTAGTGGATTTTCAATTAACCCATGACAACTGTAACCCATAAACCTTGTCTGCTCTTTATTTTTTGGCAAAACCATGAAAATGACTTAAATAAATGGCTCATTAGTTCCAGCACTTGGCCGTCAGAAGTCGTTATCAATTCAAGCTAGTTTCCACCAAGAACATGTTTATTTTGAATTAGGGCTTTTTGGTGACACATATGGACATTGTCCATAAATCTCCCTACTTCCTACGTACTCGTTTGGTTTTTCTTTTATTGCTCAGTAGGCGTAAATATACACCACAGAAGGTCCCGAAACAATTGTCATTAGAATCCACTACTTACTTTGCTGACTTGTTTCTTCTGCTTCTAAGTTACAGTCCAAAACTATTCTTTATGGATTAACTTAGTTCTTATCAAAACATTTAATGTTTATATCTGTAAATATTTAAATTGATGTGTCAGAAGAAACTCTTTCGGATGCTTGTTTTATGCCAAATGCAGTTCACCAAGCAGCGAATGAAGTTCACAAATTACCGAAAGCTGAGGAAAAACAGTCTTACAAGGAGAGAACTTACCAGTGGCTCCACACACAAGCAGTTCATCCCGACACAGACTCCACAGGCACGGGACGGTGAGACACACTGCTCTAAACTACATGCTTCTGAAAAATACACACAGATGGAAGATAAGTTATTAACAGTTCATAGTTACAGTGGTCTCACATGTTGTGAATGTAATCTATTCAATGACTTTTTTAGGAATCATTTCCTCCCTGATATTGGCCAGGATATTCTTAATGGTGGGAGGGTGCAGCTTGTGGTAAGAGCTGTTGTTTTTATTATTTATTATACTTAAATCTGCACACTAACATGCCACTGTTTATTTTTTTTTATAAGTACTGTTGAATTCTGTGCTAATTAATTGTAATTTTAAACATAAAGTGTTTCACACAAATTAAATACTTTAAAAACTTACTAACAATTGCTGCACCTTTCAGCCCTGTAAATATTTGAATGTGAATTTATGCATGTTTGTGTATATGAGTGGTATTTATTTTAATATATATTTTAACATATATTTTAATATATGTGAACCAGGATCACAAAACCAATCATAAGTGTCAGTTTTTTGAAATTGAGATTTATACATCATCTGAAAACTGACAGCTAATAGGACAATATTTGGCTGAGATACAACTATTTGAAAATCTAAAAAACTGAGGGTGCAAAAAAAATTAAAAAATCAAAATATTGAGAAAAAAAAGTTGTCCAAATGAAGATCTTGGCAATGCATTTTACTATTTAAAAAATAAGTTTTGATATATTTACAGTAGGAAATTTACTAAATATCTTCATGGAACATGATCTTTACTTAATATCCTAATGATTTTTGGCATAAAAGTGATAATTTTGACCAATACAGCGTATTTTTGGCTATTGCTACAAATATTCCTGTGCTACTTAAGACTGGTTTTGTGGTCCAGGGTCACATATTTGTTTTTTTATTTCTTAGGCCATAGGGGACAGAGACGGTGTAGATTCGGGAGCAAGATTTTGGACTGAATCCACTAGTGTCTCTCCACCTCTTAAAAAGCATACTCAGCCTCGAAGATACTCAGCTGAAAACAGAAGTGAGTCTTTTCACTAAAATGCATACTATCAAAATAAAATAACATAAATAAATAATAGAATTTGATTTTTTTTTTCAAATATTTTGGAATAACTAGTAAGTAATTAGAGTAAGTAAAGTAGAGTAATGGCTGGTGAAAATTCAGCTTTGCTATCACAGGAATAAATTACATTTTTAAATATATTAAAATTGAAAACATTTCACAGCATTACTGGTTTTACTGTATTTGTGATTCAGTAAATGAAGTCTTGGTGAACATACAAGTCTTCTCACAAAAATTAAAAAAACTTGATTATTACAAACATTTGACATATTTGGCTGAAAAAAAAAAATGATAAACTATGCAAACAAGCCATTAACATTCCAAAAATCTGTGCCTGCATTGTTGATAATATCACACAAGCAAAAAAGCCTGTTTTTAAAGCATTCAAACTCTCTTCTCCACTTCTGTTATGAATACATACAGCACACTATTGGATACATTTTTCACTCCATCTCTTTTTCGGCGCCAGCTTTCAGGTTCTACTCAGAGCATCATCTCTGTGTAATTTATCCCTGTAATAATTCATGAAATGTTAAGGGATGGGATTAATTAAGGAAGAATTTTAAAACACTGCAGACTTCACACAATGATGTGAAGTTGAATCATGTCGGTCAGGTGCCAAATCAAATACTGCACACAAGAGTGCAGTGGGTGTGGTGTGAAGCGCACGATGGAAACTGACATGACTGTACACATCATCTGGCTCACTTGACAACCCATTACAACATCGCATAAATCCCATTTCACACGGTCCAAAGTCACTTGACATCATCAAGCACTTTTGTTGCATGTAAAAATTATAAACATGTTTTTTTTAATGCTTCTGGTAAATGCACGAGAATACGCGTGTGTGTATAACTGACTATGTGCGTTTGTGTCAGCTTAGCAGACAGATACCAGGGTCGATGAGGGGACACCAGGGAATAATCTCTCTTTCAGCAGGAAACGGACAGCGAGAGACCTCTGACAGCTCGCTGATTAAGTGCTAGCTCTGTCACACACACTGTGTGTGACAAAGATCCCACTGACTGACACAAGCAGGGTTTAGTGCATTTAACACAGCCATGTCAGACTGTGAAGGCTTTTCACTGTCTGTCCTAATGAAGGTAAATTGGATTCTGATGACGATTTGAAAATGAAATCCACGAGGATGCTGACAGCCTGACTGACTGGCTGTCTGAATGACGGACTGAATCAAGCCTTTCACATTTATAGGTGATTTATTGGAGAGAGGCTGATACACATCAAAGAGAATTTTGATTTATTTATAGATAATTTACTTTACAGTTAACATGCAAAACCATTCCTCTATTATGTACAAATACACTACCAGTCAAAAGTTTTTGAAGAGTAAGATTTTGTTTTTTTTAAGACGTCTCTTCTGCTCACCAAGCCTGGATTTTTTTGATCCAAAGTACAGAAAAACAGTAAAATTTTGAAATATTTTTACTATTTAAAATAACTGTTTTCTATTTGAATATATTTAAAAATGTAATTTATTGCTGTGATCAAAGCTACATTTTCAGCATCATTACTCCAGTCTTCAGTGTCACATGATCCATCAGAAATCATTCTAATATGCTGATGAGCTGTTCAAGAAACATTTATTATTATTATTATTATCGATATTTGAATAGACATAGAATAGATAGATCCAAAGATCAGCATTTCTATATATATATATATATATATATATATATATTATAGAAATTAATCCTTTTATTTAGCAAGGATGCTTTAAACGGATGAAAAGTGATTATAATGTTACAAAAGATTTCTATTTCAGATAAACGCTGTTCTTCTGAAATGTCTATTCATCAAAGGAACCTGAAAAAATTCTACTCAGCTGTTTTCAACATATTAATAATAATGTTTTTATTATCAGGATCATGTGACTGGAGTAATGATGCTAAATATGTATCTTTTAAATCACAGGAATAAATAACATTTTTAAATATATTCAAATAGAAAAAAGTTCTTTTAAATATTTTAAAATTGTACTGTTTTGCTGTACTTCGTATCAAATAAATGCAGGCTTAGTGAGCAGAAGACACTTAAAAATTTTACTGTTCAAAAACTTTTGACTGGAAGTGTATCAGTACTCATTTTCTGAAAAGAACGTTTTATTCCCGTTGTGAATTAGGCTGTTTATCAGCTAACATAAAACAAATTTTCCCAGCTCCTCACAGGCCTCTTGTCATTTGAATTAAATCATCGTGAGTCATCAGGTCATGAGCGCAAAGTTGTCATGCTTAGTACTATGTTCAATTACAGTAAGGACTCTATAAATACTACTTAGGTTTAATGCAACAAGATACCCTCTACTTACTGGGGCCGAGCCATGAAGAACAGTTTAGGGAGCCATAAACGTTTTCATTATGTGTAGAGGAAATCTCCCGGTGCCTCATTTTTTGCCCTCTTTCAAAGGTAATAGGAGCAAAATGGCTGAAAACAATTTGTTTGGTCACAGCGGTTAAGTGAGTGTGTGGCCATTTTATTAAATATCAGCCCACAGAACTCGGGCAACAACATGTGTCTCTTTGAATATAAACGGCTAGGGTTTGAAGTGCGATTAATACTCGTCTAGGACGGATGTCTACTTTCTTCCACTTTAATCAACAAAGGCATGGAACAAATTAAGACAAGTGTAGTAAAAACTAAAATTTGTGTTAGCTAAACAATTACTGCATTTGTAAAATTTATTAAGAACCGCTGGCTTTGTACTACATTTGATCTTTGAAATAAAATTACTAATCATTTTGTGTTTTAGAATTATGTGCGGTAAGATGAGTGGAGCACGGTAGCCTCCCGAATCGATGAAGTTTTCCCTGCCGTTTCGTTTTACCGTGTATGACTCCTTGCGGAGCGCAGCCATGGGTCCTACACGTGGAACGCATCAGCTACGGAAAAAAGCTTGCTTTGTTCTATGTGTTTAAAAGAACTGTGCTTGGAAACTCTATGAGTGTCAGTCAAAGTCTTGTTACCTTTTGTCGTCACAGAAACCGAAGTGCCATCACCCACAAGAGTCAATTCAGCTCCGATCCGAAATGAACGCATCTCGTTCCGGGACAACCCCGTGCGACACAGCGGAGGCTGGGGTGGAGGAAAGAAGAGAGCCAAACTGAGCAAGTAAAACGATAACTACATCAGCTTGTGTTTGTTGCACTGAGATAATATTGATTCAGTTTGTTCTTTTGTTTTGGCCCTTCGTATTTGCGGCTGTGTATATATTCAGAGTGTGATGGATGTCTTGTTGATGTAAGCCCTTAACAAGACTTACAATGCACATTTGATCTCCGCTGAAATTCCTTACAGCTGCTGTTTTTACTAAAATCCAGCTTCCTCTCCTGCAAATGAATTAGAAGCAATGGATGAGATATAGCCCAAATATCTGCAGGCGGTCACAGGATACGTACTGCTTTCAAGTATCACTCCATTTAACATGAGCACTGCGAGCCATGGACTGGGTGGAAACCATTTACAAATGACATGCTTAATATGCAGACAATGACAGGCAATCGAAACCAGCTCGTTCCTGTTTTAATTTACTTGAGGGTTTTTTTTTATGCTAGGAATGTTGCTCTTAAAGCTAAAAATAAGACGATGCACATTTAATGAAAGTAATATATCAAAGATCACTGTCGATACATTTTTGCTTCATACATATTTGTCTCTCATAAAAGATAGAAGTGTTTTCTTTAGTGTTACTGCCAGATAAGGATATCCTTGTTTGTGCGTTTTCATTCTGGATATCAAAAAGCTGAGTGTTCACAAACAGTGCTTGGAAAAATACTTTCTGGCACCAGCTTGGAGCTCAGTTTTATGCCTATAGAAATGCTCAAATAAATCTTGAAAAGGGATGTCTTATTAGTGGGAGTTTTGGCATTGCGTTTGGGCAGACGGCCCATAGGTCTCGTACTTAATCCAGAGACACTGGCTGACTGCTGTGGTATTGTCTTGTTGAATTATATACACATAATTTATTTTAATACTGTAAATAGATATAAATATAGGTTATCCTTTATTTTGATAGTCCACTACTGACTGTAAGAGACTTTGCAACTGATGTAAATTCATGTCCCAGTCGCATTTTCTTGGTTAAATAAACATTACTTACACTATCAGAAAAAAACGATTTTAGATTTTTGAATCTCATCAAGTTAGTGTTTTTAAGCACTTTACATTTATTCCAAAATTATGACTCAAGGTACACTGTAAAAAACAATTTGTTGAGTCAACTTAAAATAATTTGTAACCTGGCTGCCTTAAAATTTTAAGTTCCGTCAACTCAAAAAAAGTTTATTCAACTTGAAATGTTAAATTATACTAAGTGACAACTTAGATATTTGAGTTGAATCAACTTAAAATTTTAAGGCAGCTGGGTTATTTACCCATCTGTTAAGTTTAGCAAACACAAATATCTAAGTTGTTACTTAGTACAACTTAACATTTCAAGTTGACTTAACTTATTTTAGTTGACTGAACTTAAAATTTTAAGGCTGCAGGGTAACAAATTATTTTAAGCTGACTCAACAAATTGTGTTTTTTATTTTTTAAAGTGTACTAACAATTTAAACAGTGTATTTATTTGTGAACTTATGTTTAGCTATTCTTTTTAATAATTAACTTTTAAATATTTTTTAATTTCCGGATCAAGAGTCATCAAGGCTCGGTAAACACTGATTACAGACATGGGGATTTAAGTTGATTACTCACTAAAAACTCCACAGATCATGTTTTAATGCCATTTTAAGTCTTATTTTGATGTAACAAAGTGGTTACTTTTTTAATTGGTCTTCCTATTAATGCCACAACCAGTCATATCCAATCATATCGCGATGGAAGCATTGCCTCCTCTCATGTGACTTTCTTCTGTTCATTCTCAATTACCCCCCACTCACCGCACGCTTTAGAGGATCTGTTAAAACTCAATGGGCTCAGGGGAGGTGAGAGAGATGCAGACTCCCGGACAGCTTTCCTTTAGTAAAAAAATAATAAAAATAATTTTTCTGAGAGTATATAATAGATAAAGTATATAGATAGACAGACAATGACTGCAAAAAGGTTCGAGTGGACTCCAAAGACAGAACATTTCCAAGTTTCCATTTTGCTGAATCTCAGAATAACAGACTGAATCCGCAGACTGATGCCAGCGGTAATTCATGCCAGTTGTTACCCACAAAAAACAGGCAAACCTGAAGAGATAATCTTTTCAACTGCCAGCGAGAGCAGATCTGAATAGGGTTAGTAAAATCCTTCAGAGTCATATAAATCCTATTGGTTTGTTTGAGTTTCTAATACGTTGTATTTAACTTCCCGGGAACACATTATAGGGAAAATAAATACTCATTGAATAATCCTTCACACTAAAGTGAAGAGGCCTTTCAAACCGAATTTGACTTTGCAAGCTCAATACATCTGGCCTGACCTGAGCAGCTCAATCACAGCAGCTGGAAGAAGTGGCTGTGGCCAAACCGTTTATTATCATTTTAATTACTTAAGTGACTGCAAAGGCGTATGTACACAAACCCAGCTGACACGCTCGTACTGACCTCTGACTTTCACCAGAGATTCATTCTGTCCATAGTACGTAAGAGAGTGAGCGAGAAATAGAGAGAGGCAATAAACAATGGCAAAAATGTCAGTGGCCTGAAGGCCCCACGTGGCCTGTACAAAACCATTAATATGATTTAAGAATGCACCTTCATAATGAAGGAAAATACTAACATGTCTCTGTAGCAATTTGACAGATTTGAGGAGATCCCTCAGTCATTATATAATTGGTCTACATGTTATATATAAATCAGCATATTAAAATTATTTCTGAAGGATCATGTGACACTGAAGACTGGAGTAATGATGTTAAAAATTCACCTTTGAAATCACAGAAATAAATTACATTTTAAAATATATTCAAATAGAAAACTGTTTTTAAATAGTAAAAATTTTGGATAGATTTTGGATTAAAAAAAACATCAAAAACCTGTTCAAAAACTTTTGAATGGTAGTGTATACACTTATTATATAATTTTATAATTTCAAGGACATTCAAGAACCATTACATACAATTTAGAGATGGCTGTATTAATATTTGTGTCATGTTAGCATATGTGAATTAATAATTGCATTTGTTAAAACATATTAACAAGTACAAAAAAAAATGTTAAAAAAAATGTACTATGCAATTTGAGCCTTTTTTTGTTATTGAAAGGAACAAATGGCAGATCAAATGTTTCAAATATCTTATTGCTTTAATGCTCACTTATTTGATTTAGCAATATTGCATGTACTTACAAACTCAACTGAATGAAATTAGGCCATAACTCATAGCATCTTCTGTGCTTTCATGTTCATTCCTTTTAATGTGCAGACAAAATTTCAACAAACCACACAGAATTTCTCACATTTTCCCCTCAGCAAGGGGTCCAAATAGGAGGTCATTTCAGAGCCTTAATAAGAACCCCCCCTGCTACTTAAGAGCAGCCTTATTTATTTTCATTTTTTCTTGGAGTGGCACCATCAAACCCCAAGCATTGTAAGTGACCCTTAGATATGGCTAGCCTGGCAGGTGGTAAGGTTTGCTGGCAGAGAGAAGAGGGCTACTCTATGTGTGATCTCTTACACAGTCTTTAGAGTGAGGGTGGTATCGGATGACGCCTTTCCTGTTTGAAATACAGACGTTCAGGTGGTCGCAAAATCATTTCGGTGCCGAGCATACAATGTTGCATCCAAAAAATCGGTCTCATGCTCACTGTGCGTCATAGGTCTGTTGCTGTCGGGAGTGTGTGAAATTTTTTTTGGATAAAGCCAAGCTTGTCGACAGAACGAAACAGTTGATAAAAGTAGCAGAATAAATGACGCTATATAAATGGCCCGTTTTTTAATATTACGCGTTTATTATCAAACGTTTATGGTTCTATGAGATGTGTTCCTCTGGAACAAAATATATATAATTTGGTATGTTTAGCACACATTTAAATATTTATAATCCCTTATCTTGAATTTCGAGAGGGTATCGCTTTTAGGTGTGACAAAGTGATAACTTTTTTATTGTTTTTTTTTTTATTATTATTATTCAGGTCATAGTAACAGGGTTTCTTTGCAGTTACGTATATGCCCGTTACGAATGTGCCCGTTTATCATCACATGAGCTGAATGCCGTTATTACTCATCTCTTCGTTAAGATTTCATGAGATCTAATATACACAGCCTATTCATTTAACGTAATATCAGATTTCATGAGACCTAATATGCATAGCCTATTCATTTAACCTAATATGGAACAAACAATGACTATATATTTACATTTTTGAGGAAAAAGCTCATAGTTTGTTAGGTGCACATTATATAATTTTTTTTAAGAACAGAATGTTATAAGAAGAAAAAGAATACCAAAAATAAACAAAAAGACGGTGCTTGTTTTACTGGTATATATAAGTATATAGAAGTAAAACGTATGTCTTATACATTAAAAATTCCTTGAATGTGTAGTTAACAAAAAAAATATGCATATCCTTAAGATGAGTTAAATAAAATATATAAATCGATTTATAATCATTCTAATAGTTGCTCAGATAATATATTTAAATAACTTTTTTAATTTAATTTAATGAAGTGTACCTACAAAACTGTAAAGTAAATGTATTAATCGCCATCCCAAATGCCGTCCCGTAATGCTATTCTGGAAACCGCAGCTAACGTTTTTTGGATTTACCGTAAATTAAAGTAATAAAATAAAATAAAATGGAAAAATTTAGATTGGTAGTTTAAAGTTATTTCCCCATTATGAACAGAAAAGTAGTTAAAATAAAGCATATTAAAAAGGCAAAGATTATGCGTTGGAACAAATGTGGTATTTTACAAGTTAAATACGCTGATTATTTGCATTAATAATAATGAAATACAGTTGTTTTTTGCTACAAACGTTAGAAAGTTTTGATGTTTTTTTTTCCCTTGTCATCCTGATATTAGCCTATGCTACATTTATTAACTTAAAATAACTTTGCAAATACGTTATACAAAGGTAAAGAAACATTTGTTAGCATACAAAGATTTTACTTTTACACTAACTGTTCTTCTAAATATTCGCCAATTTTAATATGTTTACTGAAATGCTATTGCTTTAACACTTTAGCCTAAATATCGCGCAATACTATCTACTCGAGTCTGATTTATCAGTTAAATAATCATTAGGGATATCCAAACACAGTGAAAGCGAAAGCAAGTGTAATTGTTTCATTTCGGGTCATCTCAGAGTTTCATAAATCTTATTTAGTGCTTGTGCATGCGCGTGGGTGGAGCTTCAACTTCTCCATATTCAGAAGTTGGGTGGCTGCTTGAAGCTCGCACTCTTTGCCGTATAAAGCGAAGCCCTCGGTCTCTTTAAGACAAGACAAATTAACGACTTGTACAAATAATTGGCCGCATTGCTTCATTTTTGACATCACTAAAACATTTATGGTGTCCACTGACGCGCTTCATGCTTGAGACCAGGCCAGAGGACCATGATGGAGTACTTGAGCGACAAGTTCTCCTTGAAAAGTCAAGCGATTAAAGGCAGCGATTACTACATGGACCAAGTCATGGACACTTTAGACAATGTGCAGTACTACAACAAGACATCACCTAAATGCGTCCAGGCCTTCTCCATGCAGAGCAATGACCAACACACCAGTATGGACAGATCGTCTCCGTGTGACAACCAAAACAGTAAGTTCGACTTTTTTTGTTAAAAAAAGCACGCAAAGTTTTTTTCGTCTTTGTAAAATGTAACAAAACATTCTGCATAATATTTGCAACACCTTGGTTCAGTAAAGAACTTGTTATATGGTTCTCCAGACATTAACGAAGTTCTTGAAACTTTCTTCAAGTCGATGCACTGCAGTCGAAAGTAGATTATTTTAAGTTCCAATATAAGTGGAAAATAAAAAGTTAATTTTTATCTCTAAAAGCAATTTTAATAACCTTTATTTTTATATATAAAACAAAAGATAGACATTTTAGAAGCCTGGCCAGTTTTGAATAAATGTTGTAAATGTCTATTTACTAGTTGTTGTAGCCTACTTTTAGTACGTTTATGATTAAATAACTTGTAATAATTATATCCGAAAAGTGCATTTTGCAGATTTAAACAAATTTGAATGCATTTTTTAAAAGGTTCAACAGCTTACTTTTTTGTTAAACTAAAAAAGAAAGTGGGAAAAGCTGAAAAACTTGTACATATTTTCACGGAACATGGACTTTGTCTGATTCTTTACAGTTTTAAATATACTTTGCCCTACTTTTAGAAATATTGCTATCTTATTCATATTGCTATCTGTAACTTTTCATTAAAACGTAATTAATAAACATAATGCTGGAAATAAGTGATTAATGTAAATTTGAAGTTAATATTCAAATAAATAGCCTAAACGTCATTTTTAACTCGTACCTGGACTAAATTGGGCAAACACAAGGCTACATATATTCAATCTACTTTCTTTTCATTATAAAGTTACATAGGCTGTTGGCATACAGTCAAACCAAAATTTATTCAGACACCTTAAATATTTCTCACATTAACACAGTTTATTCGCTATTGTTTAGAAAATGGTAATAAAATATGACAAGAACTCAGAGTTAAACTGTGTCAGAACAAACTCATTTGATAATGTCAGATAACTTTGATAAAAAGTTATGTAACAGAACATTGGCAGGTCACACCGTCAAATCAAATTTTTGGTCCCAAATTTTTTACCACTTTTACTATATGAAGAATTTTTGTGTATAATATGTCACGGTTTACTTTATTTTGCTACGTCTCTTACATAAATGAATGGTATTGCACCCACTAATAAAAAAATATCAAATAATTTTTGGTTTGACTGTATGTCCATGAGCATTTCCTTACTTTTTATATAGATACATGTATATTTATGGTTGTAAGGTTTTTATAGTTTTTATTAAACTTTTGAAATGATCATATAAGATAAAAAACTACTCCATGCGGTTTCTCATGATAAAATTATTCCGTGTAAAAAAACAACAACAACAACAACAAAAAACGACTGCTAAAAATGTGTGTAATTTAATGTCAACTACTCTTATTTTATTTTTGCTCAGGCGTGAATTACTGCGCTCCTAAAACTGAGGACAGCAGCCTGCATGCGATGGAGAACTGCTGCAGTATCCGAGTCTCACCGGCCACAGCCGGACCAGACAAAACCGACCTGGACGACATCGGCGAAAAATGCGACAGCAACGTTTCGAGCAGCAAGAAAAGACGCCATCGCACGACCTTCACAAGCGCTCAACTAGAGGAACTAGAGAAAGTCTTCCAGAAAACCCATTACCCAGATGTGTATGTGAGGGAACAGCTGGCCATGAGAACAGAGCTCACGGAGGCCAGAGTTCAGGTAACTGCACACTTTCATTTGTGATAATTCTCCAAAATTCGCTGAATGTGTTCTTTCAGATTTTTTTAATAGAAATAATTAAATTTAGGCCTCTCTGTGAATAGCGTTTAAAGATTTGAGGAAAAGCCTTAGTTTTCACTTTAAAAAAAAATCTAAACACTTTTTAGTCCTAATGCATGCATTCATCATTTCCAATTGAAGACAACTTTAATTTCTACCTTAAATGTTGAAGTTAAAATGAAAGTGGTGCTAAAGATGCACAACCTGCACTTTATTGCGCTTAGTATACGGTACGTACCGATTTTAAAAATGTAATTACCGATTAATAAAATCAAGTTAAACCTATACCTGTGACGGACATAAAGACGTTTTTGATAAAAGCGTTAACATACCTGGCATTTATTACCTTTATTTATGGATCTGTATTTGTTTGCAACAGATAAAGTTAGTAACTCTCCCTGTCATAACTGATGAAGGTAATGTCACACACACACACACACACACACACACACACACAAAAGTGACAACAAAACCAAGAGTACATTTTTTTAAATTTAGATTTATACATTAAAATACTAAAAAATATTGAGAAAATCACCTTTAAAGTAGTCCAAATGAAGTTCTTAGCAATGCATATTACTAATCAAAAATTAGGTTTTGATATATTTATGGTAGGAAATGTACAAAATATTTTCATGGAACATCTTTACTTGATATCCTAATGATTTTTGGCATTAAAAAAAATATATTTTTGACCCATACAATGTATTGTTGGCTATTGCTAATAATTAATTTTACATCATAGGAAAAATAACTTTTTTGTTTTTTTTTTAGGTATGGTTCCAGAATAGAAGAGCCAAGTGGAGGAAGCGAGAAAGATATGGACAGATCCAGCAGGCCAAAAGCCATTTTGCAGCAACCTATGACATATCAATGCTGCCCCGGACAGACAGCTACTCACAGGTGATTTACTATTTATCTGCATCGTGGTTTTACAAAAATGTTTGCAAGAAATAAAAGTCAACCAATGCATGGCTGTCTATAGGTCAACACTACTCAAATGTAAAAGAATACCTGGCCTAGTGTCTTCATTGTTGTTTTATATATATATATATATAATTTGTTTTAAAAAGTCACACATTTATCATACATTGTGTAAGCAGGTTTCATGATCTATTTTGTTAAATTATTCAAGGTGGCAGAGTACTTACTGGTCTGATCACAAAATTTGACTGTAAAGTCACAAAACATTTGACCAAAGTTCAGCTAATAGCAAACGGTCCTTGCATGAATTGTCGACAACTACCCTTAGTCTGTCAGGTTTTAAACCGTTTTGACGGGAGTGGGCAGTCAGTCAGACTGCAAAGAACTGTCTCACGCTAACTGACAAAAGCTGTTGGGAGGATAGGAGATGAAGATTTATATGGCACCACGGGACCTCAATTTCCTTCATCAGAGAGTAGAGAGTTCTTCACTCGTGTGTTTTCCATATCATCACATAAAAAAGCGCCTGTGCCTTAACAGAACAGGTCTTAATGCACCGGGCATGTTGTAAGAAAAGGTAGGAGGGTGCTAAGCCTTGTGTTTGTCTTATGCCCACATTTTTGTGGTCAACACAAATGCATTTTTGCGGGCTGCAGGGTTTGCTTTTAAAAGCCTGGTCTGGATTTATTTAAAGTCTTGGACATAATTGTCACTGTATAATGTAGATTGAGGGTGTATCTGATATGATGTCATCGCGGTTTATCATGAAGCATTTTCCCAGGGATGCTAAAATGCATCGATTTATATTTTAAAATTGAATTAACTTTCCAAATCGCAATCTATGTTTATGTACCATGCTTTTTCTAAACATTTTTGATTGTGGATTTTTTTTTTTTGCTTCCAAAAAAAAACAAAAAAAAACAAACTTCCTCCTTCAACTCAAGCCTGCTGGGGTTTTCATCTGCATTTTAATCTAGACATGTACTAAAGTGTTTTTGCCTTTCAATCATTGCTTATTAAATTGTTTTTCACACTGCGCTGAACTCCTGTTTATCGTCATTTTAAACCGTGCTTTCAATTCCGTTAAACACGTGTAATATAGAAGTGGGGTTATGAAATACTTCACCGGCTTTTGCGCTGTTAACCCCATATTTCTATGCCAAACGTGCAGTGTGAAACCATGCGGTTGTAGAATGTTACGGCTTGATGCAACGGACAGACAATCCATGCCTCATATTCACGTGCTTTAGACGGTCACGGAAACAGCACGCATTGCATAAACAGCGGTTTCAGCGTTTCTGGGGAAAAACAGTCAAATGGTTAAGAAAAACACGTGAATTATAGTGAAGAAGAGACGTTTTATTCTTACCTATCCATCTGATTTTTCCGTAAGATCGGGCGCGGCCATTTGTAGATTTATGTGCGAGGCTTCCGGTCTCATCACTTCGATATTTTTAGTTGTACAAAACAGCTTGTTTTGCCGCTTGATATCGCAAATGGGTGTCTTACCATATTATTGTAATATATTATCTTAAAAATGAACACAGTGGTTTGTAGTGCAGTTTGCAGTGCACGGTTTACATAACGCTATCTCACGACCAATGCATAGTTTTTTTTATTTTTTTTTATGAGGTGGCTAATTCGTACGAATTCGTACGTTTTCAGTGACGGGTAGGTTTAGGGGTGGGGTTAGGTGTAGGGCATTCGTACAAATTCATACGTATTGTGCTACACATAAAATACATACGTTTTTGCTAAAATCGTATCGTGCGGTCGTACGAATTGGTATGAATTAGTCACCTTGTTAAATATGTACAAATTGTCCTGAGATCAGGCTGGTTTACTGCACTTTGTTATTCTTCTCGCCATTTCCCTACAGTGGCTAATGTAAGTCTCACACATTCACAAAAAACGGCTTACTTACATGTTGAAATATAAGATGTACATGGCCATTTACTTATAGTATCCACCTTATTTTTCTTGTAAGAGCAGATGCAGCCATTTGTAAATTTAATGTGTCTGGCTTCCGGCCTCATTCACTTCCAGTTGCTTTTAGCTATACAAAACAGCCCGTTTTGCTGCTTGATATTGGAAACTGGTGTGTCTTACCATATTATTTTAATGAATTTTCTTAATTATGATCAATGGTTTGTGGTGCAAAGAGTTTTACTGTTTACAACACTTTGTTATTCTTCTCGTCATTTCCCTACGCTTAGGAACCAGAATTATAACACATTACCAGAAAACATTGAAAAATAAGGTTTGTAAGATACGATTGTGTGCTGCATTTGTCCATTAATGACACCGCATACATCCAATTAAGAACGTTAACAGGGGGTTTATGAATCTACAGTGTGAAATGTTAGTTTATAAATACCCAGGATTAATTATAAGGGAAAAGGGTAGAGGGTAAATAAGGGTAAAGTATGAGCAATGTGAAATGTGAAGCAGGATTAGGTTTACCTGTATTTAAGAATGACCCACACTTTCAAAAAAAAAGGTACAAAAGCTGTTACTGTGGCAGTACCCTTTCAAAAAGTAGCCTACTAATATGTACCATTAAGCTATCCACCTTATTTTTCAGTGTGGAAGTAAGCTGTTTTCTGGTAATGTGTTTTAGATAGACTTTAAATAGACTTACGGTTCATAAGCTGCCATAGGGAAATAGCGAGAAAAATAACAAAGTGCATGAGACCAGAAGCCAAACCCATTAAATTTACAAATGGCCATGTACGCTCTTACGGGAAAAATAAGGTGGATAAATATGCACCCTTTAGGGGTAAATAATGCATAAAGGTGTACTAGGGTTAACTATTATAGTGTGAGAAGTCCTAAAATGCTCTGATTTGATCATTTCATGCACTTTTCCACCTTCCCTTTTACCACACAGATTTCCAATAACTTATGGACGGGTCACTCTCCAGGCAGCTCTGTAGTCTCGTCTTGCATGATCCCGCGTGGTTCCCCTCCCTGCGTGACGTCTCCCTATCCCCACTCGCCAAGAGCCGGTGAGCACGGTTACGTGGGATTCCCCAATCACCAGCAAAATCAGTTCGGAGTGTCTATCAACAACTTCTTCGCCGATTCACTTCTGGCTCCTTCAGCAAACAGTCACGCCGCATTTGAGACCAAACCTGAATTCGAACGGCGGTCCTCCAGCATTGCTGTGCTGCGGATGAAGGCGAAGGAACATGCAGCCAACATTTCTTGGGCCATGTGAACTCTGAAGTTTTGATGTGAACAGTTTTTGCCTAATAACAATACAGTTACTTTATTTTTTTTATTGGAACAACAAAGACATCAGAATGTTCTTCTGTCCTTTCAAAAATAATTTAATTAGGAAACCTCTTAATTAAACAGTGATTGTTCTTATTTTGTCTCAGTATCTCTTGTTGTTGTGAATATGAAGGGCACAGAACTCAACAATACTATACTCTCATGACTTTCACAGAGATGTTATGCCCGACATACTAACACTATGTCTTTGTGCTTTGCAGCAAAGCTGTTTAACGCTCTCTAGCTGTGTGCCACATGCCACATGCAGAGGAGCACTTTTTTATTTTATGGTAATAAAAGTTCATTAAAATTGTAGTTACTGTGTTTCTAATTTTCTCTTAGATCCTTTCTTTTAATGTAACTTACTCCTGTGATGGCAAAGCTACATTTTGCTGCCATTCAGCCTTGAGTGTCACATGATCTTTTAGAAATTATTCTAATATGCCGATTTGGTGCTCAAGAACCATTTTTTTATTTTCAATATTTTTGTTGAAACTGTGATACTTAAAAAAAAATTAAAGAAAAAAATAAATATTTGATGGACAGGTCAAAAGAACAGCATTTTTAATAGATTTTTTTTTGTAAAGAAGTAAAATAATAAAAAAAAAAAGTTGACAATAGTTTTTTTTTAATTAAAGTTATAAACTTATATCCGTAGATGTTTTGAGTAAATTTACAAAATAAGCAGTGTTTAAAAATATTCTGGTTTAGTACTGAGCCTTTTTTTCTAACCTACATATTTCTCCTTTTGAGACAAATACAACTGTGAGTTACTCAACTGTTGGATTAAAAGTAAACTTATATTATTGTTCTAATGTTCTAATACTGATATTTACTGGGTTTATACAAGATGTCTACAAGTTTGTAAGTAGCACTTAGGTGTTTTAAGGTGTAAATACTTCCTATAAACCCAGTAAATATCAATATTTATTGAAAAATAAAAACGGATGCACAGTTTAAAGGGACAGTTCACCCAAAAATGAAAGTTCTGTCATTAATTACTCATACACATTCCTTTGTTTATCTTCGGAACACAAATTAAGATATTTTGGAAATTGCTAAATAAAGTCATTATTTTTGTTTTCTTTGTAAAATGTATAGTTAAAGCTTTATAAAAAAAAGTTTGAACCATTGATGTCACATGGACTATTTTAACAATGCCCTTACTACCTTTCTGGGCCTTGAATGTGTCGGTTGCATTGCTGTCTATGCAGGGTCAGAAAGCTCTTGGATTTTATCGAAAATATCTTAATTTGTGTTCTGAAGATGAACAAAGATCTTACGGTTTGGAACAACATGAGGGTGAGTAATTAATGACAGATTTTTTTATTTTTATTTTTGGGTGAACTGTCTCTTTAAAAAAAATCCATTAGAAACCATTAGCCATTTGAGTGTTACATTTATCTAGTAGTTTTAAAATGAGTTTAATAATAAGAATTGGAGTTTTCATTTATTTTATGACTTCTCTGATACAAGTTTATATATTACGTTCTTAGTATTTTGTATTGACTGTTGTTATATGAACCTTTGTTAAAATTTGCGTATCTATACTTACTTTGTAATCTCTGTATTCATCTCCTGGTTAGTGGTCCATCAGTTTTCTGGATCCACATCTTCACTGTAAGAGTGATGGTGCAGCACATGTGAGGCAGAAGATCCCAGCACACTCTGCTGCAGATGAGATCCATCAGCAGGCCGAATGGGTTTGACCCTCTGGGGTGAGCCACGCTCATTAATAAAGACCCTCACACGCTTGGGGGAGTGAATCATGTGAAAGAGACAAATCTCTCTGCTGCCCAACACTCCAGACCTGTAGTCGGAAGGAAAAAAAAACTCATTTTAGGACACTGATTACAAAAATGTACCTGTGCGTTAAATATTTCTACCTTACGTTTTCTTTAAAACACATTCCATTATTGTGATTAGGTGGTACTGAAATTTTTTTTGATTTGGTCGTATTTACATTTCCACTCATAGTTTAGCTAAATAAAATCAATGAAAGGATGCTTTCTGACTCACTAACCATAATAAAGTGCACATAACGAATAAAAACAATCTGGCTTGTACGCAGCAGGCATGAATTTTGTGAAAGACATTTTTAAGTTAAGCTGGCAAGTTCAATGACAAAAACAAAACACACAGGACTTTGTGTGGAAAGCGTGTGATGCCTCTTGTCCAGCAATTTATTTCCTGATTATGAATGGCTCTCCTCCAGACGATTCCTTGATGGACATTTTTGGCTCTACTCTGCATTCAAGTACAATGTGGTCTTTATAATTACAGCACACAAGTAAACACATTTAGTGTGTATTTCTTGTGGATGGTTTATTCAGTCCTCTCTACCCACACGTGCAACTGGTGCCGTACCAAAGGAAATAGCACACGTCAGACATGTCGCGTCACTGTCAGATGTAATATGTAACTGTAATTCTTGAGTTTTTTTATTTGTATATTTGATTTGAAGGTATCAGGGGCAATTACATTCCAACGGTCACATTTTGTGCTATAATGAAGTTCGGAGCACAATGGCTGGAAAGCGGACAAATTCACAAAAATAAATAAATAGTTCCTTAAACACACACACTGACCTTTTGTGGCCCGACAGTGGGGCTAGTTGTCACACTGAAACTGGTCATTAAACACCCTATTTTTGAGAAGGGAATGCGCCTCCCAATCTACATATGTCTACATGTGTTCACGCGAATCATTCGTGATCCAGCTTCACTTACAGCAGAAGTGTGTATAAGGTTTTTTTTTAATGAATCTTTGCGATTACCTTTCCCAATAATGTGCTAGTTAGCAAGTTTAGCAGCTAAATGCGGCTAAATGCGTAAACAGTAAACAGACGCGTCTATCCACAGAGAGAAGAGAGGGGCGGGGCGAGCAGAGCTCATTTGCATTTAAAGCGGCCTTGACCAGAATAGGATGATTTTTGCAGAGCTGATTTTGGCAAGGTAAAAAGGGTGTTGTTTTACACTACCATTAAGAATTTTTAACCAAAGTATATTATAGACTTTTCATTAAGACCCTAAAGAATCATATCAACTTGTGGAAAATGGGCATCCGATGACCCCTTTAATAATATGAAATGTCCCAAAATGATGCACCGAATCAGCAGATTAGAATGATTTCTGAAGGTTAATGTGACACTGAAGACTGGAGTAATAATGATGAAAATTCAGCTTTGCATCAAAGGAATAAATTTCATTTTAAAACATTAAAATAGAAAGGAGTCATTTTACATTTAAAAAAATATTTCACAATATGACTGTATTTTTATCAAATAAATACAGGCTTGGTTAGCTTTAGAACGATAGTGTAATTTCAGGGCTCTGAAATACAGAAAATGTGTGTGGGTTAGTTTGAGAAAATGAAAAATAAATGTCTGTTATATTGTTAGATGATCACAGTTTTTCATATTCTTTGCTTATCTTGAATATACACTACCAGTCAAAAGTTTTTGAACAGTAAGATTTTTAATTTTGTTTTTTTAAGAAGTCTCTTCTACTCACCAAGCCTGCATTTATACATTTATTTGATCCAAAATACAGCAAAAACAGTACAATTTTGAAATACTTTTACTGTTTAAAATAACTGCTTTCTATGTGAATATATTTTAAAATGTAATTTATTCCTGTGATTTCAAAGCTGAATTTTTAGCGTCATTACTCCAGTCACATGATCCTTCAGAAATCATTCTAATATGCTGATTTGGTGTTCAAGAAACAATTATTATTATTATTATTATTATTATCAATTTTTAAAACAGTTGAGTACATTTTTTTCATGATTTATGATTCTTTGATGAACAAAAAGATCCAAAGATCAGCATTTATCTGAAACAAAAAGCTTTTGTAACATTATACACTATACAATTCAAAAGCTTGGAGTCAGTATAATTTTTTTAATTATAAAAATTAATACTTTTATTTAGCAAAGATGCTTTAAATTGATTAAAAGTGCTGAAAAAGACGTATAATGTTACAAAAGGTTTCTATTTCAGATAAATGCTGTTCTTCTGAACTTTCTATTCATCAAATAAACCTGAAAAAATCCTACTCAGCTGTTTTCAACATAAGTGTTTTTTGAGCAGCAAATCAGAATATTAGAATAATTTCTGAAGGATCATGTGACGGGAGTAATGATGCTAAAAATTCAGCTTTGAAATCACAGGAATAAATTACATCCATTTACTTTGGATCAAATAAATGCAGGCTTGGTGAGCAGAAGAGACTTCTTTAAAAAAAAACATTAAAACTACTACTGTTCAAAAACTTTTGACTGTTAGTGTATAGCGTATGACATTTTAATATTATTTTTACACATATTAACGCTATAGACCTGTCTCTAACAATCATCAGAAACAATATACAAACAATGAGCTCATAAAGCCAACAACAGCATAAGCATGGATCACTGCAAAACTCTTGTCTTTATGATACTAAATGTACTTGGACTTAATATGAATCATCAGAAGACAAAAGAAAACACGGCCTGTTGTGAAATATTGGATAATGCAACATTTAAGGACCTCTGGGGCACTTATGGCTCGTGTGCTACGAGTTGAAGACCAGCCATACAAGAATACGCCGCTCTTTGCTTAAGCAAGTCACACTTCTTGTTTTCCTTCCATCCAAATGCCACATACATTCTCTGATGGACATTTCAGCTGGGTCCCATCATTCACAAAAACTCCCAGCATGCAGCGGGTCGTGATGTTTTTAGCCCTATGCCGAGCGAGGGGCCAGCGATCGCTCTTCCTGCCAGGACAGTTATGTATGTTCAGTAGGAGCAGCGGTGCTAGAGTCCGTACTGGGCTTCATGATTAATGAAAGCATTCTCTGAACCGAGTCTCCAGCGCAAGAGAAGCCCTGTGAGTTATTGTGTGCGAAGTGATTTTTTTATTACCTTTTCACACAGAGCTGGGCTGTTTCAGAGAGCAACATAAAGTCATATAGATCAAGAGGAGAAGCCGCAACGCTGGTGTCTGTGATTGATGTAAACGCTAACAAATAGTAATGTTAGTACCTGAGAGCTGAAAACAAAAAGGACAGAAAGACTGATCGAGTGAGGGAAATGTAACTGAAAATAGCAATGGTTTAAAGTGTTGAGTTGTATTTCATCAGATTAAGCTATATTTTTGTCTTTTAGGGAGCACACAAGTGTTCCTGCAAACACAAAAAGTGCAACAAGGTAAGCTAGTTCATTAAATCTGTGGGCAGAAAGCCTTTACCTTCATTTGTTGTGGCTGGTGAGTCACTGTGAGAGTGTCAGGCTTGACGTGTGACGTGCTCATGAATAGTCAGATGTGGCGGCACCCCGCTGGGATAACAATGTTTACTAATGCCAAGACAAACAGAGGCAATAAACAGGGCAATTAACCATCAGAGACAAACAAACTCAATACATGACCAATTACCTATGACGTCTAGATTTATAAACTATTTCAGTATGTTAAATAATACTGCACTCATTAAGATAAAAATCATGAACTCTAGTTTAAATGAAATTAAGACTATGAAGTTTTAGATAAAACATTTATCCTTAAAGGGATAGTTCACCCAAAAATAAAAATTCTGTCATTAATTACTCACATTCATATTGTTCCAAACACATAAAACGTTTGTTCATCTTTAAAAAACAAATTAAGATATTTTGGATGAAATCCAAGAGCTTTCTGACCCTGCATAGACAGCAATGCAACTGACACACTTAAGGTCCAGAAAGCTAGTAAGGACATCATTAAAATAGTCCATGTGACATCAGTGGTTCAACTTTAATTTTATAAAGTTACAAGCTCTTTGTACACAAAGAAAACAAAAATACTGACTTTATTCAACAATTTCTTCTCTTTTGTCTCAGTCTTCGATGCATGTTCACAAGAGCATCATGACGTATTTGTGTGGTGCTGCTGATGCAGGAGCCGGCCTTCTGATGTAGCCTGATATAGAAGAGAAGAAATTGTTGAATAAAGTTGTTATTTTTATTTTCTTTGCACACAAAAAGTATTCTTGTAGCCTTATAACATTACGGTTGAAGCATTGATGTCCACATGGACTATTTTATCGTTGTTCTTACTACCTTTTGGGCCTTGATTGTGGTAGTTGTGTTGCTCTCTACGCAGGGTCAGAAAGCTCTCGGATTTCATCAAAAATATCTTAATTTGTGTTCCAAAGATGAATGAAGCACTTACAGGTTTGGAACGACATGAAGGTGAGTAATTAATGACGGAATTTTCATTTATAGGTAAACTAACATGTTAAATACACATTTACTATAAAGCTCCAACAAACAAACTATAAAAATGACAAGGGGAAGCCAAATAAATTACAAAATAGCTGGAAAAAGATTGTTCAAAAATGCTTCAATTTAACTCCTGTTTTTAAAGAAACCCAAAAAATAAAATTTAGTCATTTATTTACCTTTCATGTCGATCATCAATAAATCCATATGAATTGAGCAGTTTTATCAAGTCATCTGAAGCACGTTTAATCCTCTGTTTAATATTTTTAATGATCTCTGTATTGATTGATGTTTAGATGTGAACAAAAACATAAATTATATCTGTACATCATATAAGCAATTCGCAAACAGCTTGATTGACAGGTGATCTGACTAGGGATGTTAATTTCGGTTATTTTTCCTAACCAACAGCCGACGCTCGTTAACCGATTATTAATTGATATGAAGAACTTGAACTAAACTGTTAGATTCATATAGATTGCGTTTACTATTTTTTTTTTTTTTTAAAGATTTATTTTTTGGCATTTTTGCCTTCATTGTATAGGACAGATCAGATATGACAGAAAGCAAAATGGAAGAGAGAGAGGGGGGCGGGATCGGGAAAGGTCCTCAAGTCGGGATTCGAACATGGTGCGCAATGTAGCGCAAAGGCGCTGTATATGTCGGCGCGGCGCCCACAAGGCTATTGGCGCCAATGTGTTTACTATGTCTTTAAGAACTTTTTCCACCGTCAAAGTTTTGGCAGAATGGACTTTCAATGAAAGGACAGAAATCTCTCAGGTTTAATAAAAGAAAAATCTTAATTAGTGTTTGAAGATGAACAGAAGAATTATGGGTATGGAACGACATGAAGGTGAGTAAATTACAGAATTTTAATTTTTAGGTGAACTATCCATTTAACAGCATGGCTCATTAAAGAGAAACGGTTCTTGAGAGTAATTTTTTGGGCAAATCGAACATCACAGCTCGTGTTATGCTCAGTGTTGCATTTAGAAAAACACCAGCACACACGCTAGAGATAATATTAGGTGAAACATATGGATGCACACAAAGCTTTCATAGTTTTACATTATTGTTGCACATTTTTATTTTGGTCACATTCTGGAGCCCTGAATTATTAATAGTTGTGATTTTATGTTTTAGCTAACATTCAAATGATTCAGTCACATGCAACGTTATTTTAGCATCATTGATAAATTATCATAGTTTTTGTTAATATTTTGAATTAGATTTTATTTTATACATTTTCTGTTTTCATTTGATTTTTAGTTAAAGTTTTAGAAATTTTGTTGTGTTTTTGTCATTTTTATTATTTTTTAAATCTGTCTTTATAGGTTTTATTACATTTTAGTTTCACTTTAGTTTTAGTTCTAAAATGACAACTCTCAGAATATTTTAGTAGTAATGGATATGATGATGTTAATGTATTTAGTCTTGGTGGAATATATCTGCTACGTTGCTGAATTGCTGCTGCTGCAAAGCAAGTACAGGAACTTGCTCCAGCGAATGCATACGCTGCACAAGTAGCATAAATAATAACCCTTAGCAGATCTATACAGGTGGAGCTGGGGAGGTGGAGGGTTTCAGAGGAACTCTGAAAGCACGCTTCAAACTGCTCTAGTCGAAGTTAACAAGCCATTTAGATGTAAAGGAGCAATCTCATTGGCTGTGTACGCAACATGAACAAATCAGCTTGTGCCAAGTAATTTAACGCTGTGAATATCAACAGTTTGCATTAACAACCCATTAGTCTGTGCCATTTAGAATTTCATAACAGAACTTGGCATTTATGTAGTACTTTAACTTTAACCAAACAAAAATTATAAAATGGAAACAAATTTTTTTTTTAATATTATATTTTACTTCAGTTCATGTTTATTTTAAGTATTTTTTCAGTTTTAGTTAACAATAATAACCCTGGTCACATGCATAAACCACAGATTAGTTAATGATCTGCAAAGCAAATGATCTAAAACCACCTCATGCTAAAACCACAATCTCGTATCAAATGACAAACAAGTGGCCTCTTCTCCAGTCACTGGACTCTCACTGAGTTCCCAGCAGGAGGAGAGAACCATCTAAAACCCTCAATCTCCATCATCTGCACTGGCTCATCTCTATCTGCATTAACATCACGAGAAACCTTCACTACATAAAACCCTATGAGGAACAAACACTGCAAAAGAAGCTAATAGCAAGTGAAGTGAAAATATGCCGGTTAGTTATATGTCCCTCTAAATGACCTTTCTTGTTTACATCTGTGAGTCATGGTACTGGAGTTTAAATACAACTTACATCAAATAAATTACTGTACATGTGATGTCTTGAATATAGGCTGGATCCATCTCGCTCACTCAAAGTAATGGCAGCAGCCAAATATCAAAGGTTTTATTCTTTAAGTCAGACTTTAGTTTAAAGATAAACGTGGTGTCTAGAAAGAGAAAGTAAGTCATCCTTTGATGATAAAACCCAAGGATCTCAAACCCCTTCAAAAGTAATCTCTAGATTGCAGACAGTGACGTATCACCTTGTCACGATCTCATGAACTAATGGTAGAAATGTTCGTTTCTTATCACGTATATTGATGTGATCTGCTGACCCTCTGGGCATTTCGAAGCCACATCTCCAATGTCAAGCCAAGTCCTCCCACACGGCTCTTCCCTTCTCCTACCGGCTTTGAAGTTTATTCTCCTCAAGCTGGAAAACCTCAGGGCCAAGTCACCTCAAAGATTAACTCAGAAATATTAAAGATAGGACTTCATAAAGCGTAAGTGCCCTACATGTAAAATTATTCTTGGACTTGTCTTTAACCAATAAAGACTTCGTAAACCACGTATTTATTTTCCAGCGACTCCAACTTCATCCTCAGTCCATCCAAGATGTAAATGTGTCTGTTGTTATCATCAAAACGGATTTGGAGAAATTCAGCATTACATCATTTGCTCAATAACGGATCCTCTGCAGTTAATGGGTGCCGTCAGAATGAGTGTCCAAACAGCTGATAAAATCATCACAATAATCCAAAAGTAATCCACACAACTCCAGTACATCAATTACTGTCTTGTGAAGTGAAAAGCTCCATGTTTAAAATGAAAAACAAATCCATCAAGGTGTTTTGAACTTCAAACTATTGCTAAGTCATCTATGCATTGATTTCTCCAGTGATATATAGTATATACCGCCCTACGTGTAGTATCCACCTTATTTTTCCCATAAGAGTGGGTGCAGCCATTTGTACATTTTTTGTGTCTGGCTTCCGGTCTTATCCACTTCCAGCTATTTTTAGCTGCACAAAAAGCTCGCTTTGCTGCTTGATATTGCAAACTGGCGTGTCTTACCATATTATTTTAATGTATTATCTTAATTATTAACACACTGGTTTGTAGTGCAAACTGTTTTACCGTTTACTGCACTTCGATATTCTTCTCGTTATTTTCCTATGGCGGATTATGAACCGGACATCTAACACATTACCAGAAAACAGCCTACTTCCGCACTGAAAAATAAGGTGGATACTGTGTATACTTATATATCCAACTTTATATAAAGAGCTGGGAGAGTTACATTTTCATCGTTTTTAAGTAGATGTTTCTTTCTGGACGTTTCGGAAATGATGCCGTTGTTTATTTGTGAAGGTTGCTGTGACTGGTGATAGTAATTCCCTACTGTCCTTGTTCCCTAATGAGGAACCTAATCACCTGTCGACTGACAGTGGGCTCTCGCCTCAAGCTAGTCCCCTCTCAGGTGACGCTGCTGATTTTACAGATTTACCATGAAGGGGGTTATGTAACAGAGCCTGCCGGAGCACTGTAGTGTAAACACAGCTTTGCTTCTTTGATAACCAATGAGTTCTTCTAATCAGGTCTGAGGAAAGAGCTTTAACACCCCCCTGTGGCTCTCACTATTGGGCCAGGGTGATGGGCTAAGTAGCTAAAGTCTATTCCCACCGAAGTCCCTTTGGGATTTCACCACATGGGGTGCAGTGAATTGAGAGTCTTAGAGGTACCCACACGGAAATAACCTATATAAACATATATGTTTTAATATAGGTTTTGATATAGGTTTTTAATATATGTGACATATATAAAATTGGCCGTTTTCCTATATTATATGTACATATATGTGCATATATACTGCATATAGGTTTCATATATGCGCATATATCCTCATATAGGTTCTTTCCATGTGGGTAGTGCTGTTTTTACTGTGATTATTCTGTGGGAAACTAAAGGTCAGGTTGCACTTTATCTAAAAGTCTAATTTGATACTTGTAAACAAATATAAAGCAGTAGCTAACTGCTCTGTCAAATGGATGGTACCGAATAGAACAGATAAAGCCATTAAAAAAATAAATCTGGGTGATGAATCCTGCCACCTGCTGGTGCAGGATTGGTAATGCATAGCATAAAATCTGTAGCAATTCTCAAAGATGAAAGAGATTTTCCATTTTAGAGTCAGTTTCGAGCCAGTTTCCTTTGAGTTTTTACAATGGTGGTGTTTGATTTACGAGTAAAGTAAGTCTGTAGTTAACATTAATTTAAGACTTTTTTCCTATAACAGATTTCCCAGTTAGCCTACACACTGATACAGTAACTGAACAGCTCTTAGCGAGTTGTCAGCTTTGGATATTAAAATTGCATTTGACAAGTGGCTAATCAACTGATAACATGGAATCTGAGATTCAGTTGGCCACAATTTGCAGGATGAAAAACAAATCTGATAATTCGTTATATTATTCTCTGATACCACACATATTGAGTATATAAACATAATTGGGTTTTTATTTTTATATATTTTCAATTTTCCCTTTCATTTTAAAGTTGGATTTTGTTGTGTTTTTGTCATTTTTAGTAGTTTCTGTTATATATACACTGCTGTTCACAAGTTTGGGATCAGTACATTTTTTTTAAATGTTTTTTTTAATTCTCTTGCTCATCAAGGCTACATTTACTTTATTAAAAATTAAGAAATAAACAGTAATATTGTGAAATATTATTACAGTTTAAAATAATGGCCTTCCAATTTAAAATATTTTTAAATTCAGTGTCACATGATCCTTCAGAAATCATTCTAATATGCAGATTTATTACTTTTATTTTTTATTATATAGAAATAGTTGTGCTGCTTAATATATTTTGGAACCTGTGGATCTTAAAAAGATCCAGCATTTATTCAAAATAGAAATCTTTTCTAACAATATAAGTCTTTGCTATCACCTTTTAGCATTTTAACACATTCTTGGCAAGTAAAAAAATTGATTTCTTTCAAAAAAAAGCAAGTATCAAAATTTTCTGGCTATAAACTTTTAAATGGTAGTTTATATAGTTACAAAATATTACAAATATTAAGCAGCACAACTGTTTTCAACACTGAGAATAAATCAGCATATTAAAATGATTTCTGAAGGATCATGTGACACTGAAAACTGGAGTAATGATGCCGAAAATTCAGCATTTCATCACAGGAATAAATTACATTTTAAAATATATTCAAATAGAAAACATTAAATTATTAAGTTAAGTTATTTTACATTAAAATAATATTTCACAGTATTACTGTTTTTTTTTTCTGGATTTTTGATCAAATAAATGCAGCCTTAATGAGCATAAGATATTCAAAACATTAAAAATCTTACTCTCTATCTCTCCCTCTCTCTATATATATTAATTTCAGTTTAAGTTTAGTGCATCTTTAATACATGTTTAAAAATGTTTTATTTGATTTGAGTTAACATTTGTTATATTTAAACTTTTACATTTTGTTTTCAGTTTTAGTTTTGACTTTAATTACATTATCTTAATTGGAATTTAAAAAATATTCCTTATTCTTTTTTTTTTAAGATTTATTTTTGGACTTTATTATGACAGGACAGATCATAGCTGACAGGAAGCGAAGTGGGAGAGAGAAGGGGGCGGGATTGAGAAAGGTCTTCGAGGTGGGATTCGAACTCGGGACGCCTGTAGCGCAACACGCATAATATTTCTTATTTTAAATAGATGTGGCATTCAAATGAGCATATGATGAACAAAAATCATTGTATCTAAACTGAAATTTACAAAATATTCTATATTTTAAATATCAAACAACAGCCTTGTTAAATATAGGTCAAAATATGAAGCGGCAAAAGAAAAAGGAATAGAGGCTGGTGGGAGGATTTTTCATACCTTCTTGTCACGACTTTCCTGAGCAAAATATCTTATGATATATTTTAATAAACCCTTTGAGAAATCCAGCCTCTAGTGTGAGAGTAAGACGCGGCCCTTAGAGGCAGGGGAATTGAGCTGGTAAATGAAAAACAATTTCATCTTTGAAGGGAAGGTGAAATTAGATTAGAAAAGCTACTTGAAATCTTTGAAATACCACCCACTTGTACGGTAACCAGGTTCAAGGTATTTTTACTGTTTCTCTTCAGGATGCAGTGCAGTGACTGCACAACTGAGACTGAATCAAAAGAAGCACTCCTCTTCAAATAAGTGGCTATAATAGAAAAAGACTCATTCACTGAGCAGAACAGTATGAGAATGGAATCACCAGTGGGATGTAAAAAACACACAAGTGCTTTTGTGTGCGTGCGGTGCTAACCTGAAAACTGCCTAAGACTGTCTTCACATATAAGCGTATACAACCCATGTTGCACGCTGGGTTTTCTCCTTCAAAGTTAAAAATATCTACCGAAGGAGTAAAGGAAATACTATCCTACGCTATCCTTGGATGATCTCCGAAAGTCAGCGGAGTGAAATATTATCCATTCTGCCATAATGAACAAAGCTTTTGTTTTCAGCTTCACTGTAATAACTACATTCTCTGTCATTTGTCTTTTTATGCCTGGATAAGACAAATTGAAATTGGATGGATGTGAAGATGTTCATATTCTGTGAACATATTTCATTGGTGTATGTGTAAGTGTGTGTAATTTCATGTTACATACATTCAGACCTCATGCGGTGACTCATCATTTCTGTTAGTTCTCCCTAAATGAGCAGCCTTCTGATTCACGCCTGGCAAAAAATAACACAAAGTTGAACAAACAGACAGGATTAGTCATTTTTAAGAAGTTTTTAAAAAAAAAACTCCAGACATTTCTTCTTATATTTACAACTACACACTGACACCTAAAATATGATTTATAGTTCTTGCATTGATTGTGTCTCAACTATGACTACAAACAAATTCAGGCTAAGCAGTTTTATTATGCACGTACCAGCAGATGGCAGTCTAACACATGTTTAAAAGCCTAAAACTAAACTCAAAATGTGACCCTTCAACCCAGCACAAGAAAGTTGTGATGTCCCTGACACTGAGCAAACTCAGCACCTGTGCTGTCTGCCATTTTAATCACTGAGCATGAATTTATCCCTTATGGTCCTGAGGGAGCGCCTGGTGTTTGTCTCTCATTAAAGCCTCCCTAGTGATTGGAAATGAGAGGCCACGCTCCGTGGTCTCTGCCAACCTCTTCTGCTTGGCGTGGAGAGGGGGGTCCCAGGGGCGATTGTGTTTTTCAAATATCAGTTCATCAGTATTCAGCTGCCAATCCGCCATACTGGTCAATCAGCTCAGCGTATGTGCTTTCACCGACAATCTTAATCTGTCAAGGAAAAGCCTATATGTTCGTTTATAGCCTATAAGTGAATAATAATTTCATTCATTAGTTTAGAAAATGTTAACCATGGCAATGCCTCAACCTAAAATCCATTTTTGTTTAAATATAATACATTTCACTATGTTATATGTAAATTATTATTATTATTATTATGAGGAAATATGTACTACCATTAAAAAGCCTGTAAGATTTTAATGTTTCTGAAAGAAGCTCTAATGCTCACCAAGGGTGCATTTATTTGGTCAGAAATACAGTATACAATGTATTTTTTATATTTTAAAATGCAATTATGCAATTCCTATGACGGAAGAGCTGAATTTTCAGTAGTCAATAGACATAATCCTTTAGAAACCTTTGAAATATGATGATTTGGTGCTCAAGAAATATTTCTTAGTGTTTTCTTGACACGTCATCAATCGGCCATATTGGCGCCACTTAATGTAAACAATGCAGAGCGAAACCCAATGAATCTTACATATTTAGCTGAATATTGCTGCTGAAAACTGTCAATTATTGTCATGTTTTCGACTGTACTAATCGGTCGGATCGAGAAAAACATTTGGAGACGGCCAAAAATTAAGACAAATCAAGTAGAAGAGTGCAAAAAAACTGTCTGAGGATCAAAAGGCGTTTGTGGCTTGCCAAACTGAACTGATTTCCAAGGGAAGATTCTTGACAACATTTGTATTAGTTTCATTAATTTCCGGTCTGGTAAGTGAAATATTAGGCTAATATCTTAATTAATACTGTTTGTATGTATATTTACCACTTATTATCTTTAACTTATCAAAATATTGCACCATTTCCTGCATACTAAGTCCTTCTCTATATGATTTAGCAACTTCCACACGTTTTTTTCGTGGTTTAGACAGCATAAATAATGTTACTCACCTAATACAATATATTTTTTAAAACACGAAGACTGATTTCTACCCCATTCCTAATGTTAAAACACTTACGTGAACAATGGAAAGCAAATCCACCTTATTTTCAGCGTGGAAGTAAGTCATTTGCACAATACGTATGAAACAGTAAAATGGTTTGCACTACAAACCAGTGTGTTCATAATAAAGATAATACATTAAATAATATGGTAAGACACACCCATTTGCAATATCAAGCAGCAAAGCAAGCTGTTTTGTACAGCAAAAATATCTGGAAGCGAGACCGGAAGCTTTGCACATACAATTTACAAAAGGCCGCATCCGCTCTCATGGAAAAAATTAGGTGGATATGCTTGTGTAAAGAAGTCTCTTCGGTTTAGCAAAGTTTAAGTTTAGTAAACTTTTACCTACGAATTCATATAAGCATGTAGACGCTGGTCGCTGTGTTCAGTACAAAAAGTCTTAAAACGAACGACTGTTAGGCTATTTCAATTTTTACATAAGCGTTTATGTAACCTGAATGTAACTATTTAATAAATAAGAGGTTAATGGACTTACATTTTAGTTACGTTGTCTAATTTTGTTCCATCAAAAGAAATGCTTACAAACTAACCGGACTTCACCGTTGCGAGTCACTGATTCATTCACAAATCCGGCTACTTCCTGAATGTTGTTGAAAGAATCGATTCAATGATTCATTCATACAGACGGCCAGTTTTCGCCACCTTCTGGTGTGATGATGTACCTTCATGAAGAGTTAAAACTGTTGCACAGACTGAGACGGACAAGCGGAGTGATACACAAAGTCCCAATGGTGGTGAAAAAAACGATACTTTTTAAACGCCGCTCAGCCAAATAAAATCGATGCCCGGATCTAACTTTTGTATAATGCTTTATTTCAATGCAATAATAGCCTACACCAGAGGCTGTAATTCCACACTTTAATTCTTTGTGTACAGGAACTTAAACATTCCTCACATTCCAGGAAGTCTTTCAAGCCTATAGTATTTACTCAACTTCCTAAATGATAGCTCTTTTCACTAATGATTAACCATTTATTGGTGCTAGGTGTTTACCATTTTAAAGAGAAACGGAGCATTAAGACCATCTAGGAAGAAAGAAGTCATTCTTGCCTGATGTTTGTTTACATTTAATTCATTAGAACTTTTTCTTTTAACTATCTGAACTGACCAATACGTTTTTTAATTTACCTGTGGATGACTCAGCATACCCCTCTCCGAAAAACATCCCCCGCATAATAACCTGTCCAAGAGTGACTAAACACTTAACAGGCTGTTTCATCTGAATCTCCTGGACATTTACGTAGGACCCATAATGAACCAAATCAATTTAAGAACAGTGAGACAGGGGAGTCAGAGTGCACGCTATTCACATAATTGCTCCAGCTCAAAATAGCTTATGAATCTCCCCACAGAGATATATATGTTGAGCTTGGTTGATTTAATGGGTATTGCACACTGAGTCATTGAATTGTCTGCCGTCTGTATTTCAAAGCTTTGTCTTCCTGATCCCTTGGATCGGGTTTAACAGCTTTGGCTCTTAAATAGCATTAAAAAATAAGTTAAAAGATTCAGCAAGTGCCACATGACCACGCAGCCATCAAACAATGAGCTATATAAATAAAATATGAAAAGCAATGCTGAATATGATTGACCTTTTGAGGAGATTCATGGTTCTAGTCTGTCCCTTTACGCTGTCACAGCATTAACCTTATCTGTGAGGAATATAATAGACTCCTGACTACTGCATCAGTCACCTCTGCATGCTCTTCTGTTGTTGTAAACTGCATTTTAACACTATCATTTTTCCTCTTTTATGCCTCATGGAAGATGGCAAGTCAGACTAGTGCTTTCATTCTTTATTGAAGTTGCATTTTCTTCAGAGGGGTTTTCTCTTTTTCTCTGCCTTTAAAGATTACCTTTAGGTGAGCAGGGCGCATTCAGCTAACAATTTTTGATTCACAGAATGTCTGTGGAATGTTACTTTAAGGTTATAAAGCTAAAACCTAAAAGATTGTTCTTAGAACATGAGGAACTGGTTCCCAAAAGGAGTGAGCAGCATAAATGGAGCATCTGCTGTCTGTTAAATGCCTGCTATTTTCTTTTTCCGCTGTCTTAGCCCATGCTTTCCTATGCTGAAGAGAGAGATGTAAGTGTTTCCCATGGGTAATGAAGGAGTTGATCATCCTATTGTTGCTCTGGGCACACCCTGCCTCATATACCAATGTGAGTGCCTATGTAATTATTGCTACCAATTACTGGCAGCTGAATTAGAAGATGACAAGGTTATAAAAACCACTTGAACTTGTGGCATGAGGGGAGGGAATGAAATATCAAGTCATTGGTGCAATTTCCCTTGCGTTTTCTTTCTTTATTTATTTTTTCCCATTCTATCTATTCCTTTGCTCTGTAGCTTGTTATGTTTAAGTTGAACTTGATGTATCTCTGTGTGCTATATAATCATCATCAAATATATGCAATGTTTCCTGAGGACCAAATCAGCATTTAGTTCATTATGAATCCAAACCCGTAAGACATTCATCTTCGGGAAACAAAATAAGGTATTTTTGACGAAATTCAAGTTTTCTGACCCTGTATAGACAGCAACGCAATTGTTAATTAATTATCGTGAATGTGCATTAAAAACTGACACGGAAGAGAAGAAATTGTTGAAAATAGTCTACTTGATCTTAAGACAAAAATGTACCTGTGGGAACTTTTTCGCAAGACGCAAAATGCATACCAATACATATCATTGCAGTTTTCAATAGAAGTTAACACTAGAGGCGGTAAAGCAGCAAGAACTTGTAATCGTAATCTAAAATCACTAAAATCACATGCATTATTACGTCACATTTGCTTTTGTTCATACTATCTGGTAGGTTTAGGTGTAGTGCAGATGAGACGTTATTTTAAAACATATAAAAATATGTAATGTAAAAAATAATAAAAAAAATTTGAAATGTCGAAATGTTTTGAGAATAAAATTGAAATTATGAGAATAAAGTAAAAATATTTTGAGGAATTAAATTAAAATTATGAGAATAAAGTCAAAATTACGATAATAAAGTCAAAATGTTTTGAGAATAAAGCCGAAATTACGAGAATAAAGTAAAAATATTTTGAGGAATTAAATTAAAATTATGAGAATAAAGTCAAAATTACGATAATAAAGTCAAAATGTTTTGAGAATAAAGTTGAAATTTTAAGAATAAAGTAAAAATTGTTTGAGAATTAAGTTGTAATTATGAGAATAAAGTCAAAATGTTTCAAGAATAAAGTCGCAAATTCAGAGAATAAAGTAAAAATTTTTCGAGAATTAAGTCGAATTTAAAGTCAAAAAGTTGCGAGTACAAAGTGGAAATTATGAGAATTATGAGAATAAAGTTTAAATGTTTTGAGAATAAAGTAAAAATTACGAGAATAAAGTCTAAATGTTTCAAGAATAAAGCTGAAATTCAGAGAATAAAGTCAAAATTTTTGAGAATTAAGTCAAAATTAAGAGAATAAAGTCAAAATGTTTTTTGAAAAAATTTATTTGAATATATGTGGGATTATTAGCACAAAACAGGAATTAGAAATCAGAAATTAGGCCTATTTGTAGTGTGCCAGCCACCCAATAATAGCAGTAAGCTTTGTGCTTTTGCTACTTTTAATATAAAACATAGTCTCAGTTTCAAAATCTGTCAGTTTTATAGCGAAATACAAACAATGTGTCTTGCAATAATGTGTTTTTCACAGTCTTCAGTATGGCGAAACAGATCGCTGTAATCATGTGAATCAGTCGTATTTTGATAAATGAGACATTTGTTTCATAAAATAATAGGCTACTGTTTTCTTTGTGAAAATTCCACCACCTACTCTGCAATTTTTAATTAAAAACAACAATAAAACATTCTAAAGGTTGAAGTGAGCTCTAACTTGTTTACATAAGTTATACTGTCGTTTTTCTGAGGTATATAAGTGACTATTCACAAGCTGTTGTATTCACGGTATAATACAGTAAATGACTGGAAATAATATTTAACATCTTCCATTCTTTATTTGTAGTGCGCCAGCCACACAATAATTGCAATAATTTTGTGCTTTGTTACTTTTAATATAACACAGCTCAGCTTTTAAATTCTGTCAGTTTTATCAATCAACCAATCAATCAATCACGTTTATTTATACAGCACTTTTTAACAAAGCAACTTTACAGTTTTAAATAGGACAACAGTTTGTCAATAATGCAAAAGTTCCATGCTGCAGATTTCAGAGGACTCATCTGGTTCCCGTGGGCTTGCGCCAGTGGCTGTCTAGGTGACAAGTTCCTCACTGTCTCTGGGGCTCATCTACTTGACGTGGTCCCCGCTGACATTCAGGGCTGTAGAGGTTGTCTCAAGGTGCTGATCCACCATCTGGGCTGGGTACGGACTGGATCTGGGGGACTGCAGTGACCATCTGATCTGTAGTATCCCGAAATACAAATTAGGCTATGTTCACACTTGGCCGTCTTTTCAAAAAAATCATGAGCGCTTTTTTTAAACGCCACCGCTGGCGTCTTTTTCTGCAGCTCAGAGCGTCTTTTCAAGTTGAAAAAAGTTCAACTTTTCTGAAAGAAACGCCCTACGTCAAGCGCCTTTTTGACAGCTGACCAATGACAAGCGAGTAGCCAGAACCGACGTTTCCAAAACAACAAGAACAACAAGAAAAAAATGGAGACGATGCCGGTTGATAGACTTTTATTTTATTGTTGTTAACCAACATTCTCCTCCCCGTTAACTTCAAAAACCGACACGCTGCCCACAGGGCTATCGGAGCCGCGCGTCGGTTTTTGAAGTTAACATGAACGCCGCTGCGCTTCGGGCGTCCCTTTTTCCAGTCTAGGCTCGCAGATCCTTCCCGATCCCGTCCCCGTCCCCACCTCTCTCTCTCTCCCACTTCGCTTCCTGTCTAAATACTGCCCTATCAAGTAAAGGGCAAAAATGCTAAAACATAAAAAATAAAACCAAGGCGCAAGAGCGAGCTTCCTCTTTTCTCCAGATTTATACAATTGCAGCTGTTGTTATAGCAACAAAAGATGCCCTCGGCTGCAACGCTGCCAGATTTTTTTTTTTTTTACTGAAAAAGCGCCGTTGTCAACTTTTTCTTGTCAAAAAAGACGCCAAGTGTGAACATAGCCTTATAAATGTGTTTTTTCTCTTTATTTCAAGTTTAGAAACATGAAGGAACATCAGAATGAATCAATGAAAAAAAAACAAGTATAACCTAATGTAATGAAACAAATGTCTCATTTTTTAATTGGAAAGACGGCTGATTTACATGCCGCTTAAACTGAGGGCGAATTCAGCAATCTGTCACACCACATTAAAGAAAGTTTTGGAATTTTGGAATATCTCCGGTGCTCCCACTTCATTTTGTGCAATAGGCTAAAATATACTCTTAAAATATTATAACTTTAATCTCGTAATTGCTACAAATTAATTCTCATAATTTTCTCTTAATAGTTTACTTTATTCTCGAAACACTTTGACTTTATTCTCGTATTTTTTTACTTTATTCTTGAAACATTTAGATTTTATTCTCATAATTTTTACTTTATTGTTGAAATATTTTGACTTTATCCTCGAAATATTTCAACTTTATTCTTGTAATTTCGTCTTCATTCTCGAAATATTTTTTATTTTATTCTTGTAATATTTTTACTTTAGTTTCGTAACATTTCAACTTTATTCTCAAAATATTACAACTTATTCTCGCAATCTTCAATTTTTTTTATGTGGCACTAAAACGCCGTCGTACATTAGTGTTATAATGCCACTCAACAGACATTTCAAGTCCGAACTGCGGTAACACGTACAAAACCAACATCACATAAAATACCATATGTACGTTTATCTGTTCTGAGGAAAAAACCAAACAGCCTTTTAGCTCCACTCAGTGGACATTTCAGGTCTCAAAACGTGTATGTCGGTACGTAATTTGTGTCTTTCGAAAAAGTTCCCACAGGTACGTTTTTGTCAAGAGATCAGGTTAAAAAAAAATTTGTTTTATTTTTGTTTTCTTTGCATACAAAAATTATTCTCGTAGCTTCATAACATTACGGTTGAACCACCGATGCCACATGGACTATTTTATCAATTTCCTTTCTACCTTTCTACCTTTCTAGGCCTTGACCGTGTCAGTTGCGTTGCTGTTTATGCAGGGTCAGAAAGCTCTTGGATTTCATCAAAAATATCTTCATTTGTTTTTCGAAGATGAACAAAGGTCTTATGGGTTTGGAATGACATGAGGGTGAGTAATTAATGACAAAATTTCCATTTTTGGGTGAACTCTATAAATACTTATGTTGATGTAAGTTCCTGGACCATAATGCCATATCCTTACCTAAAAACTTGAAAGTGTGGGACCAAACATGTTTATTTTGACATGTTTTCCAAACCCATGCCTCATTCACCCATACAGAACATATCTGCCCGCGACAGCTTTAATGTCAGGCAATAAACAGAGGCCGGTGTGAGTGGTTTGAAAGCGGCGCATCAAAGAGAAATGCATTGCTTATGCCTTCCCAGGAATGGCAGAGGGAAATGGCTGAAGGTAAAGTTGGACAGATTTATAGAGTGTTTTTACGGGCCTGTTAGAAATCACTCAGGTCTTATTGAGGCTGATAATGAAGGGAAATATAAAACAAGCCGGCTCTTTTTGTTGGCACCGTTCCTGGCTATCCTCATTACTGAGACATTGTGATGGCATTTTGAAATCTCACAAACACACACTTGCATACACTGATTTTTCTTTCCAAAGCCTGCAGAAATAAAGGCACGAGGGTCCAAAAAACTAGAAGAAACACTTGCAAACCAACTGCCCAAACAAAACAAATAGTCCATAAATACATATGTTTACATGCTGAACAATGGATGGGAGTGTTGTTGCTTCTAGCATCATAATTGAAAAACTATAAAGTAATCCTCTGTACACAATTCCCCTTAGCAGATATTCAGTTTTCCCTGAATCTACTGGAAATGAAACTCAACGGATGTCAGTAAGTGGTTGCATTCTTCAGTTTGCTTTAGCAATAAAAAGACATTTGTGCATTTGCGGAATTGCTATTCAAAATCATTTTCTTCTTCACTATACCAGAAAATTACAGTGAACATGCTGTGTGCCTCACTCCACACGCTTTTGTATGCTGACAATATTAGCATTAGTTAGTTAAAATGTCCCTCGTAGCGCACAGCTGTGCTGTTTAATTAACATAATTTCCTCAGCCGCACACTCACTAATTGCTATTAAAATCCTAACACCGCTCTCTGCTTAAAATGGACAATGTCTTGCAAGCAAACGTTTTTATTGCCAGATTTCAGGCTGGAAATACATAGAGGAGGATCTGAAGGAAAAAAGAAACAGGTGTTGAAATCATATTAGCTTTGGGGGATATGCCAGAACTTCATGGTGAAATCTAGTTTTAATACTGTACTTGTCTGGAGATGTCCACAATTTCATAAAGGCCGATGTTTATTTACTCGTTGGGAGGAAACCATGAAGAAACGTCCTCCATTTTTGCAGGCAAGCCCATGACTAAGGCTAAATGCTTATTAGAAGTCACATGATGCCCTTTAGGTTTTATATTTGATTAATATTTAGCAGTTTGCTAATATGAAATGCTTTTAAACTGTCTGTGCCCTTTAAAAATCTAAAACATACTCACCAGTTATATTATATTAAAGAAACATGCATTTGGTTCAGCTCATCAGCGTCTATAAATAACAGGTCTGAACAGAGCAACATTACAATAATTAATGGAAATGTTCTGTAATGTCACATCATCCTGTCTGGACCATTTGTATGTCTGGGACACAAAAACCCAGGACTGTCGTCAGATGTGAGAGGCTAGTCTTTCCATATTGATCCATATTGGAACCATCAGAATGTTTTTTACAAAATCTCCCACTGCTTTATGAGTTCAAATAAAGGCCTGAATTTATGTATGACTGTAATAGTGAGAGTAATGTTTCAGGGCGGACCTTCACGCAAAGGTCATTTTCGACAATTCCAATAGGGTCTTCGCACTATCAGTGCTTGTGCCCTAATAAATGTGAGTTGCCTGAGTGGTTTTAAATGTGTTTTGCTGTCCGTGGTTTCCTAAAGTCTGCATGACTTTTAGGCATTAAGTGGGGTGTAATAGCATTCACACACACTGAATGAACATCTTTGATGCTTGGCTGAGCAATCTCATTAGAGCACAATATCATTTATAGAAATTTGTAGTGTCCATATTCCCTAAACAAAGATGAAGGGCAAATATTGAGATTCAAACAATTTAACGGTTGACCAGCACTTTTCTCTTTGATAGAAGTTAACACTGAGTATTGTTTTTTTATTTATTATAACTTTTTTTTTTTTCACAAAATTCCTTGCAAATTCATGTGTAAAATATAAAGCTTCATCATTTAATATATAGTAATACAGTATAGTAATTAAATTATAATATAAAGAATATATATGGACAATATCACATGAGTAGCAGTGCAATATGGCTGTATGTCAACATGGCTGTGATATCGCATGGCTACAAGTCAGTCTTTTGTGCAGAACTACTTTTTCAACACAGATCCAAATCTCAGTTTGACATTTTAACAGCTGAGCCCAAGCCTCTGTTACTAATTCAAAAACGTCACTTTAGAACTAATAACAAAGGAACGTTGAGTTGTTTCATTGAAAGCTTATTGTATTACTGTATTAAAAGGTCACTATATTATGTAGAGTATTATGAAAGAGAGATGGACTGAGCAACTGTGATTACCGGCATCAGATACAGCATTCATTCTTCAGAACAATCTCTTATTCACAGTAAAACATTAGTTTGAATGTCCGCTGAGGAAAGCAGTATCTTTGTCATACTATCCTTTCATCTGTTAAGGGTAATTTCTGATGACAGCACTGCTCAGTGCATTTGTTGGCTGTGTCTTACAAGCTGTTGTTGAAAGTAAAAATAACTTCCTTGTTTACAACCGTTTTAGTCTATTTCAATATAAAAGTCTTTACTCGTGACTCACTCATAATGACAGAACACTAGGGGTGTGACGAGACACTTATCCCACGAGACACAAGACTGGGTTCACGAGAACGAGATGAGACAAGATTTTTAAACTTTTTTTTTTAAAGAAATCCTCAGTGATGGTGCATTTTGAACTTTATGAAATTAAACTTCCATTTTAATAAAATATATGCAGTAATAAACAACATTTAAACAAGAGCCTTATGATTCTGGGTAAATTGAGAATCCCAGTTGTTTTTAATAAATTGGAGACCATGATTCTCACAATTCTGGAGAAAAAAAGATTACTATTGATTTACTAGTAAGATTTACTAGTGGTTCTGACAAAATGTTTATTGCTTAAGTCTTTTAAAAACATATTCATTTAAACAAAATAATAAAGAAATTAAATGAAGGAGTCAGTGTCTCCAATTCATTAAGACTTGTTTGACTATTGGATTAAGACTTGTTTGACTATTGACTATTTAGATACTTTTGTTTTGATCGCTACTGTAGACAACAAGTGTTTATACCCAAACTAGAAACTTTTATCCCAGTATTTCTGTTATTTAAATGTCTGTAACAAAGAAATAATGTTTGCAATATGGTTAAACAGACAGTTTGCTCTTTCTGGATCAGCACCAGCATGTATGCAGATTTGAATGTCTTTAACACCTGTTTCACATCCTAAGTGTCAGTAGAGCACGAGTAGCGCATTTTGTCGTTGCCCATATCAGTGAATTACAGTTTCACATCGGAAGCATGATGATGGCCTACCCTCTGATTCATTAACATGGGCAGCGACAAAACGCTCCACTGTCACTGCTTCTCACGCTCCACTGTCACTGGCGATGTGAAACGGTCCTAATAGACAAATCGCTGTCATTCAGGAATAAGATTGCGTGGGTGTCTGAATGGAGATCTCGATCTTTTAAGGATTAATCGTGCAGCTCTAATGTAAACACTGCAAAATGCTTTGCCAGGATATCGTCACACGAGATCCAACTGGTCTCGCGGGACACATCGGATCTCGTACCACGAGATCTTGTCACATCCCTACAGAACACACTCTGTTTCTCAATATTAAATACCACTATTATTTATATAAAATGGTGAGATTTTGCCATCAGCCAAAACTATTTGCTGTGGAACAAATAATAGATTAATGAGACCAAAGACCGCCCATTAGATTTACCCCAAATGAATTATATCTCGTGTTTAACCACTATAGAGACATCAGAGCCAGTAACAAATTCCAGAAAAACTGTCCGAAGTGACGCTGCTCTCAGCTAGTTCATATGCGCTGAACAGCCTGGAGTAAACACTAAAGCAAATTTTTAATGAACATTATCCTCATTAACAAACTGAATATTTAAAGTCTAAACAACCATATTTGTGCCTCAAAACTCTTAAAACTACATTCCATGACCAAAACAATATTATTAATTATAGTGGATTTGGGTGTCCACCATGACACTCGCTGTGAGAAATGCTGCAAACAGAGTGATACAAACGGTTGGAGTTCTGTTATCACTTGCAAAAATCAAGTATGTCTCACACAGGTTGTATAATTTTTACATAACCTCTCATTGATGTGTTCCCGAAATGCCGTCTCAAGGAGCACTGAGAACCTACACGTATTAGCATAATGTCTATCCTCTGCAATCATTCAGACACAGCGACGCTGTCACAGAATTTCAACCAACAACATCTCATGAGCAATTAGACCATAACAGAAACGGTTGCATGCATTTTTCACAGAAAATCAATGAACAAAGGTCGTACAAAAGACAATACGAGAGACTGTAATTTAAGCACATGTCTAAGATTCAACAATTGGCCGTAGTCATCCTACAGTATGATTCATTGCAGAAATAAAGACAGACATGTTTCTCATAACCTTTCCGTTTAATGTAATCCATCAAAAGATCCTTAATCTCTTTTTGGGTGGATGAAATCTGCAGCTCTTAAGAACACTTATAAGAGAGACCATATATGATCGTTTTGCTTTAGAAAGCAAAGAAAATATTTTGTTGGCAGCTTGCAATGCAGGCAGCTTGATCTTTCCGCTCAAGATCACTTTACCCATTGAAAACTTCACTGCTTTTTTTCCTAACAAGGTGTAAGTAATAAGCCCCTGGAACCATTTCAGTACTCCAGTCATGCATTTAAACAATTTCGTATCAGGTTTATGCACTTTACAGTCGGGCATGTTATATTTGTTAACAAATGATCTTGGCTTGGGGAGCAAAAGTAATTTGGAAATGTACCCCAAGGGAGGCCGTGGCACACCTTCCCATTTAATTGGAAGAGACATTGGTGCACATTAGCAAATGCTTAGGAAAAATGTGATCATGTGACGCTCAAAATATGAAAAACATCTAATGTCAGTGGAAGCTTGTGGGTGTGTCTTTATGGCAAATATCACTGATGTTCATACAGGGGCGGAGAGGAAACATTTTATGTAACAAAGCCTGGTAGTGACCGGTAGTTTTTAACCCCTTCTCTGTATAGCCTTGAGTTTATACTGGCCTCTTTTTACCCTGCCTTCATGTTTCACACCTCTCTCAGAAATCCGATAGGATTAGATAAAAACCGGTCTGGGTTACTTGTCACAATGTTCCCTATGGAGTCTTTACTCTCATGCCATGGACATGTGACTTATATTTTGCTTCAGGACAGAACACAATATGTGTCTATGCACATAGCAAAATGCATGCAATAACAACCCTGAGGAAGTGGCAAAAAAATTACATAATCTGCATTATGTAAAAATTTTATACTTACGGAAACCTATATGATATATATAAAAATGACTACAATTATATATTTCTCTCTCCTTCGGCTTGCTCCCTTTATCAGGGGTTGCCACAGCGGAGTGATCCACACTGATTTGGCACGTTTTACACCGGATGCCCTTCCTGCACTAAAATTTTATATATTTTACATTACAGTATTAAACATTTGAAGTGGATCAAAAAAGAACAGGTATTGTTTTGGTTTTTGGACAACTTTGATGAAAGGTTTTGATCCACATCAAATGTTGACTACTGTATTCTGTTTCATACATTTTGTCTTCAGTACATGGGCGTAACAAGGGTTTGAAAAGTAGCGAGGTCTGGGATGAGGTTAGAATCGCGCTATAGAGTGTTTTCATGACACGTCAGCAATTGGCCATATTGGCGGCACTGAATGTAATCAAGGCCACTGAACCGAACAAAACTCACATATTTTTCTGATTATTGCTGCTGAAAATGGTCAGTTATTGTCATGTTTTTGGGCTGTACTAATCGGTTGGACCGGGAAAAACATTTGGAGTACTACAGACTGCCAAAAGTTATAACAAATCAAGGAGAAGAGTGCAAAAAACTGAGGTTGGCCAAACTGAAAGAGAATTTCCAGGGCAAGAATCTTGACAACATTCATGTTTGTTCTTATAATTTCCAGTCAGGCAGGTGAAATATTATGCTAATATCTTAACTAAAACTGCTTGTACGTATCTTTACCACCTATTAACTTTACTTTGTCAATATATTGTGCACTTTCCTGCTTATTAAGTTCTTCTCTATATGATTTAGCAGCTTCCACACATTCTTTCCATGGTTTAGACAACATAAATTAGCAGAACAACATGTTCAGTATTGCATTCACCATGGAATCCATGCTGTTGTTTACATCCGAGTATCGCCAATATAGCCGCGTATCATGATAACTGACCAAATCGTGACGCAAGTACAAACGCTTTATAATAACCCCTACAAATACATCTTTAAAAGAGACAGACATGTAGATGTTTGTGAAAGATGTTTTCTCTGTTTTGGAGTGATGAACATTGTTAAACTATACCATATTTATTCCATCAAATTTTGTTAATACTTTACTATAGGCTAGAGGTGGATATTTTTATCAGATGTTTATTTTCATGCAGCAATACATTACTGCTGTCGTTTTCATTAATCATTGCTATACGAATGATAACTTTGTCTAGTGCTTTTATGAATGTTTTTAGGGTGACTTGTGACTTAAGCGTGAAAATGTAACTGCTATACTGAATGAAATAGCTTACACTTTAGTGTTAGCATATTTCATTCTGTAACCTACTAGTTCTGTATATCTGTCAGGCCTGGACTGACCATAGGGCATACCGGGCAATGCCCGCCGGGCCGACGCACATTTTTGGGCTGGGGCTGTCAGTCATAATTTAATGTTTTTTAAAAAGTTTATTAGGCCAATTTATTTATTACCGCAACGGTAGAGTATCTGAGACACGAATCGCGGCTCATTGGTTGACTGTCTTAAAGGACATTGAGCTAGCCCAATGAAATCTCAGGCCACGCCCTGCCTCCCTCCTGGCCAGCCCTCAGCTCCACTTGACAAAATCTGCTATTTAGTCCGGTAAGAAGTAAGTTAGCCGAAATGTTGGCAGAGTGAAGGGAGGGACATTTATGTAGGGACGACAGAGGGCTTTTTTTGTGGTGTGTGTGTGTGTCACTCGTGCATTTGAGTGTTTGTCGACAACCTGCACCACTAGCCTACCTAGCTGCTACTCGCAAATGAACCGTCTGCCAATTAGGCTACATTGCCATCCACATCAAATTAACGAGTGGTCTTACGTCTGTATAATAACAATAATAATTAAGAATAATTTTTTACCAAGGTTATTCGCTTCCATGCAGGTTACTGTGGTTTAATGTTTGAAACAAAACAGTGAGCGCATATATCCTTTGATGTGTCATATATATGCCTCAGCATATTGTTTAAATAATCATGGTGGGCCCCTATGGCCAAAAATGCCAGGGCCGTTTTTTGGTCCCAGTCCAGCCCTGATATCTGTGTACTAGTGTTAAATGCTACTGTTTTTGATAGCGTTGAAAATGTTTCTGACAGACAATATTACGATGTTTTTTGCGTTTGCTTTACCGAATGTGGTACCCAGCAATAACCTGTCCGTGGGCTTTTTTTCTTGTCAGTTTAGCGCCGCGTTAGCACATTTCATTCCGTGTACTTGTGTTAAATGCTGCTGTTTTTGATAGCGTTGATAACGTTTCTGACAGACAATAATATATTTTTACGTTTTTTTGCGTTTGCCTTACCAAATGCGGTCTCTAGCACTAACCTGTCTGTGGGCTTTTCCCCCGTCAGTTTAGCGGCGATGCAAGGTTGCCAGATATAGAAAACCAAATGAAAATCGAAGAATAAGCCGACACTGGTTCAAATCTTTTGCAAATAAGACGAGATGAAGATATCGCTAACCCTAAACTGCAACGTTCCCACTAATTAACTCTCTAAAGTGTCAAATTAATTGGAAAACACAAGCTCAAAGACGCTTTTAAAAGGTGGATCTGGCAACACGCGTCCTCACTCATTTTCACACCACGGACGCTAAACATTTTTGTAAACTGTCTAAACTGAATTATACACGCGGACACTCATATGTGGAGTTTTAAACAGCCAATTAGTCATTCAGAGAATAAATTTTATTTTTGAACATGGAAAGTTTACCGCTAAATTTCCAGCTAAATTTAAAACATTAAAAAAGCTGAAAAGCCTATAATGGGCCATTTTATTCTCCATTGTGACAACATGCCCCAATAGAACAAAAAGGTAAATTTGTGTTTAATGAAACTTAACTTTTCAGTATTTTACTGACATAGTTTGATCAGTAAAAGTAGTTTACTGGAGTTAAATGTGTGACACCTATGTGTGTCCCCTACATTCAAAAAAACAAAACATTGTTTTAGTATTTAAAAGCTTTTTTTTTTGTTCTCCATTCACACAATTCTCACAGGTATTTTATACCATATGTGGGTCAGTCGTAACATATGCCACATGAAAAGACCCATTATTCAACACTTTCCTAACATATACTAAGACAAAAGCCAGACACTATTTTGAAAATGCCTCCATTGCTCTCCATTGAGTCTTCGCTGGAGATGGGGGGATCTGTGCATGCGTGCTGATACAGCCACATGAAAGCTTCCACTTCTGAGCGCATGTCTGCAGCTCTGCGCTCAGGGTGGTGTGAGAGAGCACAGTGCAACCCTGAGGAATAAGATAAGTAAGAACAAAGCTTGCTTTCCCACAGTGTCAAAACAAAGATTTCCCACTTCACCCTCAGGCTCGCCCGCCTTGAACGCTACATGAGAGACTATACAGTCTGAAGGAAGCTGAGGAATTAGAACACACTCTAGACATAACTATTCAGTGGATTGCTTTGTTTTTCTCTTTACTGTTATGGATTTTTTTTTTTTTTGCACCAGACAAGTTTTGGATCAGGCTGGGTAGGGTGATGGAGATGGTAGTGCTAGTGATGAAGTAAATTCAGGTAGTAAATTACTCTTGAAAACCCAAGCAAACATTAATATGTACACTAGTGAATGCAGTGCAATTTGTTTGTGCTGGATGAATGAATGAATGAAAGCCTGTTTCTGACACTGGATTTAAAAAAAAAAGGAAATTGCAGATTTTTATCTCAGAACTGCAAAATATAAACTCAGAATTGTGATGTAAAAACTAGCAATTCTGAAAAAAAAAAAGAATTTATTTTATTTTATTTCATTTCATTACTTTATTTTTCCATGGTGGAAAAAAACACAAACAAAACCAAAACAAAACAACCTAAAAACACAAAAAACAAAAAATAAAACAAAACAGAAGTACAATCAGAAAAAAACAACAACAAAAAAACAACAATATTTCTCACAAACTTTAATTTCTCTAAATTGAAATAAATAAAATGCAGCCCTCAAGATCAATTACTTGCTTTTATTTTGTTCTATATTTTATTTTATTTAAAAAACTTTGCAATTAATTTATTTTGTTTTATTTTGTTCCAAGGTTAAAAATTAAACACAAACCAAACCAAAAATATGCAGGCCTCAAGATCAATTACCTGCTTTTTAAATTATTTTATTTTATTTTATTTTATTCCATGGTGGAAAATAAACCAAACCAAACCAAACCAAAAAAGTACTTAATTTACTTTTAAATAAATATGCATTTTATTTTCTTATATTTTATTTTATTTTATTTTATTCCATGGTGGAAAATAACCCAACCCAAACCAAAAAAACTTTATTTCTTGCAATTCCAATTTTATTTTACTTTAATTTATTTTATTTTATTTTTAAAATCTGAATTACAAGAAGAACCAACAGAATTTCACAAAGTACACTCAGATTTGCTGAGTGTACTTAAAAAAAATATTTCTCTCAATTCAGACTTTTCTCTAAAACCCAAACAAATAAATGCAGGCCTCAAGATCAATTACCTGCTTTTATTTTATTTTATTTTATTTTATTTTATTTTATGGAATGGAATGGAATGGAATGGAATGGAAACTTTTATAGTAAATTATTGGCAGTATGTGTGTTTGTTTTCAAAGCATTTTGATGAGATTTTTCCAAATTATTCTTCTTTGGAACATTAAAAGAGAAATGTTGAATATCCTGGCCACTCCAGTAAAGCTGCCACTGTTCAGCTGTCAAATGAGCGAAAAAAAAAAAAGCACCATAAGTTTAATAAAAGAGGGGGATAAAAGTTTATTTTGCATTTAATTAAATAGAATGGGAATTCAGGCTGCTGAATTCCAAAATGAAAGAAAAACCCTCCCAAATCACTTGTCACAGCAGAGGAAAAGATTAAAGATAAATAAAGGCTTCAAATTTCACATTCAAAGATATTCTATGGGATCAAAAGAAATTGAATATATGAGAAAAGGTTGTATGACTACTTTTTTATTCTTATTATGTTCCACAGATCCCCATTTATTTTAAAGAAATGAGTAGGCACTACATTCATCAACATTTATCCTTTTTATCTTCCAAGAAGGAAAGTCATGCAGGAACAACATTTTCACTTTTGACTGACCTATTCCTTTTAAGTCAAAGACTGATCATCATGTGTATTACGACTAATAAAGGTCAGGCCACGAAGGGCACAATGAACTGTGTTGTCCATAACATGCAGGCTTTCACTTTCTAGTTCAAACCCTCTGATTAGAGGCATTAAAGGTGATGGAAAAGAAATGAGGTGCAAGGATGGTGAGGGAGTTCAGAAAGCAGAGGAAGCACGCTGCCTCTTTGACAATACGCCGGAGCCCATGCCGGGTATCTGTTTCCAGGGTTGCACACGTGTACACATGGACACACACAATGGTACTTGGATGCACTTACAGAAGGGATAGGTCTCAACCTTTTTCCCCTCTTGTGGCAGCATTGTGCGTAATTCAGCAGGTGTTCCCAATAACCCAGCTGACATCACCCTCCAACACAAAGGCACATCAAACCTATCCGCTGCCAAAGAAAGCAAAACTAGAGGCAGCCAAGAAAGAAAGGTCAGAATACAAAAATACTTTTTACAGGACATACTTTAACTACCACAAACCTCCTTGGGCAACCAATTTTACTAGATGCACTATGTCTACTGTTACCGTTCTCTATAGTTAATTGAATTAGGTTTTCAGAACATTATATATTTGGTTTTATTTTATTTAAATAAAATTATCTAATGATATAATATAGAATGATACAACATAGGTGTAAAAAAAAATGAATATAATATATAAAAAAAATGACAAATTATATATATATATATATATATATATATATAATTCTTCCTAAACACATTTCATATTTAGTATAATTTAATGAATTTACGTTTTTTTTTAGAACTTATTCTATAAAAAATAACATTATATGAAAGTATATTTCAATATATATTTATAAATTGAATTAAATATATAGTTTATATGTGATTACATTTAGATTTAATTATTTTTATATAATGTAATATACAAATTTATTAATGAATATAAATACATTTAAATATATATTTATAAATACAATTAAATATATTTGCCCATATTTAATTATATTTATATTTATTTGCACAAACCTGACAAGCAATTAGATTTATTTTTAGAACTTTACATATAATATAAAATAATATAATATATTATATAATATATTTGTTCATATTTAACTACATTTATATTGAATTGTATTTAAATAATATAATATACAAATGTAATTATATGAATATTATTAAATATATATATATATATATATATATATTTGCACAAACCTGATGAGCAATAAGTTTTATTTTTAGAACTTTACATTTAATAATATAATATAATATAATATAATATAATATAATATAATATAATATAATACAATATAATATAATTACAGTATATTTAAATATATATTTAGAAATCATTAAATATTTGTTCATATTTAAATACATTTATATTTAATTATATTTAAATAATATAATATACAAATTTAATTATATGAATATATTGAAATTTAAATATATATTTATAAATGTAATTAAATATTTTTGCCCATATTTAATTACATTTATATTTATATTTGCACAAACCTGATGAGCAATTAGGTTTATTTTTAGAACTTTACATTTAATAATATAATATAATATAATATAATATAATTACAGTATATTTAAATATATATTTATAAATTATATTAAATATTTGTTCATATTTAAATACATTTATATTTACTTATATTTAAATAATATAATATACAAATGTAATTATATGAATATAATTAAATTTAAATATATATTTATAAATGTAATTAAATATTTTTGCTCATATTTAATTACATTTATATTTATATTTGCACAAACCTGATGAGCAGTTAGGTTTATTTTTAGAACTTTACATTTAATAATATAATATAATATAATATAATTACAGTATATTTAATCTTACATAATATCTTTATAGATGTAATTAAATATTTTAATTACATTATATAAATATTTGCACAAACGTGATGAGCAAATAAGTTTATTTTTAAAACTTTACATAATATAATATAATATAATATAATATAATATAATATAATATAATATAATATAATATAATATATTTATAAACATAATTTAATATATTTGCTCATAAATAATTTTTTTATTATAATTATACATATTTAAGTATATTTATATTTGCACAAACCTGAAAAGCAATTGGGTTTGTCTTTAGAACTTTATATATAATAATATAATATTTAAAGTATAAATTATTTTTTAGTAGAGTTAATAAAGTTTGGTTTGACAAAATGATATTTAAATTAGAAAGCATTTCATTTCAAATTGCCAGTTAAACACAACATAGTGCCCAAGGTCTAATTTCTAAGTCGACAAGTTTGTTATGTTTGACTTCTGCAAGTGTGCTTACAATACACATTCCATTCTATTCCCAGTGATATCCTATCTTCACAGTCCCTCAGGGTTACATCAATTCACTTTGTTACACTGGGAATCTGGGCCACTGCTCCAGAGGCCGGCCTGGTCTTACTCTAGGGACAGTCTACTCCTGTGACCTGCTTACAATGTCTCAGGAAATGGTGCATAAACATTGTCATTAGGCTTTGTTTCATTTCCTTGATAGTGGTCCAATTGTTTAAAGGGAATTATGGTTCATATCTTGTTCAGTCATATAAAAGTACATGATCCGGTAGCCTCCAGCAATATTTCTGTACTGTGCCAGTCAGGGGAGGGAAGCATTAAATGAATCTGGTTACCAAATTGAATTACAGCTTTAAAATTTAGTGTCTTTGGGGCGTTTTCCACTTATCTACTTTGGTGTTTTGTAAAAAGTGAAAATTACTGTAATAGCCGGAGATACAATCACAGAGAGACAAATGATGATTTGCGTTTTTTTGATGTCTGGCCTCCTACATACTGTGTGCAATAGAATTATAGCAACCATTTACTAGGACACCAATTTCATTACACATTCCCTGTGATACATACTGTACAATATACATTTTAGAGTACTAATAGAAGACAACAACACTGGTGGGGATTTTCGGTGACTCTCTGCAAGTTACATAGTTACGCCTGTAGGTGGTGACATATGACTTTTTGAGTGAATTACTGAATCACTGAACCGAATCATTCGTTCAAAAACGCTGATTCACGCAAGAATTTAACATCTTTGCATTGCCTAGAGATGTTTAGACTACCGTTGGACTTCGTTAGGAATTGTATGACGACGAAAAATAGATAAAATATACGTAAAACAGAAAAAGAAAACGTTATTCAGATATATTTTTGTTTATTTACTTGTAAAGTAAGAGTGGGTGCGGCCAACGAACGTGCAAGGCTTCATGGTGTCCTGGTAAGCAAACTGTTATTTGTTATCATATTATTTTCATTTTTATTATTCAAATCGTAATTACACTTTTATGTTATTCTTAATTTGTTTACCTATCCATCCACCGTATTCTTCAACACGATAGTAAGCCTATGCGCGAGACTTCAGGTTCATTAGTCGCTATAAAGAAATAACGAGAAGAATAATAACGTTTAGTAAACGGTAAAACTTTGCACTACAAACCAGTGTGTTCATACTTACATTAATACATTAAAATAATATGGTAAGACAACAATTTGCAATATTAAGCAGCAAAACGAGCTGTTTTGTACGGGTAAAAATAGCCAGATCCATAAAATTACAAATTTTCAATAAGGTGGAGAGTGGCTAATAAATCGGAAGTCCAGCATCCACAGCACAAAACAGTCATGCCAATGCAATGCTTTAGCCTGCAGTAAGCAAACTTGGCAGACTAAAATTTGATTTGACTAAAAATTGATTTGCTTCATACCATAGAAGCTTTAGAGCTAATCAAAATGGCACGATTTAATACTGCACCTCTTCAAAACTACATTACAGTAGGCTGAGATTCATTTCTATGAACCCGTCTGTTGAGATAAAGAGACTGCTGTACTGCAAACCAACTGAGGAACTGCATTACTCCTCAAGAATCCACTAAGGACACTCATATTGTTTCTTATTTGGTCTGTAGCCTATTATACAGTGCCTTGCGAAAGTATTCCTACCCCTTCATTTTTTCACATTTTGTTATGTTGGACCCTTATGTTAAACTGCTTTAAATAACTTTTTTCCCACATCAGTCTACACTCCATACACCATAATTACAAAGCAAAAAAAAAAAAAACTTTATTAGACTTTCTGCAGCAACTTTATTGGAAATAAAAAACTGAAATGATTCAATTGCATAAGTATTCATACACTTTTTTTGGTATGTCTGAAACTTAGCTCAGAAGCATTCATATAGCTTGTAGATGTTACTATACTTTGAGTGGAGCTAACCTGTGGCAAATTCATTTGAATGAGTATGATTTGGAAAGGCACTTTCCGAAAAGGTCTAACAGTTGAAAATGCTAATCAGAGCAAAAACCAAGCCCTGAGGTCAAATGAACTGCCTGTAGAGCTCAGAGACAAGACTGTGTCAAGGCATAGATCTGGGGAAGAGTTCAGAAAAAATTCTGATGCATTAAAGGTTCATAGAAGCATTTAGCCTCCATTATCCATAAGGGAAAAAGTCTGAAACAACTAGGACTCTTTCTACAGCTGGCCTCCTGGCCAAACAGAGCAATTGATGGAGAAGGTCCTTGGTTATACTGGTGATCAATAAGCTCTAGTAGAGCTCCGTGATCATATATGCAGATGGGAGAAACTTACAGAAGGACAAACATCACCGCAACACTCCACCAATCCGGCCTTTATGGTCGTGTGGCCAAACTCAATCCTCCACATAAAAACCCACTTAGAATTTGCAACAAATAACATAAAAACTACGACTGTGAGAAACAAGATTCTCTGGTCTGATGACCCTCAATTCCAAGCATCTTGTATGGAGGAAGGCAGGCACTGCTTATCAACATGCACAGTAGCATCCCAGCAGCCTCATGCTGTGGGGTTGTTTTTCAGTGAGAGGGACTGAGGGACTTGTCAGAGTAGAAGAAATGCTCAGTGCACCAACGTATTGATATAGCCTTAATGCAAACCCAGTCTAGAGCATTCAGAACTTCGGACTGGGCAGAAGGTTCCCCTTCCAACAGGACAATGACCCTAAGCACACAGCAAGAGTAGCTTATAGACAACTCTGTGAATTTCCTTGAGTGGCCCAGCCAGAACCTGGGCTTGAACCCAATCAAATATTTCCGTAGAAACCTGAAAATGTGAGGGCGTCTGCCCCTATCTAATCAAACAGAGCTTGAGAAGTGAAGAAGTGAGGAGGAAAAAGCCAAATGCAGATGTGCATAGCTTGTCGCTTCATACCCAAAAGACTTGAGGCTGTAAAGGTACTTCAATTAAGAACTGAGTTAAGGGTATGAAATGAATACTTATGCAATGTACTTATTTCAGTGTTTTATTTTTAATAAATTTGCAGAGTTGTCACAAACCTGTTTTGTCCTTTGTCATTATGGTGTATGTAGTGTAGATTGATGTGGAAAAAAAAGGTACATTTAAAGCAGTTTAAAGGAGAAGTCCACTTCCAGAACAGCAATTTACAAATAATTTACTCACCCCTTTGCCATCCATGATGTTCATGTCTTTCTTTTTTCAGTCGTAAAGAAATTATGTTTTTGGAGGAAAACATTTCAGCATTTTCCCCCGTATAATGGACTGCTATGGTGCCCCGATTTTGAACTTCCAAAATGCAGTTTAAATGCGGCTTCAAAAAATCCCAAATGCGGTTGTAAATGATCCCAGTCGAGGAAGAAGGGTCTTATGTAGCATAACGATCGGTTATTTTAATAAAAATAATACAGTTTATATACTTTTTCCATGCCAAATGCTCATCTTGTCTTACTCTGCCTGGACTGTTTTTTTCTGGTTCATGACAAATAGGGTATGTCGAAAAACTCCCATCTCATGTTCGCCCTCAACTTCAAAATCGTCCTATATCGCTGTTTTACCTTTTTTGTTAAGGGTGTTTGATCATCTTTGCATGTTCACTTTGCAAAGACTGAACTTCTGCAGCGATGTGGGATGATTTTGAAATGATTTTTGAAGTTGAGGAAGAAAATACGGTCAGAGTTTTCCGACATACCCTAACTGTCTTGAACCAGGATACACAGAGTTCAAGGACTGCAAGGCAAGACGAGGGTTTGAGATTAAAAATACAATTTAATACAATTTAAATTGTATTTTTTTTAAGAAAATAACCGATCGTTTTGCTAGATAAGACCCTTCTTCCTCGGTTGGGATCCTTTACAACCACATTTGGGATTGTTTGAAGCCGCATTTAAACTGCATTTTGGAAGTTCAAACTCACGGACACCATAGCAGTCCATTACATGGGGAAAAATGCTGAAATGTTTTCCTCAAAAAACATAATTTCTTTACAACTGAAGAAAGAAAGACATAAACATTGTGGATGACAAGGGAGTGAGTACATTATTTGTAAATTGTTGTTCTGGAAGTGGACTTCTCCTTTAACATAAGGCTGCAACATAAAACGTGAAAAAAATGAGAGGTATGAATACTTTCGCAAGAAAAATATTACATTTATAACAGCCTTACAACAGCATTCATGATCAACAACATGGCTTTTCACTGGATTTGTTAGAACAATGAAAGTGTCATTCATATAAGGTATAATGTACAGTATTTATCCTATTATTGGACCCACTGAACTATTAGAAAGATGTATCTTGCAATATGTTGTTTTTGCAATATTAGCTCTTACACTTTTATTTTACACCAGATTGCCAATTTAGCAATGAATTGTAATAAATGTGGGACTTATTTGACTTTTAACTGCTCAGTTTTGTTGTTGGTGATAGCCAGGTTGGTAGAACTGTGAAATGTTTCTCTAAGCTCTGACTCTGGAGTTCAACAGGAAATGTTGACCACTGACTCCAGAGGAAACCACTCCCATACAGTGTACAAAAGCAAGAGGAAAGAGACCCACAAACGTCAGTATATTATCAGTATATCTCAGAGATATGAAGGCCTTCACAGACCTGGTGGGACACTGATTTGTTGCCCACTGTCAAACCCAGCGCAAACTCTTCTTTGGAGTTTGAAGAAATTAGTACTTTTAAAGAATCCAGAAAAACTATTCTCAAAGTTTTATACAAATATTAAGCAAAATATTAACTGTATTCAGCATTAGGAGATTATAATTTGACATTGAAGACTGGAGTAATGGCTGCAGAAAATTCAACTTTGTCATCAAAGGAATAAATTACATTTTAAATTACATTTTACCGTAGTATACTATCAAGGGCGAAGCACTTAGTTGCCATAGTGATTTATAAAGTGTAGGTTTTGGTTTGTAGGATGAGAGCTGCAGACATGCTCTCAGGAAATGAACATCAACTTCTCTAAATCTTATAAACAAACTGGGGAGGAGAGAACAGAAGACTGAGGATGAAGTTAATCAAGATTAGTGTTGTGCCCAGCACATTCTAGAGGAAGCCGGGAGGAGCGAGAGAGAGCGAGACAGGGCATCCATGTGATCAAAGGCCTGCCGTACAAGATCTCAACCAGGCAAGGATGGGTTCTCCGTAATTGGTACTTCAAACCCTACAAGTGGTGAGAGTGAAGGCCTCAGTTCAAAGTCTTCATCACAGACACTTCTGAGTATACCTGGTGTCACAAAGGCACTGGCATCTGTGTTTGTGTGGCGTATCCCCCGTGTTTTGATCTCGGGTGAATCAAAAGATTAAAAACAAATGAAGAAATGCTCATTTTTTAAGATGCATTCATTGATGAGGATAATATGAATTTGCTATTGAGGTTGATTAAACTGCCTTGATGAGATTTCGAGGCTTTTAAAACCAATGGGACTGAAAACGAGAATATGAGAATATTTAGCCTTGAATTCAACCGGAATCTAAAGTAAAGTTAATATATTCACTCTCACAAATAATATTCATGAGAAGCATTGATTTTATTAAAAAAAAAAAATCAGTTCATTACAATTTTCAATTGTAGATGAGCACCACCAATGTCTCATACGAATCAGCAGAAACAAGATGGGGTCATGGCTTTAAGCTGATTAGCTGTAATGGATAAACTCTCCATGCTGTAGGCAATCAGAGCGTATACAAGCGCAGAGAGGGCCTCAGAGGAAGAGATTGGGAGACGAGGGCCAGGCTTCGAGGAGGATTCAAGCACAGAGGGTGAGGTGGTAAAAGCAATGTTTATATAAGCAGCTAATCAGCAAGACACACCAGGGTTATGAGGGCTCGTGGAAAGGAGGAGGGGGAACAGGAAAATGTCTCGCCTTAATGCAAACCCATGTAAAAACATCAAATCCTTTGGACCAACCAACATGGAAAGAGTGGAAAGTCCAGATTGCCGTTAATAAACGCATGGCGGCAATCCAAACGACTACATTAATCCTTCTGGTTTACCAGCATTTTTGAATACTTCAAAAGCGTTTTGAACGCCTGACTGGCTGCCTGTCAGGTTAAGTTCTCCCAGAGCCACTTTTGTTTTCTATCTAGTAAATGTCCTAATCTATTTCCTTCCTCTTTTGTATCTCAACATGCAACCCCCTTCCCTCTCTTCGTTTTGGCGCTATAATAAGAGGTTTGCTGATGAGCCTTGGCGAACACCTGTGGCAGAGCAAATGCTCTGAGAAACAACAGCCGTAATAAGAGCACATTAATGTCTGAGCCAGGCAAGACAGAGAAAAATATAGACATAAAGGCGGTTCAGACCTGCTATCACCTTCTAGGAATGATCTCTGGAGACAATAGACCACCCCAGAGAGATCTCAGTGTGTGTGTGTGTGTGTGTTTGACGATTGTTTCAAACCAGAGGCTTTTGCAGGTATTTTCAGAGCCTTCATACTAATTCATTTACAGCACTGCAATAAAAATACTGCTGTGCTTCTGTGTCTGGAGGAGCGAGATTGACTGCCAATGTATGACAGCCCTGAAGGCTTGGCTTTGCGATCAAGTAAAATCACTGCACTTTATACATACATCTTGCATTTCCACAGTTTGAATGGGAGTTTTGTGGCTTTTAGTCAATGTCTATTTGTTCTAAAGCCATCAGTATACTTCTGGAAGTTGACAAAATAAACTTTTATCAGATAAATGTATGATATATATATGGTTTAAAGGCTATACTTTGACGACACACTAAATTTCTGTTTTAGAAATGGTTCCCATTTCCGCATTGTCGTGGCTGGAACAACATTTAAACTAATGACAGTGATAATCTCAGGTACTTATTATGTTCTTTATTCAAAGTTAAATGTGTCTAATGTGAGTTTGAATATCATTTTGTGTGACCTTTATAGCCCTACTGAAAGCAACAACAGATAGTTTACCTCAGATCTTGAAAATAAATTATTCCATAACAAAGATAGTATCAGTCACTCAGTATGTACATTAAATAATGTTAAAAAGGTTTAATATTTATGAATTAGATTATAAACTTACCCATTCCATTGCCAATGTAGTGCGCTTCCAGGGAGAGCCCACCCACACGCACTTCTAACTGGCTTTAATATTTGATTGATTCTGTTGCGTCGTGTTGTTGGTGTGGTCAATCTGGAATCTTGTCGCATTGTGTGTAGTTAGGGCAGAGTGTTATTCTTCAACACGAAAGTAAGCCTATGGGCGAGACTTCCAGTTCATTAGCCGCTATAGAGGGTTTGCACTTACATCACGATTTGGTCAGTTACCCGGATGCGTGGCCATACTGGCAATTCTCAAATGTAAACAACAGCATGGCATGCACAGTTAATGTACTACTGAATATGTTGTTCAGCTAATTTATGATGTCTAAACCACTGAAAAAACACGTGGAATCTGCTAAATCATATAGAGAAGGACTTAGTAAGCAGGAAAAGGCATAATATTTTGACAAACTAAAGTTAACAGATGTTAAAGTACCTGAGATATTAGCTTAGTATTTTACCCACCTGAGCGGAAATTATATTAACAAACATGAATGTTGTGAAGATTATTGCCCTGAAAATCCTGGTTCAGTTTGGCCAACAACAAATGCCTTTTGTTCCTCAGTTTTTTGCTCTTCTCCCTGATTTGTTATAACTTTGGCAGTCTATAGTACTCCAAATATGTTTTCCCGTCTGAGCGATTAGTACAGCTCAAAACATGACAATAATTGACCATTTTCATCAGCAAAGTTTCGTGTAGTTCACTGGCATTGTTTACTTTCCATGCGGCCAATATGGACGACTTGGTCGTGAAAACACTAGAGTAAACAGTAAAAGATGGATACACCGGACTCGAGCGGCGCGACGGGACACGACAGAAGACAACAGATCAGCCTACACTGCGACGCGACACGATAAATCCCCGACAGTAAACTGATGCCTTGTTCTATTTATGACATAAGTACTCTCACAAAGTTTAAATTAATTTACAGTGGTATATACTATAAAATGTGACATTTATCTACCTATTTGTCACGTTGTAAAGACTACGGCAAACCAGCTGTTCTCCCGTAGTAGACGGTTACAGTAGAACGTCAAGAAGTTGCAGTTGAAGTCGCGAACGCGCAATATGACGTCGGAATGCCGTTGCCGTTTTCCATTCATTTCTATGGAAGCTGAGCTTAAACGCTTGCGCATTGCGTTTACGCTCAACTTCCATAGGAATGAATGGAAAACGCTCGGCTCCGCTCCACTCGCTACGCTGTGGTGGAAATACGCCGTTAAAGTGTGTTGCAGCGCGGCGCCACACAACTGTCGCGTCCATTGTTGACAAGCCATAAGAACGTTCATCCACCTAATGCCACTTGTAAACGATGACTATTCCAAATCATTTTACATATATTATGCATTAGGACATGAAATCATTATTGAATTGGCTATTAAAAGGAGATAAACATTTATTGATATATACAGTTTTGATAAACAGATTAACACAGAATAGAAAACTACACCCGTTAAGTGATTTAGAAGTGTCTTTTAAATAATAACTAAACTATTATTAAGAGTTGACACATTTATGGCAAGATGTATTGCTTGCAACTTTAGATAAATATATTAAATTATACCTTACAAAACTGCAGCAAGCTGTGATTACTTTGTGTGATTCTTTAGCTAATTTTATTTTAATTCAAAGAGTTTGGTCAAATGGCAGCACCCTTTTAAACTGCTTTTATCCAGCCAATTACCTTCGACTTGGGAAGAAGTTCAGACATGCCGAGTGCATGTGAGGCAGAGACACAGTGAGCTTGTTTCAGATGCAGTTATTTTTATGGGATTCAAAAAAAAAGATGAACCTGTTCCCTGACACGATTCTGCAAGTGCGCACAGTTTCGCCTGAACGCTTTGAACGTACACACAAGGATAGAGTGTTCTTGCCATGAGGCTGAAAAAAGCTATAAAACATGTTTGCATAATGTTAAGATTGCAAACATGCCAATTAAAACACTACTGCTGGTTTCTGTTTGACAGATTTAAAGTATTTTGATTCTGTTTTAACTGAGACAACAACTTCAATTAAATTAGCTAGTCATTCACATAAGGATGGGTTTGTGTACAACACGATCTTTTGCATTGAAATGATACCCTTTAATACAAGATATTACAGCTTTCAACGTGTAATTTTGAGATTAAAAACAGAAGAACGACGAGTTGCTGTCAAGCGAGCAATTCAGTGGTTTCAGTAATCCTGTTAAACCCACACAGTTTCTTCTGAATGGCAAAAAAAAAAAAAAAGTACAGTGAGTCAGTCTAAAAGAGATCCTAAAATTAGTTTATTTGCTTTTTGGTACAAGTTCAAAACTTATTGGTATGTATGAGAAAAACATTAACATACAAGTCACAAAAAGCCCATCCAGGAAATGTCAAGGCAAACTGACAAGATAATGTGACTCTTGTTTTTGAAGATTACAGCATGCAGGCGACATTATTTTGTCTCAAGATGATCCAATCGCTTGCTGGATCAAAAACTAAATCTTGTGTTTATGAAATGTAAAAAGTTAAGTAGGACAGGTTCCTTGATCTAGTGAAAGAAAATACAAGTGTCTTCTTACACGACGGCCTTGCAAGTCCATTCCTCATCCCTTTTTATGCCACTCATCTTCTGCGTTTTCAGCCTGTGAGGATGCACAAGTGTTCGTAATTGAAAGTTCAACGGGGGAGCTGTCCTGACACAATCTAAAAGGACTGTTTACAAGAATTGGCCGGTGTAATTGTTAGTGCTGGAAATACTACCGCAGCAGTAGCGAGAGATAAAAGTCAGTAATTGCCGTTTTCACACAGGAAATTACGGCCACGACAGAGTCCTGGCAGCTCTTTGGATCCTCCTGAACTGACAGTGGAGGTAAACAAGTCACGATGCTGACAGTGGAGACATTAAAGAGCCTTCGGACTTTGTATTGCCAACACCCTGCAGGGGGTGCTGTGTGGGATCAGAGCCAATGAAGGGGAATTTGGTTATTATCTCAGCGCGAAGCCGGCACTCTGAAGGAGCCAATGAAGCAAGGCTTCATTAACACCCTCTGAATATCAAGGCCTGCTGCATAATGCAAGTTTTTAAAACCCATTTGTTTTGCATTACAAAATGGAGCCTTCTTTAAAATCCCATTTGTTATGAGTCACGCTGAATGACGACGGCGTAACACGTTGTTACCCTTCAGGAACTTGGCATTAAAGACCTGCATTAATTCAATGAAGCAATGAGACCGCAGTCTAATAGGACTGCTAAGTCTCCGCTGTTCGCAGGTTTTAAAGAAAGGATGAGGCAATTACTTGAAGCAAAGGGCTCGAATGTCTCTTTTCTGGCACTGACTGAAGAAATCTACAAAGGTTTTTCCATTAGAATTCAAATATTCCTTACTTGTGTTTGTATTAGCGTCAGAATGGATTCTTTCAGCGAGTGCTGTCTCAACCCACTTTAGCTGTGAAAGGAACATGAGTCACAGTCTACAAACTACAGTTGATAACACATCTTGCGTTGCAAAAGCACTGAGAGAAATTGCTATGCTAAAAAGGCTTAAAGCTGCAAATGAATTTGAATTTAGATCAAAATAAAACAAATAATTTATGCATATGTGATAACTTTTATCTCTATAGTTTGCAATTTGTGCAGTCACCTGTTCATACTGTACATTTTTAAAAAAAGAAAAAGGTTAAAAAGTAAAGCTTATATACAAAGTCTATATTTGTTTTAATATAAAACAATTTTAAGTTCTTTCATCTAGCTAGCTTGATATTTACAGAGTACATTAAAATATTTTAATTCATTTAATATATTTTTTTCTTTAAAAATGGTATTGACAATATATATATATATAATTAAACTTTATTTAGGTGAACAAAAAAATTCAAACTGAAAATATGAGCTTAATAAATATCAGCAGGATTTAAAATAAAAGGGGTGATTTTAAAAATGAATAAAATCTATAATTAAATATTTTTCAGCTTACTGATAATGGTTTTTTAGTTATTTTACACAATTAGTTTAGACTCCAAGTGCATATGAATTCTAATAAAGAGAAAAAAACAAGATGATAAACATGAATTCACACAGTTCATGTATGCATCAATATCTATATGTTTCCCTGGACCACAAAACCAGTCATAAGGGGCAATTTTCTGAAATTGAGATTTATACATCATCTGAAAGCTGAATAAATAAACTTTCCACTGTATGGTTTGCTAGGATATTGCAATATTTGGCTGGGATTCAAGTATTTAAAAAAACTGAGGGTGCAAAAAAATCTAAATATTGAGGAAATTGACTTTATAATTGTCCAAATGAAGTTCTTAGCAATGCATATTGCTAATCAAAAACTAAGTTTTGATATATTTACGGTTGGAAATTTACAAAATATCTTCATGGAACATGATCTTAATATCCTAATGATTTTTGGCATAAAGGAAAAATTGATCATTTTGACCCATACAATGTATTTTTGGCTATTGCTACAAAAATACTTGTGCTACTAAAGACTGGTTTTGTGGTCCAGAATCACATATAGTAAAACTGTAACAGCACAATAGAGGTTATAGGTGCAGTTCAGCAAAAAATAAAAATAAAAAATTCTGTCATCATTTACTTCCCCTCATATTGTTTTAAAACTATACGCCTTTCTTTGTTCTGGAAGACAAAAGAAGACATTCTGAAAAATGTCTCAGTGTGTCTATACAATGCAAATCAATGGTGACCAAAGCTGTTTGGTTGCCAACATGCTTCAAAATATCTTTTGTGATTCATTGTCATTCACACAGAATGAGTAAATCATGACAGAATTTTAATTTTTGGGTGAAATATCTTATTTAAACGGTGTGTTTCCTTGTTGGAGTCATTAAATACATTGTTTTAAAAATACAATTGGTTAGTTTAGACTTTAAACATCAGTATCCAGAGGAGGCGACCTGTCAATACAGGGAGACAGCGAGTCCTGACTGTGAGTTGAGCTTATTCCAGTGTCCGAGTCCGTGTCTGTCGCATCTGTAGGGGAGCATGTCAGTTTGACCTTGCCTGCTGTCTGCTGAGAGACCGTGGCCCTGATCTGGGTCTTCAGAGATACAGGGCTAGGCTGGTCTGGACAGGCCCCCAACTCAAGTGCACTGAGTTGGGCAACTAGATGCTGGTATTCTTGATTCTGGGACTGCAGGGCTGTTTTGTTCCGCTGTAGTTCCTTCTCGATTTCCTGCGTTTGTGCATGTAGGGAAAGCCCAGCTCTCATGCTTGACTGAAGTTCACTGCGTAAGCTTTCCAATTCTAGGAGATCTGACGAGGACAGCGAGAGGTTAGGTTCCAGCTCTAGTTCTGGACTTGCAGCTGCTGCGCCTTTCAAGTCCTCTAAATCTGAAGTCCAGTTCCTCAGCTCCAGGTCAATATCTTGAGAAAGCTGATCTATGAGTTCTTGGTGCCTGCAAACGTGTAGTTCTAGTTGTTCGAGTCCATCACTGGTGTATAGATACTCCTGAAGCTGGCTGTCAAGTTGGGACAACGACTGGCCGTCGTCACTCTCTGTGATGCTGGAGCGAGACGTGGGGCTGTTTGTCAGCTGTTTCTCTGCATGTTCAATCTCCAAGTCAATCTCACGCATTTGGTGAATCTGCTGCCGGATGGTTTGGTCCTGTGAGATGATCAGCTGCACCAGCTTACTTATCTCTTCTGATCCCTCTGATGTCTCAGTGTTCTGGATCTTCTCCAATTTGCGGAAGGCCTTCTTCACCATGCGCTTCTGCTTCTCTGCAGACACAGTCTTGGCGTACTGTGCAGGTCCTTGCTCCCATCTTTTACACCTCGCTCCGCGAGACTTCGAGGCTCTTTTGGCTCCTTTGGATGACGGCACAAAATCACTGATCTTCATAAGGACAAACTGTATGAAAGGTCTCTCGTCGCCCCAAGCGTTCCAAAGTCTGAGAATTCGAGTGAGAGGTGGCAGCGCTCTCTCAAAGCCCTTCCACCGTTCCAGGATGCAGAAGTCTTTAGGTTCCCCATGTAATAGCCTCTTACTCTCGGGTAATGTCTGGTGGTCCTCCAATAAAGCCTTGACTACATCTGCGCAGGTTGTGTGCTTGGTCACGCCACAGACTACCTTTTCTTCTCGACACACAAGCACCTGGATTTCCTTGCCTGGTGTTGTTTCCTCTACAACCTTAGACCTGGTAAAGAAATATAACAAGTGCGTATTATAAAAAACAACAATCACAAAAATGGCTACTAATATGGTCATTTCACACAATGAAGTAAAAAAATGAAATAGTAAGTTCACCCAAAAATGAAAATTCTGTCATTCATTACTCACCCTCATGTCATTCCAAACTCGCAAGACCTTCGTTCATCTTCAGAATAAAAAGAGATATTTTTGATGAAATCCGAGAACTTTCTGACCCTGCATAGACAGCAACGCAACTGAAATGTTCAAACGACCCATAAAAGTAGTAAGGACATTGTTAAAAGTATTCTCGTAGCTTCATAACATTACGGTTGAAGCACTGATGTCACATGGTCTATTTTAATGATGTCCTGACTACCCTTCTGGGCCGTTTGAATGTTTCAGTTGCGTTGCTGTCTATGCAGGGTCAGAAAGCTGTCAGATTGCATCAAAAATATCTTAATTTGTGTTTCGCAGATGAACGAAGGTCTTACAGGTTTGGAACAGCATGTGGGTGAGTAATTAATGACAGAGTTTTCGTTTTTGGGCAAACTATCCCTTAAGGGTCATTCCATGTCAACTCAAATAAATATTTATTTCTGAAGAAAGACGTGTAGTGATAAAAGCCAAAATGTTAAATGTCACTGATAAATATTTACTGAGTAATCCACTATTTTGCAGAGGGAGATCAAAATGGCAATTTCAGTCAAGTTACGGGGGGGAAATGGCTTCAGAAAGATGGTAGCATCATTATCTTATGTTTACACAGAGATCTAGGTCTGTTAGTAAAATCTGTTGACTTTAGCAATTTTGGTTGCATTATGTGCCAATGGTGACCATTCAAAAATGGGGAAACAGCACTTTTCAAGCAAGTTTTTCTCCAAGGTTGGCATGCCTTTAATTTAAGAAGTATTAAAGATATTTTAATGCCCTTTTACATATTGGGTCTTAACAAACTATCCTCTTGGCATTTTCATTTTTAATGCCCTATGAGATTTGGTTCCAGAGATATTGAAATTTCAATATGGCTCCAGGAGTAAATCATTAAAATGTACACATTCTCAGTGGTCAAAAACCAAATGTGGGTCAGCTATTTTGACCTCCCTCTACAAAATATTGGATTACATGGTAAATATTCATCCATGACATTTAATATTTTGGCTTTCATCACTATACATGTGTATCTTTCCTCATAAAAAATATTAGGGGAAGTTTTTGAAATTTGGTTGATTTGACATGACCCTTTAAGTATTACAAAATGGATAACGGTTTCATTACACACTAGTCTTTTGTATTATACAGCAGTTGCCATCACAAAAGCAATACTTTCATCACAAAAGTGATTCAATCGCACTTGTAATTTTAGACACTCAAAACCTAAAAACACCCCATAACTGTGGTAAATCACTGTATTGGACAGACTGGAGTGGCATAAAGCTCACAAACTGTATATCTATGATTCAGGAGTCATTTTACAGTCTGTACATAACTGTATTCATACTTTTTAAAAGGCACACTAAATGGCTGACATTATTCAGATGAGCAGAAGGCTTTATGACAAGTGTATCATAGCCACAATTATCTGAAATGGTTGTTTCATAATTTTTCACTCTCATAACATCACCATAACAAGGTCATAACATCAGGTATGACTAATCATCTTTTATAGTTCAGAACTGTAGAGGCTAATTAAAAACTATGAAAAGCAAAAAGCAATTTGAATGTAAAATGTACATTTGCTGACGTTTTGCCGGTGTATTTTGTCTTAATGAATGACCTCAGAAGAATGCAATATATATGCAAGAATGCAGGTGGTTAGTTAACATTTAAAAGACACTGCAGCTACTCTACACAAAAGTAAATAGTTGAGCTATTCACATAGCAGACCACCCAATACACCGCTGGTATACAAAATCGCAAACTATCCTTAAATATACTGTATTCTGTAGTGCTACAGGCCTTAGACTAGATCTTAGACTGAAAGTATACAAACTAAATGCAAGATTGCTATTTGTTAAATGTCGTATGATATAATTAACTGCATACAATGCTATTTTTAACAGTTAATCCCATATTGACACCTGTGCTAGTAATCCCACATGACTTCATCAACGTGACATCACAACAGAAGGATACAACCCTGCCATTTACATAATAAGCAAGCAAAAGTATATAGAAGCTTGTCCGCACATGTTGGACACATTACACTGAAACAGACAATATGCTACCATACAATACAAGTGTTCACACTCAGCTGGTTAACAAAGTGCTTTGTTGGCCTGCCATCCAATTTTGATCCATTTTAGACGCTTGTTGAATGAGTCTGAGAAGAATAATCTACGCTGGGAATTCAATATTGTTTTCATGAAATAATCTATTTTATTTAGTGACTGTTTTCCAAAATTGTCATGAGTACAGGAAACAAATGAGGGGGGATGGAAGCACCTGTGTTTGTCTTGTGGGAAAATCAATGGTGACCAGCAGCATCCTGTTACATACATCCTGCCACCAAGTTCATGTGTTGTGAGGCAATGGAAAACTACGAATTCCATATACTGTAAACGAATGGAGCAAACATGTACATGCATAAAACAAAAGCCTGGTTTGAAATGTAGATTAGATGTATCGGTTGTGCCCTAATAATCACGACACCAGAGACGTTGTCAGAGAACCACTGAAGGTGAAAAGAACAGAACACTCTGCTTCTCAACTCACAGAGCAAACACAAACACGCGTGTGACCATCAGACTTGATCCTTGTACTACAGAGAACATGCTGTATCCTTCTACAGACTTAACACAATGACTGGACAAGGAACATCATCTCCTGAACTCAGTCTATCATGGTTTATTAGGCTGTACAAAATTATGCTTGGGAAATTAAACATTGATTTAACAAAGATGTGCAGATCGTTCAGAGCCATATCTCATTATCAAAATGCATTATCTTATATTAATACAGTGCAGTCAAAGTTGTAGATAGTGATTAAATAATAAATCCTTATGCAGCAGATGTAAAATTTGTGACTGTGCAAGTTAAAAGCAGATGTGAAATCATATTATATGGGTATTGCCTGTGTCAAATGATTCATTAACAGGTATCTGAAAGATTTTAGTGAGCACATGTGAACTGGAGCGAGGCAGAAGTGAAGGGAGGAATTCATAAGTGAAATGTTCTTATCTATACTGTAAATACATTCAGTTTTCTACTTCAAAAATGTACTTATTTTACATGTTATATGTAATATGTAATTAATTGTGGAATTTACTATTAATTTCTGAGTATTTTACAATCACAGTAAGATAGAGGCAGTGATAAAAACAGTGCGCCTCCTGAGCCCTTTGTAAAAGGAATGAGAGATTCCAAACTATGGTTTGTTGATTTCCATAAAAATCTACTTGATAACCATCACTGAGAAGACAAAACATCTCCACTATGTGTTTAGGTGGAGCAGTTTAACTCAATAGCTTTAGCAAAGCAAAGTATACCTGTAGGTTGAAAAATTGTAATGCTGCGCTAGAAGCTTCTTATTTAACCTTCAACAGAGTGACATTATGTTTGGTGCACTAAAAAACCCATACAATTACGGCAGCTGAGGTAGTTTAGTTGAGTGTAATAACCCCCTCCAGTTTAAACTGCTGCTGTCAGAACAAACACCTTTGTATATTCACAAAACAGCAAGCCTATGAATTAAAGCGTGTATAAATCAACATTTACAATGATACTCTGCATGGACCACATTAAATAAAGCAGACGTAGAGTTAGATTACCTTTGATTAGATTTCACTCTGAACATTTGGGATAATTACACTTGGCTTATGCTTTAAAGGTGATTTTACAGCATCATAAAACTATAATGTCCCCTCGGAGAGTCTCAAGTTTAAAAAGACTGGTAAAGACAACTAAAATGTCTTGCTGTGCAATAAATTGTCTGCATAGAAAATGCAAAAATAGATAAAAATGGTACATTTTTTGGCATAAACTCTGATGCAAACTAATGTGGGATAGTCATCCAAGAAAGAATCCTCTTTAATCAGCCCACAACAAACACTACTGAATAATTAACCATATAGACAAGCCTATGTGGAAACACAGAGACATCAAAAGTAAACCAAAGCACTTAAACTGCAAAGTCAATTACACTGATGACATGAACCTTAAAGAGTATAAACTTTTAAAAAGAATTCTGACAGTAATTTATACTGTAGGCTCAACTTAAGTTCATCTCACGCAACCCTTTTTTTTTTCAGGCCACTAGTTTATTGCTACCCGCCCATCATCTACAATATGTTTAACCCTACTGGAGTCTAGCGACCTGTGAACTCGAATATCTTCGAAACAAATACAAATATTTATGATGTGTACATCTCTAACACTGCGATAAATAATGAAAATATATGTATGTTTTGTCACGTACCTTCGTCGATACTGACAACGATCGCACAATTATGGTTGCTATGGTTACCTGCTTATGCAAATTTTTGTTCGCGCGATACACATTTAGCACATTTGTGACCCTGGACCACAAAACCAGTCCTAAGTAGCACGGGTATATTTGTAACAATAGCTAAAAATACACTGTATGGGTTAAGGCTAATTATTCTATAGTCTGGTTAAAAGAATCGATTTTTCTTTTATGCCAGAAATCATTAGGACATTAAGTGAAGATCATGTTCCGTATATCAAAATTTAATTTTTGTTTAGTACTATGCATTGCTAAGAAATTCATGTGGACAACTTTAAAGGCGATTTTCTCAGTATTTTTGCACGCTCAGATTCCAGAATTTCAAATAGTTGTATCCTAACAACTATCCTAACAAACCATACACCAAAGGCAAGCTTATTTATTCAGCTTTCAGATAAATAAATCTCAATTTCAAAAAGATTCTTATTACTCCTTAATACTATTACTATTCCTTATAACTCACTCACAGAATCCTCAGTTTGTTCAAACAGTCTTAAAAAATACAAACGTTCTCAAAACAAGTAAGTTAGGAACAAAGTAATGTTACATGTACATGTACTTTCATAATAATAATAGTTATCTAAGACTTAAACTAAATAAACAGGTCAGTATACTGACACTACAACAGGCTTTCCAATCAATTTCATCAAGCTCAGATTCGGACGCACCGTCACGCACATCCGTCGTCATCTAGGAATTCATATTTAAAAAAAAAATGACTCATTGGAGACCCTCTTTTTGCGTTACTTAACGCCAGCAACCAGCATCCAAGAGAGGCACCAGTGCAAGCAGAACAACAGCATTAAGTGTAACTCGACTCTCTGCAACCATGCAGCGAAACACTTGAGTGAGAGCAAGTGCTGTTGTTACAGTGACGAGCGTTCACAGCCCATAACAATAACTGTACGCGTTTGATTACGCACCTTTCTAAGAATATTTCTTCTTCTATCTTCTACGCTTGTTTCAAACTTTCAAATAAATCATATATATATATATATATATATATATATATATATATATATATATATTAGCCTGTGGTAAGACTGCGCAATCTTAAATGAAATGGATGGTGTGAATCATACCTGTTCTTCAAACGCGCCTTCAGAAAGTTTTTTCCAAAAGGAGCCATCGCGCGTCAATATGATCCCAGGTCAGATCCAAGACATCGTGTAACAGAACGGAGCGCCTAAACCTAATCAAGAAAGTGCCACTGAAGTGCCGGCCGCGGAAAAAGTTGGACAACTTGCGAACTTCAAAGTAAGAGGAGTTTCAAGCAGGGGCCGGCCCACTTCACACGGAGGGAGGCGACAAAACTCGCCCGTCGGAGAACTGTGTGAAGCTGATGGTTGTGATAGCATCTCTGCCCTGTTTTGGAGAATGGGGAGTGTTGTTACACATTTTGTTTCAGCGTCTGTAACTCAGTGGTTTTTCCTACACTACGTGTCACTGATATAATGTTAACACATTTACCTGCAACAGTTTAAATCAGTTAGATGTCAAAAAATAGCTCACTCACTGTTTTAATGAATTACAAACTGTTAAAGAGCGCTTTTGTTACTTTAATGGGTTGTAACACCAGGAGCAAGTAATCTACAAATATTTTTCCGTAAGAACGGGCGCTGTCATTTGTAAATTTAATGGGTCAGGCTTTTGGCATCATCCGCGTCCAGCTACTTTTAGCCGTACAAAACAGCTCGTTTTGCTGCTTGATATACCAAATTGGTGTGTCTTAACATATTATTTTAATGTATTATCTTAATTATGAACACACTGGTCTGTAGTGCAAAGAGTTTTATGGTTTACTGCACGTTGTTATTCTTCTCACTATTTCCCTATAGCGGCTAATTAACCAAAAGTCTCACCCATAGGCTTACTTCTGCATTGAAGAAAAAGGTAGATAGGTGTTATGCCATTCTAAATTAAAACCACACTCTCTTTTAACATTTGATTTATATATAATCAATTTCATGGCAAATAAAATAGCTTTTTTTTAAAAAAAACAAAAACAAAATGCACTCTACAAACAGAATTCTAACTGTTCTGTAAGTCAGTTTTTACACAGAATCTAACACACCTCAGGAGGTTGGTGGTCATGTGTGATTGTGATTTGTTAAAGGGACAGTTCACCCCCAAAATAATATTGCATCATTGATTACCCACCTTAATATTGTTCCAAACCCGCAAGTCCTTCATTTATCTTCGGAACACAAGTTAAGATATTTTTTATGAAATCCGAGATCTTTTGGATCCTGCATAGACAGCAACGCAACTACCAAGTTCAAGGCCCAGAAAGGTAGTAAGGACATCATTAAAATAGTCCATGTTACATATGTGGTTCAAAAACCAAATTTTGAGAATACATTTGTGCACAAAGAAAACAAAAATAATGACTTTGTTCAAAATTTTCTTAATATAGTATAATGATGAATTATAACGCATCATAAATCTACTTTGACGCTGACTATCATGTATCTAGATAGAATACAGTATTTGTTTTGGCAAACAATCTAAAGTCAAGACCGTTTCATTACAAACTGTACTGAGACAATCTTTTAAGGTTAAACATCACACATTGGAATCTCAAAACAGTTTACATTTTATCTTAGCACAGTGTGAGCAATCTATAACAATGGAAAATATGACGGACAATATGAGTTAAAATTAGGTTGACGTGCAGAACAGCGCAGCCTCAGATTGGTAATTCTTGAAGACGGTCAATATCAATGAGTTCAGTGAAAGACATTGCGCATCCTCTCCAACTTTCATCATCACACTGCTAAGAACTAATCACAAATTCACTTCTTCACTCCCCCCTCCCTGCACTAGAATGAAGAGAGGAACATCAAATGAGCATTTATGAAAGTTTTGACGTCAACAATCAAAGTGGTTTCTGAGGTGTTTGCTGATGTCATTGTGACACAGGACAAGGGGGCATGGAGGGAGGGAGGGATGGAGAGAGAGAGATATGGAGAGATGGATACGGGAGGGGTAGGAACGATAGTGCGCTCCTCTGACATCATAGAGGCTCTTATATACCGGGTGGAATGGAGCCCGCCATTGCTCACTTCACTTCTGAGAAAGCCAAGAGAAGACGCAGCAAACAGGTTGGATAAGAAACCAAGAAGACAGCATCGTGACTTCTGCAGGACCATTTGCTGCGGTTTTCTCTCTCTGCTTCTGTAACTCTCTTACAACTTCTCTCTAGTACTCTTCCATCCGTTTTCATACCATTTTATGACCTTTAACCCTATGGACTTGGGCCCAGCTTGAATGTGCAGAAACTGTGGGACTACTAAGAAAATGCAGATGCAGCTGACCTCCGTTATGCTCCTTTTTTTATTGTGTAATGGACTGTGTTCAGGTACGTGCACCTTTATCGATTTATATCTTCTTTTTCTTTAAAAAAAAATATACCATTCAAAATGACAGATCCTTTGCAAGGAAAAAAAATGTATGATGATGATGGCGAATATTCACATAACATGTCTTTTATGGTCTTACTTTGTTTTACTATAATGATCAAAACTGATATTACGAATAATCAGTATTTCCACTAGTAGTATGCCTTTTAAATTCTTTTATGTTTGGATAATTTTATTAGCAACTGAATAAAGATAAAACTTATATTAAAATTTGATAAAATACAACTTAAATGGATGGAATCAGAAATATAGTCATATATTAAATTTAAACTTGCTAGAGAACAATTTTCTGCTTTTATACAGTATATGACAAGATAACTACAGTATTTCCACTCACTTAATGCTCTAAATGTCTTATAGACATTTTAAACTTATACATTTAAACATGATCCTGGGCTATCCATTTGGGAATATATGAATAATAATATAAAATACATAGACCCATTTCACATTTCTTTAGATCTTGTTGAATTAAAACAGACTCTCAGACAAGAAGGTTTCTCTGTACTTTGATGTGTATATGCTCAGTTCTACCCTTAAAGCATGTCAACATTGTGTGTTTTCTCCCTTTATAGATATAGACCAGGGGAAAAGGGCAATAGAGGAAGAGGTACTGAGAAGTCTTCTCACTTCAAAGGTACATTCTTGCTTTTAAAACACCTGTTGAGTGCAAGGCAATACTCGCCTTATAAGGGGCCTTAATATAGATATGCCCTTTGACTGTGGGGCAGCTGAATTTTAAATGAAAGTCATGGTTATTTATGCATCCTGGTTTTGAGAATACAGCATGGTACAGGAAAAGTGCTTTGGGATTTGGTTTGTGCACCGATTCATAAAATGGCTATTGTTTTCATGAATGCCATGGTGTACAGCGGTCCACAAATGTAGGTGCCAACTGATGTTAAATGCAATACGAAATTACACGTTTTTGTAAACTATTGATTGAAAAATAAACACTTCCAATCAGGCAGCAAATCAGAAACAGTGTATTCAAAAAGCTAAATGGCTGAAGCTTTTACGCTCTATTGGTGGACCAAATGATGTGTCATTGCTTGAAATGATGCTCAGCTGCCTTCATTCATTGAGCAATATTCTGCACTGCATTAACATCCATTATCTATTGTCAGTACATTTGACTGTTATCCATTATTAATAGATAATCAGGTAGCATCATGGTGTTTGTAATTTTCTTTTGAACCCTGACCACACTTTCTGGCTTTTGTAACTTTCCGTATAGACATCCTCTCTACTGCAGAGTTAATTAATAATTATGACTTTAAATACTGACATTAAATATGATGTCTTTAAGGCTAATGCTTTTAAAATGTCAGCTGGCCAAGTCTAATTAAATGTATTGAAATAGTTACTTTAATGGCAGACAGCCTGCAGGTCGGATACATGTGACATTTTCCTCAGTTATTTAATAAGAAAATATCTTTCAGTTTGAATGACTGATTATTTGCACTCATTTTTAATACCAAACGTATGAACTCAAAGGTGATTGTGTTAGTGTAATATAAGACTTAGACAAACTTACAGCCGACAGGTTGAAAACAAATTTCCAGATATCACACCAGGCCTTGATCTTGTTAGATTCATCCAGTGAAGGCGAATAAAAACCCTAGAGAAAACTCAAAATGTGCTTATCCAGTATTGGCACTCTGTAAGTGGACTGAGAATGTAGTAAATAAATCAAAATAAAGCTGAGAGGGAGTCATTTTAAGTAAACATTTTTTCTCTCTCACCATGTGTGCAGGTAAAGCAGAGCAAGCACATCGCCCCCCTGTGGCAGCTGCCGCTTCACGATGTCTGCAGGATGATGAACGGTCTTGGGGAGTCCTGGCAGGAGGCCTGGGGCAGTGAGGAGGAGCAGGAGGATGGGGAGGTTCAGGCTGACTATGAGCAGAGGGTCTCGGGTACCCTCGCCCAGATGCTTGAGGAAATGCATGATCTTCAGAACCTCTGCAGGGTCCTGCAGCCTAGAGAGGTGAGAGATGATAAACACAGGCATTGAGACTTTTTATTTTTATTGGTAAATTTAGAATCATTCTTCAGTCACCTACCAGTTTATTAGGGCTGATTTTCTTTATAGGGTGGTTCATAAATAATTGATACAGATTTACATAAAAAAGCAGCATGAAATTAAACATTTTGGAAGAAATACCATGTTCAAAAGAAATGCTGCCAAATGGATTACAACACAAGCCAAAAAAGATTGCTTACATAAAGAGGCCAAATGGTTTATGAACATTTTAATGCTTGTCATTAAGTTGATGATTTTTATTCAATAGCACTACAGTGCCAATTTCAAGCAGTGTTATTTTAGTATCTATGAGATACTACTGTACATTTTATTGAACAAATTGACTTAACTGAGATAACTCAGTTTTTTACATTTTCATAAGTCCTGTTTTTATGATGTTATCACGTTCTTATGTGTTATTGTGTTAGTTAGCTGTATTAAGTTATTTTCTACCTAATCAAAAAACAAAAAACAAACTGCAGTTAACTATAATAATCCTGATTGCAAGTACCAAAAAAAATTAAATTAAATTAATAATAATAATAATATATTTTTATATATTTTTTTAAATATAAATATTTTTATATATATATATATATATATATATATATATATATATATATTTACTTGGTTAACTATAATAATCCTAATCGCAAGTACCAAAAAATAAATAAATATATATACTACATAACTACTATGATAATTTACTTAAAATTCACAGCAATTGCCCTTGGTTTTAAAGTGGGGCCCTATCATTTTGAGAAGTAGACTCCATCAGTTATACATCTTATTCAAGCACACTTCAATGCAGCGCTAAGGAGGAATGATTAGAAAGAGCCAGGCGACGAACTGAGCATCAGTCAAGACATGGCAGTTGATTGACAGCATTGTCCACCCAATTGGTGTGATTTTCAACCCTATAATAATTTGAGTGGCATGGGGGAAACATCTTAAACATTATGTCTTTCATTTCAGCTTCAAGATGACCAAGAATATCTGGAGCTGGACCAAAACAGCGACAGTCCACTAAAGAGGAAATCTCCATATATACTTAAAAGGCAACTGCGCACCAATAAATCAAGACGGCCGTACATTCTGAAGAGAAGTGTGTATTACTGATGCCCGAGACCCAGCGATGGAAAGACATTTTTACATTTTGTGAATATGTGTCTGTTTTCAATGTCATAGTATTAATATAGTAATTGTATGTTCTGTTTTAGCTAAACCTTTATTTATTATGTGCTTAAGAAGTCCAATCCCTTCGTCTTCATTATGGGATGGACGATGTAAATAAAACAGCAGTCAATTCAAGAGTTTATTATATTTATTTATTTATTTAATGTATATTTATTTTTTCCAATGTAATTAAATCATACTTATTAAAACTCTTTATGAAACATCTATTATTTCACAAAAGTTTTTTTTTTTTTTTTTTTAATTTTACATTTCCATGATGAGAAAAACATTTGTGAAGCATTTTGAGTACCTCAAATAGTAAACAAGGAACTTTTATTAGTTAACACATATATACACGGAAAAGTAATGGAGCATAAACAATTTTTACTCAGAAATTGCTAGTAAATTTCACAAACATTTACATCGTATTAAACATGAAATTTTTGAAGTATAAATAATTTTCTTGTAAAAAGATTTGGGAAATATTCTAATTCTTGTTAAGGAACAAATAATTACTACATAAAACAGATTTTAACCAATCACATGAGTGTAGAAAAGATTTTTAATGTCACATGGACTATTTTAATGATATCTGTACTAGCTTTCTGGGCCTTGAACGTGTCAGTTGCGTTGCTGTCTATGCAGGGTCAGAAAGCTGTCAGATTTCATTAAAAATATCTAACCTTGTTGTTTAAAGATGAATGAAGGTCTTACAGGTTTGGAACGCCATGAAGGGTGAGTAATTAATGACATTTTCATTTTTGGGTGAACTAACCTTTCAGTTTAAGAAAATAAAGTGCTACCTACAGGTAAATATAAATTAACACTGACTAATGAGTTGCTGACTAATAACACATCATTTGCAAATTCATACTAGTGCTACATCCTTAAGATGACTATATTTTGGTTAGTCTGCCTTCCAAGATTAAAAAAAACTGACCAAAAAATGTTCTGTAATAGTAAAAAAAAAAACAAAAAAACAAAAAACATTTAAAATGTCTTTGGACTCTAGCTGAGATGTTAAAGCAATTACGAAAATAACAGGGAAATATATTCCATTACTCTCCATAAAGAAAATAAAATTCCTCTAAAGGACATTTGACTTATTTCATGAGCAACAAAACAGTATCACTCTGATGAATGTACAATGATTCGTCAAACCCCGAGCTACATGCACATCACTTTCATTAATGAAATGGAAAAGAGAAAGCTTGTTGGTTTCCATTTCTCTAATTGGCCACTGCTAATTAAAAATACTAATGCAGCTAAGTAATTAGCTTTGAAAAGTGCCGAACAACTCAAATATATAATTTCTCTGTGGCCTTTTGACACAGACTGTAGGCTGTTGCAGTAGTAATTGCGTGACACAATTATCAATCAATTCAAACCCTAAATTCATGGTACACTAGTTACATATCAACAAAAATGACAAATGTACACAAAAGCAATATTTCACAGATAATTCAGTAAGTAATCAGTCTGTTCACCAGTAGATGGCAGTACAGTATAATGCAACTATAGGCACTCAAAAGGCAGCAAATGCTCTCATACGATTGATAAACATTATTTTTCAATATTTTATTATCTATTTCATTTCATTTTTAATATAGAAGTTATATTTTATATATTGGTGTTCTTGTGTAATTCACTGGACAGTACTATATAAGAAACATGTCATATAAAGATAAGGTGACTAAGAGTCATAACTAGATTCAGTAGTGCCAAAATAAATCTTTCAGCCCTGTTATAACGGTAAGCACTTAAGCACTTAGATGAATGTGCTATTTATATAGAGAGGAATAAAGTTGTCTCCTTTAACTTAAATGGTCTAAATGTGATAGAACAAGTTTTTCCCCCTTTGCACTAGTTATGCTGCTACTGCATTACTGAGATGATTTTAAATAGTAAGACATCTGTGAATATTGTCAGTTACAGGACATCACAAGCATTACTTGCAACGTTTCTTTTTATTGATGCACATGTGTGCAGTCCTGTTTAGAGAGTGCTTTTCTCTCTCTCTCCTTTTTTTTTTTTTTTTACCATTTCTGCAGGCATTGATCGCATATGGCTGCTTGTCTTGTTTGTCACTCACTTTATTGCCTGCTGCTGAAGTCTAGGGAAAAACAGCCGTGTCCTTCGACAAGGTCCCACACAATACAGATAGGAAGACAGCCACATATCTCTGTATTTACAGAACACTGATTATTTGATGGTCGTGTTGGTATGCTGCAATGTGTTTGATATTTGAGCAAAGCGGCAGCTGTGCCGTTCTTCGTGTTCTTAAAAATGTGATGTATATCAATATCAATTTTTCTTGATTTAAAAAATAGCTAGATATCTAAGCATCTAAAAAAAATGTCTGCCAGATTGGCACACACTGAAACAACGCAATGGACATTGGGATGTGCCTGCGAATCTGTATTCGGAAAGGCACAGAAAACGATTAACTATTCTATGGAGCCACTAAAAGGAACGTTGTTAGCCGCTTGCTAGCGTTAGCCTGTTACATTACAAAACACAAAATTTCACTTACCATATAAACAGAGTAAGGAGAGATGACTAATAGGACGATGGTGAATGATTTGCCGAATCTGAGCACCACTGACAAACATCTAATCTTGTAAAATATGTGGTAAGTACTGCTGCACGGGCACATAGAGTACGTGTGATCGCGAATCTCGAAAGTGAAAGTAAAAAGCGATTGCTAAATGTGTTTTCATGACGCGTCATCAATTGGCCATACTGGCCGCACTGAACATAAACAATGCCACTAAGACGAACGAATCTTGCATATTTTGCTGATTATTGCTGCAGAAAATTGTCAATTACTGTCATGTTTTGGGCTGTACTAATCGGTCGGATCAGGAAAAACATTTGAATTTTAATCTGGTTATAACAAATCAAGGAGAAGAGTGCAGAAACTGTCTTGAGGAGCAAAAGGCATCAGTAGTTGGCCAAACTGAACCAGGATTTTCCAGTCCAGTATAATTACCCAACAATATAATTGCTGGGATGGGAATCACGATGCCGGCTCAACATTGTGATGTCAGTAAACTGTTTCATAGACTTCACTCAAGCAAAAAATGTCACAACACTTTGAAAAAGGTCATGGATTGTGAATGGACACTGGGGAAATGCAGTCCTACTAAGCATCATCTGTTGTGTCCATGCTAGAGCTCCTTAATTGTTTTGGCCACAATCCAGTGCTGAAGCTCTCTTTAATTTAGCTCAAATTTTCCAATAGAAGCACAGATTGACAGTTTAACTTAGCCACGGATCTTTGCCGCATCCCGGCCCTGACGCAAAATGAAAGTCATTGCCTTCATCTGGGCTGGGCGGTGCATCTCCTAGCAGCCGGTTACATCAAGATAATTGCTTGTGAAAGAACGAGATTAGTTCTCTTTGTGAGAAATCTGATTGTGTGGATTGAATCTGATTGTGTGAATTGGATGATGGTATAACAAGCATGACCTTGTTCTCTGCCTGCAGAGTAAATAATTAGGGCCTGCATATGGACAGTATTACCCAGCTTAGAAGTGACAGCCTCTAACAAGAGAAACTGAACTAATCGAACTTACTGTCTTCTCGCAATGAACCAATTTGAAGTGACCTCCCCCCAAAGCAAAGGCAGATCCTCATCAGAGTCCTCAGAAAAAACAAGCCACTCTTGTTACTTGCAAATTAATGCACTGGAGGCCTATCAATATACAGGACACCTGGACATTTGACACCACAGGGCATGTGATCATTACATGTTGCCACATCTAGAAATATCATGAGGTGTTGAGATAGGTGTTCAGTTGCAGTTCACTGACCACCTGATGTAAAAAAAAGAACTATCGCCAGTTTCTGATTGGCTGGTGTTACACAGCTTTCAGGATTTTGGATCTATTAGTTTGGATTGATTTGGAAGAACCTGTATGATAATGAGCTTTTGAGGAAGAATTAATCATAGATTTGTTCATATTTTCCATATAACTTTTGAAACATATTCAGAGTTTTGTTTGGATGCTTATTGCTGTACCAAAAATAAAGGTTCCATAAAGGCGGTTTAGAAACAATGCCATAAAAGAACCATTTTGGGTTCCCCAAAGAACCTTTCAGTCAGCTCTTGAAAAAAACATTTTTCTTAGTGTGAAGAAAATTCTGAAGAGTAATCTGAAGAACTTTTTTCCACTATGTACAGTGCACTCCATTAATATTGACACCCTTGGTAAATATGAGCAAAGAAAATAAATCTGCATTGTTTATCCTTTTTATCTTTCATTCAAAAAATTCATAACATTCTAACCTATCATTGAAGTAAAACAGTGGACAGTGGGGGGAAAATCTCATTATGCAAATAAATGTTTTTCTCTAGTTCAAGTTGGCCACAATAATTCCCATCCAGTTATTGCAACATTCTTTTCCCAAGATAACAGCTCTGAGTTTCTCCTATAATGCCTGAGTTTGGAGAACACCTGACAAGAGATAAGAGACCATTCCTTCATACAGAATCTTTCCAGATCCTTCAAATTCCCAGCTCTGTGTTGGTGCTTCTTCTCTTCAGTTCACCATACCAATTTTCTATAGCGTTCAGTTCAGGGAACTGGGATGGTCATGGAAGAAGCTTCATTTTGTGCTCAGTGACCCATTTTTGTGTTGATTATGATGTTCGTTTTGGATCATTGTCCTGATAAAAGATCCAACCACGACCCATTATAAGATTTCTAACAGAGGCAGTCAGGTTTAGATTTTTTTATCTGTTGGTATTTCATAGAACATATCTAAAAAAGTTGTCCAGGACCTCCGGCAGAAGAATAGGCCCACAACATTAAAGATTCAGCTGTTTAACCATGGGCATGGGGTACTTTTTTATCCCCATTTGCACCCGTTTTGCTGCCAAAAAGCTCTTTTTGTAGTTTCCTCTGACCATAGAAGCCAGTCCTGTTTGAAGAGCCAGTCATGTCTCACAACTGAATATACTGGAGTTTGTTTTTGGATACATGGGGAGGATTTTTCTTGAAACCCTCCCAAACAACATGTGGTGATGTAGGAGCTGTTTGATGTTTTTTCAGGCTTTCTGACCCTAAGACGCAAAGAATCTCTGCAATTCTCCAGCTGTGATCCTTGGAGAGTCTTTGGCCACTCAAACTCTCCTCCTCACCATGCATTCGGACCATGTAGACACATGTCCTCTTCCAGGCAGATTTGTAACATCTTTAGTTGACTGGAACTTCTTAATTATTGCCCTTTTGGTGGAAATGAGCATTTTAAATGCTTTAGCTATTTTCTTACAGCCATTTTTGTTTTGTGAAGCTCAACAATCTTGTTCTGCACATCACATTTACTCCTTGTGATGGATGATTAAGGAAATTTGGTCTTTGTGTTCCTCATATTTATAATCCTGCAGAACAGAAAGTCATGGCTGGACAATTTCTTGCTCCTAGTGTGCTAGTAGCATCCTGGTGTGCTAAAAAATGTAAATATGAATGGGAATATACTTCAAAGACAGAATTTGTAGAGGTGCCAATAATTGTGGCCTACATGCATTGGAGAAAAACGTTTATTTCATGTGAGTTTCCCCCCACTTTCAATTGATTTACTTCAAAGAAAGGTTAGAATTTTGTGAATGAAAGATCAAAAAGATAAAAGAGCTGCTTTTGGTCATATTTACTAAGGGTGCCAATATTATTGGAGGGCACTGTACAAAGAACCTTTTGTGCAATGAAAAAGTTCCATTGATGTTAAAGGTTCTTCATGGAACCACAGATCTCAAGAACTTTTAGTTTTAAGAGTGTACAGTAGCAAGTGAAACGGCATAATCTGCTGTCTTTTTGTGATATAATATGGATTTAAACTAATTACAAAGTCTACACATGTTTCTTTGGTCATACAGTCTCTTTCTAAGTAGGTGGTTCTTGGCCATGATAAGACAAAAAGTATCATTAAGAGTTTGGATTATGTGTGGGATGGCTGGAAGTTTTACTTGGATCTTACTTTAAAGTAATGACACATTCCACAAAGAAATATAAAAACCCTCCTATCCAAATCACATAAAAAAGCAAAGAAACAAAAGCCATTAAATACAGCCATTGACATGGAATGGCAGAGGAAAAAGCAACATTTCCACAGCAAAAAGCAACCTTATCCAATTTGTTCCTCTCCTGTGCTGGCTCTTTTTAAAGCTCCCTCTAGAAAAGGAAGAAAGAAGCCTGATGGTCTTCGACAGGCTCCAAGCAGAGCCATTAAAGAGGCTGATGGAGACGGCGGCAGTAATTGTCACATGGGAGGAAAGAAAGGTAGCCACTACGCAGGCTTTTAAATGAGCTGATTGCATCTCTTTGGCTGCCAAAATTGAAATGACTACCCTCAACGTCGCACCTCTATTTTCACAGCCTCCGCTCGGTTATTACATGGCCTGCAACTGGAAAGTGGGAGAGGGGATAGGCCAGAGTGCCTTTGTTCTCCGCAGCACCGCAGTCTCTCCCGTTTTTAGTGCTCCCAGCAGTGCGGTGCTTTTAAAGAAGAGCCTAGGGAAATGAGTTATCTCCACTCTACACGCAGGGAAAACCCTGCCATTAATCTTTAATTAAGGCTGTTACAATGGAGAGGGACACTGCAGTAACAGGAGAGAGAGAGCAAAGGGGTCCGCTATAACAACAGGAGACAGACAGTGCATGAGTACATTAGTATGAGCTCATTCAACCATCATCAAAAACACGTCCTCTCATCATCTAACAGACTTTGAAGAGGACCCGTGCCACTTCAGCAAATACTGGGATAATTCTACTATTGTTACACAGTGTATTGAACTTTTCCAAAAATTGATGTATTACGAGGTTGCATCTGTAATGGATTTATAATATTTCCATGACAGTGGGGGCAATCTGTGTTTGCTGTATTGTTTACACCCACACGAGTAGAACGTGGATTAATTTCTTGCCTAATAGCTCATTGCTTGCAAACTGATCCTTAACACTTTCTATCCTGGCTTAAAGTTGTATGTACCAGAACAGATTCACATTATAAGCCACATAGTAAAAAAATTCTGAGGCAACTTGATGTAAAGTTTACCCAACTAAGGGCAAATTAGTTGAATCAACTTAAAGTTGTTTTTTTCAATGAGCAAAATACAAAAAAAATAAAAATAATAATAATTCCACGCATTCTATTAAAAAAATTAATTAAATTAAATTGTTCATGTGACATCACTGGTCCAACTCTAATTTTATGAGGCTACGAGCATACTTTTTGTGTGCTAAGAAAACAAAACAACGACTTTATTCAGCAGCCACTGATGTCACTATTTTTAAAAATGTCCTTACTACCTTTCTGGGCCTTGAGCATTGTAGTTGCGTTGCTGTCTATCCAAGGTCGGAAAGCTCTCGGATTTCATCAAAAACATTTTAATTTGTGTTCCAAAGATAAACAAAGCTCTAACAGGATGAGTAATTAATCACAGAATTTTCATGTAACTCCCAAACTTGACAAGGTTTTCTTCTTCTACATTGGACAGGTCAATCAACCTTTAAAACAGATGCATTTATGTCTCCACACACTTAAACAAAGGTTCTCTGCAGCATTTTAGGTCCAACCAGAGTTTTTGATGCAGCAGCATATTAGTTAAAACACTGGTACATACAATATATCAAAAAATGTAAGCTTCTTCTATCACATCAAACTGTGAAACCATTTTTAGGGGCATTTATTTTTTATTAAGTGTCCACTTGCAATCAGTTTAACAATCACGTATCTTTTCACTCCATCTCGTGTCAGACTGTCTCTCTTTGGCACCGGCGGCAGAGGGATCTATCAACTGCTGCAGAGTGATGGGCACCATCAGTTTCATAAAGCCGCTCCATTGAGGGAGAGTGTCATCAGACAGTAGTTAATACTTATGAAACTTTAATGGTTTACTGATGAAAGCTGCGTAGAGGAGCAGGCATAAGCCCAGAGCAACACTCCGAGGGGACCAGCAGGATAAATGAGACTAATTATTGGATGGGGTAGATCCGGTTCCAGCGCCCCTAGCATGATATGTGACAGCAGCTGAGAAGAGCCAGATGTGGGTCTCTACCTTGGTGCATTGCAGTGATGGGATATTAAACCGCCGTGGCTCAGGGGACAGTAAGCATAGCCAGAAATGGTCCATTCCAACACCTGTGGCATTGTGTCTCTGGGCCCACAGATAAACACCTGCTTATCGGTGTAAGAAGTGTGCTAACCAGCTAATGATTGCCATGAGACGGATCCTTTGTTCTTATCGGACAGGGACTACAGGTCTTGTTTTACTCAGGGTTTATCCTCCCCCCGCTGGATTCATCTAAACCACTTGCATCCATGCTGTAATTGACTCAGGATTGTTTGTAAAAAGGCACAGCTCTATTGCACCGCTTGGTCAGTGATACATGAAAATGTAATGCTGCAGCTACATCTTAAAGGGATAGTTCACCCCCCAAAAATGAACATTCTTTCATCAGTTACTCTCATGTCAATTCAAACTGTCTTTGTGGAATGTTTCTGTGTTCCACAGAAGAACAGGTTTAGAACACAGATTTAAAATGACATGAATGTGAGTTAAATAATTACAGAATTGTTATTTTGGGGTTAACTGCACCTTTAGTCTCAGGCTACATTTACCCTAGTGTGTTTTCGTTTTAAAACGCATAACTTTTGCTATGGTTACGTCTATCGTTCACATTACTCCAGCGTTTTCGACCCTCGAAAACTGAGACTTTCGAAAACACTGCAGACCCCGTTTTAGTTTAGACTTTTGAAAATGATGGCATCTGCCCACATTCGCTCTGCGTATCCTTGACAACCGCATAAACAATAACATCATGCTCATTGTTGTACCCATAGATATGTATAGGTAGATTCCCCATTCGACCGCTTCTAACACGTAGATGTGTCCGCCATGTAAATAATAGGGCATCTACTTATACATATATATGGTTGTACCTGCATGAATGGTCATGTGACATGCGTTTTCGGTTGTGTAGCATAGATGGAAATCGTTTCTGAAATCCAGTGAAAACGGCAGTGTAGACGAGGATCGTTTTCATTTTAAAATGCCATTTTAAAACGTAAACGCACTAGTGTAAACAGGGGCTCAGCCACAGACATAATGCACACATATTGCTGAGCGTCTGATACACAAGGCACACAAGATGGGAAACACTTTGGGAGTTTTGAAGTTGTCATCTGATTGGTTGGATTCTAAAGCATTTCTGGGTGGAAACAAAGCTGTTGTGATGCCAAACCCCTCATGGAAGCAGAAAGTCGTCATGTTTACAACTGTACCAGCAGCTGCATTTCCATTACAGATTTGTGTAAAACTTCTATGATACTTTATAAATGTAGAAAAAAAATATTGCGAAATGACGGCATTTCCATTAACTGATGTTTTGACTAAAACACGAGTTTTGACTCTTGCAAAGTTATGGTGACGGATGTTGGTAGGTTTATGTATATTGCAGCCACCGCACTCGCCATTATTTTTAATTCAAAGGAGATGTAGGCGTTTATCTTTAGCAAAGCAGTGTGGATATGGAAAACCTGGAAGCTCACAAACTTGTGAATTTAAACATGTAAACAACACGTTAAATTCACATTGTTTCTGTGTTCAAATTAGTGTGTTTTTGAGCTTCCTGGCTTTCCATGACAGTATTTTTATTTACCGATGTTATGCGATTAAAAAAATTTTTTTTCCTCTCACAATAAGTCATGGCGATGGATGTTGGTAGGTTTACGTATATTGCCGCCACCGTACTAGCCATTATTTTTTAATCGAAGGAGATGTAGGCGTGTATCTTTAGCAAAGCAGTGTGGATATGGAAAACCTGGAAGCTCACAAACTTGTTTATTTTAACATGTAAACAATACGTCGAATGCACATTTTTTACGTGTTAAAGCTTGAGATCGGCTACGTATGAGGTGTTTCTTTGAGGTTATAGTACATTAAAGAATGATCATGTGACTTTAACACACACCAGGTGACCTGTAAATGTGGGAAAAAAAAAAAAAAAGTTTCCATTGCAGTTTTGCAAGATATTCCTTTTTCGAATTGCCTGAAAAACCAGCTCATGTGAGTGTAAAAACTTTAGCAATGTATAGAAGTTTTCGTGAAACTGATGTGTTTCCATTAGGTGTATTTTCAATTCACAATTTCAATTTGTGCAATTTGAAGGGTAATGGAAATGCAGCTAATAAATAAGGATCAACTAAACACTAGGTTTGAAAAAAGTCTGTTAAGTTCACAGCATAGACTCTTGACGACTGAAGACGACATTCTCTGTTATTGTAGGGACAACTTTACAACTTTACATTTCATGCCCTGCATGTTGAACAAAACAAACTGTAATTGGCTGCTTTAAAAAGGTCAGTCAGATGGCCTCTTGAGTTGTCCTTGGCCAATGAAAACTGCGATAGAGTCCAGACTTTCTGCCATCAGTTTGAAGTTCTGGCTAGATGAGACTACTATTCCTTTAACATTTCTTATAGTGTACCACACCTTTGAGGTGTTTTTCTCCACTGGAATTAAAGTCTCAATGAAGCTGAAGTGGCAGATCTTTTCTTATTGTGATGTGCATCCAAGTTCAACAGATTGTCAAAAAAGAAAAAAGTACTTGAAACTGCTTCTATGCAGAACCAAGGTTCTGAGATTTGGAGATTGCACTCAAAAGTGAAGTAAGATGAATGCAAACTTGCAGGGGTGAAGTTTAAGCAGAATAAATGATTGGAGACTTCCTGCAGAGAGTTATGCCACTTTGATTAAACATTACAAGGTCAAAACATTTTTAAAATATTAAACATATGCATAGATGAACTGTTCACAATAATATCTATAACATGCATTTAAAAATAGCAAAGTAGCATGGATATGAAGCCAAGAAGCTCAAAAACGTGTGAATTTTAATATGTAAACAACACGTCAAATATGCGTTGCTTGCGTAACAGTGTAAATAAGGGCTTGTCCAAACATTAATGGCAAAAAAAGCCTTTTATACTTGAGATCGGTCATGTATTAGGTGTTTCTTGGAGGTTGTAGTACACTAAAGAATGATCATGTGACTTTTACGTAAGCCAGGTGACCTGTAAATATATAAATAATATTCCTTTTTTGAATTGCCTGAAAAACCACCACATGCAAGCATAAAAATGCTTGTTTCTCTTGCAATACATGGGAGTTTTTGCAAAATTGACGTGTTTCCATTGGACGTATTTTCAATTTGTAATTTCAATTTGCGCAGTTTGAAGGATAATGAAAACACAGCTAATGAATGAGGATCAACTAAACACTAGATTTGAAAAAAGTCTGTGAAGTTCACAGCATAGACTCTTGACGACTGAAGACGACATTCTCTGTTATTGTAGGGACAACAGCTTCACATTTCATGCCCTGCAAGTTGAACAAAACAAACTGTAATTGGCTGCTTTAAAAAGGTCAGTCAGATTCCATATTGGGTTGTCCTTGGCCAATGGAAAATGAAAGTTCCAGCTTAAAGTTCTAGCTAGATGAGACTATTATTCCTTTAACATTTCTTTTATTGTACCACACCTTTGAGGTGTTTTTCTGCACTGGAATTAAAGTCGCAATGAAGCTGAGGTGGCAGATCTTTTCTTAATGAGACATGCATCCAAGTGTAACAGATTGTCAAAAAAGAAAAAAGTACTTGAAATTGCTTGTATGCAGAACCAGAGTTTTGAGATTTGGAGATTGCACTCAAAAGTGGAGTAATATGAATGCAAACTTGCAGGGGTGAAGTTTAAGCAGAATAAATGATTGGAGACTACCTGCAGAGAGATGCCCAGTTATGCCATTTTGATTAAACATTACAAGGTCAAAACATTTTTTAAAAATTAAACATATGCATGGATGAACTGTGAGCTATAATATCTACAACATGCATTTAAAAACACAGTTCATGCCAACTTTACTGTTCTGAAAGGCCTAGATGTTGTTATCGTTCCATCAGGTTTATATAGCACATGTTTGTTCTTTAAAACAAGAGTGCAGAGGTGGTTTGACGGAACTTGGCCCTTCTGTCTCAGCGACTGTTTGTTTCACAATGACACACCCGCCCCCAAACACATCAACACACAGATCACATCCTTGTCATCGCAGCTTCCCCGTGAGCGTGAGAGCGTCTAATCGCAAAGGGACCTTAGATCAGTGGCCGTCAGACAGTCGCCGGCTTATTACAAGTCATTCATCACCCACATCTCTGTTTTGAGCTCCTCTGCTCCTTGGGGAACAGCTTTTTACGGCCCTTTGTTTACCCATCAATCTGTTCATGCTTTTCTTTTCCATCCTCTTCATCACGTCTTTCTCTGACATCCATATCACTAGGCCCTTAAACCATTCAAAAGCCATATACATGCCAGCAACTTCCTTTGTTGGTTTTGGATGTCGCACCACAAAGCAAATCAAATACAATTACAATCATTCCTTGATTGCTCTTATAGGGGTGGTACAGCTGTTAAGTAGAGAATGTATTTCACAGACAAGCTTTAATGGCTATTTGTTTAATCTTTAGGATATATTAATGTTTCTTTAATTGCTAGTAAAGTAAGCTCTAATTTACTGAAGCTGCCATTGTAATAAGTAGCTTAAAATATTCACAGATTGGTGGTAATCCATGCCACTGGAGAGATGTGAGGTGATGGGTTCAGTCAAATTCAATAAAAACACATAACTCATACATGTTTCAACATATTTTCTTCCTCACACTTTTAAAATCTTATCAAAGGGTGATATTTGAAAAATTCCTGGCTGGCAATCAAGAATAAATCTCAAACACTGCAGGCATTTTACTTGGAAATACTTTCAATGCTGCAAAACTGTTTAACATTTTATGTTGTTTTATGATGCTTTATGTTGTCAATCATAGTTTTATTTTGTAGCATAGTACATAAACCATCTAAAACTCGTATTAAGGCAACTACAGTAACACACTTAGGGTTTGTGTAATGTTTCCACGCATTTATTTCACATGAATGTTTGGCTATCCATGTCTGACAACCTTGCAAAGTTACTGTCCTCCTTATAGCTCAATCACAAATGTTTAGGTGATGTGACGTCCATGCTTTTATAATCCCTAAAGGGGTCAACCATTTAAAGCTTTTATTAGCGCTTCTACTTTGACGTCCCTGAGGCAAATGTGGTATGATTTCTATCTTAAAGCGACATATTTATCTTTCAGGTTCAAGTTCTGCCAGAGAGCCGCCTTTGTTGCAAATTCAACCCCCATGCTGTCACATTAACGGTGTAATATTGAGGTACTGATAAATCTATAGTTTCACTGTAGTGCTCTGGGGCTTAATCAGCTTGCAGTTTGAGACAGATCGAAGTGGAATTACTTTCATATGAAACTCAGCTGAACTTTTTGAGTAAAAAACAATCGATTGGTTCCCACTCCCCGCCTATTATCTTCTGCCTGCCTCTCTGAAGGTATTAACATCCATAATGATTTTTCTTGGGAATCAGATGGTGTGAGAGATCCTGAGCGCAGCGGATCATTTGGGAATAGGATAAGAGAAGCCTCTCCGCCTCAGATTCACATCATCTGATTGTATGGTTTGCTACCTTATTTACGCAGACCGGCTGCCATGGAAACCTCGAATCGATTGGGTGATGCTCCGCGCGGGGCCAGGAGTTATTATGGCATATTGGTTTTTCTGGACCATTCTGACACCTTTTAAAATGCACATTAGCTACGGTTTCCCACATATCTCGCCTGCCATATGGACTCACCTCAGCATTAGTTCCACTCCACTTTGAAGGGCAGTGCTGCTGTGGCCTCAGCTTTTCTCTACCTGCACAGAAAATGGGGAAATTGCTGGGTCTGCAATAAAAAAGGTCTTTCTAGTACATTCTGCATGTGTGTTTACCTAACAAATGTAATGATCCTTTGAGATACAGTCGTTCAGATATACACAATTATTATAAGTGCTTTCTACTGTACAAATTAATAACCTATGAGTATGTGTTGACTGTAATGCCTAACAGTAGGGTACAACAGGAATAAAGAGACACCTTAACAAGAAATGTTCTTTTCACTGTGCATAAAATGTATAATTGCAAAAACATATATATACGTTTGTATTGAACATTTATGGAGCAACAGATTTTGTGTGATAATAAATCATACAAGTCGTTCATTTTTATTTAAAATCTTATAAATGTATGAGGTGGCAAGGGGGGCCTTTTACCCCACACATTTTTTAATAATGTCTAAAGTTAATACTTGTTCAAAACAATCACTTTAGCCACGTTTGTACTATTTCTGCCTATTTTGAAAAATAAAATAATTAATTTTTGTTCAATAAATATATTGCCATTAAAATATGTTAATATAAAACTTTTTTTTTTAAATACAGAAACTAAATCATTTTAAAAAGTAAAGATTTTGAAAGCATTGAGGGAGATCCCATATTATTTTTTTATAGATGTACAGCAGTAACAACAAATGATATTTTATTATATATGATTATTATCAAGTTTTTTTTTAATATGATGGTTTCATTATAAACATGTAAACAAATGGAAATTCAGCAATTTATTAATTATTATCATGTTAATTATTTTGCCTTTTAGCCCCAAGAGCAGGGACGCTTTTTACCCCAAATACCACACGTTTACAAATTCTTTCGATTTTAAAAACTGTTGCTTATCTTAAAACTGAAAATCATTAAGAAGACATTTGTCTCAAAATTTGCTACTTAAATCTACAACATTTTAAAAAACATCAAATATTAGATCAAATAAGCACAGAATCAACTTTGTGCTGTAGCCCGTGATTTCGTCAAGGATCAGACAAATTTGCACGTGCATCTTAAAAAGCAAATGTTTTGGAAATTGCTATGCCACATTTTTGTTCCATCTAGTGGTTTATAGGAAAATAATATCAAAGGTGCCTTTTACCCTATACACTGAATGAAATGTTTAGTAATATTTCAAAAAGATGAATCATATGGAAGACAATTGTAATATTATCCTTTATAAAGCACAGATTATTACAGATTAACCTGCCGTCCTTTGGAAAATAATTATTAAGCAAATACTTTTTCATTAATCACTATTTTGCTGAACTATTCTCACAAAGCAAAACATATATTTTTCAGGCAGAAAGAGAATTTTACAAATCATCTGCTAAATAAGTTTCATCACTCTACTTTATTTGTGACTGAAGTAGTTAAACGTGTTACAGTTGCCTGCAGTCTTTTCTACTGCACCCATCATTTATCATGGTAAAATTAATTTTATTATACAAGAAGGGAATTTGCTAAGTGCTGTAAAAACTATTTTCAGAAAAGAAAAAAAAAAAAAACTATGACTGTAAAATACATTGTAGTACTTGATCAAAATGAGAGTGCAAAAAGTAATAACGTTGGTGAAATCTCTATGAAATGTGCATTACTTATTGAGAGCCTGCTTTGCTGGTAGGGTGATTTCACAGTAGCTTTTATTAGAGTGATTGTTATTTTACAGAGCCTACGCTTTTTCAGAGATACTTACATTTATTTCAAATGTTTTGTGAAGGGGGGAACATAATAACAATAAAAGAAAGAATTGCTGCAGAAGAACAAGTTTTCACCAAGTGAACATATTGGCAAATAATTTCCAGAAAAAAGATCCAGATTTTACATTGGACATCAAGACACAATACAAAATCAGAATCATCAGGTCTGTCATGCAATCAAATTTCCAATCAATCAATTTAAAAACTCTAACACAATTACATGTATCAATATACTATGAGCTGGATAGGCCAAACAACTTAAACAGAACAATAAAGTCTGGACAGGGGACAACTGGGAAACACCGGCCTATGCTGAAATATATCAATAATACCATGAACTGCACAGGCATAATAGAGGGTTTGCACCTGCATCACGATTTGGTCAGTTACCCGGATGCGTGGCCACACTGGAGATACTCCGATGTAAACAACAGCATTGATTGCACGGTAAATTTACTACTGAATATGTTGTTCTGCTAATTTATGTTGTCTAAACCACGGAAAAAACCTTTGGAAGCTGCTAAATCATATAAAGAAGGACTTCGTAAATAGGAAAGGGTGCAATATTTTGACAAACTAAAGTTAATAGGTGGTAAAGATACGTACAAGCTGTATTAATGAAGACATTAGCCTAATATTTTACTTACTTGACTGGAAATTAATAGAACAAACACAAATGTTGTCAAGATTCTTGCCCTAGAAATCCTGGTTAAATTTGGCCAACCACAAATGCCTTCTTTCCTCAGTTTTTTACTCTCGTCTCCTTCATTTGTTATAACTTTTGGCAGTCTATAGTAAATGTTCCAAATGTTTTTTCCCAGTCCGACCGACTAGTACAGCCCAAAACATAACAATAACTGACCATTTTTAGCAGCAATAATCAGCAAATTATGCCAGTTTCTTTCCGTTCAGTGGAATTGTTTATGTTAAGTGCAGCCAATATGGTCAATTCATGACAAGTCCTCAATTAAGAAACATACTGTTATCAATAAATTAACAAATTTGTGAAAACATAAACAACGCCAGAAGTGTAATTTACCAGAGCATGTTAATTTGCTGCATGTTTAACTGTCAAAATCTATCAATTTTTACAAATATATATCATTATAGAGTAAGAAAGTAGCTTAAATGTACATTTTGCGCAATTTTCCACTAACAGTAATATATTAGATTAAAAAAACAAATAAAAACACGCACAATCAAAACGTGACTGAGGCGTTTTATAATGAAGGCTAATAAAGCAGCACATACCTGTCAGTCACGTGAGTTCTGGTGAATTTCTCCTGCTCCATTAGGGCTTTTAGTCCAAAAGTGTGTACCTTAAAGTGTTGACGAATTATCCTAACATATACTTAACATTTCTTCAGCGAAAATCATAATTCATGACGATTTTTCAAGATTCAAGTTTTGACGATCTGAACAAACACTTTCAAATGGTGTGGTCCATTCATCCGCACATATAGAAGCCGCTATTGAGCTGTCATGACCAACGTTAGCGTTAACGACGATAGATAGAACGATGTGCGGACATTGATCCTCCAAATGAAATATATAAATAGCAGCATGTTTTTATTTCAGAGACAACACTGAAACAGAAAGGATTTAAGTCAATAAATATATAAAAAATGTGTTTTTAAGCGATCTCATATATGTTCATTTATTTATTACAAAAACAATGTCTATTTTTATAAGTGTAGGCTAATGATTCTGTTGACTCCATGTAAGATGAGGAAAATAAGTAGTTTTGGATACAATAAAAAGTTTTAGCATCACAAACTGTAGCTTGTGTAGTTCTGTTCATGGGTCTTGAAAATATAAAGCAATCCGTAGCTACATGTTGGGATCTGTCGAATTTGTTGAACCTTTTAAAAAAGATGTGTTTTTTTTTTTTTTTTGTTATCCTAGGTTATCCATGCACAGTTATATTGTTAGTTGTATTATATTGTTTGAATTTATCATACCTTTTTTTACTGTCCTCCAAACAGACCTGCAATCCACCAGTTACGGATTTAACAATCACAGCCATCCACAATCTGAAATTTATCAGCAATTGTTGCAAAATCCCTGACAGGCATCATAAGAGCAGCACTTAAAGACTTACTCGGAGGTAAAACACAGCCATTGCACAGGCTTGAGGAAATATTTGTTAGAATGTGTGTATCGCTTATTTACACTTCTTTTTTTAACTCGTGCAACAACCAGAATCATTTGAAGAGAAAATCATATTGTGTGTTTCTACAAAATACTGTAAGGTGAAGTAATATCCTGTGGAGTAGAAACAGAAAATTCAGCCAAATAGCCCAAGCACTGTAAATTCATTATGAATGTATTAACATGACACAAAGCATATGAATAAACAAATAAATAATGCATGAGGCCGCTACTGCTTTGGGCCATGGTTTGATAGAATCCAATGACATCTGTGATCATTTCAAGACTCTAAAATTACTTTATATACTTTATCATGCAAGCTAATGTTTATTTCCACAGCAGTGAGGTATTTCTGAATAGTGTGGCTTGTTTGAACTTGTATTCACCTGCATACACACAAAAGCAGGCCTGTGAACTTATAAGGCAGAGAATATTCAAGTGGATCCATGCTGGCTAATATTGTGCGTCCAGCCAGTTTACTGCAGGAGAGATGTGTGCAAATGCATGCAAATGTATTTAGACCTCAACTAAAAAGGATTGTTTCCCCAAAAGTGTTTTACTTTACAATCTCTGGATTTCCAATGATGAAATGGCATTCGTTTTGTCAACTCAGCACTTGAGTCAATGTATATTTAGGTACAATATACAAGGCAAACAGTTCTAATGATAAATGTAAAAAAATATATGTCATTTTACAATATAGTTACAGTACCATGTGACAAACAGTGTGGGAGAAATACAACAGAACTCTACATCATAACACATTCTCTTCACCTATGCAGCACAACACGTGAGATGTCCCGCTGTTGTAAATGTAGTATTAGTACAGTTAAATTACAAATCAAGTACAGTACAATGCCAGTCAAGTTCAGAGTAGACACTTTAAAACAAGTCATAAAGCCTAAAACCGACAGGCGTACTAACACTGCGGCATTCTTTCTTAGCTCATGCATGAACAATTATTTAGTCAGTTGTTTTATTAGGAAGACAAAACCTTCCAATATTTTAATTTGTAACATTTTATTATGCACCCAGCCCTAAAATTTAGCTGGCTGTTTAAAAAAAGGACCTGTGCTTTGCTCACAAGAAAGCATTACAAAACTATCGAAAACATACTGGGACATTTAATAGCCATAGAAGTCTGAAATGCATCCAAAAGACCATTCACAAATACAATTGGGCAAGAGGTATTCACGTTCAATAAACTGAATTTGAAAGAAAACTGGCATGGAAACAATGCAGTTCTGACCTGGGATGAAAATGAATGTATACAGCAATTTAACACATTTCTAGCCTGAGAAATAGTGCTAGTAATGGCTTCTTGATAACTATGGCAAAGTTAATTTTTGATTTATGTTGGTGCAAAGCACTTCTACTACCACTTCTGTAATGTCAATTTTGTATCTTGGGTGTTGGCAAAGACGACCGCAGAAATCATGCAAAGTACAGGTTATTTTTATGATACTGTGATAATAACATGAAGATGCCTTGTCTTAAAGAAAAAAAAAAAAAAACAGGAGATAAACACATTCTGCAACATTACAGAGTCATGTAAACAGTTCTTATTATTGCATTTTTCATGTGACATGTTCAGTCTAACGGAATAATTAGATGATTGCGAAAACAAGTTTTAATGTCTCTCAAAACATTTTGTGACAAAGTCATTTGGGTAAACAAATACTAAGAGTGACAGATATGGTCTATAGTGCATACACTCACACAATGACACAAAACTTTACATGGAGCATCCAACAATTCCGGCCAGGGGTTTGCTATGAGAACGGTCTGCACTAGGGTGGTTGTTGCTGGTGTAATTTTATGGGGGAATGAGCCAAACAAAATCCAATTTACCCTGGTAAAATTGCACTGAGCAAAAGATAGGAGGAAAATACTGAAAAGGGGAAGAAGGTTTACCTCATTTGTCACTGTACTGTCCAATCACAACACTTCAGAAGATGGGCGAGTAGCCACACTGTTCCAGTCCATGCCTCTGAAGAAATGCACAAACAATACGGAACTACACTGAGGAGACCCTTTTGGCCCAAGGTTGACTGAGTAAAATTTCTGTTATCATTCAGTGGAGAAATAGTATGAAATGTTGCTGAGTAGATTCATGCCACAATACATCGTATATTCAAGGCAATATTGACCCTGTGTTGGCGGAAAGGAGCGCAGGATAAGCAACTATTTTAGAGGTGTACTGAAGAAAATAGTGAAGAAAAAAAAATGACAACTGAAATGAAGTGCTTACAATTCAACTTCAAGCAACTACTTCAATGACTATAACAGGACATGTCTGTCTGTTAAAATATGGAAAACAGCTACACTGTGAAAAATAATTTCTTGTTCATATATAAACATTTTTTAAAACATTTACTTAAAGCAAAATTATGCAAGATATTAAGAGTTGTTTTTCAGGAACGTCTCGATTCAAGTTTATTTATCTTACTTCAATGGCAAATATTTTTTCTTTTTAAGCACAAACCTCACCAGACCAGATTTCTACTTCAAGCAAGAAAAACTTTTAATAAAAGTTTTTAAAGAATGATTTCAATAATATACAGTTGAGGTCAAAAGTTTACACACACCTTACAAAAATAAGAGGGATCCATACAAAATGAAGACTGAAAACTTTTGAACAACTTTTGAACATGAAGATGTCTAAATTTTTCTTCTTTTGCCTAAATATTATATTTTTTTCATTTAGTACTGCCTTTCAAAAGCTTTCCTTTTGGAGCATCAGTGAGTGTTTGAACCTTCTGTAATAGTTGCATATGAGTCCCTCAGTTTTCCTCAGTGTGAAAAAATGGATCTTAAAATCATACAGTCATTGTTGAAAAAATGCTGGAAAACCAAAGAATTTGTGGGTTCTGAAGGATTTTTTGAAGAACAGCAGGCAGTTTAACTACTCAGGAAACCACCCCCCCCCCAAAAAAAAATACAGCTGTGGATCATTCAGGTAACAACACTGTATTAAGAATCAAGTGAATGTAGACTCTTAAACGGGGTCATTTTTATAAATTCAACTATTATTTTCTCTTGTGGACTATGTAAACGTCTTTTATGTGAAATATCTTATTCAGGTCAGTACTAAATAAAAAATAACATGCATCTAGTATGATCCCTCTTATTTTGGTAAAATAATTAACATTTTTCAGATTCTGCAAGGTGTATGCAAACTTTTGACCTTAACTGTATATTGAAATACATAGTTTCACACATACATGGGTCTAGTTTAAGGAAAAAAAAATTAAAAATAAAATTATTGTTTTTTTGCAGTGTATACCTTGGCCAAAGCAAAAGAGTTCAGCTTCTCACTGAGGAGTATACATTATGGAGTAATAATGAAAAAATGGGGAAAACAATAGGTACTCTAAACGTCTTTATACTGTATATAAAAATCTTTGAATAGCTGATGTCAGAGTTAATTAAAATGCCTCAGATGTGTGAAATTTTGTACTGCCTTTAAATTAGTTTGAATAAATTTGAATAAATAAAGATTTCTCAGGTGAATAAATAATTTAGAAATCGCAGAAATAAATAAATAGATAAATAAACAGATACTTGTGCCTTTAGCTACGGTTCGAAACAGTTCTCATTGACTGGCGCCTTGTGTAGTCCAGAGGCTTATGCTTCTAATGATAAGCCATTCTTTCTGACTTGCTGTTACCACAATGCGAACACACTCAATATCGAATGCTATCTTGTGGTCCACATCATGAACCTCAATGTTTCCATTTTTAAACTCCCCTAAAGTGATATAGGAGGAGCACTGCCTTCCCTTTTTGGTTCCTACTAATTTCTCCCCCACTTCCAGAGCTCCGTGATGCAAAATATCATTCTGCCGATCATCCGTTCCCGTGATGATCTTGATTTTGCTGATTTTTGTTGCCTTGTTGAACACTATTACATAGAAGTCCCCAGTGGATGGAGCCTTGCCCCAGAAGTACTCATCCACGCTACTGTAAGCTTTGGCAGCATCATAGCTCTCAAATACATTTATGTTTGTGTACAAACTGGCAGGTGGGTTGTCTGGGATATCAAGGGAGTCTTCCTCAAAGTCATCATCCTTAAGTTTGTTTTCAGCTCCCTTATAGGAGGAATAGTAGCCCATGTGTTGGAAAAGGGAAGGCTTGAAGCGAATCGCATCCTTCTGGGCCAGTAAGCCTCGGAAATGGATAAGAAGCCAATCGCAAGGCATCTCCTGATAGAACATGAGCAGGAAATGAGCAAGTCTGGGAAGGTCTCGTGAGTGGTACAGCTTCCCTATGTAGCCCAGTTTGGAGAATTCCAGCATCACCCAATACGATCCCTCTCTAGATGCCACCACTTTCTTCAGGGCCGTGAGAAAGTTTCGAGAACAGCGGACATCGTCTTCCAACATCATGTAGAAGTCTGAAAGGTTGGTGCAGAAGTTGAGTAGAAACGCATAATCTACGTTCTGTTTGGAACGGAAGCGTACCCTATCCTCTGGATCGTTGTAGTTTCTCTTCAACCCATCCAGGGATGGGTAGTACTCCTCAGGTGCATGGATAACTAGCAGCCGACCTGCAATGATATGGTGGCCAAACTTCCTTGAGATTTCCTGAACTAGGCTCTCGCACCATGCCAGGTCAAAATCTGCCAAGTGGACAACCACAACAATCTCTTTGAGCTCCTCGTAGCTTGATTGGTCAAAAATAGACTTGATAGTCTCCAGCAGGTAGTTTCCTCGTTTTCTTTTCACAGATGACAATCCAATGGTGAGATACTCTGCAAAAGAACATGAAAAATCATGAGGTAAGAGAATGCATGCCTTGAACTGACCTGACACCTACAAAAAAATTCTAAAGCAATATTTTTGATATGCTAATGGGTTAGAAATATACAAATATACATATAATTTACTTAAAGTGCCCCTATTATGCCATTTCAAATACTGTCTTTCATGCAGTGTGTAATGCAGCTGTATTTAAATGCATACAATCTGCAAAGTTGTAAAGCCGAAAGTGCACAATAAATTAACTTATTGTCTCCCAAAGGACAAAATCGACTCTGAACAGTCTGAATGAGTTGTTAGTCATTCAAATCCCATGTGTGTGAATTTGAAGATCAGGGTAAATTTGAACTTCTTTTGTCTTTTGGGAAACATGTAACTATCTTCTGTAGCCTCTGAAGGGCAGTACTAAATAAAAAAAAATATGATATTTAGGCAAAATAAGAAAGATTCCCCATTCTGTTCAAAAGTTTTCACCCCCCAGCTCTTAATGCATGGTTTTTCCTTCTGGAGCATCAGTGAGCATTTTAACCTTCTGTAATAGTTGCATATGAGTCCGTCAGTTGTCCTTAGTGTGAAAAGATGGATCTCAAAATCATACAGTCATTGTTGGAAAGGGTTCAAATACACAAAAATGCTGGAAAACCAAAGAATCTGTGGGACATGAAGGATTTTTCTGAAGAACAGTGGGCATGAACAACTAAACAAAATGGATCATTCAGGTAAGAACACAGTATAAAAAATCAGGGGGGTGTAAACTTTTGGACTGGGTCATTTTTAAAAAATTTTATTCAAGTCAGCACTAAATAAAAAATAACATGCATTTTGTATGATCCCTCTTATTTTGGTAAAATAAAATTTTTAATGATTTTAAAAGGGGGGTTTAAACTTTTGACCTCAACTGTATTTTTTTGTTTAGAATTTTTTTTAAACTGTGTGTACAAAGGAATGCAGTCTTACTTTTTCGAGGTAAAGGTGTTCCAGCGAGGTACCGATAAGTCACATTGATCGTTCCCGAAAAATTGGTGATATCTTTAAAGGTATGAACATAGCGCTCTGAGTTCAGCGGATGCATTGAGGTTTCTCGTAACTGACGTTTGTCTTCCTCCTGAAACACATGACATCCAAGACAGACAAGTCTTAAAGCTAGAAAGAATCTCTAAGACAGGATTATATGTACATGAAATGCTAAGACTCCTTTTGCATCTTTAAGTTTAAGCACTGCATGTCATTATTTTTAGATTTGGCAATATTCTTGCACACTCTTGTATAATCTCATTAAATGTAAATGATGGCTTTGAATAATTAATTGTACACACAATATTACTCACTCAACTTTTTAAATAACTTATCTTGTATTAAATGATGGCATCATTGCTATACTTCAGTGTCTTTTTGCCACACATGAACTGTTCGCACTTTACAAAATTTTTGCCAGCGGTGTTTGTATTTCAATTAAATGGGGGTTATTTAGAAAAGTGACTTAGTCAAAATGGGTACACCTTTTGAATAATTCAACAGACAAACACACGCGACATGTTATGATCACAAAGTTTTGATCATAAAGTTGGCCTCATGAATAATAAATGTGTCTCTTGCATTTGGACTGCCTCTACATCATGAAATTTTAAATAGGCTGCAGCGTGCGCTCTGATAATTATACATGCACAACACAGCACCGGCAGCCTTACACGCAACATTTGGTAATTAAAGCATATAAACAAAATAACTTTTCAGCACAGAGATAATTAATGCTAAATCACATGCAACAACGGTAGTCAAGTTGTTGTGAAGCCCACTATTGTCTTGTTATCTGCTCCACTGATGTTGTAAATAAATTGACCTCTGTAATTTACCTGCTGGATTTCAACAGGTAAACAAGCTCACCAGCACGTAGCCGTCCTCGATGTAGAGGTTTATGAAGAGCAGGAAGGTAATGAGAGCCACCAGAAAAGGAATGGTGGAACGCTTCCGGAAACATCTCATCTTGTCCAGGTACTTCAACACCAGTCTCATGATGAAAACACTACTGGTGAGATCTGATAGAAAACAAAGAGAAAACACTACATCAGGATGTATCATTAATGCACTAAATTTGATAGATAAAGGGCAAGAGCTGGAACATGGACTACATATGTGACCCAAAACCAGTCATAAGTAGCACGGGTATATTTGTAGCAATAGCCAACAATACATTGTATGGGTTAAAATGATCGATTTTTCTTTTATGCCAAAAATCATTAGGATATTAAGTAAAGATCATGTTCCATGAAGATATTTTGTAAATTTCCTACCATAAATATATCAAAACTTAATTTTTGATTAGTAATATGCAATGCTAAGAACTTCATTTGGACAACTTCAAAGGTGATTTTCTCAATATTTTGATTTTTTTGCACCCTCAGATTCCAGATTTTCAAATAGTTGTATCTCAGCCAAATATTGTTAATAATATCTTAACAAACCATACATCAGTGGAAAGCTTTTTGGAAAGGCATTTCTCAGAATGCTGTGTTGAATTTCTTTGATTTTATTGTCATTCCAATTCAACTTCCTGTGGTGCATAGCCAATTCAAATTCACGGCTGAGCTGAATGTGAGACAACTGTTCAGTTCGGAATTTTGCATAACCCTGATAGAAGTATAGTTCTGAAGTATAGTTTCCTGGCTAAATCCACATCAAATGAGTCGTTTTGAAATAAAACTATTTCAGATGTGAAGACTCTACAGTAAAAATGAAGTGCAGATCACAAAAATGATCATGTCTTTATTATTCAGGAGAAACTGCCACCAATTTCTGGCTGTGCAGCAATCAGAGAAGCACTTCTTTTTGTATATAAGACAGGGCATTCACTATAAGGTGACACTAAAAATAAGCAGCAGGCTTGTGTGCCTTTAAGCCCGGTAATTAACCCGACAACGACGTAGGTATAATACAGACTTCAGCTGAAGAACACGCTGTGAGGTTAATATCCCAACCCTGCTCACCAGGCATTAGCAAAGTATGTACTCAGTGCCTTTAAGTCCTTTTGTTTTGCCCTTTTTGAGGTCTGTGTGTCAAGTACAAAGTATGGTTCTTAAAAGCTATACTGCAAAATGGCATTTCAATTTCAGCTATCTTCATCTGATGATACACAGTTGGAGTGACTGTCTTTGAGAAAGAAGAAAAAACATTTCAGCTATGTGCATAAAATAGGCCCCAGGCATTCTTTTATTTCTGACCTCAAATTACACAGAGTAATCCAAGAATAGAAAGAAGGACGAAAGTGTTTTGGAGGGCTTGCGTGTATCAGCCTTTTTGATGGCTCCTGCTAAGCACCTTAGACCGCTAATGGAATACAAAATAACTTTACAGCCGATTCCATGACCAGATGCGTATCGATTCTGCTCACCGCCAACCTGGTTCAACTGGGGATTGTCAAACCAATATTCTATGAGCTCTTGCTTTTACTTAAAAAGTAGCAAACACATTGAGACCACAATGTGGGGTTTTCTACACTATCATTCAGAGGTTTGGGTCTTTTTTTAAAAGAAATTAATATTTATATTCAGCAAGGATGCATTCAATTGGTTAAAAGTGACATGAAATAGACAGTAAATAGTACATTTTACAAAAACTCAACTGCTCAGCTGTTTTCAGCTTTAATAATAAGAATTGTTTCTTGAGACTTTTTTTTTAAAGTTACAAGTAAATGCTATGCATTCATACACAATGACATTTGTTGTGAAAATACCATAATTACTATTGATTGTAAATGTCAGTTCCTAGATATATAATATGCACTTATTAATATTCAAAGAACATTTTAACCCTTCTTAAACCAACTGATTATAAAACAACAGAATGTAGACAGCAGAAAAATCATGTTGCCAAACTGACAGCTGTACTGCACATTTCATTTTCTTCTGCATTTAATTACACAAGTGGCTGGCTTTTAAATTTTCCAGTTCAAACCATTTTGCATTTTGATACATGCAGGTGGATTCATGTAATGTTAATGCAGCGTAATAGCAATGCTGGATTGATTCTGCCTGGAAACCCGCTTCATCCTCCACTGGCGGCAAAGTGAGGAGAACCAGAGCAGACCCCTAACAGACCACTGATGGTTTTGCATATCATCACATGGTACCTAATTCTAATACTTTACCTTGCAAACTGACTTGATGTGATCATTTGAGAAATTTCTGATTTTAATAAAAGTTTTTCACAGTGAGGCTGAGTCAATAACTAATATGAGTAGCTGGAGGTGGTTTAAAATGATAGCTGACCAAAAACAAAAATTAAAAAATATCATAATTAACTCACCCTCGTGTCTTTTTTTTTCTGCAGAACGCAAATGAAGATATTTTGAATAATGTTAGGTCTAAACCATGGCCGTAGCCAGCTATAGGTCACCGAGGTCTCAGCCTCTGTTCATTTTTTATATTCAAAAAATGTTGTTCTCTGAATGACTAATTTTTAAAGTCCTCATATGAGTATCTGCATGTATAATTAGGTTTGCAAGAATGTTTAATGTCCGTGCTGTGAAAATGATCACTGCGAGATGCTGGCGGAGTGAACAAGACTTGAGAGAGTTGTGGGAGAGGGTTGCCATGTTGCCAGATCCAGTGATTATAAGTGTGTCTGAACTTGTCTTTTCCACTCAATTTGATACTTTAGAATGTTTACAATGTGGGAAGTTGCAGTTTTAGTGATAGTGAAATCTTCTTATCATAATTGCAAAAGATTTGAACTAATTTTAGGTTTATTTTGTATTTATTTTTCGATTTTTATCTGTTTTAAAATCAATATCTGGCAACACTGTATGATCACCAGTACTTAACTGACAGTAAAAAGCCCACGGACAGGTTATTGCTGAAAGGATACCTCTTTAAATGCTAATGGGCTCTGCTCACCCCGCCCCTCTCTTCCGTGGGGTGATGAGCAGTTCTCTGAGAGACTGTAAACTTTAGCTGCATTTAGCCACGGGACTTCTGTAGGTGAAGCTGCATCACAAATGATTTGCGCAAACATAGACGCATTTAGGAAAATCGGGGAGCACATTCCTTTCAAAAACGAAAGTAATTCTCTGCGTCTTCAGCGGCTCAGATGTCGGGAGTAAATGACGACTGCTATGTTCATTATTACATCCAACAACAAAACACCGCAATCGCTTAGGAGACATTCTTGTCTTCTCCTGCTCCGGCGTCGAAACAATGGCGAACAGTTTACAGCTCACTCAGGGCGGGTCTAAGGTAAAACACCAGTGTCAATAAACAACTGTGAGAGCGGCCTGGGTCTATGTGACAACACACAGCCAAGAATCTGAGAATGAGAATGGTTTGATTTGAGAAAGTGGTTATGACATATAAGGATTTAAAATCAGTAGATAAAAGTTGTCATGTAGCAATGGTTAGTGATTAAAACTACAACATATGTATTGTTGCATGAATAATAAACAACTGATAAAAATATCCACTCCTAACCTATAGTAAAGTATTAACAATGCCTACCTTGCGCAACCGTTTAAAGTGGTCATCGGATGCAAAATTCACTTTTGAACATAAATGTGTGTTGGCAGTGTGTGTACACAACCACCCTATAATGATAAAAATCCATCCAGTGGTTTTTTCTTTAATTTGTAAAAATAATATCCCCTTTTTCAAATCAAGCCATTCTTAGCTTCTTGTCTGTGTGACGTCACACCTACAGAGGGCACTCCCACAATTGTTGATTTACATGACCGTCTTACCTTAGACTCACCCTGATGAGCTAAGTGAGCTGAGAACAGACTCCGGTGCTTGCTGGAGCTTGCTGAAGATGCAGAGAATTAACATTACTTTTGTTTGTGAAGGGAATGCACCGCTGATCTACCTAAATGCGTCTATTTTGTGCAAATCATTCGTGGTCCAGCTTTACCTACAGCAGAAGTGAGTATAAGGGGGTTTTATGCATCTTTGCAAATCGCCTTTGGTAATAATGTGCTAGTTAGCAAGTTTCGCGGCTAAAGTAAACAACCTCAAAGATCGGCTTGTCACTTCAAAGACAGAAGAGAGGGACGGGGTGAGAAGAGCTCATTAGCATTTAAAGGAACATGCAACAGAGTGGGCTGCTTTCTGCAGAGCTGATACAAGGTAAAAAGGGTGTTTTTAACACTACCATTGAGAAATTTTAACCAAAGTATGTTATAGATTTTTTATAGGTATTTTTTCATTAATACCCTAGAGAATCATATCAACTTGTGGAAAATGGGGATTCAATGAACTCTTTAAGAAACAGAAAAGTGAGCTCACAAAAAAAAACAAGAAAGAATATTCAATGAAAATGTTTTCTTGAACTAAGCAGACAGGAAGTTAAAATGACATTATAAATGTTTCCAAATATCTTGTTGCAAAACTGGCTGCATTTTCCCAGGTATTCTTCCACCCCCTCAAATCTCCAAGTGTCCAAACACTTCAGACGCAGCCTGAGGCTGAAAATAAAACATCCATTAGAAATGTATTAAGCTGAGCTGACATTATCCCTCCTCCTTTCATGGATGCAGAGAGCAGCGCTTGTTGACATACACAAAAAAATCAATTCTGAGCTCTGAAACCTAAACCCCCTCAAAACTGGTAGAAAAACAAAGATTTAATAATGACTGCATTTCTTTCCCAGAATAAAGCCACAGATTTAGTTTGTAAACGGGAAAACCACCAGCCTGGTACCTTCATCTGCTGCGTAATTACACCTGACAGGGGCTGATTCTGGAAGAGTTGAAATTACAGGCAGACGCAGAGCGGCGTACAGCTGCCAAGGATCGCGCTTTTGAGGGAGCGCTGACGTAAATAACCTGAGGTTCATTCCCACTTCCTGCCGCTCTGCAGATCATCACCTCCCGGGGCGAGCAGCCCTTTTAGCAGTCAATATAAACTGGCCATTTAGAGCCGTACCGCCGTGCTAAATGAAGCGGCTCAATTAGAGAACGAGAGGAGTAATCCAAAGAGTTGATTTCATAAAAACACAAGCAATCCAGATGGCCCCTCTGACTAACATCAGCTTGTTTGTGCATAACGCTGCGTTCGCTAATGCGAACTGCTACGGTTTTACCAAACTCACAGGAAGTGTACTTATAAACACCCATTCATTTTAAAGCGGGAGCATTGTGCGAGCATCATTTGGAGCTGCGCATTTGCAGATATTTATCTACCATTCTTATCTTTTCACTCTCCTCTTGGTGATGGAGGGAGTGTCATTTCTCCCAGGGTGCCGTCTCTCTCTTTGCCTTGGTGACATGAAATAGAGAATAAACTTCAGAATGAGAAACAAGAAGCTCCCTGGTGAGAGGAAGGCAATTACAGTCATGTCTGATGTGCCGCAAGACCCCATGAATAAGAAAAACAAATCAGTTTACAGAGTTGGAAATGGCTTAGAGAGATGTTTGAGAAAGGATGTCGAGTAGATTGTAAGACTGCTATGCAATTTTTATTATGTAAATGCACTATGAGAGAATGTGGAATTAGAGAACACTTGGTTTGATTTGGATTTAATACAAACACTCGCAGAATCACGGATGCTTTAAAGATTGAACCTACAAGGCCATGTACGTGAGGGTACTGTGGTTGTTTCATGCCACAATGAAAGCGTCTTGTGTATTTTCTACAAGCCTGATCCTTTAAGGCCAAAATACAAATATGTGTTAGTCCACAAATTTCCTTATAGCTCAGTTTTTAAGCAAATTAAGTCTCCAAAGCATCTTGTCACTGAATAATTCCAATTCTAATTCCTAAAAAGCGAGCCAGAACGGAGCTAAAGCCTTTCGATTTCCCTGCCACACACAGACGCTCGCAGCTCGAATGCTAAGCTAATGTTGAAATCACAAGCCACCCATATTCTTTCAAATCAAAACGGCTTCATAAAACCTCCCTCAACTGTAGCTTTTATGCTACTTGGGACGCAGAGGCGTACCTTGCCTTAATGCGAAAACCTGCATAGGGGAGAGGGGGGAAAAAAGCCATTTTGACTAAGAGAGAAACAGATTAATAAAGCTGGCAGTAGAAAGCAATTCTTCCACATTTGATCTTGTTATCTGTTTTACATTATTTCCCAAGGGTATGCTGCACCTCGCTGATATACAGCTCTGCGCAAATAATCAATTAAGCCAGCAGATTCTACAGCTTTCTGCTCTTGCTTTGTGTCAGAGCTTCAGCCACTTAAATAGATTTTTCTCCTCAACAAAAGGGCTGAAAAGCAGAAAAAGAGTACCGGCTTCAGATGATAAGAAACACCGCCTCTAGATGAACACTGTCGGGCCTCAGTCCTGTGAATGAACTTTTGTTAATTAAATGAATTTCTTTGTGTTAATCAATTTGTGTTGCATGGCAGCCTTGTTTATTGAAATTTGCCGTTAGGCTTATTTTCAATATAAAAAATAATAAATAAAATACAATTATGTGAAGGATCATAGATCTCTGTGGAAAATGTGCAAACAAAACACTTGAGAGAAAAAAAAAGGTGGTGGTAGAATATAAAAGGTTATGATTTATGACTAATGTAATTAACTGTGCTCATATGAAAGCATTGATTAATCATTTGCAACTGCCCTGGGTACTGACTAAACAATACCATTAATTATTAGCAGTTGTAAATGATCAGAAGGAAATGCAATTGAAAGCTATAAATATTATTCTATACAGCTTATCATTAACCACATATGACCACATATGCTAATTTACGGGTAAAATTAATCTCACATATAGTTAATCTTCAATTTAGTGCAATTTAGAACAAAATGTATTATGTAAATAATAATTACTACAATATATATTTTATATGAACATTAAAATATATAAAATATTATTTTATATATAAAAAATACAGCATATCATAATATAAAATATATAATATTTTATACACTACCAGTCAAAAGTTTTTGAACATTATCTAAGGAAGTCTCGTCTGCTTACCAAGCCTGCTATTTGATCCAAAGTACAGCAAAAACATTAAAATTTTGAAATATTTTTACTATTTAAAAAGAACATTTTTCTATTTAAATACATTTTAAAATATAATTCCTGAGATTTCAAAGCTGAATTTTAGCATCATTTCTCCAGTCACATCCTTCAGAAATCATTGTAATATTCTGATTTGCTGCTCAAAAAACATGTATAATTATTATTTTGAAAGCAGCTGAGTAGATTTTTTTTTTTTTTTTTTGATAAATAGAAAGTTCAGAAGAACAGCATTTATCTTAAATGGAAATCTTTTGTAACATTATAAATGTATTTATCATCGCTTTTGATCAATTTAAAGCATCCTTGCTAAATAAAAGTATTAATTTCCATAATGACCCCCATTTTTTTAAATCTAAAAATCTGAAAGATCAAAGATCAGCATAATAAAAATAATGGCAGATGAAAATTTATCACAGGTATTAATAACATTCTGATCACAGGAATAAATTACATTTTAAAATATTTTCAAACAAAAACAAGTTATTCTAAATAGTAAAAATATTTCATAATATTACTGTTTTTGCTGTATTTTGAATCAAATAAATGCAGGCTTGGTGAGCAGAAGAGAATTGTTTAAAAGACATTAAAATCTTCATGCAATCACAAACTTTTGACTGGTAGTGTATAATAATGTAAATATATAAATATATTATGTATAAATATGTTATGGATATAAATATATTACAGCAATGATACAAATAATTTTAAAACTGCAAACATTTTTATAGAAAACTTAAAAGAAGTAGTGCAAAGTGAGTATAAAGTGACTTTCTGCCCATTCAAAAGTAACAAGTATACTTACTAATTTAAACTGACTACTACTGACTACTTTACATTTCTATTTATGAATATAGCTAACTTGCTACTAAGCAATTTAATCCAAACTCTGAATATTTCATCATATTTTCCTTTACAAAGCCAATTAATTTTGCCTAAGCAGTATAAACCAACCTCTGAATATAACCTAGAGAACTTCGGTACAATCTGCTTGCTTAAAATAAAAACATCTGTTAAAGAAAAGCTAATTTGTTAAAAAAAAATAACAGCTTGTTAATTAACAAAACCTAAATGGCTGATATACAAAAAAACTTACACCTTATTTAGCAGTATGTCAGCAGCATACTTTTATTATGTTGCACTAACACAGCACATCTTCGTTTCTCAATAGTCTGACTGCCGGTAAATGTCTGTGCGTATGCCAGCGTTTGTACGTGCCTGCTGAAATGGCACCTCTTGACATCGGTTTTGCTCATCAACACATTCTTAAGGCATAAGATGTTCTCTGGAGAGTTCGCAAGCTTGTAACTGCAGAATCTTTGCTAAAACACATGAAAAACACTGTTCAACTATTGCTGACACTGTCAGACACAAAACACACACACAGAGCCACCCACATGCACATTTCCCCCTTTTCTTTCAAGTAGACAAGAAATATCAAGTCATAGTTTTCACTAAACCCTGCTTAGTCAAAATAATTCTCGTTTGTTCCTTCGCAGCAGGCTGGGAAAGCTGAGGTCGGATTTCTGTTTCTGCATAAGTGACAATATGTAAACACACCGTGGACACTTGTTGTCTAGAACTTCATAACAACACAAAGAAGGATCTCTTTCCTCACACCCGGTCTCAAACTTTCCTCTAAAGCATCTGACATCTCTCGGTGTTGCATGAAGTTTCATACTTAAACCTTTCTGTGAGATAAAAGAATATATTTGTTTATATCCCCATCCCAAGTCTTGGTGGCAGCCTATTTTTAGCGACTCTCCTGCACAGAAGCCACGGTGGTGCTTTACTGTGAGGATCTGCCGAATGTCTCTCTGTTTTGATGTATGAATAAATCCAGCACCCCGCTTGGATTTGGGCGCGGTCCAGGCTGCAGCAGGCACCAGCTGTACAGGTGGCTTAGCTGCAGGTTGGAAGCTGTGTGAAGAGCTGGATTGATGCTGAATACAAAGCAAAGTCTATAATGGTTTACACATGCCAGTTTCTTTAATTGTAACAATAACGGAGCCAAACATGCAAGAACTGAATAGAACTGCATTAGTAATGAGCAAATGGGAGAGAGATTGCATGATTCATTTTTCGATTTCCATTGCATTCCAATTCCATTTCCTTTTGGTCCTCAATGATTTAAAAAAAAACGCATACATCGTGGTACTGTCCTGAACGCACGTCAAAGACTGACACGGAAGAGAAGAAATAGTTGAATAAAGTTGTTATTTCTGTTTTCTTTGCACACAAAAAGTATTCTCATAGCTTCATAAAATTAAAGTTGAACCACTGATGCCACATGGACTAATTTAATAATGTCCTTACTACCTTTCTGGGCCTTGAATGTGTCAGTTGTGTTGCTGTCTATGCAGGGTCAGAAAGCTCTCAGACTTCATCAAAAATATCTTAATTTGTGTTCCGAAAAATGAACTAAGGTCTAAGGAACTAAGAGAGAAACACGAGGCCGTGGTCTGAAGTTCGCAGTTAAATAAATTAACCCAGCATGTTTGGTAAAAACGTTTAACCCAACCAGCTGGGTCAAAATAACTCATAATCTCTAAACTCATAATAACTGAGGGAGAACATGAAATGGGAGTTTTTCGACATACCCTAACTGTGATGAACCGGAAAAAAAAGTCCAAGCAGAGTAAGACAAGGCGAGCGTTTAGCATTAAAACGTATATAAATTGTATTATTCTTATGAAAATAACCAATCGTTTCGCTAGATAAGACCCTTCTTTCTCTTTATAACTGCATTTGGGATCATTTGACAATGCATTTAAACTGCATTTTGGAAGTTCAAATTCGGGGCACCATAGAAGTCCACTATATGGAGAAAAATGCTGTAATGTTTTTCTCAAAAAACATAATTTGTTTACGACTGAAGAAAGATAGACATGACCGTCTTGGATGACAAGGGGGTGAGTAAATTATCTGTAGTTTTTTGTTCTGGAAGTGGACTTCTCCTTTAAATTATTTTATTGTATTTTTTTATACATAAACACATTTATTCACCTATAGTGGCTAATGAATCATAACTCTCACACATTCACAGGAAACAGCTTACTTCCACATTGAAAAATAAGGTGAATATGGCAGTGTAATTATACTTAAACCTCATTTGCATTGTAAGCATATCTGCGATGCTTTAAAACACTGTTGTTTTTGGAACTGAGCCACTGACCTCACAATATGTGCTAACCGTTCTGCTCTACGTTGTCTGACATTCACACATTTTTGAAATCACAGTATGGCTTCTTGCTTAATATGAGTGACTAATGCTTACTCAAATCTCTACCTTTCGGTGCCATTAGTTACATGGTGCATCTTACAAGGTTAGCCTGTTGAGCAAGGCTCTGTCATTGCCGTGAGGCACAGTTTTACCTTTAAGGTCAGTCAGAGACACGGAGGCCTTTGAAATTCTATCAGCAGAGAGTGTAATGAGGAAGAGAGGCATGAGAAATGATTCATGTGCGAGCGAGCCTCTCACAGGCGCCTCTTAGCAGTTAGCACTTTGACCCAGATTATAGCACCAACCCAAACCTCAAAGGGGAGCTCTGGAGATGGACCTCAGCGATATGACTTCCCCCGTTTCCACTATAAAAAGCACAAATACACCGTACAGTCTTTCTCATTCTTTGGTCCAATATTATCATTTTCTTTTACTCGCTTCCACTTTCCTCCTTGTCTTCTTTTCCACGCTTCGCTTCCATTTTCCTCAAGCGCACTCAAATGAAACTGCACATGCATGATTTTTCCTTTCCCTCAAACACTAAAAACAGTGTGTGGTAGTGCCATGTGGATTTCAGTCCAGTATGAATTCATGTTCCAGTTTGAGATAATGTTTGCATGGCTATTAAAGGTCACCTTCCTTATGGACCATTAGACAACAAATCCTTAGTAAACGCCACAGGCCGCAGACATGAAGATGAGCCTTTTTCGCCGAGTGCTCACTAAAAACCAGCTCAATCATAGATCATCATTTCAAGTAATTTCAATTTCATTTCAATTCAGATGTGAACTAAAGTGGCAATATTTATCCATTTCCACCATTTTAATCTGTTCAGGCTGATTTGTCTTATCAACATGGCATGAATGTACCCACATTACATCCATGACACACTTTCGCACTCCGGTGAAAACATAATGGACACAAGGGGGAAAAAAGAGACGCTGTTTCTCTCTGAAATTTCATCTGCTTATGTCACTGTTGGACAATATTAAAGGATTAGCTCACTTCCAGAATAAAAATCCTGAGAATTTACTGAACCTCATGTCATCCAAAATGTTTGTTTTTCTTTCCTCAGTTGAAAAGAAATGAAGGTTTTTGAGAAAAACACTTCAGGATTTTTCTCCATATAGTGGACTTCAACGGGAGACAATGGGCTGAAAGTCCAAAATGCAGTTTCAATGCAGCTTCTAGGGGCCTATACACGATCCCAGTCGAGGAACAAGGGTCTTATCTAGTGAAACGATCAGTCATTTACTAAAAACATTAAAAATGTATATACTTTTTAACCACAAATGCTAATCTTGCACTAGCTTTACGACACACTATGTAATCACATTGGAAAGATCACACATGGTTATTTTTTTGTCTGTGTATTCTGTTTCAAAAAGGTAGGGTAAGATGAGAAACTCCTCCTCTTTTCACCTTCAGCTTCAAAATTGTCAGACATCATTGTTTTATCTTTTTAGTAAAGGTCGTTTGACTTTCTTTGCACATTCGCTTTGTAAACACCGGGTCGATACTTCCACCTACGTCATGTGTGACCTTTCCAATGTGATTATGTAATGCGTGAAGTCAAGCTAGCGCCGAGCACTTGTGATTAAAACGTATGTAAATTTTTCTTTTTTTTTTAGAAAATGACCAAACATTTTGCTAGATAAGACCCTTTTTCCTCAGCTGGGATCATGTAAAGCCCTTAGAAGCAGCATTGAAACTGCAATTTGGCACTTTAACTCGTTGGTTCCTACTGAAGTCCATTATACAGAGAAAAATCCTGGAATGTTTGCCTCAAAAAACTTAATTTCTTTTCAACTGAAGAAAGAAAGACATGAACATCTTGAATGACAAGAGGGTGCTTAAATCATAAGGAAATATTTATTTTGGAAGTGAACTAATCCTTTAAGGTGAGGCCACATTAGCAAAATTTTCCAGAGAAAAAAGGTTCACTGTTGTTAATTACAATCACTTTCAAACCAAGCAGCTTTCTGTTGGTCAACACAGTGAATACTCTATTGAAATAACTGGATTTCACCTGAAAAACGTGCCCAACTGTAAATGTGTACCTTTACTTTTAGAAAAATGTTACACAATCTCTAATCTCATGTTTTGTAACATTTATAAAAATAAAAAAATAATACATTTTATTTTTGTACTGTTATATTTTTGAGGAGCCACTGCCTCCTTTGCCTCCACAGAAAACAACCCTGATGTTGGTCGTGGTAAATAAAAATTCCAACGCAAGTTATCATTCAAACCTCAGGTGATTACATGCTTTCTTTTCTGCTTTTTTTTCCAGGCAGATACATTTTGACATCGCAGAGTGCTTGATCTGTTGGCTCTATAGGGAGAATGACTGTGAAAGCCATACCATTGTGCAAAACTTCCCTCCCTCTCCATTTATAAGAGAGGAATGGTGGGACAGGCACTCTTTCCTAAAAGCTCTGTAAAAAGCCAAGGTGACCGCTGGGTCACAAGTGAGAAATGGGAAAATGGCTGTGGGGTGTGCGTCCAGTAGCAGATAACATGAGAAAGCACTATCTCCTCTCAGCACATTTTTGTGCGAAAGAAAATCCAATGCTATAGCATTCGCAACAGAGACCGTTTCTTGCTCTCTGTCTTTCTCTCTCTCTGAAATGATGGACAGTTCATTGTTTATCTACTTACAATAGATACTGCGCATCAAAGTCGAGAAATGCTCTAAAGGGGCTCAACAATGCTGTTTCTGCTTTGGCACGATTCATTTGCAAAAGGACGGGTCTAAACAGACCTACTTGAAAATTTTAATTTACAACCTTCAATAAAAAGTCAACAGCAAACATGTGCCTTGCATAAGCAGCCAACATTCTCATACAGAAACATTACTGTGAAGAAAACTAAATTGACATTCACAGATGCAATAAACATCAGAGTAAAATATATGAAACTGTGTAAACATCAAATGGAATTGTAACATGAATAATGTACAGCTATTATTGCAAAATAAACCCTGATGCGGAGCAAGGTTGCCAAATACAATTGAAGTCAAAAGTTTACATACACCTTGCAGAATCGGTGCATTATTTTACTAAAACAAGAGGGATCATACAAAATGCATGTTATTTTTTATTTAGTACTGACCTGAATAAGATATTTCACATAAAAGAGGTTTACATATAGTCCATAGGAGAAATTAAAGGTGAATTTATAAAAATGACCCTGTTCAAAAGTTTTCATACACTGGATTCTTAATACTGTGTTGTTACCTGAATGATCCACAGATTCTTTGGTTTTTCAGCATTGTATTTGAACCCAGTCCAACAATGACTGTATGATTTTGAGATCCATCTTTTGAGAAAAACTTCTTGAATTTGAAGATCAGGGTCATTGTTGGAAAGGGTTCAAATACAAAAAAATGCTGAAAAACCAAAGAATCTGTCAGACCTGAAGGACTTGTCTGAAGAGCATGTAAACTTTTGAACAGGGTCATTATTATAAATTCAACTATTATTTTCTCTTGTGGACTATATGTAAATGTATTTTTTGTGAAATATCTTATTCAGGTCAGTACTAAATAAATAATACCATGCTTTGTATGATCCCTCTTTTTTTGGTAAAATAGTTCACATTTTGCAGATTCTGCAAGGTGTATGTAAACATTTAACTTCAAATGTAAATAAATATGTGGGCAAGAAATATTGCAAAATTGCATAAGTTTTCAAATGCATAACTCTCAGTCTGATTCTAGTATTTTGTATGGGAAAACTACCATTATTATGTTGCAAGTTAAATCTACAAAGTCTGAAGTCATTAGCATAAAGTGCCTAATTAGAATGAAATTAGCATAAATCTAGACAAAAACAGTTAGGTCCAGATTTATTTTATTATTTAAATATAAAGTTCTTAATAGCTTGGAAAGCTTTTTAGCCGTTGAACCAACTGAACTGGTTAGAAAAACATCTTCACATCACAGTGGGCATTCATTAAGTATTCATTCCCCACAAATCTGTATCTGAATTATGACCTAGCTCTGTGCAACAAAATTATTCATACTAATCCATTACTTTTCATTATTTACATGACATTTTTCTCTATTACTTATTTAAATGAACTATTTCATTTCATTTTAATTGATGGAAATATGAGGAAATTAGAAATGATACAGTATGACTTACAAACTGTTGATTTGTGCCATTTAGCGAAACTAACTGGGAAAATTGGGGGGAAACAAACTGCAATATAATTTTTTCCACTGCTGTAGAAATATAAGTCTTATCTCCTTCAGTAATGCCTGCTTGGGGAGATGTTCATATGGAGTGAAATGAGGCTCTAAGCCATTTGTAACGCAATCAGTCCTTAATTAACGAGCACAACTCTGCTCACTGACATTTATGCTTGTAGCTGTGTGGAATAACTTTCTGACTTCCACACAACAGTTCAGCCATTTACAATTAAATTCCCCAATTGCACTTTTAAAATGAACACTGTCACATCATAACCTTACACGAAAAGTCACGGCTATTTTGACTCAAGACAATAATTAATCGCTAGTCTGGTCTTAAAGGAAAAGTTCTCCCAAAACTGAAAATATACTAACACTCAGGCCATTCGAGATTTAGATCATTTTGTTTCTACATCTGAACAGATTTGGAGAAACTGCACACCTTACTCAGCAATAGATTCTCTGCAGTAAATGGGTGCCAAACTACTTCAGTAAATCATTATATCTGCTTTGTCTTTAAATTCGCTCCTCCTAATAATTGAAATCAATCTTTGATATGCATACATTGTGGAGAGGTTGATGTGAATGTATTGTCAGTGATTCTCTTGTGAATCGTGCTACATTGCAAGTTTTTTGGGAAAAAAGAAGAATAAATAAACATTTCAGAATAAACCTGCTGCTGCTGCCTCTTCTTTTGGCTTCCAGTCTCTCTGTCGGCTTTGAAGTTCCCCAGCAAGCCTGAGGTAAAATAAAACGGCAAACTTTTTTTCTTACTTAACAAAGGTAAACTTTCAGCGGAGTTTCAAACCACAGGAAGAGCTCACGCTTGGCATCTTTCTGATGTTTAGCACACGCAGCACATGTTCCCTGGTTGCTCTAAGAATCAATTTTGTGCACAGGCTTCCAGCCTTTCAGAGCTGCTCTTCCACACTAATGGTGGAAAAGAAGAACAATGGCCTGTTCTATTGCAAGCACAACAGAATATTGAATCAGATAGCTGTAAAAGCCAAGGTTCTTTAATTATTGATGGTAACAGAAAGGATTTAGAAATTGAAGATAAACCCCTTGTTGTATTTAGACACTCTCATACACACAATACACACTTTTCTTTTTTGATTCTACCTCTCTAACTCTCAATTCACTGTCCTTTCATAAAAATACATGGTCGTATCTTTCAAGCTGCCAAATTCTCATGTTAGTCAAGTTTTATTTGTAGCCAAAATAGTTTCATGTGATAATTTTAAACCATGATTATTAGAATAGCTCACCCAAAAATGAAAATATTCTTAAAATGCACTCACCCTAAAGCCATACAATTTGTAGATGAGTTGTTTCATCATCAAAACAGATTTGAAGAAATGTAACATTAAATCACTTCAGCAATGGATCTACTGCAGTGAATGGGTGCCGTAGGAATGGGAGTCCAACCAGCTGATTAAAACATCTAGGGCTGTCACTAACAATTTTTTTGGTAATCGAGTAATCAGATAATTATAATTTTTTTGAGGTACTAAAAATAGACATAAGCAAACAACAGCTTTTAAAAAACATATATATAATAGCAATGAGCCAATAAAAATGGTTTAAATAAAGTATCAAAAGCAAGTAATCAGTTTTATTGAACAAAACTGCGAAAATACACAATGTATTACGAACAATAGAACTAACGCATTATATCAAATAACTGCAGAGGGCGCCAACGACCTGACAATTGTTTTTACACTTTATTCGCAATTTTATCATTGTTTAATGTTGACTAACAACATTTAAATCAAATGTCCACTTAATCTTTAATATTTGGCCATTTCTTTGGGACAGAAATGCCTCAGCCACTGTAATTTCTTGAATATGTGGACATCAAAACATATAAACGTTTAAATAGAGTGAGGGTTTGAGCTTTTATTATGAATTTGCGTCGAACTTTTAGAATATTGAAAAAGATACTGACGTATTCTCCTGTGTTTGCATAGGTTTATAAATGATTTACCTTACAAATGTGATGAAATGGTGCATGTTCCATTCCCAGATGAACGTATAATAAACCCAAACTCTCAGCAATATGTAGAGATGGAGTTTGAAACCCTTCACACATGGAAATTATAACTGTTGCTGTAGAGCAGCATGCGCATTTTAATAATTAAAGCGCATATATTAAACTTACATCGCATGTATTTATTTAACTGAATTGTAGCGTTTGTGAATTCATAATAGTATTATTCTTTATTAGAAGTTTTAAATTAGTTTAATAAAACAACAGAAATCGGTCTAATACTGCATTTCATGGATTCTCCTCAGTGGAATGCGCCACTTCCGGTATTTTGCCGGTTACTCGACACAGGCAAAAGGCAATCGAGGATTTTTTTTTATAATCGAATTCTAAGTAATCCTCATGATTATAGTGCATGAATAAACATCTTGTGAAATGAAAAGTCTTTGTAAGAAACAAATCAATCATTTTTAACTTTTAAACTATTGCATCCGGCTAAAATACAAGTCCTTTATCAATAATATAGCTTTTTCCAGTGATAAAGTAATTTCATCTAAATCAGGAGAGAAATATGGATAAAACATTTCAAAACTGTTCTAAACTGTCAACAGATTTTCATATGAAATGACAAAAGAGGATGGACCTTTTCACTGAAGGAAGCCTTATTATGGATTACGAATGATTAAATTTATCCAAATCTGTTCTAATAAAGAAACAAACACATCTTGGATGGCCTCAGGGAGGGTACGTTTTTAGCTAATTTTAATTCTCGGTTGAACGATTCCTTTAAATAGGATGCAACCTTTGCACTGTGAAACCTGCACTGTGAACGCATGCTGCTGCAACTTTTATCTTGTAAGAGCAAGGAAATATTCTTTTTCAAGATGAGTCCCCTTTTAATATCCCAGAATAACAACCTGCAGAGGCTCTGTCTTGAGGCAAAGCCTACCATAGTTCAGGATGGAAGTTAAGACGGCCTAGACTTCAGGGAGCGAAAGCAGTGCTCCTGTATTACGCATTCTGCTTGTACCCTCACAGCAGCTCAGATCCACCTTTGGCTAATTTCCCACAGTTTCCAAGCTTCCTGAAAATGAATATGCATTACAGTTGCAGTGAATCCATTTGCACGGCAGAATAATAATGAAGAAAAAGTGCTCTCAAAAATGCAATTAATCTTATGTAAAACGCCTGCTCAACGCCTCTAATTAGATGCCATTTTAATAACTGCGTATGTTGTACAAGAAAGACAGTTTAGCAAAGGTGGTAAACACCATTGTTCATTTGTTTGATGACATAAGAGCAAAAGTAAATAGATTTTGTTTACCGGAATATAACCAATCACTCTTTTATATGAAATAAACCCTCTGGAAAAGTACTGCAACACACTAAAACCCACACAAAACAAGGCGAATTGCTAGCAAGAACACATTTCCACTGTAACACTATCAAACAGATGAGATATGCAGTCAGAAAAACAAAAACAAATGTAAATAAAAATAAAAACGCATTTTAAATGTGAAATTGGATTCACATGTTTGGCATTCAGACTATGCTTTACAGCAATCAGAACATGGCATTGTGGGAGTAGATGCTTTTGGCAAAGGATTACACCAAGCCTGTGAAATAAACCAAAGACATCACCAATAGAAACACCAGTACACGTTCTAGAAGCATGGTGTCATCATGTTTGTGCTATCCAATTGTAGGTGAAAACGGGGTCCTCCCACGACCGGCTTTAGGATGATAACATCTTCCAACGTTATTATACTATTACAGGTCACAGACTGGGTCGACAACTGAGGATTGCGAAAAGGTTACTGTTTCTTCAGGCTGTGATGTGAACTGCTCTGGGCTACAGAAATGCTCGATGTACAGATAGGGCCTTGGCGATAGGCTGTCAATCAACATGCCATGCCAAAAGGTACTGTATGTAGCAGGTTGAAAAACAATATTCTGGATTCAATACAGTTAAAGGGGACACTGGATGCTGACTTTCCACAAGTTGGTATGATATTTTAGGGTGTTCATGAAATGTCTGCAACATACTTTGGTTAAAATTCCTCAATGGTCGTGTAAAACAACACCCTTTTTACCTTGTCAAAAACAGCTCTGTTCACAGCGACTTGTGTCGGTGCATGGCTCTTTAAATGATAATGAGCTCTGCTCACCCCTCCTCTTTCTTCTGTGGAAAAGGAAAAGTGTTTGCAAAAAGCCATAAAAAATATAAAGTGTGAAACTGAGAGAAAGTGTTTCAAATGGCTTAGGGCTGAAATATGCTAATATAGGACAGTCAGTCAGCGGTTGTGGGCGGGGCCTGAGCAATATAACATCATACTGCTCAGAAAATCAAAACAGCTTGATAATTGAGACTGTTTAGGTTTTTTGGGGATTAAAAAAAGTAGTGAATGCAGTTTTATTATTGTAGGGTGGTTGTGTCCACACACTGCTAAGACACATTTATATGCAAACACCACGTAAAAGTAAATTTTGCATCCGAAGTCTGCTTTGAAAGATACAAAATGACAATTTGCTGAAGATTTACTCATGGTTTATAGTGACACACTTACAATGGAAGTAAATTAAGCCAATTTATAAATGTTAAAATACTCAATATTTCAATATAACCAATGTTTTTAGCATAAAGAAAAAAATGTAAATATCCTTTTCTGGTTAGTTTTATCAAATTTTACAATAACCGTGATAACTGTAAATTTAAACAGCTTTACACCACAAACAATTCTTTGCTGTAGTTGCACAAATACTCTCAAACTTGTATTGAACCCTAAATGTGACCCTGGACCACAAAACTAGTCTTAAGTTGCTGGGGTATATTTGTAGCAATAGCCAAAAATACATTGTATGGGTCAAAATTATTGATTTTTTTTTTATGGCAAAAATCATTAGCAAATTAAGTAAAGATCATGTTCCATGAAGATATTTTGTAAAATTCCTACTGTAAATATATGAAAATTTTTGATTAATAATATACATCGTTAAGAACTTTATTTGGACAACTTTAAAGGCAATCTTCTCAATATTTTGATTTGTTTGCACCCTCAGATTCCAGGTTTTAAAATAGGTGTATCTCGACCAAATATTGTCCTATCCCAACAAACCACACATCAGTGGAAAGCTTATTAATTCAGTGGTGGTGTATAAATCTCAGTTTTGAAAAAATGACCCTTATGACTGGTTTTGTGATCCAGGGTCACAAATATTCCTTTTTTAGGCAAACATGTATGACTTTTTAAAAATGTATATTTCATTACCATATTAACCTTCTGATTGTGTTCACAAAAAAGCTAGTTTTTTTAGTATGCAGGCTGTGATGTTACATTTAAACCGCCATGGATTATTATTTTTCACCCTAATAATTTATATAGAGATAACAATTCATTACACTGTTGTTTTATAAGTATATAAATATATAAAGTTGATAATTGCATTTTTACTGTGGCAATTTATTAAGAGTGACATGCTGAATGGCTACAATTATGAGACTGTTAAAATATATGGTCAGTTATCTGGAGCGTGTAAAACAAACTGCGATTGCAGGCGAAAACAAATCTGCCTGTTGTGTAGTGGAGTGCCAGTTTCCAGCGTTCAGCATGTTTATTTATTTATGGGCTTCAAGAAAGAAGGTCTTGGCACAGCCTGGACACTGGGCCACTGCGGTTATCCTCACCGCTCTACGACTGGACGAAGAGGAGGGAGGTAGGCCAGCACATTAATGATGCATGGGGACCAGTACGTTCAGTTTAAAGTTCTCCATGCTCTGTGCAGGCCCACTGAAATATGCATGAGCTACACCGCATGTGCAGGCGGCAGCACGTCAAGTTACTTTCCACCTTGGCGGATGGTGCAGCGGCTCACGGTGCGCTTGCAGGAAAGCAACCGCAGGCTCTTCTGAAAAAGGATGCTTGAGTCGTAAGTTGTCCGTTATAATAATAAACCGGTTCTGCATGCCTGTGTTTATCATGTAGAGTTCCTTAGTGCTTTATAGCTTGTTTGTGTCATAAAGTTGATTTACAAGGCAAGGAACAATACACAGCAAAACACCCTGTTAATAGGTATTTATGATGATGTATGTTCTGTCCATATAGATGTTCCTTCAAAGTTTGCAAAGCTGCAGGAATTCAGATTTGTCAACATATCATTAAAACAGAAAGTTTGGTTTATTTCTAAGCGATTTAAAGGAAAAACAAGGATTTTCAAAGTAGCTTGTTATGCCGGCTTGTTAGTTATAATGAGTTGTTTGTTCATAGACTGGCCTCTAGACAAAGTTGTTGGGTCTGCTGGATTTCCTTGAAAGCGGCATAAAATCAAAAGTGACCCTATTTAGTTTTTTTTTTTTGCATTGTTCTTGTTTAAATTGAACGATTCATTGGTGCAGGGCCAGAATGAAATAACAAGTATTGAATAATAATAATAATCAATACCCAAATAGCTACAGTATCAAGGCTTTGTTTTATCAAACTGGTTCCATTCTGGTTTATTCAGTCAATTTCAGATGATATTTTTTTTTTAATACTGAATATCCTGTTTCATACATCATATGAAGTAGAATGGGATGCAAACATGGCTTCACTTTATGACTTTAAAGTATCTACAACAACTAAAACTGCAACAGCAAGCTCCTGAGTAGGTGTAGAGATCACATTAACAAATCTAAGGCTAAAAATGTGACATCTAACTTCTAAAAATGTAACTGCAGCCTCACCTATGAATGAACTTCAAAGTATTATGCTGTGTTGCTATTTTTACCACAGGTCTAACAGCGACCTCCAACATGTCAGGATCCGTTATCACTTCGTGGCACGTAATGCCAATGAGCTCACCGTGCAGCCGGGTGAGGTGCTGGAGGTACGGATGACCCTCTGTGAGGAGGTGGAGGAGGATGGGGAACGGGGCAGAACAGGTCTGAGGTACACCGTGTGGGAGGCAGAAGAAGAGAAAGCACGACTACAGCTTTCATGCAGTGCTCAAGGTCTAGAAGACTCTGTAGGCCGATGTTTGAACATAAATGATAAAAAAAACATCCTGTTGGTCAAAAGTTTGTGGGAAACCTGAGGGAAACTAGACTGTACATAACATCTATATGATAAAACTACTTAAATCTAGTTCTGTCTACTTTTGATGCATTAAATGAGACTCTGCTTGCAACTGCACGTTATCATAACACTACACTCTTAAAGGAATAGTTCATCCCAAAATGAAAATTCTGTTATTAATTACTCACCCTAATATCGTCCCAAACCCGTAACCTTCGTTTATCTTTGGAATACAAATTAAGATATTTTTTATTAAATCCGAGAGCTTTCTGACCCTGCATAGACAGCAACCTGGTCAACCTTGGACGTGTGTTTACAAGAGTACTAACTTTCTGGGCCCTGAACGTGGTAGTTGCATTGCTGTCTATGCAAGGTCAGAAAGCTCTTGGATTTCATTAAAAATGTCTTAATTTGTGTTACAAAGATGCACAAAGATCTTATGGGTTTGGAACGACATGATGGTGTGTAATTAATGACAGTTTTCATTTTTGGGTGAACAATCCCTTTAAAGGAATAAAAATTTGCTGAAAATGTACTCACTATTCCAAGATATAAATGAGTTTACTTGTTCAATGAAACAGATTTGCAGACTTTTATCATTACTTACTCACACATGGATCTTCTGCAGTGAATGGGTGCCGTCAAAATTAGAGCTGCTAAAAACATCACAAATTTGGCACAACTCCAGTCCATCGATTAACGTCTTGTGAAGCTAAAAGCTGCTTGTTTGTAAAAAACAAGTCCATCATTAAGATGTTTTTGAATCTTTGTTTCTGGCTATAATGAGCGTCATATATTCATTATATTTCTAATGTTGTCTCATCCAAATCAGGAGAGAAACACGTACTGTCAAACGCTGTTTATAAGCGAAAACAGTCTAATAGGAGGTGGATTTTTCACTGAAAGAAACGTTTTTTTGGATAATGGACTCCATAATAACAAGTACGATAAGTATTTTGGCCAGAAATGACAATTAAAACGCCCTAAAATGCAGCTTTTCACTTCACAAGATGTTAATTGATGGACTGGAGTTGTTTTGATTGCTTATAGACTCATTTGCATCTTGGATGGCATAAGGATGAGTACATTTTAGGCAAATTTTCATTTTTTGGGTGAACTAGAGAAGAAAATAAAGAGAGCAATGCCAAAGAACAAGCATTTTTGGTCCCCCAAGAGCCTTTCAGTAAACATTTCCTAAAATAATCATTTTCCCTTAGTGTGAAGAACATTTTTTTCCACTATAAATTACCTTTTTGTACAATGCAAAGGTTTCATGGATGTTATTCTTCATGGAACCATAAATGCCATTAAAGAGCCTTTGTGTTTAAGAGTGTAAGCTCTTGCTAATGCACAATACCCACAACAATTTAGAAAGCTGAAGTCAAGCATGTAGAAAGACGTCCTTTCAACCTGTCACTTTCAGATGTCTGCCATTCCTCTCAGAACAGCCTCCAGCCCCGAGGCACTCTATTTACATAAGAACTACTGAAGTGATCAAGAGGGATTACCCCCAATTGGCTAATCCATCTGGAAACACGGATAATCGTGTTTCTAGACATGCCCGGCCTGAGCCTGGTATCACTGGGATTTCATTCGAGGATCCCAATAGTAAGATGCATCATTGGGACAGAGTATCACACAACCATTGCACCAAAACCTTTTAGTTACAATTACACAGCATGTTGAATGAACAAGCAAGAGTCTGAAAAATACATTTGTCCCAGAAAAAAAATGCACAGACATGAATCTTATGTGCTTCTAGGTTTTGGAAAACAATAAACAGTGGCGGCTGCTGAGGAACCGCAGCGGTCAGTCGGGCTACGTGCCGTGTAATGTGCTAGAAGAGGTCAAACCAGGAGAGCAACAGTACAACCGTGCTGCTCTTTTCAACAGCCAGGTTAGCTTGCAGTACAAAAAAACCTGTTACACTGTTCATCAAACAGTCTGGTTTATTATTTACATTCTACAAAGCACATTTCATGAATATGGTGTACTTTAGTGTCTTACTTTTTCTTTAAAGGGGTCATCGGATGCAAACTTCACTTTCAGATGTTGTTTGAACATTAATGTGTGTTGGCAGTGTATATACAAATCTACCCTATAATGATAAAAATCCATGCAGTGGTTTTTAATTAATCTGTAAAAATAATATCCCCTTTTTCAAATCGAGCCATTCTCAGATTTCTGTCGGTGTGGTGTCACACCGACAGAGGCCGCTCCCACGATAGTTGACTGACATGAGCGTCTTACCTCAGATCAGCTGTAACAGCCCAAACTTCATTGTTTTGATGCTGGAGCGGGAATGTAAATTAGACAAGAATAACTCTGACTGAGCGATTGTGGTGTTGTGTTGCTGGATGTAATAATGAACATAGTGGTCGTCATTTACTTCCGATATCTGAGCCGCTGAAGATGAAGTGGATTACATTTGTTTGTGAAGGAAATGTGCCTCTCGATCTACATAAATGCGCCTGTGTTCACCCAAATCATTCGTGATCCAGCTTCACTTACAGCAGAATTGAGTATAAGCGTTTTTTTGAGAATCTCTGCAATCACCTTTCCTACTAACGTGCTAGTTAGCAAGTTTCGCGGCTAAACGCGCTAAATGCGGCTAAAGTAAACAATCTCTCAGAGCAGCTGGTCACTCCACAGAGAGAAGAGAGGGGCGGGCCGAGCAGAGCTTATTTGCATTTAAAGGAACAACCCCTCAGAATGGGGCGATTTTTGCAGAGCTCAGTTTGACAAGGTGAAAAGGGTGTTGTTTTATACAACCATTGAGAATTTTTAACCAAAGTATATTATAGACTTCATTAAGACCCTAAAGAATCATATCAACTTGTGGAAAATGGGCATCTGATGACCTTTAAACATTTTATTTTTAGTGCTATAAAACTACACAAAACTTTAAAAAAGTTAGACTGAGAGTCACTGAGAATAGGGCTCATACTAAGATCTGGCAAACATCTATTTTAGGTGAAAATACATGTTTACCACCGGCTTTAACATAAACTACAACTGCCAAATAGACTTTAATCACGTTAGATGCCATACTGAATTTAACCTGGATGAAAATGAAGCCGTGAGGGATATGCTTACAGTCTTTACAAAAGCACACACCGAACAAAGGGCCTGTATCACATAATTTTTTATAGAGTTCAGCAACAATACAGTCCATTCAATGCATCGTATTTACATCAATCACACCCTCATTTTCAGTCCTGTCAAAAACTGAATGTGGCACTACCCTGAATAAGGTCTATAGTTCTATGAATTTCATCTGTAATGAGTACAATTTACATAGAAAGATGGCGTGTTTATGCTGAAAAGATGGACAGTGACTTGATTTATATAACCACAACACTAACAGCTCATTTAGTTCAGTATTAGGGGCTCAAATACCATGTTTTTGTAATTACAGTTGGTCAAAAAGTCAAAAGTTTACATACACCTTGCAGAATTTGCAAAATGTTAATTATTTTACCAAAATAAGAGGGATCATTTATTCAGGACAAACAAGGGACTCATGAACAACTATCACTAAACAAACAAACAAAAAAGCACAGCTGTGGATCATTCAGGTAACAACACAGTATTAAGAATCAAGTGTATGTAAACTTTTGAACGGGGTCATTTTTATAAATTCAACTATTTTGTAAATGCCTTTTATGTTAAATATCTTATTCAAGTCACTACTAAATGAAAAATAACATGCATTTTTTATGATCCCTCTTATTTTGGTAAAATAATCCAAATTTAGCAGATTCTGCATGTAAACTTCTGACTTCAACTGCAAATCTAGTTGATAGGATGTATTGACGTCAGATGATTTCAGCCTGTTTTATAAAATATTTATTTAATGTTTTAAATGTTCAGTGCTAGAAAATTACATAAAACTTTTAAGCTGTATTTAGACAGGTCCCAGTTTTGCTTACAGGGTTGAAAAAACTGCTCACCTCATGGAAAGTGAACAGAAATAGGTTAATATAATAGGTTAACATAATATATCAGACCATTTTCTGACGGTTAAGCACTTTCTTTCACCGACCACTTGTAGAAAAAGAGCTAAATATTTCATTTTTTTAAAGACTTTTCAGGCTCTTTTTTGTACCCTATTCATGGAAAGTGCACACATACATTCTCCCACTTTACATGGCAGGCGTTGGCTCTTTTTTACTCTGCCCCTCTGTTTTTCCCTGGCTTTTGTTCTATCTCTGCAGGCTGTGAATCCTTACAAAGGTACCTCCGCTGGCCCTGTAAATCACGCAGAGGTTTTGGAGATGAATAAATCCTCAAGGGATAAAGATAGTACGTACCTCTTATCTGCTTGCTGTATTTGCTGTGAGATGGAGAGCGGGGAGAGTCTGCCGAAAAAATGCAGAGAAGTGGGAAATGAATTTGGTGTGAGAGCGCTCTTATGTACATAGATTGCAGATTCCCACCAGAGCTCATTGCTCCTGTCTTGGGCAATCTTATTCACTGTGTCTCTGTCCCAGCGCTTGTTTCTCTATCTCTCGCTTCTTCTGTCTATTTCTCTAGACCGCGACCAACAGAAGGAGGTAAATGATGAATTGCTGAAGAGGATAACCGACAATAAGGCCCAGCCCCAAGCTCGAAACTTTCGGGTGGAGCGCTCAAGTACGTCCATGCCCATCACATATGAATCCCAGCCCTTTGAGGTCCACGCTTGGCTCAACGCAAAGGGATTTTCTAGACCGTGAGTGACACGTGAGCTGCAACATGTGACACTTTTACTGATATAAATGGGTGGTGTAACCGAGTGGTTAAACATATGGGCTGTTAACTGAGGTTACAAGTTTAAACCCCACAGGCGATGAACCATGTACCCTTGAGGAAGGTACTTACCCCCGGGTTGCTCCAGGGGGCTATGATAAAGATGTACAGTACACATACATAATAATATGTACAGTATAAAAATGTTGTAAGGGTTACAATATCTTGCAAACATCTATTTTTAATGAAAATAAACTCTTACCACTGGCTTTAACGTTAACTACAGCTGGCAAATAGTTCTATGAACACTGTGCAATCTATAATGTATGGAAGCCAGTTTCTGCCACTGAATAAAAAATAAAACAGGTAATTGCAAGTTTTTATCTCACAATTCTAACTTTTGTTCTTGCAATTGTGAGTTTACATCACACAATTATGACTTTTCTCAGAACTGCATGATGCAAACGTGCAATTCTGACTTTTTTCTTAGAATTGTGAGATATAAACTTGCTATTGCAAATTATACAGTCAGAATTGCGTGATTTAAACTTACAATTGCGAGTTATAAATTCAAAGTAGTGGGATATAAACTCGGGATATAAATTATGTGAAATAAAGTAAGAATTACGAGACTTTTTTTCTCACAAATGCGCGTTTGTACCTTGTAATTCTTACTTTTTTTCTCACAATTCTGACTTTTTTCTCACAATTCTGACTTTTTTCTCACAGTTCTGACTTGTGAGATATAAACTCACAACTGCAAGTCATGAAGTTCATTCTGAGGGGGACAAAGACTGATATGTTCTCGTAACTTGCAACTGCAAATCAGAATTGCAAGAAAAGTCAGAATTGTGAAAAAAATGACAATTTTATTTCTCAGAATTGCGAGTTTATGTCTTGCAATTCTAAGAAAAAAAAAAGCCAGAATTACGAGTTTGTAAAAAAAAAACTTTCTTAAAAAGAAATGTTCTATTCAGTGACAGAAACAGGCTTCCATAATATTGATCCCAATTTGCACATCTTGTAAAAAATAAATTGTTGGCCAAAAAAACTTGATGCATCTCAACATAATTGTACTCAGTAACACTACTATGATTTGTCAATTTAAATTTAAGTGAACTACAGTTGAGGTCAAAAGTTTACATACACCTTGCAGAATCTGCAAATTATTTTACCAAAATATGAGGGATCATACAAAATGCATGTTATTTTTTATTTAGTACTGACCTGAATAAGATATTTCACATAAAAGATGCTAACATATAGTCCACAAGAGAAAATAATAGTTGAATTTACAAAAATGACCCTGTTCAAAAGTTCACATAGACTTGATTCCTAATACTATGTTGTTAACTGAATGATCCACAGCTGTGCTTTTTGTTTATTTGTTTGTTTAGAGATAGTTGTTAATGAGTCCCTTGCTTGTCCTGAACAGTTAAACTGCCCACTGTTCTTCAGAAAATCCTTCAGGTCCCACAAATTCTTTGGTTTTTCATCATTTTTGTGTATTTGAACCATTTACAACAATGACTGTATGATTTTGAGATTCATCTTTTCACACTGAGGACAACTGAGGAGCTCATATGCAACTATTGCAGAAAGTTCAAACGCTCACTGATGCTTCAGGAAAACAATGCATTAAGAGCCAGGGGGTGTAAACTTTTGAACAGAATGCAGATGTGTACATTTTTCTTATTTTGCCTAAATATCTTTTTTTTTTTTTCATTTAGTACTGCCCTTCAGAAGTTACAAAAGATACATGTTTCCCAGAAGACAAAATAAGTTACATTTTACCCCGATCTTCAAATTCAAAAAGTTTTCACCCCCGGCTCTTAATGCATTGTGTTTCCTTCTGGAGCATCAGTGAGGGTTTGAACCTTCTGTAATAGTTTCATATGGGTCCGTCAGTTGTCCTCAATGCAGAAAGATGGATCTCAAAATCTTACGGACATTGTTGGAAAAGGTTTAAATACACAAAAATGCTTAAAAAAAAAAAAACAAAAACAAAGAATTTGTGAGACCTGAAGGATTTTTCTGAAGAACAGCAGGCAATTTAACTATTCAGGACAAACAAGGGACTCATGAACAACTATCACTAAACAAAAGAAAAAACACAGCTGTGGACTATAGGTAACATCTTTGATGTGAAATATCTTATTCAGGCCAGTACCAAAAAAATAACATACATTTTGTATTAGCCCTCTTATTTTGTTAAAATAATTAACATTTTGCAGATTCTGCTAGGTGTATGTAAACTTTTGACCTCAACTGTATGTAGTTACTTTTTTTTTTACAGTGTAGACTGGAGGTGTGTTTGTGCAAAAAAGAATGAAAGTCACTTTTTCTGAATATTCACGCCAATATTTCAGCTCGTTTAGTGCCTGGAAACTGTATCAAGAAAGTTGCATACCTATTTAGTGAGTTTGTCCCAGTATATTTTCATAGTATATGAAGCAGTTTATCTCAGATGATCAAATAAAATTTTATTCCTCATGAAATGACTCCTTTAAAAAAAAAAAGGAAGAAGAAGAACATAATGTAATATTCTCTCCACGTTCCAGAGTGGTGGAATGTCTTGGTATTCTGAACGGGGCTCAACTATTTTCCCTCAGTAAGGATGAGCTGAAAGCCGTGTGCGGGGATGAGGGTTCCCGTGTCTTCAGTCAGATCACTGTGCAGAAAGCTCAAATAGAGGTCTGTCACAGAATTTGTGCAGATTAAACATTCAAACGCAGTTCGAAAGCAGGACTGAATGTCTTTCGTTTTCTCAGAGGGGTCGTGGGGATACAGAACTACAGGAGATCATGAGGCGACGACAACAGGAGGTGGAGGGCTCAACCTGGGAATGATTACAGTCAATCAGGCCATCACATTTTCTTCAACACTCTTGTTCACCCTACAATCAACAGCCGCCCAGAGGAATTCAGAACAGATGGACTAAACTCCAGTCATTAGTGAAGCCCAGTCCAGCCTATTTCCTTTATGACCCATACAATGTAGTGCTTAACACTAGTGCTTAAACTGATGAACATGAATGCACTGGGAGTGAAGTCTTTAACCTCCATTTATAGAGAGGAAAATGATTTTGATAGAGGGCATTGACTTATGATTGGTGCTATTAAAGGAGTAGTTCACCCAAAAAAAGAAAATTCTGCCATTATTTATTCTCAACAATCTCATGTCGTTTCAAAACCCATTTGCTGTTATTTTTATTCACTAGCTTTTAAATCAACTATGGTGCTGTTCAGCACATCTCGTCAAATGTCACTGCTTCTAAGGGTGAGTAAATAATGACATTGATTAATTTTCATTTTGGGGTAAGCTATTCCTTTAATCTGACATTTGAAACAAGTCCCATCTGTTTCTGCATAAATAATAAATGGGGAATAAAAAAAAAAAAAAAAACGATATTAAGTAATGCAGTGAAGTATTGTAACCTATTATCACATACTTAATTTGGTTAAATGACTACTTGAATATTAATTTTAAACAATGTGTTGGTATTTATTTTTTCATTGCTTCAGTACACTTATGCTTCACACTTCATTAATGCAAATCAAATCATGTTTATTTATGTTTGTGGATGATTAGTGCAGACTATCAACTTTTCCCTCATATTTCATAATAACTTTTGAATTATGATTCTGAATATATTGTTTGGCATTAAACAACAAAATAAAAAAAATTATGCAAGCATGTGTATATTAGTACGTGTGCAAGTTATGGGGTCTATACTTCTGTAATTTTTTTTTTTACATGAATCATGTATTGTGCCAGATGTCACTACACTATCGCTTTTCACTTTTCGCAATTCCTGGTTCTCTCTTTGGCCGATGTTGTCTATAAAGCCCCCTTTGAGCCCTGTGCAAACCATAAGGCTGAATCTCTAACCGCCTCACTGACTGACAGCTTTGCTACTAGGCCTCACAGGGGGCACATAACAGTGGCTTTCAGTTTGTCTTGTTGCTTTATTTCTGGAATAGATTGTGAACGCATCAGCGAGTATTGTGCTGTGTTCAGGATGAGTGAGAATGACCTCCATCTCTCCCTTTGTATGCACTGTCATAACGCCTCCCGGCCTTAAGAGAGGGTGGATGTGGCTGCGTATTGTCACTATGATTCATGGCATGAATCAATGCCTAATGATGGGATTTACAGAGAGGAACATCAAAGAAAAGATGCTGGAGATTTGCAGTGCAGTAGAACTATTGTTACTTGCATCCAGAGAATATACCATTTTTGAGAGAATTTCCTCTACTTTGTATTGATATACAATACACAGAGCAGTGATTACATTTCCCTCTGATGCTTCATTTCGCATTAAAGCACTGTATTAGAACTTGATTAGTTTTGGCCAAAATATGTGATCCATGATGTCCAAAGCTTCATTTGTCTGAGCACTATGATTGCTTCAGTATTTGATTAAGAAAGAAGAGTGAACCCTAGTTCATGTATGTATATAACAGACAGACCAATCTGCATGGATGCAATGCAGATATCTTGACTGTCCAGCGAAAAAATTTTGCAGCCAAGACTTTTTGTTTAACTTAGGGTTGCGAACCAGGAATCGAAGAAAGATCATTTCCGCTACTAAATACAAAATATACAAAATATAATTTTTTTCGCAATTTTTTATTGCAATTGCGAGCTTACACCTCACAATTCTGACTTTTTCTCTTTTATTAGAATTGTGATATAAACTAGCAATTCTGAGAAATGACGTCAGAATGGCAAGACATACTATAAACACAAATGTGAGTTTATATCTCGTAATTCTGACATTTTTCCTTGCAATTCCGAGTTTAAATCTTGCAATTCTGACTTTTTTCTTCTAACTGCATGATATAAACTCACAATTGTGAGTTATAAAGTGAGAAAGAATTGGAAAAACTTTTCTTGCAAATATGACTTTTTTTTTTTTTTTGATATAAACTTGCAATTGTGAGTTATAAAGTCAAATTCTGAGAGGGTAAAAAAGTAGAATTGTGAGGTTATTACTCGCAATTGCAATTGTGACTTTTATTCTCAGAATTGCAAGTTTATATCACAACTGTAAGATATAAACTTAAGAATTCCTTCTTTCTCACAATTATATTTATATCATGCAATACTGACTTTATAACTCGCAACTTCAAGTGTTTAATTGCAATTCTAAGAAATACAGTCAGAACTGCAAATTTGTATCTCACAATTCTGACTTCATTTCTCAGAATTGTGAGATTTATATCAATTTATATTATAGCCATCAGATTGCGATTGCATTTATTGCGATTATATTATAGCAAAAGTGAAAATTGCTAGATAAAATCTTGCAATTCTTACTTTTTTTACAAATGTAAAGTTGGATCTCGCAATTCTGACATTTTTTTCTTGCAATTCCGAGTTTTTATCTCACTTTACAATTCGCATTGCAAAATTATATCATGCAATTCTGAAAAGAAAGTCAGAATTGTGAGATATAAACATTTGCAAGAAAAAAGTCAGAATTGCAAGTTTTTATCTCACAGTTGTCACATTATAACTCACAATTGTGAGTTTATATCATGCAATTGTGAGAAAAAAGTCAGAATTGTGAGTTTTTATCTTGCAATTCTCACTTTATAACTCACAATTGTGTTTATATCATGCAAGTTTGTATCGTAATTCTGAGAAAAAAGTCAGAATTGTGCGAAAAGTCACAGTTAGCTTTATTTTTTTATTCAGTGATGGCTTCCATAGGAACCAGTTCTTATTCTGAAAATTCTGCAAACTAATAATTCAATTATGACATCCATTTCCATGAATGGTTCTTCAATTAGGATGGAAAACCTTACTAAATCACTTCAAAAGCATTACTATCCAGAACAAAACATACATTGCTATCAGTAAATTTTTATTCTCAAGCTAATGATTCTTATGAGCTAGTTCTTTTTAGTGAATTAAAAACATGAAACCAGTGAGGAACAATTCCCAAGCTGATGACTATACCATCAAGGTTTTCTTTTAAACAGACATACTGCACAACCAATGTTCTGTCAAAGTCTGTTTGACCTTTTATTTTTAAACCACATTAGAATGTTTATAACATTTGGCTTTTATTTACTCTCAAGGAGGTTCCATTATTTATCAAACTGATGTCAAGGTCCATCCCCATACAGAGTAAAATCAATCAACAACCGTTAAGCAATAGCATCTTTCACCACGACGTTGGGAGATAAAAATACAAAAATAAAAAGAGCAGTAATATAAATAATAAATAAATAAATAACAATAAACATGAACTATAAACAAGTACTAATACATTTTTTAATAAAGAAAGTGACCTCCTTTGCTTATCTTCCTAACTGGAGCTCTGCAGTCTAACAAGAAGAACAGTAAACTTTCTTTATTAAACAATTTATTAGTACTTGTTAAATCTGAAGCTTGTTCACAAAAGTTTAATGGGCTTTTTGTCTTTCAGCAGGTTTTTGTAAAATATCTCATGTTTTTTTTTCATTTATTTTTTATTGATATACTGGTATAAACATCGGGATACACACACACACACACTCACATATATGTTGGGTTTACATGTTTTATGGGGACATTCCATAGGCGTAATGGTTTTTATACTGTACAAACCGTATTTTCTATCACCCTACACCTACCCTACACCTAAACCTAGCCCTCACAGGAGACTGTGCACACTTTTACTTTCTCAAAAAAACTCATTCTGCATGATTTATAAGCCTGTTTCCTCATGGGGACCTCACAAATGTCCCCACAAGGTCAAAATTTACTGGTATTACTATCCTTGTGGGGACATTTGGTCCCCATAACGTGATGAATACCAGGTGCACACACACACACACACACACACACACACACACACACACACGTTTACTTAGCTCTAAATGGATACATTTCTTGTTTTTATATGCAGCTTGTTAGAAATACTATCACCTAATCATAGCGTATACCCTAAAGGCTAGAAAGCACTGAGAACTTTTGCTCAGATTTTTGTCAGAGCTAATCTGCAGATATGGTACGAGTTGACAGATTTCACAGAAAATCACATAATGTGTGATGGCCACAGATTTTTTTAGCTTTAAATTGGGATTCCACCCAGTCTGATGATATCAAGCATGTTTGATATTTTGAGCCAATTTTAGAACACTTATTGTTTTCATTTGTCACTCGGCACCTAGCAATGCGACACGTTTCTGTCATTTGTTGTGTTCAGAATGACTTTAAAAGTCTGCTAATGTGATCCTCAGTCATTCAGTGTATGATGCCCAGTTTTTTCTGTATCTATTTACAAAGTTGGCAAGTGTAAAATGCCTAATGTTTTAAAATCTGTTCAGATTTTAAAAGTCATGTAATGTATTCCAGCTTTCTACATTTTTGCAATAAAAAAACTTGATTTACTTTATTTTTACACATTTTTTGCAAATGAGGACACCCCCCAGTGAAAAATAAACATACTAAAATGTATTTAAAATACATTTATTTCATGCTAAGTATACTACAAATACTTTTACATATTATGTACTTACTAAAAATACCCTGCAATTGTACTTTTAGTATACCAACTGGTATATTTAAAGTCTGCTAAACTGGAACAACTAATTTTGTACTTAATACACTTTAATTGTGCGGAAGTAGTCAAACTAAAGATATACTTATACTGTAAGTTTATTTGATTATGCTAAAGTGGAACTATTGCAAATATTTGATATTATTTAAAGATCATGCAATCCTCATCAATAGTGACATTAAAACATATTTTAGGCTTAATATTAAGAAGAACATCTATCTATCTATCTATCTATAGTATGAATTATGAGCTGTTTTGCTCATGTAGCCCAAACTTTTATTCCCACACTGCCACAATTTTTTCATATTTTATGTATATTTATGGTATATTTTTCCTATGACTTCCTCAACATAACAATATCAAAATTAAATTCTAACGATTCATTAATGGAACCTTTAAAGAACTGGAGTCATGTGTTACAATTCCCACATGCAACCCAGAATTAGCTGTGACTAATGCAAAATGTACGAATCAGACACAAAATGTCCACTGACAAAGACTCAACACATCACTGGCTGAAGTGAATTCTAATATCTGACTATTTGGTGAAGTAGAGAAGATGGCAATGACAAGCCTGAAGATGACTAAACCAGAATCTAATCATGCATAATTCATGAAATGTACAAATGCTAAGAAAAATAAGGCAAACACAGTCCTGTTCTGTTCGTTTACAGCCAATTATAACTAACTAACATTAAAGAAGCTGTCACGATCAGTTTGATGTTTCACCCTGGTAGAGAGAGTTGCCATAACTTGTGACAGGTCTGGCATTTAGGGGTATGTTAGTTTGTGTTTCTGTTCGAGCAGGAAGGAGAAAAGTTTTTCTGGACAGACAGATAATACACAATATCAGTCACACCCGCACCATCAGCGCTGCAGGAGCCTGACGACTCCAAACTTCTTCTCATTTCACTCTCTGCACCACCCAGTGGGCAGTCACTTAAAATAGAAGACAATAACATGCATGGAGGCCCCTTTGAGGTGGCAGTAAAAGCGTGTCTGATGGAGCCTTATGTCTGCAGATAAAAGCCGCCTAATACGGGTTCTGCTTTGCAGAACATACAGCCGCGTAATCAATAAACTATCGAACTGCATATCTAACGTACCTGTATAGTTATCCGAACATCCTCTAGAATTTTGTAGGACGCTGTGGCGGTGTAATTTAGCTGCAGCGCATCATCCAGAACATAAATCTTAATCTAAACTGAGATGTTATAAGCGATCTGCCACTTTAAGATGCCTGAAGTGACACGGATGATTAGGCGAAAAGGGAACGACATGACAATGCGCATATAGAATCTCTCTAAGCTCTTGCCAAGATTTCTAATTCCCTGTGTTTGTTCACAAGGATTAGTGGGTGCTCGGCGCTCTGTACCGACTCATCGAGTGCTCCCACTAATTCTTATCCAACCATGACAAAAGGCGGACAAATTTCTCGAACGACTCTACTGTTAGTCTTGCGTGATTTAGATTCACTCCGTGCCGCCTGGTTACTCAAAGGTGAGGGGAACCACGTTATTAGCCAGTTATTCCGCAAATGACATTTTCCCCCGCCTTACAGACATTTGAGATTTACACTCTAATTGCGACTAACTAGACAAGTGCCCTTTCTTTTGGCTTGACCTCACTGGCATTAATAGTTCAGATTAAATCAAATGTCATTCCACACTTAGGTAATTGAATTATATCTCTGTGTTCCCCCTGACATCTGCAGTGATTCATTTTCTTTCCCTCTTTTGTAAATCACCCGGGACTTCAATTTAGATTTGTGTCTCCCTGTTTTCGCCGACCGGAGGGAGCGGGATCGATCCGGTCGCCCCCCTCAGCATATGAGAGGGTCTTACCACTCGCATAGCGCGACTGATTTACAGTGCGGAAAGCTGTTTCTTTTTTAATCCGTCGAGAAACAAACCATGAACGCTTACCGGGCATGCAGTTCATGCGAGCGAGTGACGCTGACAGTGAGGACTGAACAATATGTGAGAGGGTTGATGGCTATTTAGCTCAAGGCTAATGTATAAGGATAGCCATTTAATCCTTCAGAACAGAGACAGATCAAGTTAATGCACCCTGTCACATCCTCTCTGCCTCAAGACAACTCTGCTCAATGTAAAAAAGGCCCTCAGCAAACTCCGTTCAGTCGAGAGACTGCTGGCCCTCTGTTGCACCAGTGGCCAATTCATGTGTGTTTCCAAACAGCTGCGATCTTATCCGAAAATGTCTGTTGACAAAGGGTTTATTTATTTATTTATTCATTTTGTCAACAACAAATTCAAAAAGACACATCAACATCATGACAATAATTAAATCACTGAATTACTTCAGAATAATTCAGAATATGATAAGGAAAAAAGTATCAAAAACCATTAACAATGAGCTATATGCTTTTAGAAGGGGGAAAAAAAGGTTTTAGGTTTCATATACATTGTTTGTGCCGCACATTGTTTTTCCCTCCTGAAAACAAACTATATATACACTACTACAGTAGTTCTCAACTCCAGTTCTCGGGTCCACTGCTCTGCACATTTTGTATGTCTCTCTCATTTAACGCACCTGATTCAAATCATCAACTGGTTAGGAGAAAGATCCATGAGCTGAACTGAATGTGTCAGATTCAGAAACATACAAAATGTGCAGAGCAGTAGGCACCGAGGAATGGAGCTGAAAACCACTGCACTAATATACATATGTTCATCTCTAGAGTTAATTTTTTCTAGCTGACTAACAAGTCACCAAATAAGTTTTTTCTGAGGTTGTGAAGTATAACGAGCTGTTATATTGACATCTTTGCATGGTTGAAACACTGATTGAGCGATTGCATTAGTCAGGATATGGATTTCGGTAAGTTGTACTCTTTTTTTTAAATATACCTTCAGATGTTCATTCGTGTTTATTTCACTGTGTAACTGGTTTTAACATGGAGGAAATTATCAGTTCATGCGCCGCTTTTCTTAAACTGAGGTGCTACAGCGATCTGTCACGCCACACGGCATTTATTGTTTGAATACTGTAATAAAATTGACAGAATCTGAAATCTGACACTTCGTTTCATATCAAAAGTAACAAATCACAAAGCTTATTGCGATTTATTGGATGGGAAGTGTGCTACAATGTTCCGTCAATTAACTGAAAACAGCCCTAGTGAAAAATAAATATACTAAAATGTATTTAAAATACATGTATTTCACGTTAAGTATACTACAAATACATTTACGTATAATATACTTCATAAAAATACCCTGCAATTGTACTTTTAGTATACTAAACTAGTATATTTAAATTCTGCTAAATTGGAACGACTAATTTAGTACTTAATGTACTTTAATTGTGCGGAAGTAGTGCTGAAGTCCAACTAAAGATATACTTAAGTATATCTGATTGTGCTAAATTGGAATTATTGCAAGTATACTTTAGGTACACTTTAAATATCTTGCATTTAAAGGCCAATATTATTCAAAGATCATACAGTCCTCATTAATAGTGACATTAAAACATATATATTAATATATATTGTGCAATGTGCACAAGTAGTACTTCAAATAAATAATGTTAAGAGACTTGAAATCTACTTAGTATAAAATAAATGCATTTTAAATCTATTATTTTTTTTTTACTAGGGAAGCTTGACTACTTTATTTATGGGATTTACGAATCAATGCTGTTTTGTAAAATTGAGAATCCCACAAAACAAACCTGTAAAATTTTTACATGCTAGTTAAAATGTGTGTGATTTACTGTCCAGCATAGCATAGTTGTGATTGTGAATATGCCATTGCTGTAATTCATTGCTATAAGTCTCTATACCACTGGAAAATAATAATCAAACAGTCAAAGCATGTAGACTTCACCTTGTATGCATTCCATTTTTTATACTGTATGCGTTTCACAAGCTTTTTACAACAACAGCAATGGTGTTCTATTTTATGTTGATAAATCTTTTATCTGACTTTCTGAATACATTTCTACATTTTATATGAATTTCTGTATTTTAAATGATAAATTCTAAAAATTAAGACATTTGAATTATAGATCTAAATCATAAATTCTAAACAGACTCTTGTGTCCTTTCTACAAGAATAACATGAAAAACTTGGCTGACCCAAGCCAATGCCTGTGATAACAGTGCTAGGATGTGTCACTGCCGCGAGTCCCTCAGATCCGTACAAAGGTTTGAGTAAGGGCTGCATTGAGTGGCTGTTGTAATTCTCAGAGAGACAGGCCTGCAATCTCCAGTTTCCCAGACACAAATCCTGCTTATCTGCCGAGGGGAATCCTCCCCTCCAGTCCCTCTCTGCGGTCCAATCCCACGAGTTCCACCAGCTAAGCCCAGCCATCCAAGGGGACAAAAAGCATACAATAATATCACATAGTCGCCAAAACTGACCAATGAAGATACATGTCTGAGAAATTATCTTTGGATTTGAGTCTTCAGGAAGTTACTGTGTATGAAGCAGATGATGATGCATGCATAACAGTGTCGACTTCACAGCTTCCAGCTTGTTCCACGAGAGCTTCTCAAAAACCTTACATGGGCAGAATTTGTAATTTATGGCGTCAGCCGCTACTGGTTTCAGAATGCATAATGCAAACATGCCATATCTTTGGTACAAGAGATCTGAAGCCACACTGAAAAGACACAGCTTGGTCTGCCTAAACTCTTTCCCCATCCCAGAGGACTAACGGAGGGTGCCAGGAGATGAGAATCTGGATTTTGTTCATCACTTGCAGATGGTGGCCCATAATGAGTTTCTGGCCAAACAGGACATGGTAGATTTAAACAGCTCAGAAAAGCGTTCCCTAAGCAGGACAGCCTGCCAGATTGCAAAGATGTTGAGTGGGAGCTCTTAGCCATTGCATGTTGGCACACTAGGAATTTGCATTTTGTCACAAAAACATAATCTAATTGTGTAAATATCAGATATCGCTGACAGCAACATCCATCTTAAACTCATGTTATTTTTTTTATAGCAGCTGATTTAATTTCCCCTCACATGTTTTTGTAGAGCTTCCTCATGTTGGATATGCAAATTGGCACTGTTAGATGTATTTACGTAAATGTGAGGTAATTATATGACAGAGCATGCCGTGATGACGTGCACTGAAACCTCGTTAATCTTATTTGCTATGACAACGTGAAACCACATTGTCGTCTCTCTGAATCGTTCCATAATCCAATTCATTCAAATGCACATCACTCAACGACTTGACATACACAGATTATTGATTCTACACAACGTCTGCTCTGCATGAAGGACTACCTTCAAATTAACAAGATCTCCAAACATATATCATACCCCAGTCCGTTTGAATTTATTGCACCTCGCTAAATCCAAATCAGGTTTCGCAATTTGTTCTCAAGGACTGATGGATTATTAAAAATGAACGGGCATAAATTATAAAAACGGTTCATGGATTTTCATGGGATGGGCTTTGATGACAAATGTGCTAGCGTGTGATGATTATGACGAACTGGCAAAATATCATAATTCACACCACCTCCTCAAATCTCACCGCTAATGATTTAAGTGATGATATGTCATCTTAAAGCACTGAGGTGGCTGACGCACATGACAGCCCTTGTTCATTAGGTCTGATAAAATATCCCACACCAGGGTCAAATTATGCTCATTTCGTGGATAATACAGGCCCGTCATTGCCTCACCGTATCGGTATTTGCATTTTCATCGTTCTGAAATACAATACACGAGAGTGAGAGTCTTTTCTCGCAAGTATTATTTTCATATGATTTCATGTTGATGTCAAAAGAAATATGAGGTTTATTAGTTTCCTGGTGCTTTGTGTGCTTCATTATTTTGCCGTGACAGTTTAGTCTGAAGGAGGGAGGGGGGTGTTTTTCATTAAACGCTTGTATCGTCTCAGATGCTAATGGCAAACGTGGGGAGAGCAGGAAATTAAAACCTACATCAATACGTGAGAGGCCTTCCACAATAACACATTTTCAGCCAGACTCTCATTATACGCTAGAGCGCAAAGCATAGACTACTGTATGTTTTCCTATTCTGTTTTTTTCGATAAGCCACAAAATCCACCCTCCGCACACCCAGCACCTTGGTGTCTGTCACCGAGGATATTTCAGCAAGAAGACCGATGGTATTCGGTGGTAATGTAAAGCTTTCGCAAACTATTCGCAATCCAAACATTCATCAACTCTGTCTTTTTTTCCCCCCCTTTTTCATTACAGCTGATAGGAGAAGGAACACAAAACACATTTGGGCCCTCTGCGCTCCATAAAGAATATAATCAATTCTTTATTATTGCATTCGGGAGGCTTGAGGGCTGTCAAGCCGGGGAAAATGATATTGCTGGCGACTAAGAGAAGATAAATTCACGCGTGGAGCTTTGCTAATGGCGAATGGGGATCAGGGACTGTCCGGTTTGTCTGAGTCACGTTACTGATGATAAATGACAGGCTGACGATGACCCGCGGTGCGCCTGTGATGACACCGTGACAACATTCAACTGTAGCATGATAGCAAGACCAGATATCAACCCATTTCCTCTGTCGAGATCCCCTGGGATCTCAGAAAACGCACATTAACCAGCCCTCGAGACAGGTGGTAAATCCTCTTGACGTGTTTATACTTATTTTATAGCCACAACAACCACATTAAAGGATGGCAGCTGAAGAGCCAGTATTTCAGCAGGTCTGCCTGTGTTTGTGTGATGACGGTCTCCATAGTGACCTGAGAGCTAGCGTCTTTGAGAGGAAGTTGCCAGAGACAATGAAGCAACAAACATCAAAGGAAACTAGCATTTGCACATCATGTAGGAAATAATCAAGCAGTGTCTGGAGACGTGTTCACACTGCTATCAATAATTCATCGAACTCGGCTTTATAATAACTGACAGCTCCTCTGTTCTCCCGCTTGCTTTCTGGTAATTTCCCCTTTTTCATCTGCAAAGCTGAGCGATGGCTCAGCACAAAAGAATCAATATAGCAGAAAACAAGGAATTCCGACAATTTTATAGCTAATCTCGGACTGGGAGTCGTTCCATTAAACTCCAATATGACTCCTCCAGGCCCAACTTCTGTCATCAAACGCTAAACATTAATTGGTTTATCAAAGGTTAATTGCTCAATAGATACTAGGCAGTTGGAGTTTAATTGTGCCATTAAATGTTCTCACTAGAGCCCCGGGTTCGGGTAATGGATTTTGTCATTTGAATGAAAATATTATTTGGTGGCAGCTGGACTGATAACAGCGTTGCGCATTGACAAGTCCATGCCCTCTGACACAGTGTCTGTCACACAGGGACAATACACAGAAGCGCATGAGTACACATGCTCGCTGCAAACAGTGATCGTATTTAGCTATGCTTTGTAAATCTAAATGACTCATTCTTCACTGTGGCAGACTTGTCTTTCTGTGCCGGATTTTATGAATGCATTTGCGTCTGCCATTAGGGTGTAACGCATCAAAAATGGGATGAGGAAATTGCATGAGCCACGCTTGGGCAAAATTCAGATCTGAGCTAGCTCCATTTTAGTTCATGAGTGTGAATTTGAATTACAGTGGCCATGCTGACAGGAAATTGAATCGGGATGACAGGAAAGGGATTTACTGAACTGCAATTAAAAAAAAAATCAATACAACTGAGACATTTGGGGAAACAAAGTGTTTTTTCTACCTTGTTTGAGAAAAATTAAGGAGATAGCTCAAGCAAAAATGTGAAATTCTGTTATTAATTACTCACCCTCATGTCATTTCAAACCCGTAAGGCCTTCGGTCATTTTACGGAACACAAATGAAGATATTTTTGATGAAATCCAACAGCTTTCTGACACTGCATAGACAGCAACACAACCACCACGTTCAAGGCCCAGAAAGCTAGTAAGGACTTCCTTAAAATAGTCCATGTGACATCAGTGGTTCAACCATAATTTTCTCAAGCAAGGAAAAAACATTTTGTATCCAAAGAAAACAAAAACAACCTTTTTTCAGCAATTTCTTTTCTTCCGTGTCAGCCTTCGACACACGTTCAAGAGAGTATCACAACGCATGCATGTGATGCTGCTGACGCAAAAGCTGACGTTCTGTAATTCTCTCTAGACAAACATTCAAGTTTAAAAATTGGTTAAATTACTTGATTAGTATTTAAATTAATTTGAATTTAAAGCTATTTTTAAAATTTTAGCTACAATTAAAATTTGCTTCCTCAATTTAAATTCAGGAATTCAGTAGGAATTTAAAAGTCATTTAAAAGTCAAAATTCTATCCTGGTGTGACCAAAAATTAAAAACAAGAAGAAACAAGAAAGATTATGTGAGTTTCACCATTCAGAAATTTTACTCACTTTAAGAAATATATAGATTATCTTATGCATCACATATGAATTTTTGTGCATTTAGCCTAACAGTATATACATTTCCAAACCTATTTTGTCTCAGTATGTTCCTTCCCTGGGAATTTAACCACTGACTGTGCTTTGACACCACAATGCTTTACCCACTGAGCTACAGGAACACAAACCTGCAAGAATCATTGTTGTACCAACAATAACTCTCATTTTTTTTTACCCGCAGTTTCTTTAACGATCACTGGGTCATTCTCAGCACAATTATTTCAAATAATTGACCTTGAATTGTTGCTTCCAAACAACCATTCTTCTCTTCCATGCTTAATTAATCAGGACATCCACAGTAATTAATCTCAGAGGAGAACTGATTATGTGGCATAAAGCGATGGGTTTGTATTACACCGCTCTGTGGGCATCAATAACCAAATGTTAAATGAGTGGAAATACAAAAAACACAACGCTTTCATGATTCCTAATGGCTTTGGCTAGGGTCCCGGACAAATAAAGCTGTCTAGATAAATGAATAACTGCATGATGTTTTTATTACATGCAAGTTAAAAATTGTGGTCATTCCTTCAGGCAAAACTGGAATCTATAGGGGTAATTCCTGACATGCAGTACTTTTTATGTTCTTATCATATAGCCTTTGTCTTGATATACATAATTCCTAAACACAAAAGTCATATAAGTCTTCTCTTATCAACAAAATTACAATTAAACTAATAAACCAACTTTTTTCATGCTACAGCCAAAAAACCTGATATTAAAATGATGGGATATTCAAATTCTATACCCTTATACCCTTTTTTATTAAAGGGGTCATCTGATGCGATTTCATGTTTTCCTTTGTCTTCATAGTGTTACAAGCTGTTTGTGCATATACACTGACCAAAATTATAAACGTAACACTTTTGTTTTTGCCCCCATTTTTCATGAGCTGAACTCAAAGATCTAAGACTATTTCTATGTACACAAAAGGCCTATTTCTCTCAACTATTGTTCACAAATCTGTCTAAATCTGTGTTAGTGAGCACTTCTCCTTTGCCGAGATAATCCATCCACCCGGGGGAGGAGGGATGGGGTTCTGAAAACCAGTCAGTATCTGGTGTGACCTCCATTTGCCTCATGTCACACCATTGCCTCAACACATCTCCTTCGCATAAAGTTGATCAGGTTGTTGATTGTGAACAATATTTGAGAGAAAAATTTTTGAGAGGCCTTTTGTGTACATAGTGTACATACAAAAGTTTTTTCTTTGAGTTCAGCTCATGGGGGCAATGGGGGCAAAAACAAAAGTGTTGCGTTTATAATTTTGGTCAGTGTATAAACTCCGTACAGTTGCAAAGTTAAAAGTCTCAAACCCAAAGAGGTTAAGACTCAGCCACGCCTTCCTAAAATGCCTCATTCAAACATGCTTCCACAAATGTACGACACAGAGTGAAAAGATTTGCATAACACCTCGCAAATGTATATATAAGAAAGAAGGCATAACTTTTATTCTCGCTGTAGTATTGTTGTCACCGCCGGCATGTTGTGGAGATGCTGTGTGTTCGAAAGCGAAACTACTTTGTTGTTTCCTGAACCTGAGAGAGTAGCATACAATGCCGGCTGTGCACAAAAGGTTGTTCCTATAAAGTGGTGCAACTTTGCAAGGACAGTCTGGTGCTTCTGACTCACAGCGTGTAAGTACAATTTTATATTTAAAGAATTTTCTACTATTTAAACACAAGTTTTGAGCAGTGTAGAGTAGTGCTTGTTGTTTGTCGTTTCTACGATCACAAATGCAGATATAGTTTTATGTGTACGAGGCAAGGCACAGTGCAACACAACACGTAAAAAGACAATATAAGTCATTGTAATCAGTAATTATATCCCCACTGGATGCAACAAATGTCTCATTTATAATGGATTTTATTGTTTTTGGGACACAGCATCATAACATGGTAAGGGGCGTAACATTTCCATCACACACTTGAGGTATTCAGCCAACGCACTGGATAGCTGACCAATCAGAGCACACCGCGCTTTTCAGAATGATGAGCTTTGTAAAAATCGAAGTGTTTCAGAAAGGTGGGACAGAGAGGAGCAACAATAATGTCCTGTATGTGGAACACACTGCATTACACCAAATACACAATATTATGTTCTTTTAGCAACATCATATGACCCCATTTAAAACTTCCTTCAGCTACAACCCAAGCATGTTCATCTTTTTTAAAGTTACAGAGCTAATACTGCGAGACAAAAAAAACACACTATACGAAATGAATGTAGAAAACCATATGTGTTTTCTGCAATGCTTTTTTGAGAATGCAGTAGTAAAAGTGGTTGCAATTTCACCCTGCCATTTGGTGTTCAAGTCAAACATGCCATCCAAATAAAAACAAACACTGGGAACAAAGGCCCTGCGCTTCCAGGAATTAGCATCCTGCGTGAGATACCAGCTGTGTTTGCTCTCGGCACGGAGGTGTAGCGAAACGCTTGACAGTGTGTCACTTCTAACCGCTGCCATTCTGCCGACGCTGCAACGCTCTACTCCTGACCCTCGCCGCCACAAAAGAAGTACACGCACTTTCCATCTCCGCAGAGCTCGCTGCCTGTCAATCTACCTATTCAAAAGGTTTGCCTCTCCCTGTGAGAGAGCCCGTTCCTCCATCTCTCCATTTGGCCCTGCCTATAAGTGTCACTTTGGTTTAGATTCCACCACAGCCCCGGAACCGTACAAAAAGAGCTCCCACAGTGGGTTCGGCAGGGTGGAGCAGACCTGCTGTTTCATTAGCACTCCAGGGAAGTGTTGGTTCAAAAAGAGGCCTTGCGTCACACTGTTGATCCCTTTAGCTACATCAAAGAGCAGTTGTGATGATTGCATGGGGAGATTGAATGCCACACTGGGCACTCTTAGCGTGGAGAGAAGTTGTCGGTTCATGCGAGTATTTAGCATGCTAATTGGAGTAATGGCCATCTGTACAGTACGATATCTGAAGTCCAAGAGATTTTTTGCTTTAAATGCCAGTTTTTATAATTCAAACGCTCTGGGAGTGAGGTTGAAGCAATGATGATTCTTTGGCAAGGGGAAGGGGTATGACTGCAGCATCTGTTGGGAAATAAACCAATGTTTGTCAAGGACTTCAGGAAAACAACATCAGTGAAAAATAACCCGGGAACGGTATAGATAAGAAACGGAGGGGAATAGACAGGTTACGGAATGAAAGACACAACCTTAGCAAGACAGAAATTGCAGACTGTATGAAATGCTAGCCGAACACCGTGTAGATGGATCCAAAGCTCATAGACTACAGCACAGTCTAAAAGAGAAATGTGAGATCCACACACACTCATACACTTTTTCCCACTACTGCCGCATTTGAAATTCATTTCCAACTCCCCCTCTCCACAAAGTCTCACATTTATTTTTAGCTCTTTGCCTGGGAAGCATAAGAACGTTGAATGAAAATTCATTTCAACCCCCAATAGTGGTGAAAACCTATTTTTCTGAATATGTTTACCCCTGTACAACACTGATATAGTTACGTTTATCATTTACCTCCACTTACCCCAGCCAGTGTTGAGGACAAATATCCTATCCTAATAATCCAAACAGCCTAACACTTCAGAGTGATATTTGAGATTTTAAAAATGAAGTCTTTTCTTCAAGCCCAGAGTAATTTAACATTGATCACTATGGGCAGCTCTTGCATTTAACGTGGTGCTTGCTGTTTTACACTTGATTGCATTCTGCTGACTGAGCTACGAGCGGGTCCTTGCCCTATCGCCTCCACTGCAGCCTCCTTAAAAGACGCTGTGACCATGGAGGTCAAAAATATAGAGAGAAAACTATCTTAACATTTTTCATTTATCTCAAAGGCAGCTGCTCACTGACACATGATCACCAGAAATACACAACCAAGAGCATCATGACTCACTTTAGCCTGTGGTGGTCTACTTGCACCTGCTATATGAACACAAAAAATAATTGATGTGAAAAAGTGTCACATCTTAGGTCTTTGTGGTCAGAAATGATTGCCATAGGAAACGAATGAGAAATAAAAAACACAAAAATACAGAGCAATTAAGTTACCCCCCTTAGTTACTGCTGCTACGTCCAACAAGCCTTCCACTCTCATGCCAGACATCATGTTCTCAAGCAGTGAAAATACATTGCGAAGCAAAGAGGAAATGGACAGCGCATCGACACAAGACAGAGCAAGTAACTTTTGGCATGAAACAAAGTGTCAGCTTTTGAATTTTGTTCAACAATTCAAACAATAAATACCATTTTGTGGCTCTTTAATGTGTTGTGACAGATCGCTGTAGCGTCTCAGTTTAAGCGGAATGGAAACTGATCATTTCTTCCTTTTTACTAGTTATAGCACAAAATACACAGGAGTGAACATCAGAAGTTATCTTGTTTCAACCATGGAAAGACGTCAGTACACATCATTTGCCAAGTTCAAGTCCACTGATGTTAATCCACTCCCGTCTGGTTTGTTTGTCAGACAAAATGGCAGATTGGGCATTATGATTGGTCAGAACACCTGTCAATCAAACTCCAGGCAAAGGGTCAAAACCAAATAAACATATAATTATGTCTGAAAATACTCTTATAAGCAAATAGGAAATACACAGCCTTATTAAAGAATAAATATTATTAAAGATTACATACACAGATAGATTAAAATTAAAGATAAAATATTTTCATTTAATTGACCCTTCGCAAAAACCCGCTCTCCTTAGTTACTGTTGCTATGTCTGACAAACAATTCCGCGCTCACACTACACATCATGTTCTCACGCAGTGAAAAATACATTGCGGAGCAAAGAGGAAACTGACAACACGCCTACAGACAAGACAGAGCAGGTTACTTCTGGTATGAAACCAGCTCTCAGCTTTAAAATGTTGACATTTTTTAAGAAATTCAACAATAAATACCGTATTGTGGCTCTTTAATGTGCCGTGAAAGATCACTGTATTGCCTTATTAGATCAATGACACGTGAACCGATTGTCTTTTCTTCTTTACTTAAAGCATGAAAAAAAACATGAATGAACATCAGAACGTATTTATTTCAACCACGGAAAGATGTCAACACACACAGTTTTTCAGGTTTAAGTCCACTGAATTTAATCTACTCTCCTGTCTGATTTGTTTGTCAGACAGAATGGCAGATTCAGTGTTATGACCGCCTGTCAATTAAGCTCTTTGCGAAGGGTCAATAACTGCTGCTACATCCGACAAGCCATGGCACTCTCACGCCGCAATCATGTCTCACACGGTGAAGAATACATTGTGGTGCAAAGAGAAAACTGACAACGCACCAACAGACAAGACAGAGCCGTTTACTTTTGGTATGAAACTAAGTCTCCGCTTTTAAATTTGTCATTTTGTAAGAAATGAAAACAATAAATACTGTTTTATTACCGCTCTTTAATGTGTTGTGACAGATTACTGTAGCACCTCAGTTCAAGCAGCATGTGAACCGATCATTTCTTCTACTTTACTAGTTATAGCACAAAATAAACATGAGTGAACATCAAAAGCTATCTTGTTTCAATCGTGGAAAGACGTCAATAGACACCATTTTTCAAGTTCAAGTCCACCGACGTTAATCTACTCTCCTGTTTGGTTTGCTTGTTGGACAAAATGCCTGATTCTGCATCATAAATACCAGTCAATCAAACTCCTTGTGAAGGGTCAAAACCCAATAAACATCTATAATTATGTCTGAAAATACTCTTGTAAGCAACTAGGAAATACACAGCCTTATTAAAGAAAGCATATTATTAAATATTACATCCACAAATAGATTATAATTAAAGAAGAAATGTTTAATTTAATTCAGTAGGAATGTTAACACACCAAGTCAGAGTTCCAACTCGGAAGCTCAGAGGAACAACAACAACCCTGACATCAGAATCCAAAATGGCAGTTAATCGAATCAACATAAGTGAAACGGAGGTAAAATGTCATTTAACACTTCTGTTTGTCTGTGTCTCATTAAACACAATGGTGAACATACTATCCAACCATCTGTAGATATGAAACTTTGGCATTATCAGTGCTTTTTATGTGTTTTATTGTGACTGGTATTACTAACAATAGATGTATCCATTTTGGTTTTCTGACTTTTGTACTTGAACGCTGTAAGTATGACTTGAGTGTGAACAATTTGGTTGAACTATTCCTCTAATTTATTGATCACTGGTAAAACATCTACTATAACAAACAAACAAAAAAATCTAGTCAGAATACATGTTATTTTTGAATGGCTGTAAACAGGTAAATCATGATGGTGTAGTTACAACATCTACCAGCAGAGGCACTGATCGGCCAATTCCTGACCCCTGACTGTAAATAACTAGCCTTTGGGATTTTATTCCTTTCTCACACTCTCTCCTCATCAATGTCACGCTTTTAGTAACCTAGGTGAGAACATACACGTTGTCCATGCATAGCATGGCCTAAGGCTGTGTTTCAAAAATAGGTCACAGGCCTATCTAGTCCATATGCAGCCATCTGATACATGAGCTGGTCTGCAATTTAAGTAGAGAGGATGGAGGATAAGCCAATCATAAAAGGCAGAAAACCCCTTTAAACTCCATCTTTATTGACCTGCTACTCTAAAAAGAGGTGATTGCTCATCTCCCAATACTCGCTTTAGGGAAAGGCGCTTTGGATGTTTTTCTAAACCGGCTGCACAGAAAATGGTACTAATATGGCGAATCTTAAATGTATAAGCCAGATACCAAACAGGCATTAAATACCATCGCTCACATAAACCATTCCTGCAGAACAAAAGCGGTATGTGCTTATAGGCTGGCATATGAACAATCGGATAATGTTAAGCCATAATAACAGTGTAAAAATAGTGGGAGGCATAAATGGGAGCTGCTTTTCTGCGAGGAAGACACATAATAATGCATAGCTTGGATCAGCGGAGTTCGTCTCCGCTGCCAAACTCTTTATTATAAGATGTGGGCTCCCTGGGAGCTGCTGTACGTTATCAGCGCTCATCAAAGGCACTGTCAAGAAAATGTAAAACTGGGACTTTCAGAGGCTGTCTCAGACGCTGTGCACATTTAAATGAGACAGCCTTATTAATTCTTCAAAAGCTAGGCAGCTTCCTTTTTCTCCCTCCGACTAATTTTGGCACATTTAGGAACGATAAAAGCTCTGTCACCCTCAAAAACACATGCGGATGGTCTCGGCCGTACTTGGAGGTCCGGTCTAGTGAATGCTGACTATTTGCGTATGTACACTTGGAACAAGGTGTCACGACTGCCTTTCCCTTCATATCAGTAAAGTTTAAAAGAGATAAGTTATTAAAATTTTAAATGTGCATGTGTGAGTTATTTCTGAAGTATCGTGTGACACTGAAGACTGGAGTAATGGTTATTTTAAATTGCAATAGTATTTCATAATATTATATAAACATATAGTTATGTTACTAATTGGTTATGAAACTAATGGCATGGCTAATAAAACTAACATGCATATGCCAGCCTATGTATTAATATATTAATGGACAAACATGAAAGTTACATTAAACATCAAGGTCTCTAAGGAATTCCAGGTTTTCTACTGTGAGTACTGTGAAAAAGCTTGTAATCTTTTTCGAAACGGTTTATAAATGTAGTAATTTCACGGCTACAGCTGAGTGTGTAATTCTTTTCCAACATTACAATACTATCTTCCATTTCATTTGCAGATAACTGTAAATAATCTATTTGTAGATTTATTTACCCTAAAAAGTGTAAACACTGCAGGCAACATAGCAACAGTGGCTCATCCAATAGCATGAGTTGGGGGCGTGGCTATCTGTTAGGCTTGACCAATGGATTACAGAGTGTTTGTTCAAGGGAAACTTGTTTGAAAACAGTCACTATGCTAATTATTCAGAAATGACACACTTTAATGGTAATGATGCACACGACAGTCAAAACTGCCACACTTGAGTTCCAAGAAGCTCTCAAGCAAATATGTCATTACATAGACAAGAAATTCCAATTCAGCTCATTGAAAACACATTAACCCGCTTGGATTACAAAGCAAATAGAAAAAGTGTGGCGCCAGCACTTCTTCTAAACTCACAAAGATGCTGAGATTTGTTCAAGCCATCACGGCCATTTAAAAAATATCTGTCACATTAAGACGTGTGTCCTATTCAATTTAAATGGAAATGGGGTGGCTTGGAAGAATAATAAAATCAGTGGAAAGTAGGCTGACTTTGAGGAAAGCTACAAATGAGAAAATAAGGTGATTAAATTGGAGAAATCTCTTGTCAATACAAATGTAAATGAATTTCTGCAGTCTGTTTATCATCCATGAAGGACAGTGCAGAGTGTACAAGAGGGCTATTGCATATTCATTGTACAGTAGCAACGCTCTCCCAGTCAGATATAAAGAAAGAGAGGTCAAATGAATATGGAGAGGAGCTTTAGTCGTGACCTCTTTCTCTGAAACAAACCTTCCCTGAAGGAACTTAGTTGAAGAGCTGCACAAGGACTTGTTTTCACGGGCTGCTTTTTTTATGTATATAGTTGCTCAGCTGTGGAGTTGTACTTTCTGACACGGGACATCAAAGCTCTCATTATCTTAATTAGATATACTTCAGAATCTATTAGCATCAGCTGCTTTGCACATCTGAGGAAGATTGTAAATGTGCTATTGAAAACAGATTTTGAAATGCAAATTTTGTGGCTGTAATTGATATAATTTATAGATTGATAGGCATTCGTGTTTTAGTGTGGTCTGGGTAGCTCATTAAAAATCCCTAAGGAGTCTAAGCTAATACTTTCTAGAGGGCCCTTTTTACCTTTCTGCAAAACTAAGTACATTTAATCTAAATGAAATATTAATGTTTTGTTCAAAACCAATTAAAATGCAGTAAACTCATCACTCCTGACCAGAAAACCTAGACGTAAATCTAGACGTAACTAGTACTGGGGTTTATTTATCTCCACAAAATACTGAAAGCATCTTTAAAGGGATATTTATCTAAAACGAATATACTGTCATCATGTACCCTCATTTTGTTCCAACCCTGACTTTGACTTTCTTTCTTCTGTAGAACATAAAAGACATCTTGAAGAATATTCAAACTGTTTTTCGCAGTGAAAGTCAGAGGAGTCCAAAACAACACTGACACACACAAAAATATCTCTTTTTGATTTCTACAGAATAAAAAAAGTCATACAGGTTTTATAGGAGACCGATTATGCCCCTTTTTACAAGTCTCAGGTGTCCCCAGAATGTGTCTGTGAAGTTTTAGCTCAAAATACCCCACAGATCATTTATTATATCATTTTGAAAATGCCTATTTGGAAGCAGAAACACGCTGTTTTCTGAGCGCACACATCTGAAGCACTCACACAGAAAGTGGCTGTCACACGGCATGTGAGTACTAAACTAAGTTCTCTTTCATGTCTTATTGCACTTAAACTGTCAAATACAACCAGGTTTATGGTAAAAACACACCTGTCTGTGAAGGTAAACAGCTGGGAAAGAAATCAAATATTTATACTAGCTCTGTGTGGCAGCAGCGTAATATACAGGTGAGAAAATGACAGAATCTTCATTTGAGACTTAACTATGGCTTTATTGGTTACTGTAAAACTACAGTTTGATTGATGTATTCCAGAACCTCTGGTTGTTAATAACCCTTTTTAAGCATTTGGCTAAATTTGTGTCTTCCATCAGTCCATGAGCCCAACTTTCCAAAGGCTCACCTCAGGGAGCACTTCATTTAAACAATCAATCCCCTAAGACTGGCCTATAGAAAGAAAAGGCTGTTTTTTTTTCCAGTCAGTGCGTCTGAAGGGCTGGCCAGTGCTGGAGCTTGGGTGGATAATCCGTTGGATCGAGTCTCCTTGGGCAAGGGCCAGCCGGCAGCCGGATGGTTTTGGGCAGCCCGCCCGGTCAATCCCCACACTCTGGAGGTCAACATCCAGTAGATGCCAGAGGTCAGAGCAGAGACAGACTCACTGTGTGCTCGCAAGACCAAAATCCTCTTCTAAAATGATCAACACAATAAAGAAAAGTTTTCGCCTAATAAAAGACGAAAACAATTCTCAACATTTTGAAGATTAAAACCAATTTTGAAGCAAATCAAATCCATTTCTACAGCAAAACTTCTACAACTGTTTTCTAACATATGCCATAAAAGTATTAGCACATTGCAACATATGAATTTTTTGGACACATCAAGCGGTCAGTTTAAAATATATATAAAAATCATCTGATATATGCTGATCGCTATTGGCCAGCCTTCCGGTCAGCATGACTAAGCCTCTGCAGATGATCCAGAACACAGCAGCATGTCTGGTCTTCAATCAGTCAAAGAGGACCCACGTCACACCTCTCCTGATTTACTCCACAGTCGCTGCCAGAATCAAATTTAAGGCTTTGACACCGGCTTTCAAAGCTGCCACTGGAACTGCACCCCCTTACCTCAATACAAGTGCCTGCTCCCTCCAGTTAGTCACTGAATGAGTGGCACCCTGCTGAGCCTTCACAACGAGTCACTTTCCAAAACCTTCACCCTCTCTGATCCTCTCTGATGGAATGAACTGCCAAACTCTATCCGATCTGCTGAGACCATCACAACTTTCAAAAGCAGCTAAAGACATCTCTTCTTAAACACTTAACCACTCCACAAGCTTAAAGGGTTAGTTCCCCCAAAAATGAAAATTCTGGCATTAATTACTCAATGTTGTTCCAAACCCATTAGACCTTTGTTCATTTTTGGAACACAAATTAAGATATTTTTGATGAAATTGGATCACATTAGTCTGATATGTTATGCTTTTTAAACGACCCCTTGAAACTACTAGGACCATTTAACCGTGATTTTATGATTCCAGATGTTTCAAGAACTATTTTCTTCATTAAAAACAACAGTTGTTGAGGGGAGAACATTAAAATAATAAATATGATGTCAGTGCTCATGGTGTACATGTTAATAATACTTTTAAGTATTATCTTGCATCTCTCTTGGAAGTTTACTGAGGTCCCCAAGTTGAGAACTACTGTATTAATACTTTCGTAACATTTATGGTATCAGTTTTAAAAAAATGTTTCAACAGACCCCTTGCAATTACACCACAGAACACTAGGTGTCTGTGGACCTGTGGGGTCTGTGGTTGAGAAACACTGCTTTAATCAAGTAATAAAATGAATGTAGGAAACTCCTTATTAACTCATCTAAATTAACTCGCTATTCTGATTAAACAATCATTATTATAATTTGTAAGGCTACTTGTTTCATTGCTGCAGATACCCATACAGCTTTTGTTCCACCAAATCTGACAGTTCGTCTCTTTTCTCACCTCTAACACACACAAAAATACACACACATTCACCTTCTCCCTTCCTCACCTCTCACTTGCTTCCATGCTCTTTCCACAATGTCTCAGCAACCTTCCCCTCACCCCGTGATCCTCGCTGAAGCTCTGTCTCTCGCTTCATGTCATGTCTCATCTCAGGGGAATTTTAGGCTTTTGCGCAGAGGAACAGCATCTGCTGGGGGACCAGCGAGGTAAAGGCGAATTCCTTACCTTAAGCATCAGCACTCCACTGGAAACTGTACCCTCTCCTCCATAACACGAGAGATGTGTTTATTTTCATGACCTTTATTGGCTGCCTTCTCTCCAATCCAGTGTGCCGTCGCTCTGTGGTTTGCCATAATTACTTTTGCAGATAGAGGTGAGAAAGGGTGCAGACGCACCATACGAGGCACTCGCGCCAGTCAGGTGTCTGCATTTTTCAGCATACAGATTTTAATGTCAGTGTAAGGTTAGGCCAAATGACTTCAAACAGTGTTTGCTCTGAGATGGGCTCAAAAGAAACGAAAGGGGAAATATTTTAACTGTGCCAAAATGAGATAAAGAAGCAGTTCAACCAAAAATGTCATAAATTCTGACATTATTTACAAACCCTCATGTCATTCCAAACTATGTATTTATTTATGAAATATTGCTATTAACTACAACTTTTGCTGTAATAAACTTCAAATTCGCTGCTTATTAACAGTTAATACGGTAGTTCTATCATGACAACTGACGGAAGATTTTAGCATAGTAATTGATATGACAATGTTATACAGCTGCTGTTGGTTATTGCTATTGTTGCACAATATATTACTGCTGCAGCTTTTGCTGCAAAGCAACACAGGACCTTGCTACTGCCTATACATATGCCGATACGGTGCTGTGGGATATTTACGCAAATAGCATATATAATAACCTGTAGGAGACCTATACAGGAGGAGCTGGGGAGGTGGAGGGTTTACTGCTAGTGAATGTTAACCAGCCATTTAAATGTAAAGCAGCATGCTCATTGGTTGGGTATGCAACTTGAACCAATCAGCTTCAATGTCATCAGTTTGCATTAAGGACACATTCTGTTTGTGCCATCTAGAGTTTCATGGCAGAATAAGGCACTGATATGTCCTTAAGTACTGTAAACAGCCACACAAAAAGACAGTTTTGATAGAGTTGTGAGGAACAAACTGAATTTTGGACGTCACTGACATAATTTGGTTTTCATAACCATATGTCACATTCTCAAAGCTGTGCCAAATTTGAATTCTGAGTCACAGCCAAGGCGTTTTTCAGTGAACATGACTTTCATTTGGTTCCTTACACAAAGCTGTTATATGACTTCAGAAGACTTGAAATTAGGGCTAGGCGATATGGCCAAAAAATGATCATGATAAATTTTTTCTTATCAGTCGATATGGATAATTATCACATTCAGATCTTTATTTCTTTCAAGTTTAAAGGCAGATTTTTGCTCTTAGGTGAAAGTTGTAGAAACCAGACTGTTGATTGTGGGTTTAAACTACTCGTTTTTGAATTCTTACACTTTTACAGTCATTTTTGTCTTAACAAAATAAATATATTAATATATTTCTTAAGATACCCTAGTGAAAAACATACCAAATGTTTTAAAAATATATTTATTTCATGCTAAGTACACTACAAATACATTTATATATTATGTACTTAATGAAAGTAACATGCAGTTGTATGTTTTGTATACTAAACTGGTATATTTTAAGTCTGCTAAATTTAAACAACTAATTTCGTACTTAATGCACTTTAATTGTGCGAAAGTAGTGCTGGAGTCCAACTAAAGACGTACTTTATCTAAAGATCATATATATTATATAGATATTATTTATCTATTTATTTAGGTTTAATATTGAGAAAGGTGCATTGTGCACAAGTAGTACTCCAGTTTCTCATATCAGTAAGTCTCGAGTGATACGTCAGTAAATATGTTAACAGACTTGAACTATACCTAGTATAAAATAAATTCATTTTAAATATATTACTTTTTTACTAGGGTAAATATGACTTTGTGTGACTTTGTTGACTTTGAAGTATCTTCAGCACAGATTGCAGTGCAGACTGCAATATTATTAAAATTATTATTTTTTGTCTCTTAGAAACGCACATTTGACAGTAGCTTAAGTTTACAGTAGTACACTGAATTAGAATGCAGATTTATGTTCATTGTCAAAAATAGTAACATCTAAAATTTTAACAACTTAATTTTTACATGGTGAAATTTACTTATTCTGACAGTTTTATTAAAATTAACCATTGATCTTTCATAGTGGCATACATTTAGATAATGATAACCACAATTAAAACCACAGATATAACACCTCAATACCATGGTAAAAAAAAAAAAAAAAATCGAAAAAAATAAAGGTCCGTGTAACACTTGTCATCGTTTTAACTAAGAAAATTATATCATGGTTAGTGCTGGGCAACAATTAATTTTGATTAATTTAATTAAAAGTTTTTGTCTACATAATATATGTGTGTGTACTGTGTATATATATATTTTTAAAGATTTTTTGGCATTTTTAGCCTTTATTATGATAGGACAGATCAGAATGGACAGGAAACGAAGTGGGAGAGAGATAGGGGGTAGGAACGGGAAAGGTTCTCGAGTCGGGATTCGAAAACAGGACACCAGTAGCGCGACAGCGCTGTATGTCGGCGCACTGCCCACAAGGCTATCATGTGTACTGTGTATATTTATTATGTATGTATAAATACACACACATGCATGTATATATTTAAGAAAAATATGTTATGTTTATATATTAAGTATATTTATAAATAATATTAATTATATGAATATAAATATGTACATGTAAATACTTTCTAAATAAATACTGTGTGTATTTATATATACATAATAAATATACACAGTACACACACATATATTATGTACACGAAAACGTGAATGTGATTGATTGCGATTAATTATTGCCCTGCACTAATCACGATAATTATAATAATCTTTTTATCGCCCACCCCTTCTTGAAATGCAACAAGAGTTGTATGGACCACTTTTACAGCTTTTCTCAGTCCTTTCTGGAGCTGGTCTGAAGGTTTTTCGTGTGTTCCATTCTGGTTTGGAACAACATGATGACAGAATGATTATTTCTGGGGGAACTATTCCTACAGGGATTTTCTTACCATATGCAGACAGAAAGAGTTTACTGTAACAGTTGTATGCATAATGCTGCTTTATTTGAGTATGCGACATAGCATTAGCTCTTAAAACCAAACATTCAAGGATGCCAGAGCTGATTTCTGAATTGGCAATTATGTTAAATACCTTATGTTAATTGTGACTTTTTCCCCTTTAAAATTGCAAAAAATGAACATTCTAATTGCTTTTCTTTATTCCATGGCAGAAACAAGTTTCTATCTTGTCAAAAGATTCACTGAAGTGTGAAACACACTTTTAATTGTGACCAGGAAAATGCTTAAGCAATTCTCTTCACAAGGTGAAAAAAAGAAGAAAATTGAAAATAAATGCATAACAAGACAAAAAAAGGAGTGAAAATGCAGCAGCACAACACAACAACACAGGGACCTGCTTCCTCTCCATCAGCACAGCAACAAGCCTTGGGGTGCAGCTCTCGCAACAAAGAACAAGAGTCTCTCGCTCGCTCTTCTGAAGAATGCGATTTTCTCTCCTTCTTCTCCCTACCCTTGTACCCCGCTCAAATTCCGCCCAAATCCCCTGCTCTGGGATCCACATTCGGCATGCCACAATCCGTATTCCCCGATGTCTCAAAACATAAGTGTGTCTCAACATCACTCTTTTTGCTTTTAATTTTCCAAGGAACGCTAGTGCCATTTCACGCCTCTCTCCCTTCTCCCTACACGCCTAAAGCCAATACCCAGTGCATGTGTGTCTGAGAAACTGCCTCAACAGCTCCAAGTGAGAAAAAAAAGCTCCAGTGGATTTTCGAATGCTGTCTGCCAATGAGATCTTTTGATCAGCTGCCAGGTGATGACAGATGATCTGCATTAATCTCGCTCTTTCTCTGACTCTTTCCAAGCAGAGGGCAGCGAGCAAGGCTCATCGGTTTGAAAAGTGAAATGACGCCATGTGGGATTTCTTTGTTTCTTATTGTCTCCGCTGTCTCCTCCTGTCTTCTCCGTGCCTCATTGTTTGAGGAAAACTCGATGACATCAGCACAGCTGACTCAAACTCGCTGCAAAACAACAGGGGAACGAGGTCAGACAAAGCTCTTGTTAGGATGTTTGTGCTAAAACTGGCCAATAGTGGGATGGAGGTTGTTTTAGTGCTGGTCTTCACAGTTGCGTTTGGGTCCTTACGAAACAATGTAATCATTTCTGAAAGTGGAGCTACTCTGGCTTGACTTCACAAGCACCCCATTGATAATACACTAAAACAAATTTGCTTATTAACTTTTGTCCAAGTTTTAATTGTGCAGACAGACACCCTGCGGCTTCACAAATTACCCCAAGAGGACTTGTACAATCTGCAGAAAATGAAATTGGTATGCAGCTACTGTAATGTACAACATATGAAGATTAATAAGGCTCACAAAGCATTTCTGAGATTTTTGAGAATATTTCCAGACAAAAATCTGCATTCACAACAGATTAAAGGTTAAATATTGCCATTCATGATATTAAACATTCTGAACATTCTGTCATCATTTACTCGCCCTCATGTCGTTCCAAACCTCTATGGCTGTCTTTCTTTTGTGGAACATAAAAGAAAATAACTACTATTTTAACTGCTTTTGTCTGTACAATGAATGTCAATGCTATTGAAGCTTGTTTCCTCTACAGGATTAAAAAAAGGTAATTGAGACTTTTTATTTCACAGTTTCACAGTTTTCTTGCAATTTTTTAATTTATATCTCAGTGATTTTTTTTTTTTTATAAAACCTGAATTTTAAGATAAAAAAAACTAAAAATTCAAGGAAGAAATAATTTTGAGTTTGTATCTCACAATTGTGACTTTTTCCCCTTTAAAATTGCAAAAAATGAACATTCTAATTGCTTTTCTTTATTCCATGGCAGAAACAAGTTTCTATGCATAACCCTGAATGGAAAAAAACACACATTCTTCAAAACATTCTGAACATTATTCAAAATATAAATTTCTCTAGTAAAAAATAACATATTTAAAGTACATTTATTTCATAGTAAGTACAGTTCAATCTACCCTAGTGAAAAATAAATACACTAAAATGTATTTAAAACACATTTATTACATGCTAATTATACTACAAATACATTTACATATTATGTACTTAACAGAAATACACTGCAATTGTACTTTTAGTATACTGGTATATTTAAAGAAGTCTGCTAAATTGGAACAACTAATTGCACAATGCAAATTTCTTAATATTAAAACTAAAATGTGTTTTAATGTCAGTATTGATGAGAATTGTATCATCTTTGAATAATATCAGTCTTAAATGGAAGACATTTAAAGTGTACCTGAAGTATACTTGCAATTGTTCCACTTTAGCACAATCAAATATACTAAAGTATATCTTTAGTTGGACTTCAGCACTACTTCTGCACAATTAAAGTACATTAAGTACAAAATTAGTTGTTCCAATTTAGCGGACTTTAAGTTTACAAGTTTAGTAGACCAAAAGTACAGTTGCAGTGTATTTCTATTATAGGAGAAGTCCACTTCCAGAACAACAATTTACAAATAGTTTACTCACCCGCCTTGTCATCCAAGATGTTCATGTCTTTCTGTCTTCAGTCGTAAAGAAATTATGGTTTTTGAGGAAAACATTTTAGGATTTTTCTCCATATAATGGACTTCATTGGTGCCTCGATTTTGAACTTCCAGAATGCAGTTTAAATGCAGCTTCAAAGGGCTCTGAACGATCCTAGCCGAGGAAGAAGGGTTTTATCTAGTGACACGATCTGTAATGTTTTTCCAAAAATATTTTTTTTATACTTTTTAAACACAAAAGCTCATGTAGCACAGGCTCTGGGATGCACGTCCACGACGCTACGAATCACGTCTAAGTTCATCATCTGTGTACTTTGGCTTAAAAAGGTAGAGAATGGTGAAAAACTCCATGTTTTTTTTCCTACAACTTCAGAATCGTCTGACATCGTACCTTTTGGTTTGTAAACAACGTTTGACTTACTTGCACTTTCTTAGTCTTTGTGTGTTCGCATCGTAAACACTGGGTCTGTAGTTCCGCCTACGTTCTGCGTGACCTTTCGCCATGATTCAATAGTACGTAGTGTCGTGGACGAGCATCCCAGAGCCTGTGCTACATGAGCTTTCGTGCTTAAAAAGTATACAATTTTTTTCCCGAAAAAAATCAACGACCCTTGTTCCTCGGCTGGGATCATTTAGAGTCCTTTGAAGCTGCATTTAAACAGCATTTTAGAAGTTCAAAATCGGGGCACCAATGAAGCCCATTATATGGAGAAAAATCCTCAAATGCTTTCCTCAAAAACCATAATTTCTTCACGACTGAAGACAGAAAGACATGAACATCTTGGATGACAAGGGGGAGAGTAAATTATTTGTAAAATTGTTGTTCTGGAAGTGGAGCTCTCCTTTAAGTACATAAACAGATTTATTTGTAGTATACTAAGCATGAAATAAATATATTTCAAATACATTTTAGTATATTTATGTTTGGCACAATGAGGGTACAACTAAATGATGAAAGAATTTTCATTTTATTCATGAACTGTCTCTTTAACACATTCAGTGATGTAGGAAAATCGTCTCTGCTGCAGACAAAAATAACAACAACACAACATATATTACTGTCTGAGCTGCATAGAAAAGAAATGGCAGAAGAGAATATGTCTATCTTCCATCAGTCCCAAATTAGCCTGAGGGATGCAAGCGCTCTGTCTGACACATGCAGACACACGTTCATGTTTCAAGCAGGCCCTGTCAGGGCAGACTGACCCCTCGGCAGATGGTGCGTATCACATGTATCACCTCAGCATCATCAGCATGAGAGTTGTCACTATTAAGCCGACCCAGACCCCTTGCCCTCGTCTCAAAATCCAGGTGTGAGGGTGACGAGACAGGAGCATCATTTCAGCAGGGTCACGGCTTTAACTCTATACAGCTCTCGTCTGTAGAAGATCTGGTTTTGCACACAGCACACAAAAATTATGCCGTTTTCTCTCAGCACCTCCAGTCACAGCTAACAGCTGCTGATGAACGAGAAGCGACGGCTTGTGATGGCGCTTCTCCATTAGAAAAACATAACCAGCTGTTATTTCGAAAGGGGACGGTGGGCTTATTACCGTGATTTCCAGCGGGAGTAGCTCTCCTGTTTGGCTGATTATTTTGCGTGGCTGGGATTCTGCAAGGGAGGTACGTGTTTTGTGTCGCTGACAGATAACAGCCTTTTCCTTTCAACAAGGTCTAGGGATAAAGGACAAAATATTTCATCCTGGAAATGATTATATCCGCTAAAGTGAGAAAAGCCATCAGAAAAGCCAGTTTTATGTTAGCAAAAAGGGGCATATTGTCTCAGATGACGCACAATGCCGAATTTGTCATTTTGTAATTTTGCGAGGGCAAACGTTACTCTGCAAGACCGTTAAAGGAATAGATCATCCAAAACTGAAAATGCCATCATCGACTCACCCTCGTGTTGCTCAAAAGGCCAAGATTTTCTGTCAATAACGGCACTCTGAATAACATTTAATTTGGAAGCTTTCATTGTACACAAACCAGTAGCAAAATGATAAATGTCTCCTTTTGTTTTTCACAGAAAAAAATATATATATATTTCAAATGACGAGGATGGAGAGGATGAGAAGATGATGAATTTTACCCAGTTTGTGACAAGTGATCTTTGTTTGTGATCTTGCCACCTTTTTCATGTACAAGCATTTTCCATACACTACATCTACTGTGTTAGCTAACTGCTAGTAAATAGAAACATGTGATGATTACTGTAAATCATGTATTCTGTTATATGTTATATGTAAGTGATAGCCAATAAAATACCATTAATAAAGCCAAAATAATGAAACAGAAGTTAAATATGATTAGTGGCCACACATTTATCTGCAAATGGCTTGCTCATTCATTGTAGTGAATGCTTCAGAGTACTATTTTGACTACTTTGAATGGAAATAACCACATAAAAGCGGTTTGATTTTTTATTAAATGACCGTTGACTGTTATCTACATGTATTTTCAAGTCAAGTACTTTCACCATTCTGAGGAAAATGAGATTGGCATAGCTGCTATAATGTTTACAGTTGAGAAAACCTCATAAAAAAGCATTTCTGCCAATATTTTTGAGGACATTTTGAGCTAGAATATCGAAAATTAGCATTCACTACAGATTAGACATCTCTATTCATGATATTACAGGAAAATTCTGTCATATTTACTGACCGTAAACCTGCATGACTTACTTCTGTGGGAAAAAAAAGAAGATATTTTGTGCAATTGTCAACTCTTTTCATTCATTCAATAAAAGTCAAAGGGGTCCAAAACAACATAAAATGGATAAAAGATGAATCTTTCTCCCACTGACAATGAACTGAGAACTTGTGAGTACAGTTTACCAAAAATGTCCTTTACTCACCAAAATGAAGTCAAGACCACTTACCTAAGGCAACTGACACTGACAAAACTCTAAAAATGCTTGGTTAAAAACAACCCAGCACTGGGTGAAATATGGATAAACTAAGCGACTGTGTTGTTTCGACCCAGCATTTAACCCAACCTTCTGGGCAGTTTTATTTAACTCAACTATTGCTTAAAATTACTATATTTTTTGCTTAAAATGAAACCAAAATAGGTTGGAAAATTAAATTTATTAATAAGCAATGCAACATTTACGCGATCAGTGGTCATCAGTGGTCACTTTGCATGATGGAAACGCCTTTTGCTTTGCATAAAATAAATGGATTATTTGTTATAGTACTGAGTTTAATTTAATTTGATGTTAAAATATGTTCTCTAATGTCAGTACTGTTTGCTTATGGGCAGTTTTTAGAGTCAGTCACGGCATTTTTCAGCTACGAGTGAAATGCGAGGTGGCAGTCTGAAGTTTGTGGTTCCCCCGGTGAACAACAGCTTTACTGTTTCAGATTTTGGCGAAGCACCAGCACAAGAATTAGCGCTATTTCGGTAAAAAGCGATTACAGGGAACGTGTGGATACATTAAAATTAAAATGCTACTTTTATATGTCACATCTTTTCTGTCTAAAATGCTTTTTAAACAAGTTTAAATGTATGTAATATTGTAAACTATGCTGTATTCACCCAAATAAATTCAATTTGTCTTGTATTTTGTCCATGTGTTCTTGCTTAATAATAAATATTAATCTTTTGAATATTGCTGTTGCCTCTAGTAATTCTGTGTGTGTTTTTTCTAAGTTACAGTCCATTTTAAGCCAGCAATATAATAATTTTTAAACAATAGTTGACTTAAATAAAATAATGCAGCATGTTTGGTAAAAACATTTAACCCAACCAGCTGAGTCGAAATAACCCAGCATGTGTTCTGTCCAATATTTACCCAACGCTGGGTTGCCGAATAACCCAAGTTGGGTTGTTTTTAACCCAGCATTTTTTAAGTGCACCTTTTGATTACTGCTGATTCCTGCTGTAATTATGTTTCAGATTTTTTTGAGTTAAATAATCTTCTCAGAAGGTTAGGTTAAACATGTAACCTAACAGCTAGGTCAAAACAACCCAGTCGATGGGTTTGACCATTTCATCCAGTGCTGGGTTGTTTTTATTTAAAAAAAAAAAAAAGAAAAAAGATTAATAACACTCTTGAGCATTTAGAACAAAAGACATCAAAGAATTAGTCCTGAGAGTCATTTAGAAGTTGTTAGTATTACACAATGGTAATTAAGGAGCTGTTTTACTGGAGTTTTTCCAAAGCAAATATCTGGCTAATTTAATACAAAGCAAGGAGAGGAAAAACCGCACAGAGGTACAAACAGGCACAAATACAATATGTCTGTTCATCCTCAGTTCACTCTAACTTTTAGCCTGAACTTTACTGTGTGTCAGATTGAAGCACAAAATCTTGAAATGCCGCTGTCATAGTTTTCAACTCTCAATCCATGGATTTCATGTTTTCCAGTATGAGGTAAACCCTTCAATCACTGAAGACAGTGAGCAGACAGATCTCTCGGCTGACTCTGCGGCTTGTGTAATACCCTGAGCTTTAGTCAAATTTTCAGCCCTGCTTCCTGCACTCTTCTGTTTCAGAATCAGAGCACATGGTGGCGGATCGTGCTGTCCTGGATAAGGAACAGCTGTTTGAATGAATCTTTAATGTTCACTCACATCGGTGTTTGCCTCTGCCAGCTGTACATCTGTACCATCGTTCTTCACAGTTTCAAGTGCCTATCATTCATTAGCCCACCACAGCTCGTTCTCATCTGCAGCCTGCTGCATGCATGTATGCATGTTTTGAAATCTGTCTTTGTATGCTAAAAGTATAGTGGAATTATGCATCTCATGAAAATGGACCGTTAATGTCTACAAGTGTAAAGCCTGTTCAAACTGAAGGTTTTTCGAGATTTTCGAGTCATGCATTATGCATTTGGCATACACTTTTATCTAAGGCAATATTATATTCAGCTTATACTTTTTCCTAGCATGCATTTTTCCCTCTAATAGGACCCTTCATCTTAGCGTTGCTAGTATTAAGCTTTTAATATGTAACAATTATAAATGCATTAAAGTTATAGGTAAAAAAGTGTTAATACACTCTAAAAAAGTTGGGGTGAAATATGGACAAACTCCTTTGGGTTGACTGGGTTGTTTTGACCCAGCGGTTAACCCAGGGTTAAATGTTTAGCCTAACCTTCTGGGTAAGTTTTAAAAATTACTATATTTCTTGCTTAAAATGACCCCAAAATAGGTTGGAAATAAATTATTATAACACTTAACAGTAAGGTGCCATTTGTTAACATTAGTTAACGCATTAACTAACATGAACAAACAATGAACAATACATTTATTACACTATTTATTAATCTTTGTTAATGGTAGGTAATAAAAATACAGTCATTCATTGTTTGTTTATGTTAGTTCACAATGCATTAACTAACTTAAACAAAAACACAATTTGTTGAGTCAAAAAAATAATTTGTTACCCTGGTGCCTTAAAAATTTAAGTTCAGTCAACTCAAATAAGTTTAGTCAACTTAAAATATTAAGTTGTACTAATTGACAACTTAGATATTTGAGTTGACTAAACTAAAAAATTGGTTTTTTAAACTTAAAAGCTGTTTGTTATCCGGCTGCCTTAAAATTATAAGTTGAATCAACTCAAATATCTAAGTTGTCACTTAGTAAAACTTAACATCTCAAGTTGACTAAACTTTTTTCTTTAGTTGATTGGACTTCAAATTTAAGGCAGCAGGGTAACAAATTATTTTGAGTTGACTCAACAAATTGTTTTTTTTTACAGTGTAAGCTGTGCATTCTTTGTTCGTTCTTTGTTCGTTCACTAATGTAGTTAACGTTAACTAATGAACCTTATTTTATACCTAAATATATATATATATATATATATATATATACACATACATACATACATATTATCAGTGGTGGGCAGTAACGAAGTAGTTGTAATTCGTTACTGTACTTAAGTACATTTTTCAAGTATCTGTACTTTACTGGAGTAGTTTTATTTTGAGTAACTTTCACTTTTACTTCATTACATTCCAAAGCGTAAGATCGTACTTTTTACTTCACTACATTTCATAAACATATCGTTACCTCTTATAATATATCACGTGCTCTGAGACGCACAAGCGGTGTCTGATTCATGAACAATGATTCTTGATTCATGATTCTTTTCAATGAACCTGTTAATCTGATTCGCCAATCGCACCAAACAATTCATTCACGAATTGGAATGATCCGATTGCAGCTGTTCTCGAGTCGACAACTCATTGATTCAAATGATCCGTTTAGAGCGAGTCTCCAGTCAACTGAATTCACAAGTAAGAGCCGGGAGATCTTGTGCGCGTGCGCGACTGATGCTGCGAAAAGTAAGTTACTAATGTCGAATTTTAGGATTAATTATTATAACTGAAAATCATATTTAGGTCAAAGCTGTCCGTTGTTTGTGAATTACATCTGCTGTAAAAGGTGATCTGTTTAAGCGTACTGAAATGCTTGAATTCAAAAACGAAAAATTTAAATAACAGCTTAAATAAAATAACTCATGCACATTCATATTCCTCGCTGATGTAACGTTAGCAGTTTTATTAAAATGCTACGCATGTAGCGCTATGTGACGTCTGTTTTTATATTGTTTAGCAACAGTATACATTTTTATATTGTACTGAAAATAAGTAAATATTGTTAGCTGATGCTAACTGTCTAGCTGCTAGCTGGTGCTAAGTTGAGATAATTTTTTAGATATAAAGTCCACATATTTTTATTCAACCACCTAGATAGATTACATCCGAGGGAAAAAGAAAGGGTGTCATGCTCAGATCATGGTAACTACAGTAATTATCAAAGTGGAAAGTGATGCCCTCTGGGGGCATTTGGCCAGGGGTGTTTTTACATTGGCAATATTTGAAAGGAAAAAATCATTATGATAATATAATTATATTTTCCTTAAAATGTTCTTGTTAACTTCAGTCCTTATTCTCAAGTCATATATAACTGTGATGTTATGCAAAACAAGCTTTACTTGTTCACACTTTTTTTCTTACTGTTGAAAATATGATGGTCAAATCTGTTTTCTCTCAGGTACATTGCTGTGTAAGCTTCACATTGAATATTACTACATCACTCTCGTCAACATAGTCCATATCAACAACAGTAGGATTATAAAAAATATGTGCTGCCTATATAAAATTGCTAAATAAATCTATCAGTACTTTTTTACTTAAGTACATAAAAAATCGGGTACTTTTGTACTTTCACTCGAGTAAAATTGAAAGAGGAGCACTTTTACTTTTACTGGAGTAATATTTTATTATACGTATCTGTACTTTTACTCGAGTACTCAAATTGTGTACTTCGTCCACCACTGCATATTATTATAAGTACTATTATTTGTACCACTTTTTTATCTCCACTAAGGAGCTACTAAGCTGTTAACGCACTTTTTATTTCTTTAGTCCTTTGATTTTGATGCCTTTTCTGAACCAAGACTGCCACAGGGTCCCTCAAAAGAAAAGAAAAAAAGCTAATCCTACATTCATTGTGTTAAACTTAATATTTCATCTTTTAGTTCACAGCATAAACTAGATTATTTTAGCAACTCCCTTAAAAAACGCAGGCTATAACGGCACATTTACTGCTAATGAATTGCTCCGGGTATTGAGACGTTTACTGCACCGTTGAACTTGATGCAAAGTTTTGAAATAATGCTGTGAGACCAGATCTCACAAAACTGCTTTTATGGAAAACTTAATGGCTGCTATAGATAGAGATTTCTTACTTTAATGCTAATACCTTATCTGGAAACCGCTGCGTATCTGTCGAGTCCACCACTTAACCCGACCGCGGAGTTTATAAAGTGTATCAGAACGAAGAGCCTCTTTTCCCTACATTTACCTCTCTGTTACCTTTTAGCATAATTACTGCACCATGTTTAATGTCAGCTCAAATACCACACTAATCAGCATCAGAAAAGAGGTCAGACTGTCTTACAATTGTTGCCGGCGTTTGAAAGGATAAAAGCCTGTGCTTGATTCTGCATAACAGCAGATCCTCTGGTCTCTTCTCACCTTTTCTTTTGTAAATCACAATGGCAGATTAAAGCAGGAAGGTTGCGGTGTGATTAACAGCAAACACGTTCTGACTCCAATTCAAAACGAAAAAGCAAGGACAAAAATTAAAATGAAACACAAAATACCTGCTTGAAGGACTCAGATGCGCTTGTAGGAACGAGCCTTGTGGTTTGAGAAGATGCCGATCAGTGGATCCATAGACAATGGCTTGTTATCTGTGTGAAACAAACAGAAGAGAAGAACATTGCTCATTTACTGTTGCTGTGACGAGTGAGTAAACACAAGCTACCAAATCCTCCTGTTGAGAATTCTATTTCCTGTTTTTTATTCATTGGAGGAGGCAGCCGTGGGTGCTCTGGAGAGTAGAGCATTATGGGATTCCACAGTGCTCAAACACAGAGGAGGCCTAATTGGCACTCAATGAATGGCCATAACCATATATCACAAACCCCATGCCCAAGCTGAGCTATTACTGCCGCGGTTGTCTTGCCCTGACGTGCGCACGCTCGTATCCCACCTCATTCGGAGACAAATATTAACATGTTTACACAGGAGAAAGAGATGAACAGCTGCATTCACGAGTCACAGACGCAAAAGCAAATTCGCATTTGAACACACTCAGACATCTGTACACGAAGACAGTGAGGAAAAAACACCAATGGCGGTTCATCGGTTGCTCTCCGGCTGTGAATTCACGCTGCCTGCACAGCAGACGGGGCCTCACGTCATTTTATTAGCACTCAAGGGTAGGGGGAAGAGGTGTCTGCAGGGAACACAGCCACTTCGAGAATATAGGATCTGACTAATGCCCTTTTCTTTCTGTTAGTGTGTTTGTGTGTGCGCGAACTTGCGCGTCGTAACCTTTGGAGTGCTTATATACTCACTAGACTTCATCAATACACCCTGAGGATAACAATATTGCTCATTCAGTTAATGGAAATCTTTCATTTCATTTGAAGTATCAGCTTCATCCCAGAAGCTTCTCCTCATACTCCTTAGGAGAATGATTCAATTGTTGATATTCATTATGAAGGCAGAGTAAGGTTTCACTGATATTAAAATTCTGACAGATACTGTTAAGAAAAAAAAAGACTAAAAATTATATATATATATATTTTTATAAATGATAAAATGTATGGTATAAAAATTATATTCAATATGTGGTTTGTGTAATTAAATTATTAAAAAAAATATTACTGTTTTTAAAAATGACTTTTAATGAGAGTTATGCAATGGCAAAGATGGGTGGAAATTACACATACACACACATAAATATCCAGTACTAATTTTAATATTAAATATATTTTAGATGGGTGCATTTATTTGATCAAAAATACAGAAAAAATTTAAAATTGTGAAATATTATTGCAATATAAAATAACAGTTTTCTATTTTAATATACTTCAAAATAAAATTTATTTCTGTGATGCAACGCTGAATTTTCAGCATCATTACTCCAGTTTTCAGTGTCACATGATCCTTCAGAAATCATTCTAATATGCTGATTTATTATCAATGCTGGAAACAGTTGTGCTGCTTAATTTTTAATTCAGGATTCTTTGATGAATAAAAAGTTAAAAAGAAAGCATTAATGAAAAACAGATCTTTTTTAAATAATATAAGTGTTCACTATCACGTTTTATCAATTTAGCTCATCCTTTCTGACTAAAAGTATTAATTTCTTTCCTAAAAAAAGAGAAAAAATAAAAAAATTACTGACCGCAAACTTTTGAACGGTAGTGTATATTACTAAATATTTCTATTTTTAATTATTATTATTATTATTATTATTATTATTATTATTATTTGTACTTTTTTATTCATCTAAGTATCCAGAAAAAAAAGCATCACAGGTTCCAAAAATTAAATAAATAAATAAAATATTTAATTAATTAATTAATTAATTAATTAATCAAATAATACATAAATAAAAAAAAAAACTGGCAGCACAACTTTCTTCAACATTCATAAATTATCATATTAGAATGATTTCTGAAGGATCATCTGACACTGAAGACTAAAGTCATGATGCTGAAAATTCAGCTTTGCATCACAGGAATAAATTATTTTTGAAAATATATTAAAATAGACAACTGCTTTTTTTAAATTGTAATAATATTTCACAATATTACAGATTTGTTTTCTAATAAATGCAGCTTTGATGAGCAGAAGAGACTTTACACATCAAAAACATCACAAATTTTTGTCATCCCCAAACTTTTGAACAGCAGTGTATATATAAACATGTACATATACATACAGCGGAGATCAAAATTAGAGAATAATTTTGTAATTTCAAGGTCACTGCTTAGTCCTATTTTAAGTTATATTAACATGAATAAGCAAATTTCATAAATGTATTGTATTCTGAAGCACAGTAAAAAACTTGCAAAACTGAGATTTTTGAAAAAGAACTCTGATCAAACACCTACAGGTACCTCTGAAGGATCTGACGATCCTCAAATGCAAACTGTGTGTGTTTTGCCTCAGAGCAACCATACATTTGTGTTGTGTTTTGCTTTATTTTATTCTTCATTTATTCTTCATTCATTTATTCATTTATAATCATTAATCATTTAATCATTTCATTATTCCATTTAATCATTTATAATAATCATTATATTCATTTATATATTCATTTTATTGATTCATTGATTGACTAGTCATTTATATTATATTATAGTTTTTTTAATATATTTTTCTATTGTTGCTTAGTCTTATGACTGTGTGGTTTCAAGGGCTGTTTCTCTTCATGAATAAGAGATACAAGGGAATGTTTATAGAAACTCAAGGTTTATGGGATGTTGTTGTGAACCAGTTTGGTATAACAATACTTGCTGAATTTGTGTTCTCCAGACGAAGTCTGAGCCTTGAGACATACGCAACTAAGACTATTCAATAAACTCTGCTCCTTTTTATCATCATTACTTCGTCTACTGCTTCTGCTCTTCATTTCCTCAGTCAGCTTCTTGGCTGATAAAAGACTGTTATTAGTGTTTTGGGTATTCTGGGTACCAGACAAGACTTCCTGTTAACAGGGTTTGGGAATTAGACCTCTCTGCTGACGAGTTGTTCTGATATCGGACAAACTGATATTTTCTGACGGGATCTGGCGTCCGGGGCTGGATCTTATTTGTCTAGGCATGGAGACAGCGATCTAACACCTCCAAGTTATTGGTGTTAATCTAGCACCTGGTGCTAATTTCTTTAATTACATTACAAACCCTATTTAACTGACAGCATTTCTCTACTTTTCACTGAGATTCCAAGATGGCGGGCCGCTCTAAGGTGACTGAAACCCTGCAATGGGAGGATGTAAAGGACGAAAACCAAAGGGATGACCCCTGGGTCATTCCAAATCTGTGATTTCTTGAATATTGCAGGTTTACAATGACGCTAATTCACTGAAGTCACCCAAAAAGGCTGGTCGTCCATGTAAGACAAATGCACAAGAGGACAGGATAATGCGGAGACTCTTAATGGGGAACAGGTTCAGCACTGCAGCTGGAATTGCTTTCCAGTTTAAGGACGTGTCTCAGCATGTTTAAAAGAAGTCGAACCAAAAGCAGACTCTGCAGGAAGAATCAAAAGGCTTTAATATCTCAAGTGTCTATAAGAAACACTTGAGATATTAAAGATATCTTATTTGTGACCTTTCTTTTCCAACTGACAACCAAACAATGCACTCAACATGACTCTTATTTTGTTAGACACCTACTTTGATTCCAGTATGAATGTTTGTGACATTCTGGATGCAAAACATCTCATCCTCAAATCCATAAATCAGACAACACTAGACATTTATCTAATTCACCTCTCAAAGATCTTGAATGTGATGTGCACACACAGTCTGTTCCTGCCCTGGTTTCCTAGGAAAAGAAGTCACAGATCATGGCACAGGAAGAGAGAGCGAGAAGAGAAAAAAAAAAAAGGGGGGAAGAGACAGAAACACTCTTCTCTGACTGGGTCTTCACAAGGAGGAGTGAATCCGTGGAGGGGGAAGAGAGAAAGAATGTCTGCTCATTATTCAGCCTGGCACTCGAGGCCACAGAAAATAGCTCTCTTCATTTTTCTTGTCAAGCTGTGGCTCTGTTAATGGTGTGTTCTCAGTCAGTGGTGAGACAAAAGGGTGGCTTTAGCCGGCACCAGGCATGTAGAGAGTCAGGATAAGCACTACAACCCTTTCCGATGACCGTTTGCTCCGTCGGTCGCCGCCCGCCCGCCCGCAAAGGACTTGAGATAAAACATCTTAAAGAAAAGCTGGCCTCCTTTTAAAGGGGCTGCATTCCTCCATCGGAATGAAATGAGCTTTCTGCCTTGGAGACCATTGGCAATTTCCCCCTCTCTTCCTCAGTAAATCTTACCCTAAATTTCTGTGAAGACCTTCACTGTGCCATGATCATCTGGGTAATAAGAAGAGCTGAAATAGCCATGTTCTATTAGAGAGTAAGACTGATTTATAAGCATTGCATGCTACTGTGTCCGGTCTTTCCTCCATTTGGCTCATGATTGGTCTAATTCAATGAGCTAATAAGCTGAGCAGCTGTGACTCTACTGTTGGGCTTCATGTGCTGAGATGAAAGTGGACCGGCCATCATTATGCACATATATTACCACACCAGTGACGGGAACTTGTCCATTTGCATGCATGGACAGGAATGCAATGCAAAAATTCCAGTGAGAACTCATGGATTATGCATCTGTATTGACAAATACATTGTGGGATTACATTTTTATAACGGATTACAGCTCCTACCAACCATATGGAGAGCTTATAAGCAAAGTGCTGTCTTACAGGGAAAATATATGAGGTTATGCAATCACAACAATCAGGATGACAGCAAATCAAGTCATCTATATTTCCTGAATGAAGTCAGGACAGCCACAACAGAGTCCAGGGTTACAGGCACATATTGTTAGGCATTCTCAGAGCATCTGTCTTCCCACAGTCTCTAAATCCTGCATTAAGCATTTGACAACACTGCTGTGTTTGAGAATGTACTCTGCATCTGAATATTCCTACCTCCCTACTCTATAGTTTGCAAAAAGCAATGTTTCAAATGAATACAGCATGCAAGAAATACCAGTACCGGAGCTCGCATTTGTCCTTTAGGTCATTGCATTGCATCATCTAAGATAAAATAGGATAAAATAAGATAAAATAAAATACACAAATAAAACTAAATAAAATCTAAAATAAAATAAAATAAAAAATAAAGCATCACATCATCTAAAATACATAAAGTTAAATTAAAAATAAAATAAGATAAAATAAAATAAAAATAAAATAAAATTCAATAACAATACAATAAAAATAAAATAAATATATAAAATGAAATAAAATAAAAAATAAAACATTGCATCATCTGAAATAAAATTAAAATTAAAATTAAATTAAATTAAAACACCAAAAATAAAATAAAGCATCACATCATCTAAGATAAAATAATAAATGAAATAAAATAAAATAAAAATTAAATTAAACAAATAAAACAAAATAAAATCTAAAATAAAATAAAAAATAAAGCATCACATCATCTAAAATAAAATTTCATTAAAATAAAATAAGATTCAATTAAAAAATAAAACTAAATAAAAATTAAATAAAATAAAAAATTAAGTATTGCATCATCTAAAATAAAATAAAAACAAAACAAAAAATAAAATAAAAATAAAAAAATAAATTAAAAATTAAATGAAATTAAAATTAAATTAAATTAAAAATAAAATACAATAAAAATAAAGCTTTGCACCATCTAAAATAAACTAAAAATGAAAATAAAATAATAGATCAAATGAAATTAAATAAAAAATAAATAAAATTAAAATTAAATATAAAATCACATCATCTAAGATAAAATTAAAAAATAAAATAAAATAAAAATGTAATGTAATAAAATAAATAAAATACAAAATAAAGCATCACACCATCTATGATTAAATAATTAAATTAAATTAAATTAAATTAAATTAAATGTAAAAATAAAGCATCATAAAAATGTAAAGAAATGTTTAAAAAATAAATAAAGCATTGCATCATCTAAAAGAAAAGAAAAGAAAAAGAAAAAGAAAAAGAAAAAAAAAAAGAAAAAATAAATTAATTAAATTTCGAAAATGAAATAAAACAAACTTAAATAAAAAATTAAAGTACTGCATCATCTAAAATAAAATAAAAAATAAATAAACTATGTAATACAATAAAACTATGTAATTAAATAAAATAAACAAATAAATAAACATGATTCAAGATGGGGCACAAAAGAAATGTTACACTTATTTATAATTCATAAAGGTACCTATAAGTAATTAGAAATGCAATAATTAGAAATAGTTTAGTGTATTTATAATAATAATTATTTTACTCAATATTTGTGTTCTACAGTTATATGCTTAGTAAGCACTAACATTTTTAGCAGGCTTCCTTCCAGGTATTTTTTTCTGTTTATTTTTCTCATAGGGATTTTAATAAATAAATAAATAAATCATTAACCAAACCAATCAGCTACAAACAGACAAATATATATATATATATATATATATATATATGTAACATATTACAGGTTCAATGTCATTTAGGATGCTGTCTTACAATATAACTTCCATTGTAATCAGCAGGCAGCAAGAAAGCTCACTATGTTTTGCAACAAAGCCCCTGTGTTTTTCCAGCCTGTGGAAAAAACAATCCATTCATGTCCTTTTGAGCTCTATATAAATCTCTATAAAACAGATCTCTACAAGAAGTATATAAACCTCTCATGTTGTATTCCTACATGCCAATCAGAGCAGAAACATACCCAACATGACCTTCGGGGTTTGATCTCAAAAAGAATCCGCACACATGTTAGCAGAAAAACACAACAACATATGTCGGGCTATAATAGAGATTGAGGGAGTCTATACAATAGCCACGGCGAGAGTAAATGTGTGCCAGCACTGGGAAATAAGGTCACAGAGCTGATTGCTGAGAGGCACAGATAACCCTGAGCTGCACGGTCAGAGTTCCTCATTTAAAGCGCTACCACTGGCTCTGCAGACGAGCCAAACTGTGAATAAGAGCACGAGCGGTGATTTTAAACAATGACGCCTCATCCAGGTAAACGTGCAGCACCCTCCCACCAGCCAGGACATATAGCTGAACTTGAGAATGCGATAATGATGTGAAGACTAACACATTTATCTAAGACAAAGGAGAAGATAAGTCTTTTTGTTTTTCCTAAGGAAACTGGTGGATACTATGAATATTTATAATTCACCGTGTGTGAGCTTGTAATGATTTATTATATCAGTAAAACCTATTATAATGTAAGACAATGATGTGAATGAGAAGGGAGCTGTCCATGGTGCTGATCATTAAGCTGCAATTTACAGTATATCTCATTTAGTGAGTATGTTCTGAATTAGTCTATTGCTTTCTAAGTGATTAAAAAGATATAGAAAGGCTATTGAAATTAATGAATTTTTGACTTGAATGTAAGTGGATATAAAGAGCCATTCATTTTACACTTAATCACAGATTTGAACGCAAGAGCTCTGTTCCAAAACATAATGAGCGGCTGTCTAACACAGCATCATGGAACCTCATAAGAACACTTTGGAATGGCTCTGCACACAAGACTCAACACACATTCAAAGGGAACTCGGGAAATAAGACTTGTATGGCTTAATATAACATAAATGATGTCTTTTACTGAAATATGTAGTGGAAAACCCATGAAAGATTTACGTTATTTAAAAAAATCCACATTGGTTATACATGTGACCTTGGAACACAAAACCAGTCATAAGGGTCAACTTTTCTAAATAGAGATTTATACATCATTTGAAAGCTGAATAAATAAGCTTTCTATTGACGTATGGTTTGTTAAGATAAGACAATGTTTGGCTGAGATACAACTATTTGAAGATCTGGAATCTGAGGGTGCAAAAAAATCTAAATATTGAGAAAATCCCTGTAAAGGAAAAGTCCACTTCCATCCAAGATGTTCGTGTCTTTCTTTCTTCGAAATTAAGATCAAACACCCTCAAGAAAAAAGTAAAACAGAGATATAAGGCGATTTTGAAGTTGAGGGAGAACATGAGATAGGAATTTTGCGACATACCCTAACTGTCACGAACCGGAAAAAACTGTTCAGGCAGAGTAAAACAAGACGAGTGTTTGACATTAAAAAGTATATGAATTGTATTATTCTTATGAAAATAACCGATTGTTTTGCTAGACCCTTTTTCCTCTGCTGTGATTGTTTAAAACCGCATTTGGGATTTTTTGAAGCCACATTTAAACTGCATTTTGGAAGTTCAAAATCGGGGCACCATATCAGTCCATTATATGGAGAAAAATCATGAAATGTTTTCCTCAAAAAACATAATTTCTTTACGGCTGAAGAAAGAAAGACATGAACATCTTGGATGACAATGGGAGAGTACATTATCTGTAAATTTTTGTTCTGAAAGTTGACTTTAAAGTTGTCCAAATTAAGTTCATAGCAATGCACATTACTAATCAAAAATTAAGTTTTGATATATTTACAGTAGGAAATTTACAAAATATCTTCATGGAACATGATCTTTACTTAATATCCTAATGATTTTTGGCATAAAAGAAAAATCGATCATTTTGACCCATACAATGTATTTTTGGCTATTGCTACAAATATGCCCACTGAGACTGGTTATGTGGTCCAGGGTCACATATTTTAGACTATGGGGGGCGTCATTATTTCAATGATGTAAAATGGTAAGCTACTGGCACTACCTGTTTCTATTTTTACCGCAACACAGTTTATTTAACGGTTTATTTATGATCTGCTTTTCTCTTGACTCGTGAATTATCTTAGGTTTATATTTTCACTGAGCATTCTGAGATTATCTTCTCCATGAAAGATGCATGTTTGGCTAAAACAAGCTATGAGGTAACATTGCTTACCTTTTGGAACAGCTTATGCATCAGAAGCGACCCTATTCCATGATGCCTTAAAATGCCTCAGGTTTAGAAAGAGAAAGTCTTTTTGATCGTTACTGGCTTTGGGATATTTCCACAGCAGGTTCAAGTACAGTGTAGTCTATTTTTGAAACATTCTGCGGTACATGTTCTCACTGCACTGTATGAAGCCTCACATCGAGTTCAAGAAGAGAAAAACTTGTGTGACTTGTTAGCACAACGGTTCTGACCCAATTAACTGTCTTTGTTTGATAAAGCAGCACTGACCTCTGTTTACACACTCATTTTCCCATGATTTGTTTTCACACGGTATGGCTTTAATTAGCATTGGACCTTGCTTCGGGGAATTTGCAAATCCATATGGATATTTGCCCAGTGTGTAGTAAGGATAACATCATCCTATCTATTCCTTTTTGAGTAGCCGGATAGTTTAAATCACTTCGCAATTTTTTTATGAGCTCTCTGTTTACATTGCCCTAGAGGGAGATGGTTTTATTATTTTCAGCCGACTAAGAAAAACTTCACCTTTGGGGAAAAAAAAAAAACTTATTTCTGTAATAATTTGTACAGTGTAGTTGCTCATTGCATCCAATAGATTTAAAATCATTACAGCATTTAGGTTTCATGATAACTGTGTAATTTTGCAGTTCCGTATTCACACATCTGAAGGTTGGTCATGATGGCGCTATTCAATGTACAGTAAGATTTCTACATCTACCAGTGGCAAACTACAACCAAACCAAGTTTAACTACAGTCAATCTACTTTTTTTGAAAATTACACTCTAAAAAAATGCTGGGTTATTTTTTAACCCAAATGCTGGGTTTAGGTCGTTGAGCATTTTATTGGGCTGTTTTTAATATTATTTACCCAGGTGCTGTGTAGTTTTTCTGTAACTAAGTTGCTGGGTCATTTTTAACAGTGGGTTAAGCCTTTTATTTAATTTCTAAAATTTTACTGTGCTGTAAATTGTATTATTTTACGCAACGCAACATAAGGACGAGATGTCAGTCAGCTGCATCACTTTGCATGATGGAAACGCCTTTTGCCTTACATAAAATAAATGGATTTTATTCATTATAGTACTGAGTTTAATTTAATTTGATGTTAAAATATGTTCTCTAATGTCAGTACTGACAGTCAGTACAAACGACAGTCAGTACAAACGTTTGTTTGTGGGCAGGTTTTGGAGTCAGTCACGGCATCTTTTAGCTACGAGTAAAACACAAGGCCGTGGTCTGAAGTTCGCAGTTACCCCAACGAACAGCAGCCCTTCACCAGCTCAGATTTCGCCGACACACCAGCACGAGAATTAGCGTTTTTTCTGTAAAAAGCGATTACAGAGAACGGTTGAATACACTAAAATTAAAATGTTACTTTTAAATTTTACATTTTTTTCTGTCTAAAATGCTTGTTAAACAAGTTTAAATGTATGTAATATTGTAAACTATGCTGTATTCACCCAAATAAATTCAATTTGTCTTGTATTTTGTCCATGTGTTCTTGCTTAATAATAAATGTTAATCTTTTGATTATTGCTGTTGCCTCTAGTAATTCTGTGTGTGTTTTTTATAAATTCAAGTACATTTTAAGCCAGCAATATAATAATTTTTAAACAATAGTTGACTTAAATGAAATATCATAGCAATTTTGGTAAAATCATTTACCCCAACCAGCTGGGTCAAAATAACCCAGCATGTGTTCTGTCCAATATTTTCCCAGCACTGGGTTGCCAAATAACCCAAGTTGGGTTGTTTTTAACCCAGCATTTTTTAGAGTGTAGCAACAAAAGTGGCTAACCAGTCAAAAATGAAAACTTAAAAAAAAAAAAAACAGAAAAATAAAAAATTTACTAACCCTCAGGCCATCCAAGATACTGATTTTTGAGTTTTTTCATCAGAACAGATTTGGATAAATACAATGGATCATTCACAGTTAACGGGTGCCATCAGAATGAGATTCAAAACAGATGATAAAAACATAACAATAATTCACAAGTAATCCATGCAACTTCAAACCATCAATAAATGTCTTTTGAAGCTCAAATTTGCATGGTTGTAATAAACAAATTAATCATCAATCAAAACATTTTTAGCTTTAAAATGTTGCTTCCTCCTAAAATTTGAGTCCTACATCCACAACATTGCTTGCTTGAGTGAAAAAGTTGTGAGAAAAATATGCACAGATAAAAAACACCATTTACAAGCATTACCGGTCCAGAACAGTATCCAACAGATATGTTTATTAAACAAACTTACAAACATGCACTGGACTCATGTGGATTACTTGTGGATGTGATGTTTTTATCAGCTGTTTGGACTCTCATTCTGACGGCACCCATTCACTGTAAAGGATCTATTGTTGAGAAAGTGAAGTAATGCTAAATTTCCTCAAATCTGAAGAAACCAAATCAAATTCCAACGAACAAACAAAATCATCTTCTGGGTGCACTATCACTTTAAGTGAGCAATATCGTTTGTACATGTTACCAGACCTGAACAAATTCTCTTCTGAGTTTTAGGACTACACACTGAACAGCTATATAGTCTACAGTACACTGTGACAGTAAAATAAAAATAAAAAACCCTAGCAATTTAGCATTTGGTTGCTCTACACTGCTACTTGTCGGAAAAGGTGGCTTGTTACTGGAAAAGTTTCACTATTTTGAAAATATCTGAGATACTGTCACTCCGAAAAATGTAGTTAAGTTAGCAGAGCTAATGCAATGCTACTTCTCAATACTGCTTTAGACTAAGCCAAGCATTTTTAATAATTATGTTTGTTCTGAGTTCCAATTTACAGGTTAGTCTTTCAAGAACTTTGCTGCTTTTATGACAAAACCATAACTGCATATCCGCCATATATAAACAGAACTTTGTTTCCTTTTCCAATTCTGCTCCCTGCAAACTCTATAAAGCAATGATGTTTGGAAGATTACAGATGAACAGAGAATCCTTTCTTGTGTCCTCTGCTATTGTTTTAGATAGGAAATAGCATTTTCACATGTCTCGCTCTTCTTTCTCTCTCTCTCTGTGATGGATACCTGTTTCAGCCTGTAGATTTCCTTGTGACAGCATGCTCTCCCACCACTGATGAAACTGAAGGAACTTTCTCAAGCTGTCAAAGATTTCCCTCTATCTCACATAACTGACAGGCAAACCGTCATTACAGACTCTCACTCTCTCACTCGTTCAATTCTCTCGTGTGCGCACACACAAATACAAAAATCAGAGATAGGTCTGCTGTCAAATTGGGACTAAGGCTGATTTCCTTTGGAAAGAGGGAAAAGAAAAAGGCTTTTACAGAGCGCTGAACTTTACTAAAGAGAGTACAAAAGAAAAAGGTGCATAATGTTATCTGCTGTGTTCTCAGAACAATTATTTGTCAGCTTTAAACCACGCTGACCCTTTCTTTTGTCTCTCACAAAAATATTCCATCCATAAAATGCACATGCAGGATGTTTTTAAACAGGCAAGTTAAAATAAATGACCATAATGTGGCTTTCATTTCAAGTGCAATCACATCTGTACATAGAATTAGCGAACATGTTAATCTATAATGAAGATGCAAAGTCAATAGCATATTCATGTTAGATTGAGGTTGAGGTTAGATGTTTACACATGAATTATAAATGGCATGAAAAGAGTTTCTGGAGATCTGAGCACACTGTGGGAATGTCATGTGTCTGTTTTATGGATTCTGTTAATAAAGACTTGCCCACAGAGATGCAACATATACAGCAGATCGATAGAATTCTAAGACATGCAGCCAATAAGCAAGTGCCACACAAAGCAAGACAGATAAAGGCAGGCAAAGTCAATATGACTGTAAATACATCCAGCTGCACTCACTTATATGGCTTATCCTATGTGTTATTACTGCTGGGGGCTTTCTGCACAAATCAAATTGTCATGCATTTGAGATTGAAAAAAAAATATAAGGCAAACTTTGTGGTTAAAATTCACAATGTGAGAAAAGATGGTGGGGGAATTAAGGCCAATGAGAGCTCGCACTAAGTCACGAGCGCAACGTCAGACCTGTAGAGAGAAAAACCATTGATTTTTCACAGAAGTGCCAGTTCATCATTCTGGGAGACACTTGCGATCGATTCCTCCTTTCATTTGTTTGTGATTTTGTTAGTTTCAAAGCTGGTCGCAATGATAAATTTGACCTCTTGGCGCACATCTAAAAAATGAGGAATGCCTAGATGAAGAGATAGGGGGATGAAAGTATGCAAATGTGTATGAGTTATTTACTTTTAATAGTCCTTGGGTGCATGAAAGCAACTTAAAGTTTGAAAAACTGATGCAAGATTTTAAACTACATCAAAATGTTTTTTTAAGAAATTAAAGGGATAGTTCATCCAAAAATGAAAATTCCATCAGTAATTACTCACCCTCATTTCATTCCAAAACTGGAAGACCTTTGTTCATCTTCAGAACACAAATTAAGATATTTGATGAAATCTGAGAGATTTTTGACTCTGCATAGATGTTGTACTTTCATGAATGCGCATCGAAGATTGACATGGTGGAGAGTTGAATAAATCATTATTTTTGTTTTCTTTGCGCACACAAAAAGTATTCTCACAACTTCATAAAATTATTGTTGAACTGCAGATGTCACATGGACTATTTTCACAATGTCCTTACTACCTTTCTGGGCCTTGAAAGTGGTAGTTGCGTTGGTATGTAGGGTGAGAAAGCTCTCAGATTTCATCAAAAATTTCTTAATTTGTATTCCAAAGATGAGCCAAGGTCTTACGAGTTTGGAATGACATGAGGGTGAGTAATTACAGGGTTCGTACAGACTGTAAAAATGAAATTCTTTCAAGGACTTTTCAAGGGCTACTTTTTTGGATTTTCAAGTACTTCAAGCAGAGATCTCACTTATTAATTTTATTTGTCAAGATAAATTGACAAATAAAAATATACTAAAAAAATAAACGGGAAACACATAAAGTGAAGCACATGCAAAGTACTACTACTAAAGTAGTACTACACTTTTACTATAATAAAACCACAGTTATTTTTCTTAAGGAATTTGTATTTGTGTTTACTTGCTTTCTTTTTTCTTTGTTTAGTTTTTACAACTACAGTAGGGCAATAAAGTATTTAGTCAGCCACCAGTTGTGCAAGTTCTCTCACTAAAAAAGATGAGAGAGGCCTGTAATTTTCATCATAGGTATACCTCAACAAAATGAGAAAAAAAAATCCAGAAAATCACATTGTCTGATTTTTAAAGAATTTATTTGCAAATTATGGTGGAAAATAAGTATTTGGTCACTTACAAACAAGCAAGATTTCTGGCTCTCACAGACCTGTAACTTCTTCTGTAAGAGGCTCCTCTGTCCTCCACTCGTTACCTGTATTAATGGCACCTGTTTGAACTAGTTATCAGTATAAAAGACCTGTCCACAACCTCAAACAGTCACACTCCAAACTCCACTATGGCCAAGACCAGAGAGCTGTCAAAGGACAGCAGAAACAAAATTGTAGACCTGCACCAGGCTGGGAAGACTGAATCTGCAATAGGTAAGCAGCTTGGTGTGAAGAAATCAACTGTGGGAGCAATTATTAGAAAATGGAAGACATACAAGACCACTGATAATCTCCCTCGATCTGGGGCTCCACGCAAGATCTCACCCCAACAGTGAGCAAAGATCCCAGAACCACACGGGGGGACCTAGTGAATGACCTGCAGAGAGCTGGGACCAAAGTAACAAAGGCTACCATCAGTAACACACTACGCCACCAGGAACTCAAATCCTGCAGTGCCAGACGTGTCCCCCTGCTTAAGCCAGTACATGTCCATGCCCGTCTGAAGTTTGCTAGAGAGCATTTGGATGATCCAGAAGAGGACTGGGAGAATGTCATATGGTCAGATGAAACCAAAATAGAACTTTTTGGTAAAAACTCTACTCGTCGTGTTTGGAGGAGAAAGAATGCTGAGTTGCATCCAAAGAACACCATACCTACTGTGAAGCATGGGGGTGGAAACATCATGCTTTGGGGCTGTTTTTCTGCAAAGGGACCAGGACGACTGATCCGTGTAAAGGAAAGAATGAATGGGGCCATGTATCGTCAGATTTTGAGTGAAAACCTCCTTCCATCAGCAAGGGCATTGAAGATGAAACGTGGCTGGGTCTTTCAGCATGACAATGATCCCAAACACACCGCCCGGGTAACGAAGGAGTGGCTTCGTAAGAAGCATTTCAAGGTCCTGGAGTGGCCTAGCCAGTCTCCAGATCTCAACCCATTAGAAAATCTTTGGAGGGAGTTGAAAGTCCGTGTTGCCCAGCGACAGCCCCAAAACATCACTGCTCTAGAGGAGATCTGCATGGAGGAATGGGCCAAAATACCAGCAACAGTGTGTGAAAACCTTGTGAAGGCTTACAGAAAACGTTTGACCTCTGTCACTGCCAACAAAGGGTATATAACAAAGTATTGAGATGAACTTTTGTTATTGACCAAATACTTATTTTCCACCATAATTTGCAAATGAATTCTTTAAAAATCAAACAATGTGATTTTCTGGATTTTTTTTCTCATTTTGTCTCTCATAGTTGAGGTATACCTATGATGAAAATTACAGGCCTCTCTCATCTTTTTAAGTGGGAGAACTTGCACAATTGGTGGCTGACTAAATACTTTTTTGACCCAATGTATACTGCCTTAATTGTTTGATGTTTTCTACGGTTTAAACTGCTTCAAAATCCTGATCTGAAACAAATAATTCACCATACGCTCTCCAATGTCCCGAACTGAATCAAATGATTCACGAACCTGCACTAAAGCCCTGATCTGAATCAAAAGATTCGCAATACGTGATTTGAAATCCTAATGTGTGACCAAAAAAAAACACATAATTTATAATTCAAGCAGTTTTCAAGTACCTCTTTAGGAATATTGCTATTTTCACGGGTTTTCCAGGACTTAAATTTGAAAAAAAGTCAAATTCAAGTACTTCAATCACATTAAGCACCTTGTACGAACCCTGTAATTAATGACAGAGTTTTCATTTATGGGTGAACTATCTCTTTAACACTTTTACTCAGCAAGGATGCATTAAATTGTTTGACATTAAAGACATTTACAATGTTACAAATGATTCTATTTCAAATAAATTCTGTTTTCATCTGTAAAAATGTTTACATAAATTAAACAGTACAACTCTTTGCAACAGTTTTGTTTGATAATAATAAGAAATGTTTCTAATATGCACTAAAACAGCATATTACAATGATTTCTGAATGATTATTTGACACTGAAGTGAAGACTGGAAAAGAGCACTTTCATAAACATTTTGTAAATAGATGGAAAAATACAGTTGAATGAATGACTTTACTCGCTAGCATTTAAATTCAAATTTCTGCCTCCTGCTTGCTACATCAGTTCAAACCCAAGAATCTAAAAAGCATTCTCAATTCAATTCTAAATAGTACACAAGCCTGAGATATACATTTAACCATTGTGATACATTCCATTAACATCAAACAAAACGAAACTGTTCTAAAGCACATCCCACAGTGCAGCCAGTGTACAGTCTATTACCTTCAGTGGACACTTTCATCTGAATCCTGTCTTTAATCATTTCCCAGCATCCTTTGAGCCTTGTGGGAAGTAAACGAGGGGGATGTATCCAGAAACCCCTCTTTCCCCTTCTACAGCAAAGAAAGAGGCGAACCTATGACCTCGACCCACCGCTCCAGCTGCTATAAAAAAGCCTCCAGTATCTTGGGTAAAAGCTAATGCAGCTTCAAAGGATGTAGGCAGTATGGAAGACTAAAAGGGACCACTGACTGTGACACCTATCTGAGAAAAAACACCGCTTCTGCTGTCTGATTAATCTGGATTTAGATGAATCAACCTTAAAAGGAGGATTTCATCTCAGGAATGATAATGGAGAAGCAATTTGATTTTGTGTGTTCTGTGGTATTACGATAAATCTGGTCAAATCGAAAACATTTAATCCGGAATGGACTAATATTTACTTTTACTGTAATTACACCTTTTATAATTTTTAATAAACCCAAAATGTGCCTCAGTTCCCGCGTGGCATCCAATAGGCAAGGCTTGCCTATCCCTCCTGATCCCTCTCCCCAGGCCTTTAAAATACTATTAATACCTAATGGGCTTCCTCATTAGATGCCCTTCCAAACATGTTCTGGCCATTATGAGCTCCATTTACTGTCGGGCCTCATGCCTGCATGAACAAATGCGAGTCGTCTGCCTTCTCCGGTTCCCTCTGCGCGTAGCAAACATCTAATACGGGCACGAACGGCCCCAATCGTGAGAGACTTCCTGTTTGAGTGCCTGTGTATCTGTAGCCCAGCTACTTGTTGTTTTTAGTGTAGAGAACAGACAAAGCTGTAAGAGGAGTTCACATCTATCACGTCTCTGCTCCGCAGGAAAGCTTAGGGAATCCCTTGCAACTGTTACTGTAAGTAAAGAGCAGCCTCAGACTCTAATATTACACACCGCTTGGCCTTGAAATACATTAACAGTACATACAGACACATAGATATATTGAGAGAAAGGCTCTATGAAAGGCTTACAAATCGACAAGGCTTCTTTTTATATACTGTACTTGCAATAAAATCTACACTTGGAATAAATAAGGATTAAAAACTCTTATGCTCACCAATGCTGCAGCGATACAGAAAATACAGTTTAAAAAACAGTACTATCATGAAATATTACTGTTTAAAAGAGCTGTTTTAAAATATGATTTATTCCTGTTAATACTTTTATTTGCATTAAACTGATCAAATCTCAGTAAAGAGATTTATAATGTTACATTTTTTATATACACTATATATGTATATTCTATATACACTACCAGTCAAATGTTTTTGAACAGTAAGATTTTTAATGTTTTTAAAGAAGTCTCGTCTCTTTAAAGAAGTCTCACCAATCCTGCATTTATTTGATACAAAGTACAGCAAAAACAGTAAAATGTTACTATTTAAAATAAATTTTACTCCAGTCACATGATCCTTCAGAAATCTTTCTAATATTTTGATTTGCTACTCAAAAAACATTTATTATTATTATTATCAATATTTAAAACAGTTGAGTACATTTTTAAGGATTTTTTGAAGAACAGAAATAGAATAGAATAGAATAGATCCAAATATTAGCATTTATCTGAAATGAAAAGCTTGCCGTTAGTTTAATTTTAATTTTTTTTTTAGTATTTTTGGGTAGAAATGAACACTTTTATTTAGCTAATTTAATTTTATTTAGCTTTATTTAATTAATGTTACAAAAGATTTCTATTTCAGATAAATGCTGTTCTTCTGAATTTTCTATTTATCAAATAAACCTTAAAAAATTCTACTCAGCTGTTTTCAACATCATAATAATAAGCAAATCTGAATATTAGAATAATTTTTGAAGGATCATGTGACACAGAAGAAATACATTTTAAAATATATTAAAATATATTTTAAATAGTAATAATATTTCAACATTTTACAGTTTTTGTTGTAATTTTGATCAAATAAATGCAGGCTGGGTGAGCAGAAGAGACTTCTTTTAAAAAAAAAACATTAAATACTGTAGTTCAGCATTGATAATAATAATAGTAATAACCAGTATAAATAATAATTGATAATAATTAAATTGATTTCTGAAGGATCATGTAACACTGAAGTCTGAAGCAATGGCTGCTGAATATTCAGTTTTGCCAGCACAGGAATAAAAAAAAAAATTACATTTTAAAATATAATAAAAAACAAAAGATATTCTAAATTGTAATAATATTTAACAATATTAATTGTCACTGTATTTTGATCAAATAAATGCAGTCTTGGTAAGCATAGGAAACTGCTTTTAAAAACATGACAAAGAGCCACAAAAGAAAGAACACTTATTCTGAATGTTTGAAAAGTAGTGTATTTATGAAATGTAAATTGCTGCATTTCAGAAGTTGTTTCTTGCCAAATGTATTTAAATATTCATTACAGCATTTGAATTTTCAGCTCTTGTGTAATTGCAAATGCACTATCATTTGCATTTGATTTGGCACTTTCTGCCAATCCATTGCAGTCACATATTGAGGACATCCGTCCAGGATGATGTCTTTTTAAAAGCTGTTATTTGGCAAAGCAGAATTGCACTCTTGCACTTAAACTTTCATCCAACAAATGTTGTTTTATTGAGGGGAAAAAAAATCACCAGAATCATTTAAAATAATTTCCAATGTACTCAAAATGAAACTTGTTCTAAATTTTATGGGGATAGGGAATGATAGTACGATTAATATTCAGTATTCTGACAAGCATGCAAATCAAGTCGAGTCAAATTTTATTTGTATGGTGTGTTTACAATACACACTGTTTATAATATCTTATTGCCTTACAAGCAATCAAGCATTGAGCTATGCTATATTTTATCTACCACCTTATCTGAGTATCTAAGCATGCATGGAAAAGAGGTTATTTTTGTTTCTTTGTGCATAAAAAGTATCCTCGTAGCTTCATAAAATTAAGGTTGAACCCCTGATGTAACATGGACTATTTTAATGATGTCTTACTACCTTTTTGAACCCTGAACGTGTCAGTTGCATTGCTGTCTATACAGGGTCAGAAAGCTCTCGTATTTCATCAAAAATATCTTAATTTGTCTTCTGAAGATGAATGAAGGTCTTACTGGTTTGGAATGACATGAAGGTGAGTAATTAATGTCAGAATTTTCATTTTTGGGTGAACTATCTCTTTAAGAACTGAGGTGAAACTGACAGTGTCAGTGATGGACCACAAACACACCAACTAAAACTGGTCAATCGCACTGAGCCATTTAATGACCCGTCCCATAAATCCTCTTTCTAAGGAAAATAGCGAGTAATTAACATAGTGAGTGGATTACACGACTGCACTGACTTGTGGATTAATTTGCACTGTTATTCCTAACATCTCCAAGCTACAATGACTGGGGCTCTTTTTAATGGGCAGTTTCCACTCGGCAAGCACATAGAACGAGACCGAAAATTGCTGGGTGATAAAATTACTAATCATAAAGCTAACTATTAGAGCAGATGAGCCTCTTCCTGAAATGGCTTTGATTTTTGAGGATTGAAAAGACAGATCAATGCCTAATTGACAACAACAATGGATCAGCATGGGAACTACTGTGAACGCCACTTCACTGAAGCCGATCAACTCATACAGCCACCCGCTCAAAACCACTCTGAGAGAATACACACACACACACACGCACAAAATGACATAAACACACACACACGCTTGCCTTACGGCACTGTTTCCTCTGGTGACAAGTATATCAGCGTAGTGTGAGAGGGACGAGTGCCAGGCTAAAAGGTTCTGGCAGGCCTCCTCCGTGCAGACGTGCCGTTTCAACCCTTATTTTCCCTCTCACATCTCATCTCCACCTTTTTGAGAGGGAGCGCATATGATAATGTCCAGTCCTTGACATCTCACTGTGTTAAACAGTGAAAGGCACAATCAATTAGCACTTTTAAATAGCTGCAAAATGGCAAAAAGCTGTCTCATTTGACATTTGATAATAAATAATTTAAGGTTAAAAATATTTTAAAAGATAAAGATTAACTATTAAAGACAAGCATCTTCCCCGTGAACTGACATTAAAAACAAGAAACTGCAGGCACTTTTTTTTTGAGGTACAAGTTGAAGATTAAAAAAAAAAGATAAAATAACTAAAATTAAATTACATTAAATTAGCAAGCATAAGAAACTTCTTTCAAAAACTGTTGTCAATGTCCAAGATAAAACAATATCAAATATCAAATACTATATAAAATAAAATTAATTTAAAAAACATCCTTAAATAAGAGTAATTTCTTATTTAATAAACCAAGCAAAGTTTCTGGCATGACAGCCAGTGAACCCTACGTAAATAAAATTAAATAAAATAAAATAAACAACATCCTTAAATAAGAGTAATTTATTTAATAAACCAAGCAAAGTTTCTGAAATGACAGCCAGTGAATCGTTTATAAATAAACATCTTCCTTAAATAAGAGTCATTTCTTATTTAATAAACCAAGCAAAATTTCTGACATGACAGCCAGTGAATCCTATGTAAATAAAATGAAATAAAATAAAACAAGAACATCCTGAAATAAGAGTAATTTCTCATTTAATTAACCAAGCAAAATTTCTGACATGACAGCAGTGAGTCTTATGTAAATAAAATAAAAACTATAAAAAATAAAATAAAATAACATAAAATAACAACATCCTTAAATATGAGTTATTTCTCATTTAATAAACCAAGCAACATTTCTGACACGACAGCAGTGAGTCCTATGTAAATAAAATAAAAATGATAAAATAAAATAAAATAAACAACAACATCCTTAAATAAAAGTTATTTCTTACTTAAAAAACCAAGCAACATTTCTGACATGACAGCCAGTGAATCCTATGTAAATAAAATAAAAAATAAAATAAAATACAAAATAAAAAACAACATCCTTAAATAAGAGTAAAAATAAAATAAAATAAAATAAAAATTATTTCTTATTCAATAAACCAAGCAGTGAATCCTATGTAAATAAAATAAAATAAAATAAAATCATTAAAATAAGTGTTAAATAAAATAAAAAAATATTTTAGAATTGTAATAATTTCTTACTTAATAAACCAAATTGTTGCATTGATAAAAGCAGCTATGAAAATATGAATGGTGCTCCAAAAATATATTTGATTTAAAAATCTGAGTGGGTAAGAATAGACCTGATGTTTCTGATTGCAAGAACCTATCAGTTACCCACCTTGTTCCTGTGCTCACACATGTTCCTTTGCTCCATTATAAACTGTTCCACACTCCCTATCTCTGGCTGGAAAGGCATCATCGGCTATCTGGCCAATCATTTTTTATGCTTTGCCTCTGATGGTGATACAATCTTTAATCCAGTACTAGCCAACTCGTCCTCGCATCGCTCATGCACCCTGGCAGGGGCCGAATGAGCAGAGCGCCTATCTCTGTACCTTAATAATCATCCAGCGTCCGAGTCCCTCTCATATCAGAACGGAACTTTACCTTGGCGTGAGGGTTGGATCTGAAACGCAAAGTGTGTGGTGGCGTATACAGATAGGAATAGACATGATTAAAATGTAGCTACTTCACGCCAATAGGTCCTTGGGCATCAGAAAGGTACTTTGAATGAAAGCTAATGTGAAAACATCATGATAGTTTAATAATAGTATACATATATTATATTGTTAAAAATAATATATCAGAGGTGTTTCCTCTGAGAAGGCAAAGGGAGGCAGTGCCTTCTCAAAATATTGGATGACAAACAAAATAAGTAGTACAAAAATAAAACAATGCCAATATTGCAAAATATAACATTAAAAAGCGTATAAATCACTTGTTTTTCTAAAAACATTGTTACATTACGGCGGGAATCCGCGTCTCTCTCTCGTCTCCCCTGAGCCCATTTACTTTTAACAGAGGCCTCTAAAGTGTGCAGTGAGTTTGGTGGGGGGTAACTGAGAATGAATGGGGAAAAAACACATGAGAGGACGCAATGCCTCCATTGCGATATGTTTGGATATGACTGGTTATGTTGGACTGTGATTGGTTCATGTGATAAACCCCGCCTCTTGTGTTCATGCGCGTTCCGTGTTTGTGAATCTGAATGAACAATATAATCGTGTTAATGTGAAGACCAATTAAAAAAAATAAGTAAACAACTCACACACTTTGTTAGGCCAAAATAAGACTAAGGTTAAAATGGTTAAAAATAAGGTTAAAATGGTCTGAAAACATGATCTGTGGGAGTTTGTAGTGAGTAATCAGCTTTCAAGTAAATCTCTGTGTCTATGACCAATATTTACCAAGCTTTGATGACTGATTATCTGAAATATTCAAAAATAGTAAAAAGTTGACTATTAAAAAAAAATAGCTGAACATAAGTTCACAAATAAAATATTAAATAAATTGTTTAAATTGTTACTGCCTACTGAATAAATGGAATTAATGCTTAAAAACACTAACTTCATTAGATTCATATTTGGCTTTAATAGAGAGAATATTAATTACATTGTTAATGTAAAAATATAAAATAGATTTTTTGTTCTAATAGTGTACAGTAAGTAATGTTTATTTGTTACTTAACCAAAAAATGTGACTGAGACATGAAAAAAAAACTTTCAGGACTTTGCCTCCTCATTTCAGAACACCACCACACACCACTGCAATTTACATATACAAAATATACATATATAAATATATATTAACAATATATAAAAACACAACTTTTCACATTTTTGTTGTTAGAATGATTCCTTTTTTTTTTTTTTTTGAAAGAAATTCCTACTTTTATTCAGCCAGGATATGTTAAATTGATCAAAAGTGATAGTAAAGGCTTTGAAATTCTTACAAAATTCAATTCCCAATAAAAGCTATTTTTTGTCATTCATCAAAGGATCAAAGGATGTCTGTATTTTTATGTTCAAACAATGCAAGATTATATGGCCAGTTGCATTTTATACCTGCCTACTGCAACCCCAAGGAAGAAACCCCTGACCCACCAATTCAGAATCAGCAGCATGAAATGCTACATCGCAATGACCAACGTTCAATCTTCGGCATAACCCTTCTGTGTTTTCTGATATACAGGTTGTAGCGCTGCCGCCTGCCTGCAAGACTGTGAGAGCCCTATAAAAAATGCTCTTTGAAAATCAATAGTCTCTCAGCAGAGCATGAAAAAGCAGAATCACCATAACCTTAAATTTATTTGTTCATTGCTTTATGTGGCTATTCCAGTGACCTAATGCGCTTAAATTTAGTATTCCGGCCCCAAGCAGCTCTTCCAATAAAACATTCGGATCCGTGCTCTTCAGAACAAGTTTTCCCTGACTCTGCTTGGAGATAAAGCTGTTCTTGACTAAACCAGCTGTGGACGCTCCGAGGTTGCCTCAGCTGTGTTGGTCTGCGGTTGATCTATTTCGCACGGCTCCTGATGCGGGACGTGCACCTGTGCGGGGCGCTTTACAACCAAAGCGCCCAGTTACTCCATCACATATTACTACGGTCAGCAGAGCGCATAACAGATGCTGTGCGGAATAACAATTACGGTTCAGTTTGTTACAGTTCAGCACAATTCTTTTGGCCCATTTATCAAGCCAGCACATATGTACAACTAGAGTCAGCTACATCAATATTTCCAATCCTCGTCCTTGACGGCTACACCGCTGCGACAGTTAAAACATAAGAAATACTAATTCAATTTCGTGTGGGAAACATCCTCTTGGAGGTCCCTTATTAACATTACGAGGTTGTAATGGGGTGAATTTTGTAAGTAGGTGGGGAATTTATATATAGGATGGCATTAGTACATGCGGCTGACTCATTGGAAATGGATGAAATAGTACAATAGGGCCAAGAGCGATTTCGCTGATTGAGCTCCCTTGCCGCAGCTGGGGGCAACTCACTGTACTCTACATTCAAGTGTTCGCACACCTACCGCAGAGCATCCGCTAAACATGTCACTGCTCATCTTGCTAATTACCGTCATTACGCACCAACTCGGGCTGCGCTCTTGCCTGACTAACCGCACACAGCTGTCAACCTCCATTTAGGTGTGCAGGGAAAGGAAACAATGCAGGTTTAAGCTGGAATAGTACAGCGCATTGTATAGCGAAGATGCGTTAACATCTATGATTGCATGCAAGTCATATCATGAAAAAAAATCACATTTTCTTTCATCTATTGTAATAAAAGAGTTCTCTGTACTATAAAAATAGACTGTCTCTTTCAGATCTTTGAAACTAAGCTGTGAAAATAGCTCATTACAAACTTTCGCAACTTTCGTGCTGCATGTCAGCGATGTCTATGATGTGTTTAGAAAATTGGCCTACCCAGTTACAGCGAAGTAATAGAAGACAGATACTGTTATCAAAAATGCAATTATTCCCAACTAACCTTGTGTTGTTTCCAGGCTATGTGCAGTTCTGCATTTCCTTTTGAAGGGTCTCAACATTAGAAACAAACAGTTGAAATGACTATTTTAACAAAATCAGGCTGATGTTAACAGATTTCGTAGCTCAGATGCATTTAGGATGACCAGTGTAAACTTAGTTGGAGCCGACAGCAAACCTAATATGTGTAAAGTTATTTTACATACAGTGGACACTCTAAATTCCTCATAATTTATTCACTCCCATGTTACCCCCATGTCTTTTTTTCTTAAGTACATTCCAGTATTTTTCTTTATATAATGGCCTTCAATGGGAGCCAAAGTCTTGAAGGTCCAAATTGCAGTTTTAAGGGGCTCTACACACTCCCAACCGAGGAATAAGGCTCTTATCTAGAGAAATGATTGGTCATTTTCTAAAAAAAAACAAAAAACAAAAAAAAAACAATTATATTCTTTTCAACCACAAATGCTTGTCTCGTCTTGTAATAACACTGGAAAGGTCATGTGCGGTTAGCCTAGTACTTCGTCTGTGTATTTTGGTTCAAAAAAGTAGGGCAGGCCGAAAAACTCTATCTTGTTTTCTCCTCCAACTTCAAAATTGTCCAACATCGTTGTTTCACCTTTTTTGTAAAGGGTGTTTGACTTTCTTTGCACATTTGCTTTGTAAACACTGTGACCTTTCTAACAAAAATACATAATGTGTGAAGTCAAGTTGCAGGATGAGCATTTGTGGATAAAAAGTATCTATTTTTTTGCCTTTTAGAAAATGACAAATGATTGTTTTGCTGGATAACACCCTTTGTTTGTATCGAGGATTGTATCGAGCCCTACGAAGATGCATTGAAACTGCAATTTGGACCTTCAACCCATTGATTCCCATTGCAGTCCTTTACATGGAGAAAAATCCTGGAATGTTTTCCTCAAAAACCTTAATAAAGACATTTACAACTTGGATGACATAGGGGTAAGTAAATTTTCAGGAAATTTTTATTCTGGAAGTAAACTAATCCTTTAATTACAAGAAAAAATGATGAATGAAAAGCCATTATGGTCATTATTATCCAGCTTATTTTTTATGTAAAAGCAGGTACAGCCATTTGTAACTTGCCTATTGTGAGGCTTCCGGGTTCATTCACCTTCAACAAAAAGAAAAAAACAGCGTGCGAGTACCGAATACATTTTTTTTCGCCTCTTCTTGCGCTTGAACGGTTTAAAATTGCATGAGTGTGTGAACTAAATACGTACAAATGAAAAACTTTCACTCTATTATGGTTAAATCCTGCAGTTAATCTGTGGATCACATGCATGCCGAACTGGTCCTTATGGATTATGGATCAACTACGATACATTTCTGTGTTGCAGTAGGTAAATAAGCCAAATTAACAATGAAGTTCAAACAAAAAAAAGTATGAAATGACATCACATGTAATTCTAATAATGTCAAAATGATGAGTATGAAACAAAATGTGACATAAAAATGTGGACTTTTGCAAATACAGTAAGTTTGTCTGAAAGAAACCATGCATGTGCACATTTTGGATGCACCTTTGAGAGTTAACGTAAAGTGAGGTTTAAAGCAAAGCAGTCAGCATCTTTACTGCCAGCACTACAAACCAAAGAGTCAGAGCCAGCTGTAAATTCTCCTCTTCGCATTCATATTGCACTCCTCCTCGGGGCCACAAAATGCTGTGTCCATTTAATAATAAAAGGGGAAATTCCAGTGTTGCTCATGAAACAATATGGACTATATATAATCTGCAGAGAAAGCACCACACTGCTCGAGCCACGTGGTGTTGTTTGTTTGAAATCCACCAATGTCAGCGAGAGTTTGTCTCCACTAATGCGCCATCTGTTTCTTAAGGGACCCCTCATTAAAATGGAGGAGATACATAAAAATGTCTTGCATTTTCTCAAATGAACCCGATTCAGACTGGTCATGCTGGGAAAGGGAAAATCCCAGGGATCCTAGATTGGCCTTATTTCAGTCCCCAATCCATTAGATGTTCATTCACAGCATGAAAGCTGATCTATTGTGAGGAGCAGTGAGCAATACATGATGTATTCTTATTACAGTAAACCAATAAAAACCACAACATAACTGTTTTTGATGTGCGCTCAGAACAAATAATCTTCAGCTAACATCTAAATTAATAATTACTGTACAGTTTAAATGATACATGAGTAAAATGTACTGTGATGTACTGCTAAAATTGTCTTCAGTATAGCGTATGAGTGCTTGTAATATAGACTATGTATATTACAAATACTTATATACTTAAATATTATATATATTTATATATACATATTAATACTGTGAAATATTATTGCAATTTTATAATAACTATTTTCTGCAACCTGGTCTCATGACGAAAATGACGAAAGACGTGAAATACGTACCAGTAAGTACATATCACTGCAGTTTACAACAGAACAGCGAACACTTGCAATTGTTTTCATACACAGTTATGATTACAGCTCCATAGGTTTCGTTTTCCAGGCGTAACAAGCTTGCTCGGTAGCTCAGCCCAGCACAGAATTTGACTTAGGATGCGGAATCCTTGGGTACGAATCCTGTGAAAAACATGAGTCATAATGAAAGAGCTGAAAGATTAGGGATTGAAAAACAAGCTAAAACAGAATGCTTGCGATTGTGTTTTTATGTCACATTCGCTTTTGTTCATACTATCAGGTAGGTTTAGGTGTAGTGCAGATGGCACGTTATTTTAACACATCATGGAGCATTAAAGTTATAGCGCCGATCAATAGACATTTCAAGTCAGAACTGCGGTGACGTACAAAACCAACGTCACATAAAACATACCATATGTAAGTTAATCTGTTCCGGCAAAAAAAACTAATACTCTTTTAGTGCCACCCAGTGGACATTTCACATAAAATATGTCACAAAACGTACATGGCGGTATGGATTTTGCATCTTTTGAAAAAGTTCCCAGAGGTATGTTTTCATCATGAGACTAAGTTGATTTTCTGTTTAATAAACTTTAAAATGTAATTTATTCCTGTGATGGAAAAAGTGAATGTTCACTAATGGCAGATTCTGAAACACATTTTTAAAGGGGACATCGGATGCCCATTTTCCACAAGTTGGTATGATTCTTTAGGGTCTTCATGAAATGTCCATAAAATTCTTCAATAATCACGTAAAACAACACCTTTTTACCTTGCCAAAAACACTATCTATAGCAACCCGTTTTGGTGCATGTCTCTTTAAATGATAATAAGCTACTGCTCACCCCGCCCCCTTTTCTGTTTTTTTGTGTATTTTGTGACTTTTACATCCAACTACAAAACACCTGCATTGTTTACGAGACGTCGCTACAGCTACTGCTCGAGTGCGGAAAAAATATGTGACAGTCTGTCAACGATTGTGGGCGGAGCCTGAGCAGTATGATGTCATAGTGCTCCGAAAATCAAAACGGCTTGATAATTGAGCCTGTTTAGGTTTTTTAAGATTTAAAAAAAAAAGAATGGATTTTTATCATTGTAGGGTGGTTGTGTCTACACACTGCTAAGACACATTTATATGCAAACGCCATACGAAAGTAAATTTTGCATTCGATGGCCCTTTAAACACAAAGTTTGCACTTTTTGATGTCTGCTTCACTCCCACAGTCCCCTACTGCTTAGCTCCCCATAGAGAATGAATAGAAAATGCCTGCTCATCTCCACACCAGCAGACACGTACGGTTAGGTATTTGAGCCTCGAGGAAGAAAAATTTGCACTCTTTACTAGGGCAGTTGAAAAAGCCATGTTGTTTGCATATCAATAGGATCGGGAAACCATTAAGCAATGGGATGTTCCTCTTACCCAGAGAAGAGGTACTTTCTGTTTTATGGATTCATCTTAATTTACCGCAAAGTCAATACATGGATGTTCCACCTTTAGCCCTAATGTTACCCAATACAAGAAGAAATGTCCTGGATATAACGAACATTCCCATTGGGAAATAAAGATTAAGCCATCAAAATGAATTCAAGCTTTGTAGCTTGTCTCATATATTGATTCACATCTAGCTCTAAATGAATGCATTTTACTTTCTATACATCTCATCTGTATAATTAAACACATAAGCACAAATTTGCTGATTATAGAGTCTGTATTGTTTTAGCACTGAATGCTGGTGTTTACACAGATGTACATGATGTTGTTCCCTTTCACCAGTGTGAATCAATCTTTTATCTGCCTGCCATCGTTCGCCCAGCTGAAGGTCACTCCAGAATGAACACTGGCTCTTTTACAAGCTGACATATGATACACTCTAATGGTTTGGCTTTAACCCTAATGCCAAGACAATTAAACTTTCAATTACACTCACGGTCTGAAAATATAGTCAATCACTCTCACAACCTAAATAAAATCTTAAATTACACCAAGCTAGTTTGTGTTTCATTTCACTGGATAGTTTCAGACTGAGTTTGGGCCCACAGCGCACCGCCGGAGACCTTGTTTTTCCTTCTGCTACTATTTTGCTGTTATTCCAGCCGCACACATTCTGATGGTGAATCAGTAGGATCGCCTAGTAAGCTCGATATTTACAGTTCTCCAGACTCAGCTCTGCTTTTCTTGGAGAGTTTGGAGAGCTCTTAGGGGAAGAACACATGCTGCACTACAGCACTATGAAAACACTACAGGCTATGTAGGGGAAAGGGGGAGCAGCTTAGCCTAAAAACCCCAGAGGCACCAACTTCAGTCGGCCTCTGCAGGCCTAAGACAAGTATAGCTGACTATTTCTTCTTCTGTAGCCCTTCCTTTTCTTTGTTTTCTCTCCTTCCTCTCATTTTTCAGCGTTGGTGGTTTTTTGTAGTCTCTGCACGAATGATGAAGATTTAATCTGGCAGCTTATAGAATTGTCCATGAGACTGAATTTGATACAGAGACATTTCTGTTGTTGATCGTCAGTGTAATATCAGTATATTCTCTGATATTGTATTCAATTATACTATTCATTTAGGTTTATACATGTGTATTGATCCATACATATTAATATGGGGCTCCCAAAGCAATCAAACCACTCAACATCAAAATGAATGGATGAATGAAAAAAAAAAAAAAAGCAGTGTTGGGAAGTAAATAACTAAAACATAGTGATCAGTTTTTGAAAATTGCTTTTATAGTACTAATTTTAAGAGATATATGCACACTACTATTCATATATTTCAATATCTATTGATCTATATATGTATATATAAAACAAAAAATGTGAAATATTTTTTACTATTTAAAATAACTGTTTTCTTTTTGAATATATTTTAAAATGTAATTAATTCCTGTGATTTCAAAGCTGAATTTTTAGCATCAATTTATTATTATTATTATTATTATATAGTAGAGTTTTTTCAGGTTTGTTTGGTGAACAGAAAGTTCAGAAGAACAGCATTTATCTGAAATATAAATCTTTCGTAACATTATAAATGTTTTTATCATCACTTTTGATCAATTTAAACCCCAAGTTTTTGAATGGTATCGTTAAAATGTTACGAAAGCTTTTTATTTCAGAAAAATGCTGATCTTTGGATCCTTCTATTCATCAAATAATGCTGAAAGAAATGTAGTTAAATATTTATAATAAGAAGAAGAAAAAATGTTTCTTGAACAGCAAATCAGCATATTAAAATCATTTCTGAAGGATCATGTGACTGGAATAATGATGCTGAAAATGTAACACTTTCATTATAATAAAATAAAACACTATAAGTAAAGATGCATTCAAATGATCAAAAGTGACAGTAAAGACGTGTATAATGTTATAAAAATATCTATTTTAAATAAAAGCTGCTCTTTTGAACTTCTATTCATTCAAGAATCCTGAAATAAATAATACATCACGGTTTCCAAAAAAACATTGTTTCCATAAAATTATTTTTATATTTATAATAATAATAAATGTTTCCTGATGACTGGAGTAATGGCTGCTTTTCCATCACAGGAATAAATTACATTTTAAAATATATTAAAATAGAAAACAGTTATTTTAAATTGTAATAATATTTCACAATATTATTGCACTTACAGTATTTTTGTTCAGCCTCGGTAACAAGAGACTGATTTCAAAAACATGAAAAAAAAAATTACTGCACCCAAACCTTGGGAAAGTAGTGTATTATATATAAAACGATATGTATTTATAAGCATAAATCAGTAAAAAATATAAATATATATGTATTTATAAAAATTATGAAAGCATTACACTTGAACATAAATTTACACAAAGTAACATAATAGTAATAATATTATTACTAAAACTGAATATATAGATTAAAATTTTATTTTTACTTCTACCTTAGCTTGACCGTATCATTCAGTTATTCTTTAAAGCTTTAGCTTTTAGCCTGACAAGCTACAACTGTAAAGTAGCTGTTAAAAGGAAAGAATTTGATTTCTTTATTCGTTCGGCATATTCCATCCAATCAGCAATGACACTATATATTTTACAGACGGGCTGTTCTCATGCATGCAGCGGAAACTCTCGCACACATTGACTCTCGCTTCCGCTCGATCACTTTTACATTCCTATTACCTCTTACTAGACAGGCAGCCTGTGAACGTGTGTTTTCTGAATGCAGGTAGCTATCTGTATTTATGTCATTTTCTCTCATCGGCCTCACACACCATTACTCCTCCACGAGTCTCATTTTGCGAAGCGAGAGTGGTTCCCATCTCCCCGTGATGACCCACTCCCCCCGTTTATTATGACCTTTGAGAGCTCACCGTGTCTCCCGCGACCCGCCGTACTGCGCCTGCAATTACCCGTCCTAATTACAGCATATCTGCCATTGCGATGAGTTCTCAAAGAAACATTCTCCCGCTCTTCAACGTGTCGAGAGAGAGAGAGACAGAGAGGAAGAGGACTAGAGAAAGGGCAATAGAGAAAGGAGAAGTGATAGAGAGAGAAATCTCTCTGCTTTGTCGACCCCTCAATACGACCTGCTCCCAGAGGAAAGCAATTTAACGCTCGACTGCTTCCAGAGCAGTATATCTGAATCACAAAATAACCTTAGATAAATTACAGACGGCTACTTTTTCAGCTCCCTATCTTGAGTCTGGAGATCTGTAGACTCACCTCGGTGAAGACACAAAAACCACATAGCGGGGGGCCAGCGGCACACTGTCACTAAGCAACGGTCGCCAAATTGAACATGTAGAGACGTGGTGGGTGGGAGGAAGTCAGAACGCGTTCCTACGGCGTGCCGTCTGAAGCAGACAGTCAGACTTCTGCTCAACCCTGACTTCTGTTTGTCTGCGCTTCTCCTTATGTGAACGCAAACCCTCTAGGCTCTGAATCACATTTGTGTGCGTACATACTTAATGTTGAAAAAGGAAATGTTGTAATCTTCACTGAACTCCACTGCACTACTAAAAAAAATGTCTGTCCGGACAAGTACCCTCTCACAATCTTTGCTTAGCTTTCCACAAACAGCCGCAAGTCTCGATTTGTTGTGTGTACCGAGGAGCAAAGCTTTGTCTATTTACTTTCTTCCTACCACTTTGGTCAGCTCCCGGAAACACGGAAGAATTCAATTACATGGTGACTGGGGCCCTGACACGGCCCCGCTTCTGTTTCAATCACCCCACAGTCAGATATAAAGAGGTGCAGGGGAGGTTGTGTTACGTGTGCGTCTGTGCAACGGAGGGGCCAATGAGCCGTGCAGAGACACCAATAGGCCCTTCGGGACCGGGACGGAGAGATACTGATCCTTGTTGATTTGAGATGAGAACCTGGGAAACACAAGTGGGATGAGAGTGGCTCCGAATATGTTCACTTGAATACAGGCTAGAAAATAAATAAATAAAGTTCTAATATTAGCTGATCATTTAACTAATAACTATAATGATGATATTATTTACAATAAAATAAATTAAAATAAGAGAAATTCAATGAATAAATTTAAGAGTAGTAGTATTATTTATAGCAAAACAATAAAAATAAAAATATAATAATGTAATAATTACAATAAAATAAAATTAATAAATGGATGAATAAGCATTATTATTTACTGTAAATAAATATTTAAAATAAGTATAAACAAACAAATAAATGTAAGTGTTAATATCATGAATAATTCAATTATTAATAATAACAACAACAATAATAATAATAACAATAACAAACATGTGTTACCATTATGAATAATGACATATTACATCCTCATTGAATAATAATAACAATAATAATAATAATAATACATTATTATTACAATTTTTAGTAGTATTATTGGTATTAGCAAATAAATAAATACTATTATTAATAAATAATATTATTGTGAATAATACAATTACTATGTTAGATTAAATAATAATAAAAATAATAATAATTATTATTATTATTTACAATAAAATAAATTACAATAAGAAGATAAAATTAACAAATTAATTAATAATAAGTATTGTTATTATTTTCAGCAAAAATGTAATAAAATAATGGTAAATAATCGTTATCATTTACAATACAATAACTATTTAAACAAATAAATATAAATAAATAAACTAATAAATGTTAATATAATGAATAATTAAATTATTATACAATAATTATTAAATAATAATAATAATAATAATAATAAATGTAATAATATTATTATGAATAATGCAATATTATATCATTACTGAATAATAAAAATAATAATACATGTATTATTACTATTGTTGTTAGTAAATAATTAAGTAAATAAATAACACTATTTATATTCATCTTCCTACTGTAATTAGAATTTACAATAAAATAACAAGAATTTACAATAAAATAAAACAATTTACAATAAAAAAGAAAATTCAATTATTTTATTATTTATATTAGTAGTAGTAGTAGTATATAATAATAATAGTAATAAAATACATCTATTATTACTATAATTAGTACTGTAGTAGTAGTAGTAATAGTAGTTTTAGTAAATAAATAAATAAATAAATAGCCAATATTCATATTCATCTTCTTACTGATATTATTATTTACCATCAAATAAATACAAAAAAATAAATTTGTTATTATTATTAGTAGCAGTATATAATAATAATAATAATAATAATAAACAAGAGCTAATATTATTGCAAAAAAAATAAATATTATATTATTGAAAAGTAATAATAATAATATATGTATTATTACTATTTTTATGATGATTATTATTAGTAGTAGTAGTAGTAAATAAATAAATAACCAATATTCATATTCATCTTCTTATTGATATTATTATTTACAATCAAATAAAACAAAAAAATACATTTGTTATTTATTATTATTTGTATTAGTTGTAGTATATAATAATAATAATAATAATAGTAATCCTTTTAATAAATGAATGAATTAATAAATTAATTAATAATCACATGAGCCACAAATTCCATGTAGTCCCTCTGGAGCTGCAGGAAAATGTCATGACAACGTCACAGATTGGCTGATGGAATTACAAGAATGCAATTTAAAATGAACAAATTCTAAAATACATGTTAATATACACATAAACATCTTAACTTATGTGAGAACTGCAGCGAGGGAGCAATGTGATGACTAAACTGAAAAATGACTCGAGTTTTGTGTGGGAGAGCTGTATGGAAACTCACTTATGTGCCAATAACAGTTTGTGGATGAGGTTACAGTTAGAGCGTGTATTAAGGAGCTGATCTACTGACTGCCCCCTGTCTGGATACCGCTGGTTTTAGGGGATGGAGGAGGAGGTGAGACAGAAGGCAGGGAGAGGGCATTTTAGCTCTGCTGTGGGGTCAAGCCCTGATTATAACCTGTACCATAAGTTTATGAAATTCATAGCTAGCAAGTATAAATAAGTCTAGCCAAGTATATTCTCTTTTTTAAAAAAGGGTCATACTTTGGTTTGTTATTTAAACTTTTTATACTGAGGTCCACTTGTAATGTTAAAGGGTTCATATGGTGCGATTTAATCTACAGTAGTACGCTGTGTGTTTTGTTGTGAAAGTGAAAGTGCTTTGTTTGGCCTTCCAAATGAGTACACAACTAGGAATCAGTAACAACGCAAATATTCAAGCTTGTGCAGCACATTTTACAGAAGACTGTTTCATGAAACCTGGGAGAGTAGCCTACAATTTTCTGTGCACACTATAAAGTAGGGCAATTCCAACTTTGCAAGGACAGTCTGGCATTTCTGACTCACAGCCTGTAAGTACATATTCATATATCTAAAACATTCCACCTGGAATTCCAACAACTTTCAAGAAAAGATTTTCTCAAGCCAACATTCAACTTTTCAACTCTCTCAAATCTTGAGTTTCTAGTTGAATTGGAATTTACAAGGCATTTTAAATGGCACACAACCTTGGTATTTAGCTTTAGGAACACCACCAAAATAAATAACAAATTAAGAATAAATATTAAAACAACCACAGCTTCCCATCACCCCTGCTAACAGGAAAACTTCAAAACTTTCTCAAAACCTTACCTAAAGTTCTGGCAAGGTTCTCTCAAAGTTATGAACAAATGTTCTAAAGATATGTTCTTCCAGAGTTTTCAAGCATTCTATAAAAATGCTCTCAAAATGTTATGACAAAATGTTACTACTTGTTAATGTTAATGTTACTACTTGTTTTAGAATGTCAGAGAACTTTCAAAAGTAACATCCCGAGAATGTAACAAACAAAAGAACTTTTAAAAACATTTTTAAAAACTGGACATTTTGAACATTCAAAAAACATTCAGAATTTATATTTATAGAACATATTTTTGTTAGCTGGGACAGCACTGATCCTGTATTTAAAGGGTTAGTTTATCCATAAAAATAAAAAGTCCGTCATTAATTACTCACCCTCATGACGTTCCAAACCCTTAAGACCTTTATTGATATTTTTGATTAAATCTGAAGGCTTTCTGACCGATGTCCTTACTGCTTTTCTGAACCTTGAACATGGTAGTTGTGTTGCTGCCTATGCAGGGCCAGAAAGCTCTTGGATTTCATCAAAAATATCTTAATTTGTGTTCCGAAGATGAAAAAGGGTTATCCCTTTAATGTAAAAAAAAAAAAAGGTTAAATATTTTAAATTAAAATACCAATACCAATTCATTGCTATTGGTGTTAAGAAGAAATTTGCATATCCCAACAGTTGCTGACCTTGCTGTGAAATGCATTTGAACGCACCCCTGTGTGTAATTAACAATCACACTGTTGAGGTGCTTGTGTGAGTACTCAATAAGCCCTTTCAGAAAGTGAGCTGATAAACACCACAAATGATTTACAGGAGGCCCTGGTGGGTTGACAAATTATACCAACAGCACAGAGAAGCGCCACACTGTCAGGAAGACAAAGAAAAAGAGGTTGTTGTGTCAAGAAAACTGACTGACAACAAAAAGTATCGTGACAATAATTTATGCAGCGCAAGCTACAGAAGGTTTGTGATATCTGCCATATTACCGCGGAAATAACAGACCCCGTTAATGTATTCCGTCTCAGGCATTGCCTGGGGACAATGTTTTCATGTCACCAGCCAGGAACTGCTGGTGCCACTGCGATTGAGCAGACTGTCTCGTGCGCGCAGAGACCGAGAACCATGCATAAGCCCTCCTGGTGCTTTACAGTGTATGTGAGGGTATATCCATCAACAGAGGCCTCCAGAGCTGGGCGAAGTGTTAAACCAGGCAGCGCCGGTGTGGACGCTGCATTCCCATGCGGCTATAATATGCATCACATTTCTTTATTCCCCCGAGGGTCCACTGTCCTGGATGACTGAGCAGCCGTTTGTCTAAAAAGAGGCCATCATTTAACAGCCATTCCTTTAAGTTCCTCTAGGGACTCTTTTCTTTTCCCTACATACACGCCACCTAATTTTTCTCCAACACTCATTTACTTAAGAGCTTCTAATACTAATACTGTCAATTTGAGAAGTGCAAATTCAATTTGTAAAAGGCTGAAGACAAACAGACAGACATGCAGGGGACGTTCTTTTAATTACTAACAGAACAATACATTCAACATACAGTATATGACGCTTTTCAAGTCTCTTATGCTCAGCAAGGCTGTAGGATTCTTTAGGGTCTTCATGAAAAGAAAAATACTTCATTCCAGCATAAGAACCTTATTCCATCTGTGAAACATGGTGGTGGTAGTATCATGGTTTGGGCCTGCAGCAAGACAACGACCACAAGCACACAAGTCATTATACCAAAAAATGGTTAAAGAACAAACGTAATGATTTGTCAAAGTCCGGACCTTAATCCAATTGAAATGTTACGGATGGACCTGAAACAAGCAGTTCATAGGAGAAAACCCACCAATATCACAGGGTTCAAGTGTTTCTGTACACTGTAAAATCCAATAGTTTACCTTAGATATAATTAGTTATCTTTACTTATTTGCTATACTTGCTAGGTTTTATTAAGTTACAGCTACTTTCAAGGCAAGTAAAACAATTTACTTACTGCTTTGAGTGGCACTTTCTTAAAATATTCAAGTAACCACAAAGGAACGAATGACATTAATAAACCAGTTAAAGGCAGCAGTGCACTAATATGTTGCTAATTAGCAAAATAACAGAAGAAGAAGAAAAGAAAAGTTTTTGCGGTGGGGCATTTTATAATCTGCAGTTATTTTTCACTAGTTACATTCACTCATTTCCCAAAGTCATCTTGAATGTTGTTTCAATACAACTGAAATATTTGAGAGGACATCAGATAAGCTGACTTCATAATTGATGTTGATTTTCGTAAAATGTTGTTTTTTTTGTTTTTGTTTTGTTTTTTTTACTTAAATTATAGTGAGTAATGTTCCCATTGGTTGGGCACTTGGAACTTTGTTAATCTTATTATAATTTTCTTCCTATTAATGCAGCAATGCAAAATGAAATCATATTTTTTTATTTCAAGGGAAGAAAAGTAATAAGCAGGTTGCTTTTAGAAGGTAAACTTCTAATTCTGATCTTCTAATTAAATCATTAGCTAATGTGTTTTTTATATTTATTAATGATCTTTTACAATTTCAATGTTCTTCATAAACACCTTGAGAAACATAATTGGGTTGAGACAGTCCTTTAATATTTGTGGTAATGTGCTCATGTCACAGACAGACTTCAATATTCAGCACGCAAATCACAACAATGGTAACAATTTAATTTTATTTATTTTTATTAATTGTGACAATAACCATTCTATTACTTTATTTTCTCTTGTTGTGCTACTACTGACACAAGTATTTGCAATTGCATAATTTATTCATACTTCAATGCACTCTGGGAGTGAGTGAGTAGCTATAGTCTAGACTCTAGAGTATACAGTTCTTTTTTAGTTACTAGAACTCTTGTGTAAGTAAACTATACTAATTAAGCATTTATCAGTAAAACATACAATTCCTATTTCACTTTACTTGGTTTTTTTTAAGGCAATCGGTTTGCATGCTTTTTTTAAGTAAGCCCAACTAATTAGATTTTACAGTGCACTGAAGAATGGGCTAAAATTCCTACAAGCTGTTGTGCAGGACTGATCAGCGGTTACAAAATACGTTTTTGAAAAAAGATTTACATACTTTTGCAACTCGCAAATATTTAACACTGGATCATGTTTCTCAGTAAATAAATGACAAAGTATACTTTTTGGTCTCATTTGTTTGATTGGGTTCTCTTTGTCAAGTTTCAGGAAAATCTGATGATGTTTTGTGTTATATTTATGCAAACATGTAGAAAATTCTAAAGGGTTCACAAACTTTCAAGCAGCACTGTATGTGTAGTAAACAAAGCCGTGTGTCTGCGCCATTCACACACACAAAGACACGCAGAACGTGAGCGATTCATATTTAAATGTTCTTTTTGCTTAATATTTAGAGATACTAGTCCATATCGTGATTTGATGTAAGTGTAATTACCTACTTTTGATTAATTAATCCAAACTTTGATAAATTCTGTGACATTCTGCATTATACATTAAATTCCATTTTTATGACTGGATTCCACGACTCTGTCTGCGTTTTAAGCATCGCGGAAATCATAGGGCCCTATGTTGTCGCTACAGCTGCTTGAGCATGGGAAAAAAGGCGGACAGCGCACAACCGGCTGAGGTCGGAAATATGCTAATATGGAACAGTCCATCAGCGTTTGTGGGCAGGGTCTGAACAGTATGATATCAAACTGCTCAGAAAATCAAAACGGCTTGATAATTGAGACTCTTTAGGTTTTTTGGGGATTAGAAAAAGGAAGTGCATGGATTGTTATCATTGTAGGGTGGTTGTGTTCACACACTGCTGAGACACATTTATATGCAAACACTATGTAAAAGTAAATTTTGCATCCGATATCCCCTTTAAGATTTTGGGTCACTAATCAATAGGTAAATTTGTGACATTGTGAATGTCTTTGTAGAAAATGACTACAGAGGCAATTTTCTTGTTCCACTGAAGCACATGCTCTTTGTAACATTCTCAAATAATGCTGCATAACATGGATCATTAAGTTTCACTTGTGGAGTTCTTTTCAGCTCAAGTGCTGCTGTCATTTTGAAATCTATGGCATTTCCAGTTCAAATTTGACTTAAATTACTATGCTTATCATGTAATTTGTAATAGAAAAGTGCTTAATTAGAAAACTGTTAAACTGAAGCATGCCACTAGAGACCTCAGACTTTTGGACCCAAATGTGCTGAACAAAAGGACGCAATAAACAGTAGAGTTAAAATTCTGGGTTGTTTATACATTTGATGTTACAGCGAAGCTAGAAGGCTTCCAAATCAACTCTCTCTGGTTATTTCATCCAGTGCCAGACTTTTAGCAAGATTCCAGGCTGCGGTCTCCTCATATCAGACCTCATTCAGTCTGCCAGACTTCACATTTATGTCGGCCTTTCACAGAGCCACTGCCTGCTCACACACACACATATGGTTTCTCTCTCTGTTTTATTGTAAAGATAAAAAGTGTTCAGTTGCATAAGATACAGTAAGTGTTGGTCATGCCACGACCTTATACGTCACGTTGCAAATTGAATATCTGGAATATCTCTATATCAGTGTCTGAAGCATGAGGGAATTTCAGTGATTTGTTGACCTTAATCCCATTAACATCGACTTTAATATATCCTTCATTTTTCATCATCTGTCTCATCAATACTTAACAACAGCTTCACTCTGTCCGCTTCTTCAGATTTTATAGAAATTAGTCTGTTCTGTAAGAAATTCATGCCTCACATCTTATGTTTAAATCAAGCTTACATCATTTAAAAGTTTGGGATCAGTATGATTCTTTTTGTCTAATGAAAAAAGCTCACCAAAAAAGGTTTAATATTTTTTAAAATGTCATTTATTCCTGTCATGGCAGAGCTGAATTTTTAGCAGCCATTACTTTAGTCTTAAGTTTCATATAATGCTTCAGAAATCATTCTAATGTGCTGATTTAGTGCTAAAAAACATTATTATTATCAACGATGAAAACAATTGTGCGGCTCAATTTAATGCATCCTTGCTGAATAGAAGAAAAAACTTTCTGAACCCAATCTTTTACACGAGTGCATTATTGATGTCATATATTTAATTCACGATGTAGATAAATCTGACATGAAGTTAAAATAAAAATTTTGCGTAACTCCTAAACTATACTACCAGTCAGAAACAGTAAGATTTTAAATGTTTTTTTAAGAAGTCTCTTCGGCTCAACAAGCCTGCATTTATTTGATCCAAAGTACAGCAAAAACAGTAATATTTGTACTATTTAAAATAGCTGTTTTCATTTGAATATATTTTTAATATGCAATTTATTTCTGTGATTTCAAAGCTGAATTTTTAGCATCATTACTCCGGTCACATGATCCTTCAGAAATCATTCTAATATTCTGATTTGCTGTTCAAAAAAACATTTATAATAATTATAACTATTATGTTGAAAACAGCTGAGTAGAATGTTTTCAGGTTTCAGGAAACAGAAATCTTTTGTAACATTATAAATGTCTTTATCATCACTTTTGATCAGTTCAAAGCATCTTTACCAAATAAAAGTATTAATTTCTATAATTTCTCTCCAGATAAATGCTGGATCTTTCGATTTCTTAAACAGCAAATCAGCATATTAGAATGATTTCTGAAGGATCATGTGACAGTGAAGACTGGAGTAACAATGCAAAAAATTTAGTTCAATCACAGAAATAAATAACATTTAAAAATATATTTACATAGAACGCAGTTATTTTAAATAGTAAAAATATTTTACAGTATTACTTTTGCTGTGTTTTGGATCAAATAAATGCAGGCTTAGTGAGCAGATGAGAATTATAAAAAAAAAAAAAAACATTAAAAATCCTACTGTTCAAAAACTTTTGACTGGTAGTGTACATTACAAAAGGGATGGAATATGTGATTTGGAAACTACTCTGAACAAAATAACTATATAAAAAAGCTTTGTTTTTTAAATCCACTGAAATCTGAGTGCTCAAAAAAGAATCGTATTAGTTCACCCACTAAAAAGGCTTAATGCAAGACCGAATAAATTCCCAACTCTAACACAGTGCAAAGCGACACTAAATAGTTAACATGGCAAAGATCCTGCTTCACAAACCTCGGAAGGGTGCGAAACCGAGCTGAGAAACTCTGGAGATGTCAGGAGTGATAATGAGTTATATTTTAAGAACATTACATTTGTCAAGAATATTCAACAGCACATGTTGTTGATGAACCATCAAGAGCTTTATCCTATTAATGGTCCATGGAAGGGTGTTATCCATCATTATCACAAAGACTTGAGAACAGGAATGTACCGTCATTTACCAGACCACAAAAAACAGGAAGATACACATGCTAACGAGTAATGGTGAACCCACACTCCGTAATTGGGTGCATCATAAGAAAACACAAGCTTTCAATCAAATTAGCAATGTAGATGAATATGGGGGTTGGGCAGGAACACAGTTGAACTGCAATTATGTAAAATTCTCATCAGATGGGACAATCATACATCTTTTTCTCATCAGCTGAGCATAAGGAGCCCTAGGCATGAAAAACACACACACGGAGATGAGAGCGGCAACCATTAACCGAGTTTATTTCATTGGGTAAATTCAAGATCCTGCTGCATCTAATCCATCTCCTGCTCATGAAATGGCAATAATTATGTGCCGCATTAATTAAGCTTCATATAGTCTACGTGCTGTATCTATCAAAGCTTCAGCAACAGGGTTCAAATCAATAAGTGGATAATTATAAATATTTTTTTAAACCTGCGAGGTAATCCCCTTTGGCTATGACTTCAGATATGAAAGAAATGCAGAATATATCTCCATTCATTACGGACGGATTCTTACTTGAATAGCAGCAACATACTATGCAGGTCAATAGGGCTGACTACCAAAGTAAGGCTGGGTGATATATTGAATATTCATGATTTATTCGCAAAGATTTTCTGAAGATATTAAGCCATGGCGAATACTGTGATGACTTTCAATGCACTTATTACTCGCAATAAAACAAGGTTTCAAGACCCTTCTTTGCATTATAAGTATGAATGTGTTTTATATGGTCTCTCATCTAGTTTCATTTCAAATAGTCTGTAATGAAATGATTTAAAACTCTGATTTAACGGATCATCACTCAAAGTCATTCATTTCGGCTTTGCATTCTCTACATATTGAAGTGTTCTAGTGAACACACTGTGTATTGTAGGGCTGGGTAAAAAATATTGATTCTTGATTTTAATCAATTCTCATTTCTACAAAATGATATAGATTTTTAAATCCCAAGTATCGATTAGTCTACCCTGTTTTTAGTTAATGAACGGAACATTTTAACGTGCCTCCCATTCGATAAGTGCTTTGTATAAGTACTTTTGATATGTAACAAAGTCTCCGATTTCAAATTCAGTCCATTTTATTACAGTATTTAATCTATAAATGGTGTTGTATAACAGCTTGTTAACAATATGTCACTGAATGTCACATTTATCTCAAAGAAGAACATATTTGGTGACCGTAAACTCATTAGTCAGCTAGAAATATTTACTCTAGAGAGAAGCATTTTGCTAAATATTTATAGTTCCTAAAATGTTATTTTTTCTTCAATATTTAATTTGTTTGAATAAATGTCATAGTTTAATGACAGCCAGCATTTAAATGTTTACATTAAAATAAAAAAAAAAACTGAAGAACTGAGAGTAGAAATATAATTAACTGTTAATTATATTGAAAGTTCTTACTATAAAAACTTAATTGAGTGTAATTTAAGTGTTTGTATACAAACATTTGATTTTAATTTTATAGTAATGTAATATTATACTGTAGTACCAACTGACTCATGAATATTTAACAGCATTATTTAAGGGTTTCTTTTGGAGAAAATTTGCCATGTACTATACCGGTTACATATCTAAAGTAATAGATATTGGATCAAATTGGAATTAAATCACAAACTGGTGAATCAAAATCAAATCAAATCATGAAATTTCTGTCAAAACCCAGCCCTAGTGTATTATTCTGGAAATTACTGGAAAAATAACCTTTTTAATGATTAAGATTTTCATTTACATATCAGTCAGTAAAAATCTAATGACTCTAATTAATTAAATGATGTTTTGATTAATTAATTAATCTAATTAATTGTAAAATAAATTTGAAACCCACAAAAGATGATTTAAAGCTATTTTTGTCTTAAATGAGAAAGTATCTGTAGGCATTACAAATTGTAGCTTTAGAGAGAAATATTTTTGATTCAACAGAATTTATCTGACATAAACATTTAGGCCGCAAATAATTCATTTGATTCATTCCAAAGGCTGATTCATACAGGAATGAAGTAAATTACTCTCTTTATGAATGGGTGTTTGAACCATGGGTTCACACAATTCGTTCAAAACATGGATTTAACACCACTGTGTTGCTCGAAGACGTGCAACAATTCTTCTATGGCTTCAAAGGTGATATGTTTTCTGAAAAATTGAGCAAAAACACATAATATTGTGTTTAAAATATAACATAACAAACTTCTTATTTACTGAATGTATAAAATCACGTTTAAGCTTGTGATAGATCAGGAAAAAAACAGCACTCTCATATTGCTCTTGCTGCCAGTGTGTTATTGTACGATATGTGATATATATAAATATGAGACAAATCACATACAGGGTCATTTTGTGCACCAGAATCTTGAATTTTAGGTCATAACTGCATTTGTGGAGTTGTTGCCTTGCATCAATCTTGTCAACAGCCAACTATATGAAATATAAGATAACGTGCAGGTCTGGGTGCCAGTGTGTTAATATTTTAATCACGTTATTTTTTCATAACTAATTAATTATGTTAACGTGTTAAACTGATAACCGATAACCCTAATATATAATATATATATATATATATATATATATATATAGGACACACACACTCGCAATATAGTGAGCTTACATAAAATGTGTCTGTGACCTTACAAATCGTATCACTTTTATAATTAGTCCAGGATTCCAATGCGAATCTATGGTGTTTTGATTTGCTTTCTACTAAAGAATTATTTAAAAGCTTGCAGCTTCTATGAATTTCATGGGCTTGAAAGCAATCAAGTTTAAACAAAACCCTGAATGCTGAAATGAGTTCAGTCACATAAGGCTATTGCTCTGCAGTTTAGTAATCTACCCTATTTTCTCCATTAATTTCAATAATTGAATAATTTGAGCTTTAAAACACCCTCTGCAAACATCAAACACCAAAGACCAATTTAGAGAACGCAATAAGAAGATTTCAAATCCCAAACAGCCTGGTTTAAAATAATAAGCACAAACAGGAGAAAAACAGAAGCCAAATCCATGGAGAAACAAAACACTTTTGCCCATTTGCTTTATTTAGCAGCCGTGACTCATATGAATAATGCTGCCTTGTTTTCATAAAAATGTGTTACCTGTGAAACCATAACATTATTTGCCATGAATGTGACTCAGTGAGTTGAAAATGAATGCGAGAAAAGAGAAAACAAGAACTTCTGTCGGTACAGTATTTTTGGAGTGGTGAGGCTCGCCGTGTGCCACCAAAAAAACGGTTGTTAATAAAGGACACTTTAGGCCTTTTATAGAGTGATTCACTTTTCTTCTCAATTCCTCCAACACTTCCTGTGGCGATGGCTGCCTCCCATGAAGCTATAATGTATGAGATTTGTCAGTGTCAATTTTACAGCTAATCTCTCTGGTCCACCTAGGCCCTCCCATTCCCCGCCCATTAATTCTGTAGCCCCGTACACCAGATAGTAGACGGAACAGAGCAAAGAAAGCGCTACACCTTCTGTAAAGAAGTTTGTAGCCAAATGTAGTGGAGTTTTGAGGTTTTCGATGCTGCAGCTTCAGAATACAGAATACAAATATGTGAAGAAAAAGATTTTCCACAACACTAGTTTCCCATCGGGTTCAAATCTTGAGCTTCTACAAGCCACCAAACGGATCTATAGATAAAAACTTTATTTTGCAAATGGCCAAGAAAATGGGATCAATATCGGTAATATTCCTCTCATGAAAACTGTGTTTGCTGAGAACGAAATTGGCTGGTTGTTTCAGTTGATATATTACACATCAGCAAATGCATTGTACAACCTGATAAAAATCCAGGTCTATTGATCTGCAAGCTTGGTGAACGTAGAAACTTAAAAACACACAATTTTTCATTTCCTACCACTTTTAACCCGCAAGTGCAATTCAGTAGACACTTACAAAGCGTTTTCTCACATACACACACCTCTGTGATAACTTGTGCAGACAGGGTGAACTGAGGTTATCCAGCTGGGAGTTACACTGCTATGTACTTGCCCCAAAAGAATCACCTAACAAATACAACAAGATTGTTTCAAAGAAACTGAGCCGTATTCATGCATAAAATAGAGCTGTAGAATGGCTGTTCATACAGTAATTAAATTTACGCAATGATGAGTTTCAATATATTAATGTTGCGCTTTGATTTCAATCAGTGCACCATGTCGATTTAGCCTTTATCCACACAGATAAACTTATTACACAAAAATTATTACTGAACTTGTTTCATTAAATAAACAGAGACAAAAATATGACTGCAGAGAAAAAACTGTCCAGAATTGCTAACAAATTCACTACAATACCAAAATCAAAACTGAAAGAAGCAGTTCACCAAAAAATAAGTAAGGTAACAAATAGGATGCAGAATTCAAATATGAAAGTGAGGAAGTAGAATTAAGATAGATAGATTGATAGATAGACAGACAGACAGACAGACAGACGATGGATGGATGAATGGATGGATGGATGGATGGATGGATGGATGGATGGATGGACAGACAGACAGACGATGGATGGATGGAGAGACAGACAGATCCATGGATGGATGGATGGATGGATGGATGGATGGATGGATGGATGGATGGACAGACAGATCATTGATATGGAGAGACAGACAGATCGATGGATGGATGGATGGATGGATGGATGGATGGATGGATGGATGGATGGATGGAGACAGACAGACGATGGATGGATGGAGAGACAGACAGACGCATGGATGGATGGATGGATGGATGGATGGATGGATGGATGGACAGACGATGGATGGATGGAGAGACAGACAGATCCATGGATGGATGTATAGATATGATAGCACAGAGACAGACAGATGTTGGATGGATGGATGGATGGATGGATGGATAGATGGATAGACAGACAGACAGACAGACTTTGGATGTAATGGATGGATAGCTGGACAGGTAGATAGACAGACTGTCAGATGATGGATGGATGGATGGATAGATACAGATGGACATAGAGACAGACAGATGCTGGATGGATGAATGGATGGATAGATATAGATAGACAGAGACAGACAGTCATTGGATGGATGGATGGATGGATGGATGGATGGATGGATGGATAGATGGATAGCTCAACAGGTAGACAGACTGACTGTCAGATGATGGATGGATGGATGGATGGATGAATGGATAGATACAGATGGACATAGAGAGAGACAGGACGCTGATAAAATGGATGGATAGATATAGACAGACATAGAGACAGACAGACTTTGGATGGATGGATGGATGGATGGATGGATAGATACAGATAGACAGAGACAGACTTTGGATATATGTATGGATGGATGGATGGATAGATATAAATACAGATAGACAGAAACAGACAGACGATAGATAGATAGATAGATAGACAGAGAGACAGACAGACGACAGATAGATAGATAGATATAGTCAGAAACAGACAGACATTAGATGGATGGATGTATGGATAGATAGATAGATAGATAGATAGATAGATAGATAGACTTGCAAGATGCAAGTAAAAACAGAACACTGCAGTGTATAGAAACTGTTTATAAAGCCTATATGGAAAATGGGTGAATAAAAAGTCATTTTCAGAAGGCATATATCCTGACCCAAGGAGTTTATGTGCAATTTATATTCTGTACCCACCAATAAATGAAAAATAACACCAGAGGCTGAGGCAAATATGCGCTTAGTGGCCACTGAACTGTACCTAATCCACATGTAAACAGCCCCAGTCAGTGGGAACCACTAACATTTACATGTTCAGCATTCAGCAACCGTACAAGCTTTTTATACCGCAGATAAATTAGCATTTCACTCTGAAAGGTCATTGCTCTCTTCACTCTCTGTGCTGTTTTCCGTTATACAGAAAGACAAATATCAACCTGTCTATGAGATGTCTTAGACCCCCACACCCCGCAACCACCCACACAACAGTTACATTTTACAGCAAATGTACACAGCCTGAAAAATACACATTAGTTAGCGCTCGACGCTGAAAAGCCATTTGCACAGAAGAGTATAGAAAAGTGTGTCCATTAAAATTAGACGTGATGGATGGTCAATGGTGCATGAAATTGTCGTTTCCCTGAAAGCTGCAGAAACAGTTAGTATGAAGATTTCCAAATCTATAAAGTCCAATAACAGACGAGTTAGTATAATTATAACGCACATTAGTACAGAGTGGCACAGTACATTGTGGCACTGCATATTTTACGAGATGAGGTTTTGTACAAATTTAGGATTCCCGGGACAACCATCGGGACAACTACTTAAGAGCATGTTAGCAAAACAGACCAGAAGAGAGTTCCTGTGCCTTTAATATATAATGAACATGAAGTCCTGCATCGTCTAACTAGCAGCACTATAGAGAAAGCAAACTATCGGCTACAGTGGACCTCACAAACCCAGGGGATCAGCACTATTCCTCACATATCTAGCAAAGACATTCTGCCTGCTGTCCAATTAGGGGAAAACAAGACTCCCTTGTACTCCCTTCTGCAAAGCGCATGTCTTTGTACAAGGGAAAAACCGCAACCTATACTTAATGTAAAGAGATGTTTAAGAATAAACGAGTCTTAAAATATCTATGGGCAAAAGAATGATGTAGAAAACCCATTTCATAAGCTGAGTGATAAGTAGTGGTGACAATATTTCACAATATTTTTGATGGATGTATTATTATTACTACTTTTCGTGGTGATATTAAACATTGTACTAAGTACATTTTCATGAATCAGTATTCATTTCAATAAATAGATGAATGGCTTTTTCATATATTACACTATTTTAGCTAAAATATGTTGCTGTTTATTGTTATATTGGTCTTTTTTTTTTACTGAATTTCAATGCATTCATTTTGAAATGATGTTGAAAGGGGAAAAATCCTTTTATGACACTTAAGGGAAAAAAATACAAATATTGACATACATACTGAATATGATCAAAGGATTAAAAAGAAAAAACACATATCCACCTTATTTTTGTGTAAAAGTATGCCATTTGTAACTTGAAGGTTTCTGGTGTCATTTGCTTCCAGCTATTTTAAGCTGTATAAAGCAGCTCATTATGCTGCTTGATATGATGCAAACTAGCATTTCTCATCTTATTATTTAAATTCATTATCATATTCACATCATAAACACACTGATTTGCAGCGCAAATGGTTTTACTCTTTACTGCACTTTGTTTTTCCTCTAGTTATTAACCTATAGCGGCTAATGAATCAAAAGTCTCACACATTCAGAGAAAAGAGCTTCTAGGGCAGACACTGTTTATGTCTGAGCTTTATCGTACAGCAATACTCTTAAGCATTCACTGCGTACTGTATGTTAACAGACTGTGTAAAATAGAGATGTGTGAAAATTGTGGCAGGTGGAGAAAAGCTGACCTGGCGTAACCCACTTCTCACTGATTTATGGTGGTGGCCTGCCCCGTAGACAGCGCTTTGCCCTGGGTGTCATCAATCTCTCCAGATTTCCGATAACAGCCATCAGCTACACCCTGATCCAGCATCGGACCCCCACACACCTAAAAACATACAACCTGAAGCTAAAGATTACCAGAACAGTAAGTAAAGCGCAAACTTTCCAAAGAGAATTATCAAAATAAAGACTACTCCATGTGTGTTACACCATGCTCAGTATGCACATTAATAGAAATCTTGAACAAATCAATTAATCAGTCATGGTGTCATCTGTAAATTCAATCTTTGTTTTTTTTTGACCAGCGAATCACACCATTGCCAACAAAAGGAACAATTACACTAAACAGAAGAGACTAAAATGCTAACCTAAGACAATTGATGAGAATAACTCCATATTTTTACTCCAAACTTGCGTTATAGCATCGATCGAGTGTTTGAAATAACTTCCTCCTCTGAACTGATTCTTATTTTATAGTATTCTATAGAGTGTTTTTATGATGCGTCATCAATCGGCCATATTGGCGGCACTGAACGTAAACAAAGTCACTGAACCCAACTTGCACGTTTTGCTAATTATTGCTGCTGAAAATGGTCAATTACTGTCATGTTTTGAGCTGTACTAATTGGTCAGACTGGGAAAAACATTTTGAGTACTACAGATGCCAAACAATACAAAAGAGAAGAAGAGTGCAAAAAACTGTCTGAGGAACAAAAGGGATTTGTGGTTGGCCAAACTCAACCAGGATTTCCAGGGCAAGAATCTGGACAATATTCAAGTTTGTTCTTATCATTTTCGGTCAGGTAGGTGAAATATTAGGCTAATATCTTAATTAATACTGCTCGTACGTATCTTTACCGCCTTTTAATTTTAGTTTGTCAAACTATTGTGCCCTTTCCTGCTTACTAAGTCTTTTTCTATATGATTTAGCAGCTTTCACATGTTTTTTGCGTGGTTTAGACAGCACAAATGATCATAATATAATCATATTCAGTAGTACATTAACTGTGCAATCAATGCTGTTGTTTACATCCGAGTATCTCCAATATGACCATGTATCCGGGTAAATTACCAAACTGTGACGTAAGTGCAAACCCTCTATACAGTGATAAAGGCTATGCCGATTAGCATTGCATTGCACCTTTGTCCATATAAAGGATTTGCTGGAAAGTTATTTGTTTTATTACTACTATGAGTCTCGCATGTGGATTTTCTGTGAAAAGGCGCCCTCTGCTTTTGAGTATGAATGAAACAAATCACACGTGAGAGTTTAACGCTTCATAATGGCGCTGCTGATGGATTATTATGTCTTACGTAACTGTATGTGTACTATTCATATTTAAATATCTCCAATACCGGTATATCGCGACTACCCTCGTTGAAATGTACATGAATTGTACTTGGCAGAAGGTTATTATAGTTACCTAAACTTAAACTAAAACTAAAATTAAAACCATAAAAAATGTTATGTTAAAAAACGTACATTTAATTTAAATTTAAAAAAAGAAAACGAAAATTTGACTTCAAATCTAGTTCAATCTTAACTTGATGTACTAAAATACAAAAACTAATCCTGAAATAAACAATAAAATTACTAAACTTTACTAAACTAGTGCTGTGCAACGATTAAATGCAATTAAAAATGCACTATCCAGACTTAAATTTTTATAATTCATGAATGAAAACAGTTTGTAATATGATTTTAATGTACATTTTCTGTGGTAATGCAATGTCTGATTTTAAAATGCCTTTCAAAGGATAAATTTTGAGATTTTACATTTTGAACTGATATTTAATTTCTTATGATTTCTAAAACATGATAGGGAAAAAGGCAACGAAGAAAGTCTTTTGTGCCAAAGGTCAGAACTCATGTTATGATGTAGTTAAGTTGCACTCTTGACATATGTTAATCTATTACTTTTCCTACATAATTTGTAACACAAAAATATGGTAAATATACACAGCACACACACATACATTACGTAAACAAAAACTTTATTTTGGATGTGATTAATCACGATTAATCATTGCACGGCACTAATAAAACTAATTAAAAATGAATAAAAACTACTAATAATGTCTTAATGACACTAAAATAACACTGATTTGCCGAAGATTTCATGCATTTGACAGATATAATCACAATTTTTTTTTTTACAAGGAAAAGAACTGTGTTGACTCTTCAAAATTTCCCTTTTGTGTCCAACAGAAAAACACAATATGGGTTTGAAATGACATTAGGGCAAATAAATGATACCATTTTGAATTTTGGGGTGAACTGTTCCGTTAAGCAGACAGTACAAAGAAAGAGAATAGAAGAGAAGGGGGAGATTTCCCATTCAGAGCTTAACAGCATCACAGCCTGAACTGTGAACACACAGGAAACCCATAACATTTCTACCATCACAGAGAACAAGAGAGAGACAAGTGTTTCCAAGAGCTGTGGTTTGTGCATCAAAAAGACTGATGGAGTAAAGGAGTGGGGATAATATGTGAGAAATGGTCAGAATGCAGGCACATGAATGCTTACAGTCTATATCCTCTCCTGTATGCTTGTGTGTGTGTGTGTGTGGAGCTCCCCACCTGCCTAAATGATCTCCATGACTCACACAGGAGCAGATAATTGGCTCACAAAAAAGTGCAGCAAACATTCATCATAATGGCAATGGCCTGCTGAAGCGAGCAGACACTCTTCTCTCGGTCTCTCTCCCCCGTCTTTCTCTCTAATATGCACTCTTTCTGTCTTTCTGACATGTGTGTAAACCCTGCTCTTCACTGGCTTTTGCTCCTATAGCACATCATGTGGTCTTAAAGATACAGTGCTCATCTGGCCCCTGCGGATTTTATAATTAACCCTGATGGGGCACTGAACACTAGCACTTTATTGGTATCAATAATTCACAGGATTCATTTAAGCACCGGCAAATGTGTGTCTAGAACAGGGGTCAGCAACCCTTTTGAAATGAAGGGCCAATTTGAACAAGAAATATTAAAGAATTGCAAAAACGAGACTAAACTACATTAAGTAGATAACCAGTATGGTTATATATCCAGTATATCTTACATATCCAGAGTTTATCTGCACTGAATGTTTTAAGCCCATACAACTCATAACTAAATAAAAAGATGAGGGTAGTTAGGCATAAATTAATTTTTTATTAAATTAAATTAAATTAAAATTAAATTAAAAATTTAATTACATTAAATTAAATTAAATTTTGACTTTGGTTGTTTTTGATGTCATGGACACCCAAATGTTAAAGGAACCGTATGTAGGATTGTGGCCAAAACTGGTACTGCAATCACTTTCAAAATACTGTAGAATGGCGTATCCCCTCCCCCCTGACTCGAGGTTGCCAGCTAAGCTGCAGGATTCCGCAGGAACGTAGGCTGCTACAAGGAGCTTCCAATGGCAAGTGACGAGTCCTACACAATAAGTTTTTTTTTCTTCTGTTACTTATGTTTATGCTTCACGAGAGATGTTTTGCGAAGTAATTATGTGTCGCAAAAATTTACTAAAGGCGATTAGCCAAATATTTCGTAAAGATGTACTGTAATACCACATTTCAGTCGGAACATAGATTGTTTTCATACCGTGCTAGTGGTGCGATATAAAGCTTTTTATGAACGCATTTAGCACGGGCGACCGTGGAAAATCCACTGTGTACGGAAGCACAGGGCTTTTAGCCTATACCAACAAAATTCTTCTCCGTTTTCAGCCGTCTCCATCTGTCAAAGGCATCTCCTATACAAATCCTTGTTTTATTTCGGACTTTGTCACGACGTACTTCGGATTCATAACGAGGTCTTTTAGGTTTCGTAACTTTATACATGTTTTATCCGACACGTTCGTAGCTGCAGCTGTAACTAGAGCAGAGCTGCCAACCCGGATGACGAAACTCTACTGACTTCATGATTGGTAGATAGCTGGAGGGTGGCGCCTCAGACCAAAACACAACATGACAACATCAACATCAGTTGAGGGCTGCAACTTTCACTTTTAAATGACAATATCCTGGCCGGACCACTGTTGTCAGTGATATAAGTATTTGAAATGAACATGATTTCTTAATGTCTAGTGACATGTCAGGGCCATTTTATGATTAACTGAAATAAATTTCTTACATACGGTTCCTTTAAGGCAGCTTCATATTTTAATGCATAAAAGAGCCATTTGTACTGAGTGAGAAAAATTGGTTTAACAATAATAATAAAAGAATACATAAAAAAAAATACTTCCCAAACTTCCAAAATTAAGGAATTTCATAATGTCAGTATACTGAAATGTACTCAAATGAAAACAAATACTACTAAATGTTATGTTATCATATACATATATATATATATATATATATATATATACATATACATGTATTATATATTATATAAATGTATTGTTATACATTTATAAAATAGTTTAAATAATTTTTAACATATTTTGTAAATTTTTAATTGCCTTTACTGTCACTTTTTCACAATTTAATGCATAATTTTCCATTCTTAAAAAAGAAAAGAAGGAAAAGAAAAGAAAACAAAAGGAAAAAAAAAAAAAAGAAAAGAAAAACTTGCTGTCCCCAAACTTTTTAACCATGGTGGAACATTTTTTTTTTTGCATTTAAAAAAATAAATAAAAAGTAAATCCGTCTTCAAGGAGACACATGGATCTCCGCCATTTCAGGTAACATGCATCCTGTCTCTCATCTGCTGTTCCACCAGTGCGGATGATTATGCGTTTATTTCCGAAGCGGTGCGATCTAAACAGCTGTTGCCGTAGAGTTGGCTCTTCAATAAATAACCGTTTCCAATATCCCACCCACCACAACAAACACACAGTTTTGCCTTTGTTCTTTCGTTCACTTCAATTGATGCATATTTCATGGAGAACTTTTGCGTGCTTCCTTTGAGTTGAGAAGACGGCTCTGAGCTGACAGGCTGCCTATTACCAGACATTACAATCTCCACTGTCCCCATTGCTCGGAACATCTCCCTGCTCCAGATCCGTGTGCATTAACTTGTTTTTGTGAAGGTAATGAAATAGCTATGAAATAGTAATGAAACGTCTCTGTGCGACAAATGAAAAACTAGCATTCATTACATCAGCCTACATGACATGGCTACTGATTTAGCCCTGACAACATTAGAAATTTTACTGAAAAAGAAAGGACGTCTCAGGGATATGTTGTGTCTCTTCTGCTGACTGTTACCTAAAGGCAGACGTTAGGATGCAGGAGAGTTGGAAAAGAGAGAGCTTTTCTGAGCATGCTCATCTCTTCCTTTCATGTGAGTGCCAATACCCAAAACCCCTGAAGGCTGGAAAGAGTAATGCATGGAATTAATGTGCTCTGTAATGGGCTACCTTTTGTAGTCTGAATACATTTTTCCTGATCATGCAAATTAAAGCCTTTCATATGACGCAGACTGTATTGAAAGCAAAATCATCTTCAAACTGGAGCAACATAAACAGTAGCAAGCAGTATTCATAAGTGGCAAGAAGTGAAACGCTTATTGTAAGTTCTGGACATGTTTGAGATGAAAACAAGACGTTTGTAATAGCCAAATCTTGGATGAAAGTCGAAAAAAATTGCTTTAAATTTTACAAGGTTAAGGTCACTTCACACGAAAATTTATGTTCAAAATTTCTGCAATGTTAAAAAATAATTACGACCTCACGTTGTGTCAATCACACTTACACACTGCCTCCAAAACTTTGATCCTTCAGAAAAAAATTTGAATTTTCTGCATTTTTCGCATCCGTAGAAACAATTTTGAGAGGAGTTTTGACGTTTTGGAGTCACCCTGATGTTCTGTGCGTGACGAATCTTGATGAATACGAAAAAACTGGGGCTGTCAATCGATTAAAATTTTTAATCTAATTAAATATATGATGTGTCGATTAATTAATCTAATCAATTTCAACAAAAAAAAATTGGCTGTGAAAATACCCACAAAAGATTATTTAAAGCTCTTTTTGTGTTAAATGAGAAAGTATCAAGTAGATATTATAAATTATAGCTTTAAAAATAAATAGTTTATTTGATTCAACATCAAATTTATTACACATAAACATTTAGGCTGCAACGTAACTATGGAACATAAAAGAAGATAATTTGAGAAACATATTTTTTCTTCTTATAATTAAAGTCATGGTAACCAAAATATTCAAAATATTTTCATTTTTGTTCCACAAAATAAAGGTTTGAAATGACATGAGGGTGAGTAAATCATGACAGAATTTACATTTTTGGGGTAAACTATCCCTTTAATGTTTTTATTATTATTATTATTATTATTTTGAAATGAAATGATACTCTAAATAAGAAACTAATAGTGAATGTTTTTATTAATCAAATGGCTGATTCATTTAGAAATGAAGTAAATGGCTCTCTTTATGAATGGGCCTTTGAATCATTGATTCACACGATTCATTCAAAACGCGGATTCATTCCGAAACTAAACACTGCTGTGCTGCTCAGAGACACGCAACAATTCTGCAATGGCTTCAAAGGTAATTATTATTATTGTAAGGTATTATTGTGTTTAAAATATTACACAATATCAACTTCCTGTTTACTGAACTGCTGAATAAAATCACATTTAAGCTTGTGATAGGTCGGGACACTCGTGTCATATCGCTCTTGCTGCTCATGTGATATTGTATGATATGTGATATATATAAATATTAGACAAAATACATACAGGGGCAGTTTTTTGCACCAATATCTTAAATTTTAGTGCTTAACTGTATTTATGGAGTTGTTGCCCTGTATCACTATCTGGGGGTGGGTTAAAATATTTTTTTAACTCTGTTTAAATATTTTAATCGTGTAATGTTTTATAACTAATTAATTAAGGTAATGCGTTAAACTGACAGCCCTAGAAAAACAAATGAAAATGGACTCAGTGTGAAAGGACCTTTACAGTTTATATATTTACAATTTATATTTTCCTCCGATTTACTCACCCTCAGGACATCTAAGATGTAGATAAATTTGTTTCTTCATCAGAATAGATTTGGAGAAATTTAGCATTGCATACTTGCTCACCAATGGATCCTCTGCAGTGAATGGGTGCCGTCAGAATGAGATTACAAACAGCTGATAAAAACATCACAATAATCCACAAGTAATCGACATCTTGTGAAGTGAAAAGCTGTGTGTTTGTAATAAACATAGGCATCATTAAGACACTTTTATTTTCAAAACGCTGCTCCTGGCTAAAAAATTCGCAAGCCATGCACCATTTGCAAGCGAAAACAGTCTAAAATGTTCTAAACAAGCTAGATTTTGATTTCAGAGGACAACACGGGATGGACTTTTTCACTGGAGGAAGCTTTATTATGTATTATGGACTGGTATTTTGACTCGTATTCTGACGGCACCCATTCAGTGCAGAGGATCCATTCATGAGCAAGTGATGTAATGCTAAATTTCTCCAAATTCCAATGAAAAAACAAACTCATACATCTTGGAAGTCAGTTTTCAGCAGTTTCATTTTTGGGTGAACTATTTCTTTAAGAAAAGGAAACCTCATTGTAAAAAAAGATATAAATTGTAAAGTGTTACCAAAATTTCATATTTATCTTATATGTTTAAAAAAAAGAAATTTAAATTCCAACAAACAGTACATAAATGCAAACAGCTGCATGCATATAACCAGCAACCAAGGATTGTTGATTCGATATTACGCTGCTGTAGCAAACGAGCCAATAACAGAGGGCCGTCATGTCTTGTCACTCAAATGAGCAGCACGAAATAAGTCACACTGATGAGTCAGATACAATGAGTCACCTAAAGCAGGACACTACGGTACTTGACCAAAACAACTGGCCGTCTCTTTCGTCAGTAGCACATACTACAAACCACACATGAAAGCGCAAATGAAAAATAAACTGGTTTAATAAAACATACATTTTCATAGACTTTCTCCTACCATATTTCTGTAGCACTGAGCCTTGCACAAAATATTACAATTTATTATCAGTAAACATGTGCTCACGTTAAAATTCAACCACCCACCTCACTTTTGTCTCCATTGTCTAACTTTACAGCCGAGAGTGTCTGACTTCTAATCTAACTCATATAATCTAATTTTATCTAATCAAGAGCCCTTAATGTGCAAAACGATTAATTCTCTTACACTAATAAAATACACATTACCAACACTTAATAATTGCCCCTTGTGTTGGCATTCAACTCTGAAAACAAGATAATTATGATTAACACAATAATCAAGGTTTTAATTATTACCCATGCTCACGAAGCAATAACAATGTACAACACAATAGCACGCTATAAAAAAACAACTTCAACATCACTATATCATATTGCTTTCATAGCAGCTAGTTAATTTGCAGATAACCGTATACATAATTCCCTGCACTATTTGTTGTACAGCAAAACCTAGTTAGCAGGTCATAAGCTCAAAAAACAGTAACACAGATGCATAATAAGATGTTTACCTTTTATTTATCCAATAGGCAGCCTTCAAATATGCAAACAAAAGTCTGTTTAAATATTGATGCTGTTAAATATGTAAATAATAAATATTCAGGAGCTGTGTCTAAAATTAATCAGGGCAATAAACAAATACTGGGGAAGCTGACGTCTATTTATTTTCATTTAGAGGAGAAAGTGCACTGTTTAGATTGGTATCACCACAGAAGTCAGTTATTCATTCACAGTGCTGTCTCATAAAATGTAAACAAGCATAATATGATCAAATACTGTATGATTGAAATCGGTCGCTTTTAATCCATTCGGTCTATCAGCCATTATTACTGAAATAAGTTTGATGGTGCAACCACAACTAGGCTAAATTGTAACTTATGCACGGCTGGTGCAACCGTCCGCAGATTCCCAGAAGGCCCATATCGATTAAAATGAGGACTTATTTGTTCAAAAGCAATAGTTATCCATCTGTCATACTTTGTAAGCTCCTGATTTTATGCTTGAATTTTTTTAGACAAAACTTGGCATAATATGAGCTTTGTCTTAAAAATGTAAAGCAGAGAGAAAGCCAAATCACCTCTCTGACATTAACAAATCAGGCTTTGGCGTCAGGTTTCACAACAAAGCTTGCTTGTGCGGTTGAGCGACGTCATTGTTGCCCACAAAATATCACTTGCTAACTCTAACAGATGGCCTAGATTCCTCCCACTTTCCTCCTCTTATGACTATACAGTGACTCTGCCTGTTCCTCGCCCTCTCGCAGCCTGCATTCATCAAAACCAGCGAGCCAAATCCCTGCTTCTTCCTCCCCATGTGAGGAAAATTAAATTCACCTGTCCTGAGAGTAATTTCACCTTTCACAGAGTGGAAGACAGACACAATTAGCGCCTGCACATGCATCACATCAGCAGTCTTTCAACTGAACTCGATGTACCCAAGCAACACCTTAACCTTGTTAAATCACACTCTTAAACAGAAAACAGTTCAAATCCAGGTTTAAGACAGGCCTCATTGAATGAAAACCTGCATTTGTGGTCTGTAAGGGTGAAGTTGCGGTGATACTGAACTTTGTGCTTCGGTCTCTTTCTTTTATATGCATGCAAATGCTGGAGAGCGGAAATGCAAGCTCGTGCGAAGAAGTACCGTATTTTGCTGTGTTTGGTGAACTCTGATCAGGGAGTTCGTATGGAGAAAAAACCTTGGCCGTGAGAAGACGTAAACATGTAAAACACTGTAAATGTAAAACACTGACCTCTTGGCTGTAGATTGTAGAATGTAGAATGTAGATTTTAAAGATGCATGACATGCAGTGTTGTGGGAAAATGGAATAGATGCTGTATTTTCCTATTTGATCAAGAATGTAAGTTATGAATTATTATTATTATTAGTAGTAGTACTAGTAACATAAATGTATAATATAAATAATAATAATAATAATATTATATCATATAGTAGTAGTCATATAAATGTATTTATTATTGTTATTATTATTGTTGTTGTTGTTGTTGTTGTTATTGTTTTTGTTGTTGTTGTTATAATTATATAATTAATAATAAAAACAGCACTAACAACAGTGATAACAATAATTCCATACTTCCATTAATTCCATATTCCATAATTCTGTTTTTTGTTATGTATTTATTTAAAACAGAAGCATAACATTGTTGCTGATAATTGCTGCAGATAAAAATGGACCAAATACAATATTTTCTCATTTTGTCATATAAATTGATTATTAAATCATAAATATGATTAATCATATTATTAACAATAATGTTAACAATAATTTAATACTTATAATTACTTGTGATTTATTAAAAAAAAGAGAGAGAGACCTAGAGCACAGCATCATATATTGTTGCTATTTTTCACATTTGAATTATTATTATTATTATTATTGTTGTTGTTAATTATCACAAATATTATATAATTAATAATAAAAATATATATTGCAGATGCATTTTTTTCTAATTTTGTCAGATACATTGATTATTATTACTCATAATAATACTAATAAAAAATATTATTACAGATATTATTACTATTATTAGATCAAAAATCATAATAATTAATATTAATAACAATAATGTAAACAATAATTAAATACTTATTTAAAACAGAAGTCCTAGAGCATGGCACCATATCATGTTGCTTTATTTCACATAAAATAAAATATAAAATAATAATAAACTTATAATACAAAATTAAAATAATAAACATAAAATATTATTATTAAAATAATAATAATAATTAAATCATAATAAGTTTTATTATTATTATTATTATTATTATTATCGTTGTTGTTGTTGTTATTAATCACAAATTTTATATAATGAAAAATAATAACAATACTAACAACAACATGCTTATAGTTTTTTATGTATCATTCATTTACAAAAGAACCATAAAATCAAATCTTGTTGCTGATAATTAGATAAAAATAGTAGATGCAATATTTCCTCATTTTTGTCAAATAAACTTATTATTGTATCCACTCATAATAATACTAATCAGAAATATTTTTACAAATACTGTTACTATTATTAAATCATAAATAGAATTAATTACAATAATGTTAATAATAATTACATACCTATAATTATTTGTGATTCATTTAAAACAGAAGCCCCAGTGCATGGCATCATGTTCTGTTGCTATATCTCACATTTAAATTATTATTATTATTATGATAATCAGTGATTTATCATTTACTTTAAATGCTAGCTGTTGCCATTTAACATTGCAGGGAAACGTAGCACGCTCAAAACCAGTGTGACCGCACCTTCATTCGCAGGATAACAGCTGTTCAGGGTGAGCTTTCTTAGCACTGAAGTGCCCAATCAGAGGTCAGCACTAGAACAGCGATGCAAACTGTGGATACACACGAGAGCAAAGTGAGATAACGTTGACACACCTTTCCCACCTGCTACACTTATTCACGGGCACCTTAATCCTCTACTGCAGTCAAAGCCTGGCATTCTCATGTCAGAGCACATCTATAGTGGATTAAAATAGGACAGCTAATTACCATTTACCTCAGCAGGATCACGGCTGGATGTTGGGATTCTAGCTTTTGGAATGCGTGTAATTGTCTGTTAAATAATGCCGACCCACGCGCCTTATATCTGACTTGGCTCACTCACTCATGAAAAGACACTCATGAGTTGATAAGCAGGATGTTGCAGCTTAAGCCTTTGGAGAAACACTAATGCCAAGTGCTGCTGTGGGTCCCCCCCCCCAGACTGTGTGGAAAGCAGTTTATTAAAACTCCCTCAGGAGTCCCAAAGGCACAATTAGTGTTGAACTTTGCTATAAAGTAATCATACACAATTTCTGGACTTTGCAACTTTTCCTCTAAGCAAAAATAAGCAGTATTAGCAATATAAAAGCATCCTGATAGCTAAGTGTGCCGATTCACTATGATTAAAAGTTTAAATCCAAAAAGTACACCACAGGCCCTGAGTTTAACACAGAAGTGCGTATGAAATACACATGGCTTATTTTTTCTCAAAAGGCTTTAAATGTTACATTGCCATGAATAACCTACAAGTTCCAGCTACCTCTAATAAGCTTTAGTGGACAAAACAGACTTGCAGTTACACACCTAGGGCCAAACGCAGGCGTTGGGCGGAGAATTTGCCAAATTTGGAATGAATAAATCAAAAGTAACTCAGTACAATTAAATCAAAACATGATATAGACTAGTGTCTGTGAATATTAAGTCACAAAGAATACATCTAAATATGAACCTGCGCAGATACACGGTTACATTGACTACACACATACTGAAGCACGCTTGCAGGGTTTTTTAGCCTCAGCCACCTCAGAGAAGCACTTCATGAGCATTGTACTGTTTATTTTGAGAAAAAACTATCGCCATATCATATACAAACAGAAACTTAAAGGTCCTTACATCAACCAGTGTTGCCAAGTCTACGGTTTTACCTGCGGAATTGGCTTAAATTAACACTATTACTGCAGGTTGTTTTTCATGTCTGCGGGATGAAGCAACCCAATAATGTGATATTTAGCACCTAAAACGCTAATTTTACCAATGGAAATCCACCAAAAAAATGTATTTTACCCTCAGAACGTGATTTTTAACAGGGGACCCACCTCAAAACACAATTGGGCTACTTTTACATAGCAATTGGGAGGGTTTTGTTGTAAAAACCTGGCAACCCTGACAGCAACCCATCAAAAAAAAGTTTGGTTTAACTTGAAGAAATTGTGACAAATATATTACTTATGTAATGATAGTACAACTACTACTAATAAAATTATTATTAAAACATAGTTTTTACGTAATATTTACCAGAATAAATATTTACCAGTATTTATTTACCAGAAAAATATAACGCACAGTATTTCTAGAAAAATAAATAAATAAATAAATAAATAAAATAATAATAAATTAATTATTTATAAAATCAATTAATTACGCATGCTTTTGATTATTCATATGTAATGAATTCAATAAAATGGAATCCAGGAAATTAATGGAATACACAGAATTTGGTCAAAATAAAACTCAATTTGAGTAAAAAAATAAAACATTTTACAGGGCCTTAAACTTTGAACAAACTGCTGTTAAATTCAGCAGTTAAAACTGGGTACATTATTCAAATAAAACTGGGTACAGAACATCACTATATAATGAAGGCTTTGTATATTTGATAGTCAAAAGTGTGCTATACTGAGCTAAGTAAAATATACAGAGGGATTCGCTCCCTCTGTAAACCCTTCTTTTATTTAATCTCAGTCTCTCCGAGACTTTTCCTCACACAAAAGGGCTTTACTGCATCTAAAATACTATTCTCATTAGAAATGTTCTCTCTCTCTGAGACACTTCTCCACATTCAACAGTCTAGGAGTGTAGAGATGCATTAAACATGGGCACTGGTTCCCAATCTAAAGTGCATGGAGTGCTGCTTTATGTCTGAATCGGTAATACTGCCCACAGGTCAGAAGTACTGAGGACAGAATAGGGAGACGGTAGAAGACATGTCTTGCAAACCCCATCTGTTCCTTTAATGATATCCATTCATCACAGTGCTGTGGTTTTCTAACTAATCATAACATCTTAATAAACATTACGGCTTTTTATAAGGAGGCATAAAGGTCAAAATTCAACTAATAATTTGCCACCAATCGCTTACCTTACATTTGTAGCGTAATTTAATATAAAAGCATTCAATGCGGACTATAAAAACACTGAACTTTTAATAAAAAGAATACCTGACACCTGATACGAGATCTCTTGAATTTGATCAAATATAGAAAGCCTTCACAGTGTGAATATATCTGCTGCAATGAATGATTTACCCCACTAGGGGAGGAACTACTGGTCCAAATGGCTCAAAATATTACAGATGCTGCTCTAAGGTTATGGCAGGGCATTAACTACATATAAGCTACTGTGAAAGCCGCGTTCATCATTTAAAACTGCTCATACTCTCTCAAGACTGTAATTGGGTAGATGTAAGATATCCATTAATTTTTTTTTTTAGATTTTAAGATTTTAAGTTAAAATGCGTATGTGCATTAAAAGAAACCAGTCACCTTTTAAAATCGTTGTTCATCCTTCAGTAGTTCTCTAGAATAGTCTTGCAGTGTGACAAATGAACTTTAAAAAGTACAAATTTAATTAATATGGTCATAAACAATGCATGCATAATAAGAGCTGAAAAGCTTCAGTTTTAATTGAATTACGTCATTGCGCACTCAGTGTCAGAAATTAGCTTTTATATTAAAAACAATATTTGTCCCATGGAATAGATTATCAGGGGTTTAAGAGCTCATTGTTTTTGTATATAAATATTTTTCCATACACATCTTTCATTAAAAAAACATTTGATGATTTACGTAGCAACTATAGCCACTCCAGTACCTAAACAATAACTAGAGAATAGAATATCATTAAATATGTCAAATATTTTTGCCCCTTAGTTAAAATATCTAGGGCATTTGTGACTTTTGGTGACATTTTTCTTCCTAGTCACACTACAGGGCACTTGTAAAACTGCTTGAAAATCCAACTTGCCAAATTACAGTAATTTTAACTTCTCATTCAGCTAGATCTTAAACTAACCCACGTGAAAGTTAAGCCCCTGTTAAGCCACATGCACATCATTCCCTGCCAGATGTTTGTCTGAAATCGTCTAAAACACCCATGACTGAAGCAAACACTTCTTTGACACTATATTCAGTTTCTACAAAAAGAAACGCCACTTTTTAAGCATACAAAGGACATGAATAAACAGGATACACAGTTACAATGTTGCATAAAGTTCACATTCTCTAAATAAATCTCACCCATTACAGCTATGCCAAGCTTTCATGCCTTAAGGGCAATATGACACATGTAGGTTATATCTGTCCTTACTTTATGCCAGTTGACTCACCTATTATTTCTCTTAAAATACCCCAGATGTCAACAGCGTGCAGAGGAAAAGACATCTGACAACTTTGAGGCTTCAGGCATTAAACACAACACAGACCCGAGCAAAACGACGAAGAATGTGGAAGATTGTTTTGATAGGAAGAGGCTGAATGCACAGGTGCGAGTGCCTATACGCTCCTTAACAAAATCAAGTTGGTAACACTATTTGAATTCGCCCATAATAAATACGTGCGCTTACCGTCGATCCAAGCGAACAGATGATTCAGAGTGGCATCTTCAACTTCTCCGCACGTTCACACATACTGTACATGTGTGTGTGGACAGCGACAGTGAATGAATGCTGCCCGGAGTGCGCACGAACGCGGTATGATGTCCAAAAAAGCTGTCTATGTAGGCAGCTCACTAGATAGTCTGACGTCTTGCAGACTCCCCTTCCAGCCACGTTGTCCGCCCCGTGTTAATTGAAAGAAACAACTCGGATCCCGCTGCTGTTGACTACATTGGTAGAAATCTGGTTGTAATTATCGCGGCGCAGTCGGTTCTCCGCAGCCGCCGTGTCCTTCCTCTCATGCCGACTGAGAATGTGAGCGCAGCCGCCGAGATGCTCGCTCGTGGTGCGACCTGAGGCAGCCTAGAGCAGTCACCCAATGTGATGAGCCTACTAGAAAGACAGCAAAATGCTGAAAACAACAGACTGTTAGATCGTCTCAGAGACATGACAGCATGCTTACTGTTAATTACAAAGGTGAGGCAAAGGCGAGCACATTCATATAAGCTACAACGACAGTTCAAAGTATTTTAGAAGCATATATTTATATATTTTTATACTTATATTTATAATATATTTTAATTTATAATGTATTTGACATGTTGTTTACATATTTATATATTTTATGTAGATTTTTATTCTTACAAATTATTATTATTATTTATTTATTTTTGTTTTGTTTTGTTCGGAATCCTGGCTGGCAGCAGTATTTTGTGAACTGCAGATGTCTAATGGTCTTTTTGGGGAAGGCTGAATAAGAAGTCCATTGCAGCAGTCCACCCTGCTGGTGATTTGTTTTTTCTCAGTTTTGTTTAGATATAAAATTTTTTAAAGTTTATTATATTTTTTAAATGATTGAAGTCTGAGATAGCTGTTGCATTAAAATAGCTACTGAAATTACAGTCTCGTTCCAAAATGATACCAAGATTCCTGACTTCAAGGAATTCACCTTGAGTATTTCATGTTTTCTTCCAAATGCAAATACTTCTGTTTTGTCTTTAACTGAAGGAAGATATGGCACATGAAGTTGTGTTTACAAGGTCTCTGTTCAAGGAAAGGAAAAGAAAGGATATGATGTGTGGCCAAGTATGGTGTCACATACTTGGAATTTGTGCTCTGCATTTATCCCATCCAAGTGCACACATGAAATCCCTGGAACAGTGAGGTTCAGTACCTAAGTGGTATTGAAGGTGGAAGAGAACGCTGTACATTCACTCTCCTCACCTACAATCCATGCTGGTAATAAGACTAGAACCCACAACCTTCAGATTACAAATACAACTCTCTAACCATTAGGCCACTACTACCCTGAAGGGTGATGGAATCAGGCCATCTGAGCTGTAGATGGATGACTTAGTTTTTTTTATCAGAACAAAAGTAGAATTACATCACATAATCGTCAATAGATCTTTTGAAGGGAAAGGGTGCCGTCAGAATGACAGTCCAAACAGCTGATGAAAGCATCACAATAATTCACAAGTAATCAATATGTCTCCAGTCCATCAATTATTGGCTTGTGTGTTTATAAGAAACAAATCCTTCATTAAGATGTTTTAATATTAAACCATTGCTTCTGGCCAAAATATAAGTCTGTAATAAAGCTTCCTCCACAAAAAAGTCCATCCTCTACTGTCCTCTCACATTAAATCCAGTGGTTATGGACTGTTTTCACTTGTAAAAGGTGCTTTATCTCTGCATATTTCTCTCCTAATTCAGGCGTAAGTCTTGTGAATTACTTGTGGAATAATGTGGTGTTTTTATCGGCTCTCATTTTGACGGCACCCATTCACTGCAGACGATCCGTTGGTGAGCAAGTGATGTAATGCTACATTTCTCCAGATCTGTTCTGATGAAGAAGAAAACTTGTTTTGGATGGCCTGAGGGTGAAAAACTTTCAGTAAAATTTAATTTCTGAATGAACTATTCATTTAACCCAGCAAGCACAGAATGAAAAGGGATCATTGGATTTGGCAAAGTTTGCAAGGTTATTGACATTAAATCTCTTTCAAAGAAATGTTTGAAGCTGTTGTATTATTTAAATGTGTTTTTTCACTACTGTCATATATCTCAGATAATCTCGCCCTTAAACGATGAGATGTATGAACAATACAAACCACTTTTCCATTTCCTGTCTACGTGGGCGTTTCACGGCCAGAATTTGGACAGTCTAGTCAGAGGTCTGGCTATACGAGACTACTGCATCTAATAATTAATCTCATTAATGCACTGCCATAAAGAAAAGGCAAATGGTTATATTTAGTACAAGTGGGTTTTTGTCTACTCATAACGTTTTAAAATATTATAGTACATTGTGACATTTCATTTGCATAATGACCTCATCATGATAATGCATTATAAGATCTCAGTGCTTGATAACATTCCCTGTAATACAATAAACATTGTCATGCTCTGAAATCATAATAGGAATAATATAAAGAAACTGAAAACTCAAATTTGATTGCACAGATTGAGCTGAGTGTCTCACCCTCTGCCTCAGGACTATTACATCTCAACAGGTGAATCACAAAATGCACTGGCCACCCTTGCAAAGTCCTGTCTTTTTTCCCTTACAGCCTCATTTGGAATGCGTCCACCAAAATATCTAATCAACAGATCAGTTTTATTCTTGGCCCGAGCTATTCATTTCCACAGGCTATCACATTGTCATCAGTGTGAATCAACGAACTCTCTGAATGAGGGACTTTAATCATGCTCCCTCAAACCTAAGACTCGATAGTTCAACTGAACCGAATGTCTCTAGCGTCTGGGCACATCAAGGACACAGTCAACTACATGAAGAATGTACTGCATGTGTGCATGATTTAACTAATGAGTTTAAACTAATGAGCTTATCAGACAAAAATAGCCTGTCCTCTAAGAAAGGTCAAAGGTCAATTTTGATTAAAAGATGCTTATTCCCTTTTTACATTATATGCAAAAAGATAACACCAAATGAGTAGGATTTCAGAATATGCAGTATTTATGAAACAGACAAATATTACCTGGCTGACACACAGCATCTGTTGAGATTCTGAAGTGAGCAACCACTAGTATCCCATAAGGCCACAGGTGCAGGGAAACTGACAGATTTAAAAACAAATGCCAAAAAATTATGAGTCAAGCAGATCTTTTCAAGTTTCAACACTTTAGGTAACAGAACACTGTTCTTTGTAATTGTATTTATTTAAAGGTCCACTGAAGTGCTTAGAAACATTACAATAGCGTTATTCTATGTGTTGACGTAGACATATCAAGCAGTCCCACCTTCTTTTTTTAACTAGCCAATAGCATTTTGTTTATATCACAGCTCGGGCCAGAGCTGTTGAATTCGGTAAAGCGTATTTTACAGCGTATGACAGCCAAAATCTCATTCATATCGCTATAAAATATAGCATTCTGTGTAGAATTCGAATGGGTCTGATACGTTTTGTGGTCTGCATCGATTCGTACATATGATCTACTCCATGCTATGGAGTCTCTGGACCTGTGTGCACACTGTTACGGTTCATGTGACATTTATATTTACACTGTCTGAATCATTCCCTATCCCCTATGTAGTGCGCTACGTGCCATTCACTGTACAGAAAATAATTGTTCTTGTGCTGTGAACAAGTGACTGATTTCAGCCGCATCTTGCGCGCCTATTTATATTGTGGGGGGCGGGTCTCTTTGGATTCTAGAGAGCATTTGATTGGACAGAAAGTTTGATGAGAAGCTGAAGTGCAGGGTGATGTCATCAAAATCGTTGATCCATATTGGCGGAAATTGAAGACTAAGTTTTGAATGCTTATATTATCTAAATGCGAATTCTTTTATTATTTTGAAGCACACTAGCTTATAGATAAACTTAAAGCTAACATATTCATACTAAAAGCCAAAACGTCAATTTTGATTTCATGGAGACTTTAACAACACCAGAGTAAATTACTTTCATACTACACAGCTAAAGAACGTACTGCAGTGAACAGTGAAGTTCAAATTCAAGTCCATAATTCAGAAACAACCTTAGTCATTTTAATATGGAAAGTATGGTTTGCCCTAAATAATTTCTCTCATTTTAGTCACCTTTTATCAGTTTGTGAAAATAAACAGTCTTTCTGTGACAATCTTTTATCGGCTTCAAAGCCACTTTCCAATTTCACATTCCCTTTCCAAGAGTTTTTCAGCAAAACTTTGCTGTTTGTTTGTTTGATGTTGCCTTGATTTGGTTTATACTCGTCCGGAAAAAAAATCTGTTTGAACCTCTACTTACTTTAGAACAGTCAGGGAAGTAAAGAAGTAAAAAAAATGGCATGTATTCTCTTATGAGACCATGTTCAAAGTATCTTTGTCCCATGAGTATATAAACCCAATTCTGATTAAACCCACTGAGGGTTTAACTAGAGAAGAAAGTTTGTTAATTTATTTTTACAACATTATCTTTTTCTACTTCAGAACGATGTGCTATTAGTAGGGTGGTTTTGATCACTATTTTTTATTTTTTAACACAGGTATGATTTGTTCAGTCTTGCAATTTCAATCTAAATATATTTTATGACCTGTAACCACTGTCTGGATATTGTCTTTTCTATTGCCATTCTACTGAATTTGCAATTTGCTTTCCAGTTATGTAAACCAAATACTCAAATGGTTGAAAGAACTAGTTTAGTTTGAAAAATGTGTGTGTATCGTATCCTTCAGTTACTCCACACATGGTCTAATGTTGATAAAGACTAGATTTTTAATGACTGTGACCATAGTGCTAGCAGAATGTCCTGCTCCCTTTCCACACTGTATTTCTGCGAGCGTCACCCACAGCAGGGAGTGGGTGTCGGGAAGGTTGGGGTCAAAGGTTGTGTTGAAATCACAGGTATGACGATAATTGGCCTATTTGTGCCGTTCCTACAAATTACAGAGTGAGTGGAAGGCAAAGGACAAATTCTTTGGCATCCAATAACTAAAACATAACCAGACCAGTGCAAAACTGCTAAATTTTCACAAGTATCTCGATGATTGTTTCTACAAAAGAATTCTACAATTAATTTCTTTCAAAAGAAAAAATAAAAGTGACATCTATAACAACTCATGTTAATAAGTTAAACGTGATGTTTACATACTATTTGTCTTACAGAATGCATGCCTGTCTCTCTATAGCAAATCACTAGTATGTCAGTGTAAAGTTTATTCAGTATATTTCAATTTCAATTTCCTTTTGTCCTGTAATACAGCTAAAAATATGTGCGCTCCCTGAAGGAAGACACAGCTTCATTTTCTGACGATCTCATAGTTTATGTGTTGTTATATAGAAAAAGATTGACTTTATGCTCCAGAATGTTCTACAAGACAGTCTAGCTATAAAGTTCAGGTACAGATATGTCTCCAACTCCAAAGGAAAATACAAACTGTTACTAAAATTAACAAGATGCAGAGGTTGAAAAGCCCTTTCAACACATCACCGGCAACCTTGACAGAGTCAAAGAACCAGAAAGAATTGATCCCAGAGGGAAACCATTGAAAGGAGTGTGAATATGTGCTATAATAGTACCATCCAAGAGGTTTTACCACTCTTCTGTACATCATCTAGGAGTTTGTCATTGATGCTCTGTAGTCCACAACATCCTCTAACAACAAACCCAATGAGCTCATGGTCCCAAGGGTATGTGTGTGTGTATATGCCTGTCTGGGCAGGATTTCCCAGCATATTTAGAAAGCTAATGAATACATTATAAATCTCTAAGAACGTAAAATCTACAGTGGTGAGTGTATCCCACTAGAGGGCAATTTTATTTGAGATACGCAGCTCGTATTGATTCCTCACAGACGTCGCTTTGCACAGAAGTACAGCTGGATAGAGGAAGAATTATGTTACAATATGCATCATAATTACACTGAAATAATTTTCATACAGAAATAGCTAGTAAAATTCACAAATAATTACAAAGAAAGGGTAAGTAACACTGAATTAAACAAAATGCAAAGTAGAAACTAAAATTGAATTTTCTTTTAAAGGGGTCATCGGATGCAAAGTTCTCTTTTTCATGTTGTTTGAACATTAATGTGTGTTGGCAGTGTATGTACAGATCTACCCTATAATTATAAATATCAATGCAGTGGTTTTTAATTAATCTGTAAAAATAATATCCCCTTTTTCAAATCGAGCCATTTTCAGATGCCTGTCGGTGTGAGGCCGCTCCCACGATAGTTTATTGACATGAGCGTCTTACCTCAGGCCCACCTTAAATCAGCTGTAAAAGTCCGACCTCCATTGTTTCGATGCCGGAGCAGGGATGTAAGTTAGACAGGAATATCTCAGATTGAGCGATTGAGGTGTTGTGTTGCTGGATATAATAATGGACATAGTGATCGTCATTTACTCCCAACATCTAAACCGCTGAAGATGCACTGGATTCCATTTGTTTGTGAAGGGAATGCACCTTCTGATCTACATAAACACGTCTATGTTCGCGCGAATCATTTGTGATCCAGCTTCACCTACAGCAGAAGTGAGTATACGGGGTTTATTATGAAACTCTGCAGTCGCCTTTCCTTATAACGTGCTAGTTAGCAAGTTTAGCGGCTAAACATGGCTAAATGCGGCTAAAGTAAACTGGCTCGTCACTCCCCGGAGACAAGAGAGGGGCGGGGCGAGCAGAGCTCATTTGCAGTTAAAGAAACAATCCATCAGAATGAAATGATTTTTGCTGACAAGGTTATTAAGACTCTAAATAATCATATCAACTTGTGGAAAATGGGCATCCGATGACTTTAAAGGGGTCATCGGATGCAAAACTCACTTTTACATGTTTGAACAGAAATGTGTGTTGGCAGTGTGTGTGCACAACCACCCTATAATGATACAAATTATTTATTTTTTAATTTTTATGAGTAATATCCCCTTTTTCAAATCAAGCCATTCTTAGCATCTTGTCTGTGTGACATCACAGAAACCCAGGCCACTCTCACAATAGTTGATTGACATGGCCGTCTTACCTTAGACCCACCCTGAGTGAGCTGAGTGAGCAGGGGAAGACAAGAATGTCTTAGATTGAGTGACTGAGGTGTTTTGTTGTTGGATGTAATAATAAACATAGCAGTCATCATTTACTTCCAACATCTGAGCTGCTGAAGATGCAGAGGATTAACGTTATTTTCGTTTTTCATGGAAATGCACCAGGCGATCAACATAAATGTGTCCTTTGTACAAATCATTCATGATCCAGCTTCAGCAGAAGTATGTTGCTTTTTGTACATTTCATGGCATTTTCAAAATTAAATGTCCAGTTGGTGGCGTTAAAAAGCGAGTGTAACAGTCTGTGTACTGTGAGAGTCAATATAAATAGAAGGTAGCCTCTGGTGGCGAGCAGACGGAAAACCATAGACAGGATTTGATAAACATAATTATAATTTGCTTGAAAAGGTTTCTGAAAATCAAATGCCCCATGACTGGCACTAAAATTTAATTTAGTTAACATACAACCTGTACTAAATCTTACCCTAAAATGAACCAATAGTGAAATAAAAATTCTTTTTTTTTTTCACTTTTGTGTAAGTACAGTGCTGTATCGGGTGAGCTACCAAGCAAGCTTACCACATTGGAAAATCCATACATATAAAGACGGATATGTGATGCAAATCTTAAAATCGACTCCACGCTCATGTCAAAACAATGCTAGAAAGTGAAATGCACAGAAACTGAAGTGCAAAGGGAAAAATGGTATTGCAAGCTCACGCTTGACTAAAATGCAAAATAAACAAATAAATTAGTAGCTATGGCCATGGAAAATATGTCTGTTCATTTATATTTTGCAATCCCTTATTTTTGTTTGCAAAACTTCTTTTTGTTCCCTGCAATACCTCATTTTCTTTTGCAAAAAAAAAGCACATTATTTTTTCTCAATACATTTATTTTCATTAGCAAAACATTATTATTTAATTTTTTTTTTTGCAATACTTCAGTTTTTTTGCAAGTATATGTGGCATTGATATGACTCCATGGTATTAGTTTACAAATCATTCAATATGGTAAAAATGTTTCGCAATGATAACAGTATTGTGCAAGGAACCGCATAGAAGTGAGTCTTTACTACTTGATAATCTGCCCTGTAGTCATAATTTGCATAAAAAGAAAAGTATGGTTTTGAAGTTTTGCAAACATTTTGGTAGAGGCATGTTTTTTCCAGTAAGCTTGGGTTGCGCTTGCAATAATACATTGTTTCCTGACAAATGGGGTTGTTCTTTTGACAAGCAGATAAGTGATGCAGATCTTCATTTTCACCTAGTCAGGGCAGCTGTGAGGCTTTAAATTAGCAATGCAGTGAAAGCACATCTTTTAGGGAGTAAGGGGAGAGTGTTTTTTATCAATTTTACAAGGAAAATCTTGTTTTCTAATCACAGTTATACAGCAATCAAGACACCTCACTGATGTTATTGTCAGTCAGTGTGTGTTTTCTAAAAATGTCACAGAGTGTGAAACAGATCTCATGCTGGATTTAATTGGGGGAGTTGTAACACAGCCTTATTGGATGTTTTAGCTTGTGAACAACCGCAGTACATTTATAGGCACTTAACTGCTCTAAAGAGGTTATAGTTTTTACTGCGATTCACTTCTTCTTGGTGGTACACCGCAGAGTTCGCAGAATCATCATCGTTATCTAGGTCTAAAAAAAATCTGAGTGTGCTAGGTCACATCGATTCAGGTTTATCTAACCCTGTTCTCTGCGGGCTTGAAGACGAAGGTGGAAATTTTCAGGATTTGGTCAGAAACACAAAGCCTATTAAATCCAGTGACACGGGGAGATCGATACGCTCTTAAAGTGTTTACGCTTGTCCTTTGAGGTTGATATGCTCTCTGAATGCATTTGCATTGAATCGTGGTAGAGAGACTTGGAACCGTCATTTGCTTGTCATTATATGGATCAGTCCCAGCCCCCGAGTTCAAACGCGTGCTAAGTGCCAAGTAAGCGCACTTCGAGTTTTATTCTCTAGCATTAATTAAACAGGGATGCTGTATGGGGAGATCTTTTAGAGATTCTATATGGTGAGGATGATGAATGTAAAACATCTGTGAATAGGGTTTGATGACAACAGTACTTAATAAATAAGCCAAACACTTATCTTGCTGCTTGCACATTTGTCTCTAATGGGATAGACTGCTGCTTTATTCATTTTGAAGTGAACTCACATAACATTCTCACTTATAACAACAAGCTAACTATCAAAATTATTTTGTCTCACTTTATCTCTCCTGCCAACAGGGACAGGATTTCATGCCAGATATTTGTTTGTCGGAGTTCCTTGACTCAACTCCATGTTGCCCAAGCCAATTCAGCATGCCCATCTGTGCACTGCAGTAATCCACACTCTGCAGCAATGTAAATCAAATGAACTAATTGTCTTAATTGCCAGAAATCCCTGTTGTCATTAAGTTTCTACTCTCTTGGATAAACCCTTTGCAATTTTATATAATTGATTGGCGTGCTGAAGTCAGTACTCTGAATTTACTAACATCACTATTTTTTTTGTTGTTGTTAGAAAAAAAGCTGTCATTCTGAATCTAACATAATAACAGTGTGTTCTAGAACAGTTTTAATCATTATGCTGTGTTTGGTGGAAATGTGACTCTTTCTGCAAGTTACGATAAGTCTTTTTAAGTCTCTTTGAGTGAGTCATTTAATCATTTGTTAATCAGATTTGTTTAAAAACAATGATTAATTCGGAAATGAGTCACTGAATCATTCATGCAACCAATTTATTCAAAAATGCTTATTCATTCAGGAATAAAAATGACATTGTTTTTGTTCAATCAGGAAAAAACAAGCTTCCGCTGCAAATAAGTTGCATTTGGTGGAAATTTGACTTGTTCTGCAAGTTACATAGTTACGACGAGTGACTGTCTTTATTTAATCATTCTTCTAACAGGTTCATTTAAAAACAACGATTTTTACAGGAATAAAACAAATGAGTCATTGAATCATTCATTCAACCGATTTGTCCAAAAACACTTTTACATTCAAGAATAAAAATTACATTGTTTTTGTTCCATCAGGAACAAAACAAGTTTCCGCTGTGTTTCTGTTGCATTTGTTCGAAATTTGACTTGTTCTGCAAGTTACATAGTTCCGATGAGTGACTGTCTTTATGAGTGAGTCATTTAATCATTCGGTCAACAGATTCGTTTAAAAACAATGATTCATACATGAATAAAACGAATCAGTCACTGAATCATTCATGCAACCCATTCCTTCAAAAATGCTTATTCATTTAGGAATAAAAATGTCATTCTTTTTGTTCAGTCAGGAAAAAATCAAGTTTCTGCTGCAATTAAGTTGCATTTGGTGGAAATTTGACTTGTTCTGCAAGTTACATAGTTACGATGAGTCATTGAATCATTCATTCAGCCGATTTGTCCAAAAACACTTTTTCATTCAGGAATAAAAATTACATTGTTTTTTTTTTCAGTCAGGAATCTGGTGCAAATTTGACTCTTTATGAGTGAGTTATTTAACCATTTATTTAACAGATTTATTTAAAAAAAATGATTCATATGGGAATAAAACAAATGAGTCAATGAATCATTCATTCAACTGTTTCGGCCAAAAAATGCTTATTCATTCAGGAATAAAAATTACATTGTTTTTGTTCAATCAGGAAGAGAGTCACTGAATAATTAATTCAACCAATTAGAAAACAAGTGAATGGGTCATCAGTCAGAAACAAAACAAGTTTCCACTGCGTTTCGGCTGCGTTTGTTCGAAATTTGACTTGTTCTGCAAGTTACATAGTTACGATGAGTGACTGTCTTTATGAGTGAGTCATTTACTCATTCGGTCAACAGATTTGTTCAAAAACATGAATAAAACAAATAAATCACTGAATCATTCATTCAACTGATTCGTCCAAAAAAACACTTATTCATTCAGAAATAAAAATGACATAATTTTGTTCAATCAGGAACAAATTGTGTGAGTGTGTCATTGAATAATTAATTAAACAAATTAGGTCAAAACACACAAGGAAATGAGTGAATGAATCAATAATTTTCTTATTTATCTGATCAGATCAAAATCATGCAAGAAAACAAGTGAATGATTCGCTAAATCGTTCAGTTAACTGATTCATTTAAAAACACTGATTTGTTTCAAAAAGATTTTTTTGTTTTTTTTAGGAAATGTTTGCTTTGATGGAACAAAAACCAATCACATAACTGCAATATTGTGTCAAAAATGTAAATTACTCAACATTTAACATCTTACATTTTGAACTGCTTTTATAGAAGCAGTATCATTCTCACAACCTTGCTGTTTTGATTCCCTTAATAATGCACAGCACGTTGTTGTTTTTTCCCCACTTATGGTGAAGTTAAATGTATACAACTGCAGTGTGCCTGTTCTGAGGACTGGCTATCATTTACATAACATTATGGACTGTCTCAAGTTCTTTTGCTATCTTCCTCCAAACTCAAAGAATATTACAGATATCAAAGCAAAACTCCTCTGCTTCTCTCTATTTTTCACATGACAGACTCACTGAGATGCAGAATAGAGATGCGTATCAGCATCTTTACAGAAATAACCTGAAATGCCGTTTTTTTCCTTTTCACTCTTTCTCTTTTTGAAGTAAGGTGTTTTGAAGTTAAAAGGAACAGACAGTGTTGGCTCTGCCTGCTGTGTTTGGGGTCTGCTAAAGGGACAGTGAGGAGACAAACAGACATGGGAAATTGGGTATATTTGTCTGTGCTTCACATTTATGTCCTAGCCAACAAAATGGGATATTATTAGGCAGATTTTTCAGGTCCCATTCAAGATTTTTCCACTTTGTTATAGGATTTAAACCATCTTTTTTGAAATGTCACACATTTCCTAATTCACAGAAACATTCATAGATACATATACATAGCATATTATGCATCTCTTTCTGCCTATATTGATGCTATGAACTGACATTAAATGGAAATAAATCCTGTGACACACTTTCACTGCTGTAGCATGGTTGTTCTCAACTGGTATCTGTTCTAAAGCAAAAAACAATACTAATGCAAATACTAAAATGCAACCATATAAATGTGCATTGTGAAGATACCAAATTAATAGGCTCATCCACTTCCAATATCTTTTGCTGTTGACGTCAAATTAATCTGTCACTTGATAATATGGCTAATACTAATGCAGTGTTTGTTCTCTGTGCTAGGCTGGTAAAAATCACACTTCTGCTGTTGTTTATGCATTAATAATGGCCAAAATGGTATAATTTATCCTATAATTGGGCTTATTCTGTTCATGGAAATACACTGATTTAAATTAGATTTTGTGTTCTTGGGTCACAGCTTGATGCAAAAGGAGGGGGGAAAAACATTTGAGAAGCACTGTTCCAACATGATCTCATCCTAATATAAACCGGTACACAGACAGTGCTCAGTCAAGAGGAAATGGAGTAAAGTGGACGTCACATGTGCTCTTGCATGATGGATGGGACTCACCCAGGATGATAGCTGACTTTGAACTCTATTGTTTTCTTCCATGCAGAGTTAGGAAGCAAGACAACACAGCAGCTCTGGCGGCCCCCGTGCTCTCTGACGATGGGAGATTTGCCCTTGAAAGGTTGATGGTGATAGACGGAAACTCTGATAGAAATTTCCGTCATGTTATTCCAAAGCCACCACCCATTTCCCCCCCAAACATGAAAAATGGCATTTCTTTCTGATGAATTCCAGCACTATCTTTTGTTTCGTCTTCTCAAAGCTGAATCCAAACAAACAGACCTAATTAAACACACGGAAAGTAATTAAAATCCCTCTATCAGCTATGAACAGCTTTGAGAGCTTTGTGAGACATGACCCACACAAAGACTGGGTATAGTGTTTAAAGCCTGATTGAATACTTGTGTCACATTTTTGTATTTTTCATGAAGACAAAATATTCTTGCTTTCACAGACATCAGGGGGTATCATTTGACATTATTACTGCAATGGACTACACAATAGGCCCCATTTTAATATGTACTGCACATTTATGATTTAGTACCATCCAATATATTATTTAAAATAAAACATTTGAATTAGTTCAAAAATCTGAATCAGTCCAAAATTAAAAACAATAAAAGCCAAATTTGCACCATTTGAGGTGGAGCAAGGCACTGAAACCCTATTGTAATTGAATGGCCAAGGGTCAGCAATCTCCACGTAAAACTGATCGTGCAGACCAAACCGTAAGTCACAGAGACTTGAAACATGGAGGGAGTACTCAGTCCACAGTCATGTCACCAAGGCTCACCCCAATCGGCCTAACAGATGTGCTACAGTGATCAAAAGTACGAAATCGCTCATAAATCCCAAACCGTCAGTCGCAGTTTCAAGTGTCTCATGCCGCTGGAACCCTTGGCTCACGCCAAGATTCGATCGTGAGCCTGGCAAAATTCTAGGTCCTAGGTTTTTTCCCTGATCTAAACCAAACTAGTGCAGTAAGATTCTCTGAAGAGTGAATATCAATAATTATCAAAAAAAAAAGTTGAACTTTCAACTCACCTTCACAACGGGATGCCAAAACGTTCGAAAGGGGCAGGGCCACTTTTAGTAAAATGCCTATAACTACTGAATGGAATGAGATATCTCCGCCAAACTTAGAACACTTATGTAACAGCTCAATCTAAGGTCACAGTACAAAAATTGCAGAGCTTGGTCACTTGGTAGCACTCTAAGAGGGGAAAAAACATAAAATGGGTATACCTACTGTATGCAACCATTTGTCATATCAACATGATAATCTTGGTCCAAAGTAGGACATCATCTGTGTATCTAAAAAAAACTGGCTGATGAAGTTTGAGCACCTAATAGACAAGGTTAACGGAGGCCGATCGGAATGAAACTTGGTGGGCCTGTCTGACTCATGGCCCCAAAGGTCTGTGAGAAATTTTAAAGAAATCTGCCACTGGGGGAAAATATTGCATTCTTTAAGGGTGTAAACGGTTGTACATTGCGTGGTTTTTCGCATGTACACGCAATACTCATATCATATGATAGAACTCCTCATTCCAGACAACTTTGACTCTAGAACCACTGCTGTCAATCAAATCGTTTGTTAAAGGATCGAGATGTAAAATACTACTTTCGCAAGCTAGTCCTATGTTTTTCACTCAGCCTGGAACAAACACTGCAGTACAATTCTCTGGACCCTCTAGGTCAGTAATTATGAAAAACCTGAAATTTACCCTTTGGGAAGCTATAACAGGGTCGTTTAGAAAAGGGGCCTGTCCAAATTTACCCCAAATCCTATAAAGCCTAAAGGAAAACTCAAAACTTCACAAAACCTGGTGAGCACATGCGACAGGTGATTCTAAACAAGCATGTGACTTTTAAGGAGAGTCATAAACGTTAAAAAAACATAATATTTCGATGGCAAATTACCTGGATTTGCCAAGAATGCTTTTTTAAATCATTGGTGGTTACAGGCTTGCAAAATAATGTCTTTTTTCATGTGCTTAAATGCCTTAAAATGCTTGAACCCTATCGCTGCTTGCAGCTATATTTTTTGATTGAATTTAATAGTTATTATCAATTATATAGTTAATATTAGACATTACAGTTATCTTCATCATTCATGGTATCCTACAAGTCCTATAAGTCATCTTACACCATCTTACCTTCACTGAGTAGATGTTATAAGGCAGTTTATTTTTTCTTCAGTGGTTTTTTACCTTCATGATCTCAGGACCTGCGGTCCTGATTCAAACCTCCATTCCCATGAGCGCATACACTACCCAATGAACCACCGCCCCAACATTAACTGCCACTGTTAAATTATTATATACGAACGGATTAAGTATGGCTAGCATTTTATAGCGTAACTTGGCATGAAATGTCAACATGATGAATGTGGTATAGCACTGTGCTATGCCTGTGGCGGTCAAGTAAGCATTAGTTATGGTAGGCAGCCATATGAAACACTCTATAGGAGCAATCTCATCTAGATGTTCACTTACCCACCCATGTTTTTTTTTTAATGTCACTGCTGTGATGAGCTTATAAAGTAAAGGGGTCTGTTTTACAAGATGGTGGTAGGCCTTTTACAATTCTCAAGTTAGCTTACGCTTACATTTTCTAAACAGAGTGGTGCTGTAAACAGATTCGAGATTGTTGGAGAAAAGTAAAACATCTGTAGTCAGAATACAGCATTAACAGCAACAGTGTTGGTAATACTCAGTGTTAGAAGATGTCCTTGCAGCCGTCTCGCCATCTTTGCTGCCTTACATGTGAGCCCTGCTTTATATAAATCTTGCCTGGGGGTTTAGCCTGAAGAATGCAGAAAAACATTTACTTATGTTCTGTTTGCGTCATTGGCTACTGTAATTTCCCCTGATCTCTGAGGACTGATTTGCATATTACTACGCCATTAGGAGTTCCTGCAATATCATGAAAAAAAGACTATTAACAAAACATAACCTTTATTTGCTATTGATATGTGTGGTCATGATATAGTGATAAAAGATGTCTGTCAGCTCAACTAGAAAAAGCTATGCATAAACGTTAGTCGGGTTAGTTAGATCTTGAGTCACCATTGCACATCAACTCTCATCAGATTAGAAGCTTTTCTAAAGGAGGCTTGTCTAAATGTCAACAAACATAGATGTAGAGTTTTTAATAAAACCCTGTGACCTTTCAAATTGAAGGTTTCAGCAGACTTTCAGTGCCATGTTTACTGGCATCCTTTGCCAATATGAAAACACTTTTGGTGTGAAATAGTTTTGAGTTTTCACTCGCCAGCAATCACATTTGCTAATGGACAGAAGCATATTTTTAGAATAACCGTTCTGCATAGAACTATGCTTAAAGGGATAGTTTACCCAAAAATAAAAATTCTGTCATTAATTACTGACCCTCATGTCATTGCAAACCAGCAAGGTATTTGTTCATCTTCGGAACACAAATTAAAATATTTTTGATGAAATCCGAGAGCTTTCTGAACCTGAATAGACAGCAATGCAACTGAAATGTTCCCAGGCCTAGAAAGATAGTAAGGACATTGTTAAAATAGTCCAGTGGTTCAACTGTAATATAATTAAGCTAGGAAAACCTTTTTTTGTGTGCAAAGAAAACAAAAATAACGACTTTATTCAATAATATCTACTTTTTCTGTCTATGGAGGCTCAGAAAGCTCTCAGATTTCATCAGAAATATCCTAATTTGTGTTCTGAAGATGAACGAAGGTCTTGCGGGTTTGGAAAGTCATAAGGGTGAGTAATTAATGACAGAATTTTCATTTTTGGGTGAACTATACCTTTAAAGACAATAAACTATTCTCAGTATCGATAGACTTTCTGATTCGATTATGGTTTCATTCAGATGCATTGGAGTACATTTCAGTTATAATGTGCATTTGGTTCACACATAGAAAGAAATTATTATTTCTTAAAATTAACACTGAACTAACTCAAGCTAAATAACAACACTGCTGTCTATTACTCCTTATAGCTGAACTGTACTCATTTCAAAATTGATTAACGTCACACTATTATTGAACTGAACAATATCAACCCTGAACTGATTTGAGCTAAATAATAGTACTATTGTCTTTTAGAACTGCTTTTATATTGTCTCCATGATTGAGTTTCCATAATTGTTTCTGTTATTTTCTTGTTTATTAACTGTGAAGCTGCTTATAAACAATCAGTTTGGAATAAAAATAAAGGCAATTTCACTTAATAATGAGGTAAATTCTAAAGGAAAATGTTTCAGACTGATTCAAATTAAACTACTCATTAAAAGAACCAGCTCAAGTAATTTGTTTCAGGGTAAAGGCTAAACTTTATTTCACTAAAAATAACTGGCTTATTTATCTGTGAATCGAACTATAGTGGTTGGACTGTTATTGCATAGTGCTTGTGAAGACAACTCAATTGAAAGACTTTTTTTTGTTTTTGGTACACAGGGTTTTTATTACACTTAAAGGCACAATATGTACGATTTTGTATTAAAATACCCAAAACCCACTAGAATAGTCGTATATACTTTGTTGACTTGTGTACATCCAGTACATTATACCAAAAGTTTCCAAGAATGTCTTTATGTCACCTGCCGATGACGTCACACACCTTCGATTTCCAGTTTTATGTTGTAGAAAATATAGAAACACCAAAGATACTTTAATGTCATGCGTTTATTAGACAGGTGACGAACGCACGGAAATATGATTTCTTTTACCACAGCACTTAAAGGCACAATATGTAAGCTTTCGCCGCTAGAGGGTGCATATTCAAAACAAACAAAGAAACTAAAGGTGCATTCACACCATATCGGAATTCCTGTAATTACGAGATTCCAACTTGTAAAAAGCATTCACGTCCTCGTAGAACTTATAATTACAACTTGTGAACTGGGAGTCTTCTGAGAGCTACTAATTGTACCACCTGACCGCTGTACCACCTGACCAACGTAAGTTCTGTTTAGGCGTTGATAGTGTTGCCATAGAAAAGCATAATTCTGAGTCGGAGGATGTGTTGTCATGAGACATGTTGCCATCTCGAAATTACGGTGATTACGATATGGCATGAACACAGCATAAGGCATAGTTTGATGACGCCGTGATTGAGTGTGGAATTATGGGAGTTGTAGTCTTCATCCTCACAGCCGACGCAATCGGTCGGGAAATCATGTCCATGGATGAGCTAGTGTATTAAAGACTTATTAAGCTCACTGTAGTTTGAAGCAGAGTGGGCTGAAATTCATGGAAGTGAAAGCTGGACGCTGGAACGATTGATAATGAAGGACGAGTGCGATACACGACTCGAAAGCAGCAGAGCTTTTATTATGCCACAGTCGACCACTTCCGCTTTTTCCGGTCATGCGTATGTAGGAAAAAGGTGTGTTGTTTTATCATACTAGATACATTTGAGTGTGTTAAAAGTTCTGATATAATGCTACTCTGTGTGTTCGTCACCTGTCTAATAAAATGCACAACATATTAAAGTGTCTTAGGGGTTTCCATGTTTTCTACAAAATAAAACTTGAAAATCAAGAGTGTTTGATGTCATATGCAGGCAACACAATGACACGGTCCATTACAATAGAAAAAATTGCTTATTTCTCTGGATTTAAACACTCATTTGGCATAATGTAAGAACATAATTCAGCAAAATATATAACATTGTTCTAGTGGTTTTTGTGCATATTGTGCCTTTAAGACTCGGTGGAGTGCCGATTCTGAAAGAAATTAACAACAGGGTCTAAACTACGCAGCTAGTGAGTTCATTCAGCAGAATGCAGTGACATCTGCAGTATGGAAATGTACTGTACAAATCCGTTTTCAATAGGCATGGAGTAACAGATCAATCTTTTACATTAAGGAATCAGTATGGGAATTGATCGAATGAAGATCTCAATTAATTGGAAAATCTATATCGATACCTAGACCTACTTAAGGCTGGACATTCCAGCCAGTGGTAGCCTACAGAATTGCCATATAATCACAACAAGTAAATCTTTCACGCATATTACAGTATTACACTGTGAATAAAATGCGTGTTTGTGAAAGTGCTTGGTGTGAGACACCTATTTTACACCGGCTTCGTCCAGTAATTACTTCTCTCTCCTCATTGCGATAAGGCTTAAGGCCATTTCCTCCAGATTCATTTAACAGTATGTCTCCATCAATAGAAAACTGCACTTGAGAGGTAAATGGAGTGAAATAACAAAGGCATTTTAAAGAAATTCAGTAGGTAATACCAAGAAATATATTTTCTCAATGAAATTGTATCCAGAAATTAAGTAACTTGGATTCTATGAATAATAATATTTAAAGCTAGTTTTTTTTAGTTACAACTGCTTGAATTCAGAGTGCATTCCCAGCACTGAAGCAAGATGCTGAGATATACAAGATCACAACGGACAGTCTAATCTTCCAGTAAACATACACTTCACCAACACCCCAGACAAAATAAAAAAAAAAAAATGAAAATCTCTCTCATTTGTTTGCTCCTGGCAGCATTCTGTCGCAGTTTTCATTTTTATTTTTATTAAAGTCTCCTCACAAAACACTAGCAGCAGCTCCACAAAGACCCGACAGCATGCTGGCACAATCGCTAATGTCATAAAAGCTCTGCGGAGGGGGTTGTCTTTTTGGACTTAGGATGGCTCTGGGGGGTGACGGGGCTGAACTAATGTGAGCTCATAGACAGGACGCAAATACCTGACACATCAGTTAACACATCTCTCAGCAGGGCGCTGTTCCAGCCCTGACACGGCCAATCACGTCTTGCTACGTGCTGACTTCCGGCACTGGCACCATTGCACCCATCATCTATCATTTACTGGACTTTACTCAGAATCAGCAGCGCTGCACCCTTCCACCAGGCCTGGATGAGCTCACCAGGTCTAATATCAACAAGGTGGAGGCCATATGTGTGCCAAAGAGAAAAGGAGATACGTTGTCATGGTAGCCCAGTAATGTAATGGCTCTCTTGAATCAGACCATACCTTGTCTAATTGTAATGGCAGGCTTTTAATGACTTCTTGCACTTTCAAACTATTACTTAAGAATGAACAGCAGTTCACCAAATTTTAACTAATAATCTTACTTCATACTGAAGTTAAAATTAGTGCTGTGACCAGCAATCATACTGAGAGTGGGAAAATGTGCTCCATTTAATACTGTGTAGAACGCATTGAACCTAACATCCTACGTATTGCGTAATGAGAAAATGAAACTGTTAACAGCTTTAAAAACATTAGTGTTTAGTGACACCAGTGCAAAACAAGTTAAGATAAATAATTAGCCATTTAGGCATAAAATCTGAAACTAAACCAAAAATGAAAATAAAAAGTTGCTCAAGCTTAAACTGCAAATTAGAGCAAAAATAGAAACACACACATACACAAAAACATACATATACTACATTTTGAAATGTTTTACTGTTAATTACTTTTGTTGAGCATTAAAAAAAACATTTAGACATTTTTAAATACATTTATAGTGTTACACATGATTTCTGGTTCGTATAAATATACTTTCAGTTCATTAAAAAATACTGGGAAAAGACAGCGAGTCATTGTTTAAACTAAAATACTAAGTAGCACAAGCATTTTGAATAGTGATGATAATAAGAAATGGTTCTTAAGCAGCAAATAAAAAATTAGAATGATTTCTGAAGAATCATGTGACATTGATGACTAAGAATCTACTTTCAAAAATGAAAATTCTGGCATTAATTAATCACCCTCATGTTGTTCCAAACCCGTAAGAACTTTGTTCATCTACGGAGCACACATCAAGATATTTTGGATGAAATCTGAGAGCTTTCTAACTCTGCATCAACGCAACTACCACATTCAAGGCCCAGAAAGGTAGTAAAAACATTGTTAAAATAGTCCATGTGACGTCAGTGGTTCAACCTCAATGTTATGAAGCTACGTGAATGAAGGTAAATAATTAATGACAGAATTTGCATTTTTGGGTAAACTATCCCTTTAAAAAAATGCAAAAAACTAAAAATAAAAAGTATTCCAGGGGGCCTTCGTAATGACACTTTGTACCTGTAATGCATATTAAACAGGTGACGGTTCTACAAATTTTAATTTTTACTAATTTAATATGGGAATGCCCAGGTTTCATCATTGTTATGCTGCCCATGTTTCCCAACTTAAAGTGTGTGGAGGTCTAGACCTCCTGATGGTTCATTTGCTTTGCCCTGTACTCTGATTTAGACTTAAAAAGTATTATCTGTGAATCAGCATCTTAATTAAACTGGCATTTAATTAAAGGAGCCAAGGTGTTTACATTATCTCTCTCCTTCCTATGATAATGAGGAAAAGCAATTTAAAGGAGGATGAATGTTGGTGTGTAGTTAAATGGTTGAATGCAAATCACTACATGATTCTCTACTCAATACTGTGCACTACTGGCTGGCATTACATTATGAGATGATAGATAGATTGGATGAATATTCGCTGAAAGAAACCTTGGCAGTCTGTCAGGTTGTAGCCTTTTGGTTTTCCTGCACATATTAATGAACAGTTACTGTAATTAGGGTAAATGTAATTTGACGTGTCTCAATAAAATATTGTTTGCAGGCAAAGCGTACTAATGCAACTTGCACTACCAGTTTATGCCTATCGGTGTTTTTAATAGGGGTCAATGAGCTAACATTAGCTGCACTATGTAAAGTCAGTCAGAACATATTGGAACTCACATTTCAGCAATAGGTAAATGATAAAACTGCCCATCAGGGTAATGCACCTCAGTGTTGCCAAGTCTGAGTTCTTACTACAGAACTGGGCTACTTTTACACTGTTGCTGCAAGTTATATTTTAATCAGCGGGTTCGACAGAGGACAACTCCCAGACAGAGGGGAAAACTGTGAGAAAAAACATGACTGGGATAGTTTTGGGCTCGTTTTGAATTAGGCTGGTTTTGTTTTGCAGACCTGGCAGCCCTAATCTACTTTCTTTACCAGTCAAAAAAATCCCAACAGTGAAAAGACAGAAAGCCAGTCTTAAGTAGCATGGGTATATTTGTAGCAATAGCCAAAAATACATTGTATGGGTGAAAATTATTTTTTTTTTCATCCCCAAAATGATTAGGATATTAAAGGGGTCATCGGATGCCCATTTTCCACAAGTTGATATGATTCTTTAGGGTCTTAATGAAAAGTCTCTAATATACTTTGATTAAAAATTCTCAATGGTTTTGTAAAACAACACCCTTTTTACCTTGCCAAAACCAGCTCTGCAAAAATCATCTCATTCTAGGGGGTTGTTCCTTTAAATGCAAATGAGTTCTGCTCACCCCGCCCCTGGTTTCATGATTCATTCATGAATCAGACTGCTCCAGTTTTCAAGTTCAACTCACAGACTCAATGATCTGGTTTCAGATATTAAGATAAGGGAAATATTATCAGTTAAACTGATTTTCACTGATAATATTCCTCAGACTTATAATATCTCTTGTATACAGCCAGAATATAAGGCCTGTCCCAAAACCCATACTTGCAGTCTTTGCCAACAAGGGAGTAAGTGCGCAAGACTGTCCGAGGTCTGGAAAATGCCAAAGCTCAGTGCATTTAATGCACAGTAAATCTAAACTATCTCTAATACTGTATATGAGCACTTTAAGGGTAAGTGTATTACAAATGCATGTCAAATGAAGTCGTTATTTTTATATCTTTGTGCACAAAACGTATTCTCGTAGTTTCATAAAATTACAGTTGAACCACTGATGTCACATGGACTATTTTATCAATGTCCTTACTACTTTTATGGGCCTTGAACGTGTCAGTTGTGTCCCTGTTTGTCCAGGGTGAGAAAGCTCTAGGATTTCATCAACAATATCTTCATTTGTGTTCCGAAGATGAACAAAGGTCTTACAGGTATGGAACGACATAAGCGTGAGTAATTAATAACACAATTTAAATTTTTGGGTGAACTATTCCTTTAAACAAAACCCTAACCCTATAGTAAGTACTGTACATGCTGTTACTTAATATTAATCAGTACTACAAATAAATTAAAAACAAATTACACATACAGATCACAAGGGTATGTATTAAGACAGGCCCAGATCATTCGGTACAGAAGTTACAGTTAAATGACCAAATCAGGGTCATTGACATTTTTTAGAATGGATAACATGGACACTGCCAGCTGAACTAAGACAACTAGGGCTTGTACATCAAAAACAGGTGCTACAGAATGTTATAGTCACGTGTACTTCGGTGATGACTAAGTCTTGCATGTGTGCAACTCTACAAAACGGGAGAGAAAATGCTAATGAGATTCTAATAAGAATGGCAAGGTATGCGAATGGAGAAAATGCTTTTGTTCTGGGTGTTTTATGTAGCCAAAAGCAATGTCAACGAAAGTTGATGTTGAAATTCTGAGAAAGCTGGTTTTCTGATGCAGTGCCACTGCCTCAAGCTCAGAGCGGCGAGAACAACAACAGCACGCCACATTACGCATGGCTCCGGGTCAACTGCCGGGTGTTCTACATCTCATCATTATGAGTGGGTGTGATCAGCCCCACCAAAGGGCACAGGCACCCAGCCATGAAACTAATACTTCACAATTAGTGGGAGTGCCCCTTCCTAAAACGGCAGTAAGAGACTTTAAACTGCACATCACGATGGAGCTGATGTGTGTGAGTGTGTGTAATGGGATGGGTGATATGACCAAATCTTATACACTACCACTACTTTTTGAAAGAAAACTCTAATGCTCACCAAGACTGCATTTATTTGATAAAAATACAGTAAAACAATGATTTTTTTTTAAATAAAATTTAAAATAACTGTTTTCTATTTTAATGTATTATAAAATGTCATTTATTTCTGTGATGGCAAAATTAATTTTTTAACAGCCAATAATTAAGAAGCATTTCTTATCATTATCAATGTTGAAAACAGTTGTTTTGTATTTTTTGTGGAAACAGTGGTAAACTAAGGCTCAAAATAAGAAAAGGAATGAACACTTAAGTTCAACAAGGATGCATTACATTGATTAAAAGTGACAGTAAAGGCATTTATATATATAAAGGCATATATATATATATATATATATATATATAAATTTTTATTTTTTTTTTTTTAAATGCACAAAAACTATTTTCAACGTTTATAACAAGAAGAACCAATATTGATAATATGAACACCAAATCAGATGATCATGTGACACTGAAAACTGGAGTAATGGCTGCTGCAAATTCAGCCTTACCATCACAGGAACCAATTACATTTTAAAAATATATTATAATACAAAACAGTTATTTAAATATTTTACAATATAACGGTTTTAACTGTATTTTTGATCAAATAAATGTAGCCTCGTTGAGCATAAGAGAAAAAATGATTGAATTTATTCCAGTGTTTTCAGTCATTTTATTTCATTATATAATTAAACCCCCAAATAAATCCAAAAATGTGACCCTGGACCACAAAACCAGTCATAAGGGTCAATTGTTTGAAATTGAGATGTATCATCTGAAAGCTAAATAAGCTTTCCATCAATGTATGGTTTGTTAAAATAGGACACTATTTGGTCAAGATACAACTGTTTGAATATCTGGAATCTGAGGGTAAACAAATATCGTGAAATATTGATAAAAATCGCCTTTAAAGTTGCCCAAATTAAGTTCTTAGCAATGCATATTACTAATCAGAAATTAAGTTTTGATATATTTACGGTAGGAAATTTACAAAATATTTTAATGGAACATGATCTTTACTTAATATCCTATTTCGGATCGATAATTTTGACCCATACAATGTATCTTTGGCTATTGCTACAAATATACCTGTGTTACTTATGACTGGTTTTGTGGTCCAGGGTCACAAATACATCTGCAGGACTGCAAGAACAACTTCACATTAAGATTAAAGGGTTACTCCACCCCAAAATTTTGCCATTAATCACTTACCCCCATGTCATTCCAAACCCTTAAAAGCTTAATTCGTCTTCGGAAAACAATTTAAGATATTTTGGATGAAAACCGGGAAGATTTTGACTGTCCCATTGACTGCCAGGTAAATACCACTGTCAAGACCAAAAAAAGTATGAAAGACGTCGTCCTAATAGTCCATCTGCCATCAGTGGTTTGATCTGAATTTTATGAAGCGATGAGAATACTTTTTGTATGCAAAAAAAAAATAAAAATAACGACTTTATTCAACAATTCGTCTCATCTGCGTCACCGTAGCGCCATTTTGGAGAATATCCGCTGGACGCAAACTGTTCTTTGTCAGCTGCATCACCCGGATACGTTTTCTCCATTTATTTACGTTTTGATTTGAACGAAAACAGCGTATCCGCTTGACGCGGCTGACAGAGAACAGTGTACACTGTTTGCATACAGGGGATACTATCCAAATGGCGCTACGGTGACGCAGAGGAGACGAATTGTTGAATAAAGTCATTATTTTTAATTTCTTTGTATACAAAAAGTATTCTCGTCGCTTCATAAAATTTAGATTGAACTACTGATAGCAGATGGACTATTTTGACGACGTCTTTCATACTTTTCTGGACCTTGACAGTGGTATTTACCTGCCAGTCAATGGGACAGTCAAAATCCCCCGATATCTTAAATTGTGTTCCGAAGACAAATGAAGCTTTTACGGGTTTGGAACGACAAGGGGGTAAGTGATTAATGGCAAAATTTTCATTTTGGGGTGGAGTAACCCTTTAAAAAACAAAGTAAAATGGTAAATGTGACTGGATGAGCTACTTCTGATGCCATATGCTGCACAATCTATACACATTTCTTGACACATTGACCGCATGTTATAAACAGTCACACTGTCCAGCCCTGGTATGCGGTTGTCTGAGTGGATGGATGAGAGCACCTTCTGTCAGTTAATGTGTGTCAAAGACATTTACCTCTGCCCTTCACAGTTCACTCCCTCATCCATCTGTTTTTCATCTCGCGTCCTAGTGCTAAGGACTGATTATATTCTTTAACAAAGTGAGAGGCACACATAATGCACACTTCAGACTCCCCGCCGAGAATCATTATCTGAATCCCCATGATAATGCAAAAGGTCAGACGGATTCCACCAGACTGACACACCACTCTGGTGGGTCACTAAATCGTCGGCATTAATCTCTCTACTTTGTTGTCAACCATCGAAGCTTCTTTTGTACCGGCCTACAAAAGTGAACGTATTAAAAGCATCTCTTTCTTTTTCTGTCTCTTTGAACCTATGTCTTACTGATAGCTAAAAGCATCTCTTTATTTGTAGTCATAATGGATTCCCTTGAGGGCGAAAAAGAAATTCACTATTTTATATGATCAATGGTAGCAGAGAATGAAATGTCCATAAGCCTACAAGGCAATTAGAAATGCACTGAAACAAAAATGCCATTAATTGTCATTAAAATCTTGGTCAAAAATCTGAACAAAAACCACTAACCATTACACAGCATGTTAAATGATTCAAGTTTAATTAAATCTAATGGAAATCAAAATGATGATGGATGATATATTGACAGAAAAGACGACAAGAAGACTGAAGATTCGAAAACCTGCATGCTTTAGCAATGGAAAATTTGCCTTTTTGATTATTATAAAGCACTTTTGCTGTTAAAAGTGACTCAAAACAAATCAAAGCTACACTTAATATCATACATTGTGTTCTTTTCAATAGTCTTTTACTATCAGGGAGGTTAGCCTGTCTCAGAAATGAATGCTTGGTTGTTTTGCCCTTTTGTGTTTCTGAACGCATTAATAGCCAACTGAAGGCATAAATTGTAAGAGAGAGGACTAAAAATGAAAAACGCATCACATCTGAAAAACACAAAACAGAGAAAAAATACCATAATTGTTGGTTCAGTCTGAGTAGAGAGAAAACATATCTTAGTTTGAAAAAGTCAATAATGAATTCAGTCCTGGCATTGTGAATATCAAAGTCAAAGGGTGTTATTCATCAAACACAAGCACAACTATTTTTGTGTAAATGCCTTAAATTCTCTTATGTTAATTGCCCCATTCAATTTAATACAGTTTATGTGAAAATGGAGTTATTAATGATTCACATGGCTGAAGTTTCATGATAAGGCCCACATAATAGCAGAATAGTTTTGGACTGAAACTTTGGAATAAGATGTTAACAGACATTAGATGAAATCTAATCAAAGATTTAAAAGTGTCAGATTAACTGAAAGCTCTCTTAGTGCGAGCAATATCTCTGTTCCAGTTTCCAGCTTTTGTTTACATTAATTATTTGGATTTTTTAATGTTCTCAATTTAACTGTTTCAAAGCAGCCTGTCATTATCTCTAAGAGAACAGTATGCAAAGTTTGATCAAATGTATCAGACCGGTAATTTGCATATGTTATTGTTAGTATCTTTGTCTTTTCATTTTTAAAAGCTCTTTTTAAATTCCTTCTCAAAAGAAAATTGAATTGTTATAATTGTTCTGACTTCACTTGCAGCATCTGTTTAACCAGACAAACAAGGGCATCACCTGCACAGTAAATCTGTAAATACTTACAGCTACAATTTCACCTTTACAGCATATGGACCTTGAAATAACACATGGGATTCCGTCTAGCTTTCACTGTCTAATTTCTCACACTGTACGGTGATGCAATGAATCATCTTGTTGGAGCACTGGTTTCTACATTAACTATTAACAAGTTCATGCTTTACCTCACAGCTGCTTTGTTGTTCACCGATGTCTACCTTGTCTATTGCAATTCTTTAAGAAACTGTTCACAAAAAGTCGACAAAACAGGAATGAAAGGATGAGACTGAATGTTAATTTACAATAATGAAGAATATTATTCAAAGCATCCAGAGCTTAAAATCCTCAATAATTCAGGAGTCTGCTCTCTTCTAATTCCATATTGATTTCTCCGCTTTCTCTGTTAAAGAGATAAAAGGCCAGAATGTATAATGAGAGCAGTGTTTCACTGTGTTCAAAGGCGAGCTCTGTTCGCCTCCCAGTAGCTTCCTTTAGTTCAAATCGCTTAATTGGATTAAATACTATGGCCTAAATGGTGTCATATTATCCTGATTGTGTCATTCCATTCAAGTTATGCACAGTTTCTAAAGCCCTAAATTGCCCCTAGTGTTGCCGAAGTACTAAAATTTTAATAGTCGGTACCAATACCAGTAAAATTTCAACTATTGCAAATGTTGAATTTAATTTTTAATATCCTGAAACTCACACAAAAAGTATTCTCCTAACTTCATAAAATTAAGGTTGAACCACTGATGTCACATGACTAGTTTAACAATGTCCTTACTACACTGTAAAAAACAATTTGTTGAGTCAACTTAAAATAATTTGTAACCTGGCTGCCTTAAAATATAAAGTTCAGTCAACTCAAAAAAGTTTATTCAACTTGAAATGTTAAATTATACTAAGTGACAACTTAGATATTTCAGTTGAATCAACTTAAAATTTTAAGGCAGCTGGGTTACTGACCCATCTGTTAAGTTTAGCAAACACAAATATCTAAGTTGTTACTTAGTACAACTTAACATTTCAAGTTGACTAAACTTATTTTAGTTGACTGAACTTAAAATTTTAAGGCAGCAGGGTAACAAATTATTTTAAGCTGACTCAACAAACTGTGTTTTTTATTTTTTACAGTGTACCTTTCTGGGCCTTGAAAGTGTCAGTTGCGTTGCTGTCTATGCAGGGCCAGAAAGCTCTCGCATTTCATCCAAAATATCTTATTTTGTGTTTCGAAGATTATTTTGCAACAAGATCTGAACATTCAGCATTACCATTGTATAACAGGTCATAAATACAACAGCAGACTTGTGAGCTGTATGAATATGCTCCTTCAGGCAAATGTGGGAAGAACAGCTCCTTGAAGACTGAATTAGTCTTTCTGATCTCGTAATCAATTTTGAAAGTGAAGAATAAGTAGCAGAATTCTACTTTCATACTCAAAGAAAATAAATCAGGTTGGTTGCGGGCAACTGGGTGTCGGTGAGAACATTAATTTGCTTCTGAGTTTATCAGGTGCACACTTATACCACATCTATGCTTTTGATCTGCGCTGCCACACAATGTGCTCATAACACAAGCTGTAAGATGAATAATCTATAACTTCGGGAGACCTTAATGCGGCAGGTGATCTCGCTCTGCCTGGAGGATTTGTTCACAGGTAGAAGTATGTGTGTGGAGGTCTGTTGCAAACCCATATAAATCATAACCTAGGGCAGAGTCAGAGCATTTGCATATAGGTAATGGAATATTCAAATGTGCCAGAGCACTCGTAGATGGAGCAGGTGAGTGTGTAATGATGACACAAAGCCCTGCGAGGAACAGAAGTGATTAATGAGGACTGAATGCAACTCACACTAACCTTACGCGCACAGGCCAGAAAACTGGGTCAAACTCACAGGTTAACGCTCAGTCAAGCAGCAGAGCAGACTTCTGCGGTCTTTACGTTCCACAAGTGAGCGACGATAATGGCATCAATCCATGTCTACTCAGGGTATAAAAGAAGAAGAAAAAAGAGAAGGAGAGGAGAAAGGAGAGGAGAAACCTTTCGCTGTGTAAGTGACAGGGAAGACATTACTGTACAAAAACAACACTGAAATGTTTTGTCAATTAACCGAAAGGGCTGCATTTATTTAAAATAGAATTCTTTGGCACTCCCTGTTAAATAAAAGCATTAATTTTTTGCAATAATATATATATTTTTTTAAGTACAGATGCAAACATTCCAGGATTTTTCTCCATATAGTGGACTACTATGGTTGCCAAGTGGTTGAAGGTACAAATTGCAGTTTCGGTGCAGCTTCAAAGGGCTCTACACGATCCCAGCCAAGAAATAAAGGTCTTATCTAGCGAAACTATGGGTCATTTTCTTAAAAAATAAAAATAAAAAAATGTATATACCTTTTAACCACAAATGCATGACTTGCACTAGCTCGACTTTACACATTACCTAGTCGCATTGGAAAGGTCACGCATTAAGTAGGGCGAAGTACCAACCCAGTATTTAAAAAGTGAGCGTGCAAAGAAAGTCAAACGCCCTTTACAAAAAAACGCTTTTGAAGCTGAAGGAGAAAATGTGATGGAGTTTTTTGCCCTACCCAACTTTCTGAACCAAAGTACACAGACGAACGACTAACCGCACTTGACCTTTCCAATGTGATTACATAATATGTGAAGTCGCGCATGCACATCAAAAAGCTAGTGCAAGATGAGCATTTGTGCTTAAACGTAAATTTCAAATTTTTATTTTAGAAAATGACTGATAATTTTGCTAGATCTTTATTCTGCGGCTGGGATTGTGTAGAGTTCTTTGAAACTGCAATTTGGACCTTCAACCCATTGGCTCCCATTGAAGTCCACTATATGGAGAAAAATCCATAGTTTTTTTTTTTTTTTTTCCAAAAATACATTTCTGTTCGACTGAAGAAAGAAAGACATGAACATGTTAGATGACACGGGGGTGAGTAAATTATCAGGAAATTTTTATTCTGTATGTGAACTAATCCTTTAAACTGCAATAAATATAACAGATAAATAAATCTTCTCCATCTTTTGAGAAAAAAAAAAGTTCATTGTATTACAAAAACATACTGTACCTTTCAAAACTGCAAACTATGCTCACTTAAAGTTAGTTTAAAAAGCATTACATCTAATTTTTTTTAGAGAAGTCATCGAATTTTGTGAATTTTGATTCATTTACAACACTGCCAACTCATTATATGGTCTCTGCCAAATGGTGACAGCTGTCATGAAACTCTGACAAAACATCTAAATGTCTTAAAATACAGCCCAGATACAAGCACACCGTGCTGCATTTACAGATCTTGCAATTTTCAAACTTCTGGAAACTTTTTGAAAGCACTGAAAAGAGCAAATCAGTCACATACTAGCCCATTCCCTGAACAAAAACTAGAAATATTTATTTACATAATATCTCCGCTACATTAAGAGCCAAAAAATGAAAAGGGCTTGGCTAAGCTGCTTATATGCTTTATTGGCTAGCTTGATTAGACAGGAATTAATTTTTACCAAGACAGCAGGTCTCTGCAGAGCGTCTTAGTGGTTTTCCCTTTTAAAACTGTCGAGGATCTCCAGACAGCAATTTAGCGCTTTAGCTCTTATAGCCCCGCTGTCTGAGATATAACCGGAGTCAGTCGCTGGAGACACCAACATTAAAGCCCAGCTCTTCCAGAGAGTCTCATTGGCTGCCGGTGTACCGGCATGCAGATGAGGCCAGATGGCAGGAGGCCCCTGCTGAGGCCCTGTCAGGTGAGCACCGGAATTCTCAATGAGGGCGGAGAGGGACGAAACTGAGGGGGAGACAGGTACCCAGCTCAGCTCAACCATCCTGACAGTTCCAAGAGAAAAAAAAAGGCCTGCTGCCAGAGAGGATGTGGGGCCCTTGGACGATGCAATGTGTCTCCCTCTATTTCGCCTCACGGCAGAACTAACAGGGCATGACTGGAGAAGGTGTGTGTCAGAGACCTCCCCACAGCCCCGTGAGCCGAGAATCCAGCTCTGATGAGTAAAGCTAGCCGAGGTGCCTCGTCAGTTGACTTCACCTGCTTTCAAGCAAATGCGGTTAATGATAAAGCAGCAGATATTTCATAAGGGTCACTGCTTAGACATAGAAAAACTCCTTTGCTTTTCTTCTCCAATATGACAAAGGGGGAAAAAAGCATTTGTAGCATTAATTCAAGTGTGCTTTGGTGTTCTGACAAAGAAAAACTGCTTTAGAATGATTCACGTTGTGAAAATTTCCACATACTTATAACTTACTTAAAGTTATGTTGGCATGACTTAATGATCATATAATTTTTTACAGTGTACAGGAGCATTAATGACATAACGTCTCTACTCCATGAAAAATTGTTGTAATTTCTTTACAAAAATGGCACAGTATTTTAGTTTTCTATTGTACCACATGCATTATTATGGTGGTTATAGTCCTTTTAAAGAGAAAAATCAGATGTTGGTAGTTCACATGTTTAATTAACATTAAATCACTTAATAAAATATACTGTTCAGTTGTAAAATATATGTGCACCAATATGCTATCCTGCAATACATGAAACATTGTCAACAGGTTTATGGTGAATATCTGGCAACCACAGCTGTCAGTTTTTTTTACAGTAAATTTAACAGGATTTTTTTTTTTTTTTACAGAACCACATTACAGCTGTCAGTTCAACTCTTGCTATTCTTTTTAAAGGCATTTAAATTCAGTAGCATTATTATTATCAAATGGAATAACAAAAATAATGGCTTTTTGCAATGGGTTTCCCAAACACGTCACCTTATTGGTGATACATTATTTGGATAACTCAAATGTTGGGGAGAAAAAATATACATTAACAAAAGCATTAAATATCTATATCTGACAAAAAGGTATGGCAGTTTTTGTTAAATTAAGGTAGATAATGTTCTCAAAAATGCTATGTTATACAATGTTGAAGCAGATAGTTTATCCAAAACTGAAAAAAGTCACAATTTACTCACCCTCGTGTCTTTCCAAACCTGCAGTGCGTTTCCCAAAATCATCGTGGTCGAAAAGTTCCATCGTTACAAACTCAGTACAACGATTCGGTGTTTCCCGAAACTATAGTTCGAACGAACATTCGCAAATACGGTCTAATTTAAACGACGGCGATGCGGCCCGCGGCCGTTTTCGGGAAACAGTCGTGACTTGCTAGTTAGTTTTCACAACAATGGTGGTACCATGGTAGTTAATCGGCGCGGTACGTCGTTGTAGGGAAACGCCCCTCTGAATAACTGAATTTCCTTTATGGAACAACTATCCCGGTTTCAGGTGTTTTGAAACCTTATTTTGCATAACGGATACATTTGTAAAAATGAAATTAATTAATGGAACTGTATTAGGCTATAAGTAATACGAATGTAATCTGCTCTGAATGTATTTTTTTACCTCTGAACATGGACTACAGGGCATCTTTATCCCTTGTTATACTGATATTGTCAGGGAATTTTCATTATCCAGGATTATTTAGACAGAGGTGACTGGCCTTTCATCCACCACCCCTGCAATTAATCGAAAAGATTTCAAAAGGCAGCGAGGCAGATCCCTTGATATAGCCATCCACTCTGTCTCAGCCAGCTAAGAAACTCTGCAACAGAGACAATGATTTAGTGGCTGTTCTTAAAGGAAAGGTCATAGCTTTCTGTATCACGGCAGTGGACCCCCCTGTAAATACCTCACAGCTTCAGCTCACACCAACCAAACTACCATGACTCACAGAGGTGCCTCATATTTCATTTTTCCCAAGCAAACAGGCTTGAGGGTGTGTGTGTGTGTGTGTGCATGTGTGTGTTTACACCTTTCTTCACAATTCAGTTCATAAATTGTAGCTACTTGACAACAGGTACAGATGTTTGAAATGAATATAATAATGTACATTTTCGTAAAGTCATTAATCTTGTTTATCTGTCAGCACTCAAAAATAATACAAATAGATTAAAAATATAAAATAAACAAAAATAGTGAGTGCATCTATAATATTTGTCTGATTCTTTGGTCCAAGATTGCCTGTCACACTAGATCAGCAGACATATCGGGTATGTTCTTTTCTGCAATATGACTGATGACAGCTATGTATCTTAAAAGCAAATGAAAAATTGCCTACAGGATATTTCATATAGTTACTAATTCATATTTTAGGCCCTTTGAGATCTCTTGTAGGTAATCTGACATCAGAGGTGTGTGTAGTCAACTATTCAGACCTATTTCAAGTACCCAAGAGAATTTCTATCTCAGTGCAAGTTATAATCGATTGGCGTTTCAGGAGTGCCTACAAAAGTAGATTGGCATAAGCTGAGTTTCTTGTAAACATCAGTACCATGGGAACAGAAAAAGGCTCTGAGGGCCACAGAAAATCGTATTGTCTCGTACGAGTGACAAGTGATCTTGTGCCCCATGAAGTACTTCACTGTTTGTATTTCATTCACGCTAAGGACACAGGTAGATAATGGATCTATACAACTGGCTGATGTGTAGTGTATTAAATTACAGCCTTGCTCAAATATCTGAGTAAATACAAAATATAATATTAAAATATAAGATATAATATTACGTCAAAACAGAAGAACAAATCCTTAGATACACATGAGGTTTCAAGTTTTCTTTTCTTGCAACACAAGGCTTCAGAAAGTACTTAAACTTGAAATGATCAATAGAGGAAATTATTAAGGTCGTTCATGGTAGGAAACATACATTTTCATGAAATACCTATGCTTGAATCAGTGACTCACAATTATAACAACACCGATTTTTTGGAATAAATGTGAAAATGTGCCTTTAAAAATCACCATAACGCTTACATTTATTAATTTCACACAATTTTATTCAGACTGCCAAATAAGGAATGCTACAACACAACCATATCATCCTAAATGAGACGGCAGTGCTCCAATCCAATATGCTTTAATTCACACATAGCTAAAATTGTGTGCGACATATGCTTGCATTTATATCGCCCAGTTATTTGGAGCATTTATATCAATGTTCGCATTGATGGATTTCGATATATTATGCAAGATGCTTGCATCCGTCCGCCTGCAGTGAGCTGATAGCCCCTCAACAAGAGCTGTCCGAAGATTGAAAAACTGGCTTTAAAATATGCCTGAATGCTGTATGAACTCAACATTATCTGAGGCCTCATTGCATGCTCTACTTCACAGACTCTGAAAGCTCCCAGTCAATCAATGTTCTTCCCCTAAACAGCCTTCAAAGGACAGCTTTTGAAGGGACACTTTAAAGTTTTCAAAGAAGGGCAAATATGTAGGACATAGGTTATAAACATGTCTGTCCATTGAGCTTTCTGCGAGTTTAAAGAATTTCATAGACATTTCACACTTCTAAAATCATATTACAGTAAAAACAACAGGTTCAGAAAGGTGTCTCATAAGGGCTGAGCCTAAAACTGTCTGCATTTAAAGACGTGTTTTATGTTGTTTGAAAGAAGGAAATAAATCTAAAATGTGGTTTGATGTAAATGCACTAAGCCACAGAAATCTTAACATCTTTACCTGTTAAGTGTTTTTTTTTTAAGAAAAGCCACTGTTTATTCATCAACGGGGGACTTGTTGAGAGCCGACTCAAATAAAATGCAATTTAAGCATAAAAACTGCAATGTGTTTGAACAGATCGATCAACTGCAGGGGAACCTTGAAAAAGCAGTCGACATAAAACTGTTGTTTTATGAATTCTGCTCAATGGGAATTGCTTGCAAACAGCGTACAAGATGAGAAAGCCACGAAACTGACAGCAGTGAACAACTAGCCGTTTACATCTCTTTTATTTTCTTACCACTTCAGTTTACACTATCACAGAGCACAAAATAACTCTGTCCAGAGAGCACACAATGAGATTATGAATCTTATGGGAAAAATGTGCCAGCGTGTGTTGTGCCACACAATGAAACTGATATAGTCTCCACCAACACATTATCCAAGCCAGTACAAAATCTCTTCTAGCAAACACAATACATAAAACTACTTAATTCATGCAAAACATAACATTAATCTTTGATGGTACAATTAATGCAATGTCATAATATGCATCTAATAGTCAGTGTGCCACAGATTTGTGCATGATTGGATAGTGCATAACCCACAAATTTCTCATGATAAATTTCTCACATTGCAGACTGAATATGTCCAGTTTCATAGCTAACATTATGCGGAGGCAGTATTTATCCAATATGACTGCAATCCCAGTTGTAATGGTTACTTTTTTACCTTAAGTGTTAGAAAATGTCCACATCTTGATTTGAAACCTAAATTCATCTGAAACTGTATCCAGCTTTTCTGACATCCATCTAAAAAAAAACCTATAATGAATACTATGAAAAATAAAAAGCCAATTTAGTTAGAATTACCCACATTTCCACAAAACTCAAAAATGTACCAATATGTACGAATCGCTGCAGTTTCCAGTTGAAATAAACACAAGGCAGTAACTTTTATTCCTTTCCAGAAATTATAATTTACAGGGCCAGAGTTTCAAATAACCCTGGTGAAAAAACCAGAAAAATCCTTGACCAGCAACATGACCAGCTAAGGACCAGCATTAACCAGCAAAGGACCAGCTTAAATCAGCATCAAAACATACCTACCAGCATATGCTGTTTTTTCACCAGGGAAGAAAGCCTAATCTTCGTACAATTCCTTGTTATTACTTCAAAACAATTTTCAAATGCTGCAAGATTTGAAAACGCAGCAATACGTTTCTGTTCCAACATAATACGTATTGAAAGCGCGTTTTAGCGCCACTCGCTGGACATTATTCACTTTGAAACTGCCACAAAACATGCAGTAAGTACATAATATCGATTTTGCTGAAACATCACCAAAACATCATCCAGCAAAACGATCGGTTATTTTCATAAAAATAATACAATGCGACGTCTTGTCGCACTCTGCCTGAACTGTTTTTTTACTTTGCAAAGACTGGGTTGGTACTTCTGCAGTGATGTAGGATGATTTTGAAATGATTTTGAAGTTGAGGAAGCAATACCAGTCCATTATATGGAGAAAAATCCTAAAATGTTTAACTCAAAAAACTATTTCTTTACGGCTGAAGAAAAAAGACATTAACATCTTGGATGAGCACCTCAAACATTTCTCTAGATTTTACAGTGACCTTGCATGACACAAAGTGATGCAATATGTCAGTTTTTAGAGCACAGATTAAGGTTTACGAAAATGTAAGTTAACTTTAACAGTCATGTAAGGATGAGAAGCTATTAATTGTGGAACCGTATGTACTTCAAATTTCCCACGATCGAAGAGGGCGCTAATACGCATGTGCCAAAGCAAATTTCACAGATCAGACTTGTTGCACAGGCAAGTTATTTAAGGTGTTTTAAATGTACCCCTGTACCAACTGTACCCGGTCTACTCTACAAAACAGCTGCTGCTTGATATTGCAAATTTGTGTGTCTTGTTATTTTAATGATTTATCTTAATTATGAACACATTGGTTTGTAGTGCAAACAGTTTTACCATTTACTGCACACTGTTATTCTTCTCGTTATTTCCCTATAGCGGCTAATGAACCGGAATTCTTGCCCATAGGCTTACTTTCGCGTTGAAGAATTAGGTGGATATAAGCCTGGGTTGGAATATTATCATTAATGGTTTTCGTAACTTAAGGGGCTTGTTGCAACCAGTTTCAAAACCCTACAGGGGCATCCAAATAGCTCACCACATTAGGTTCGAACATAATCACCATCAGTTGAAAAAATAAATAAATAAAATAGCAGAACATCTATTTAAAAACTCACCAAAGCGACCGGTGATCCAATCAGCAGTGTTCTGCCCTTTAAGATCCCTATCGGACAAAGCATACAGGCAGATTCTCAGAAATCCAGACAGGCCAGCTCCTAATTCAAGACTTATCGCTGCAAAAATATCAGTGTTCTCACCTTTCTGACTGTTGGAAATCATTAGTATCGTCTCACGGAGCTCACAAGTGAACAGAGACACCCATGTGCAGAATTCAAATGACCACTATATGTAATTATGTCAGAATATACAGCAGATATATAGACACAAATTCAAAATCATTACAGCAATCCAAAGCTGGAAAGGTCAAAACCATGAGGGTGCTATATTCCACATGTCATATAATCAGACACCAATCAGGGTTCTAGGAATATTCTCAGACTTCAGTGTATGAAACAACAGTGTGATTGTGATTAAATCATATTTCAAAAAGAACTCAATTTTGACTAAGCTGGGCAGCTTTGTGCATCTCACTGTATTTGTGGTGCTTCCTTGTAATCAGTTTTTCCGATTCAAGTCTACATCTGTCTACATTTGGGCTGATCCCTGTTTTGAGATCTTTTCATGTGAATTTTAAAATTTAAAATGGACTGCACTGGGAATTGGAAGATGCAGGGGGAAAAAAAATCCAAAACACAGTCTTTAAACTACAATGTCAACTGAGGTTCAAGCTATTCGTGGGAAGTCGTCAAAGATGCAAATTTTTTCAAAGGTTGTTTTCCAAGCTAACTATCATTAGATCCATAATATTCCATTTTAGTGATTAAAATAACACATCAATGAAATGTTTCTTTTCCTCAGATCATATTTTAAGCCCCTGAAGCCCCTCACAATAATAACTGCTCCTAAAGGTGCTTGCACCATTTCCAGTGCAGACTATTTGGGTGCTTTTGGTTTCCACAACACAACAATTATCTTGAATCAGGCATTGCCATAGCAACAGTGACAGTTTTGGAGCGATACTGTGAGAGGTGGTTGTTTTCAGGGGTTGGGACAAGGTTGAGGGTCGTTGACATGGACACAGGTCTTATGGTAAATGTCATGGGCAGCAGCTGCACTAATAAGGGTTAGATATAGAATGGACCCTTCAAGCTTTTCCTGGAAGGCTATTGATTTTGCTGTGTGCAGCTGATGGGCAAGTTGTGGATCAGCAGCAGGAGACAATGACAGGCTGGAGCTCTAATGAGAGCAGGGCGTACACAGGAAGTGATGACATAGAATGGCGGCTGGCAGAGTGCGTAGGATAGCATATCTGATCCATGTCTGCTCTGCTCTTTTAATAGTGGGTTGAATAATGATTTGGGAAGACGGTTGGCAATTAAGAGAAGATAAGAAGAATAGAGGGGGAGGGAACACGGGATGCTTCCGATAGCTGTTGCTCGCGATCAATGTCTTGCTGAGATGCCTGTTCCATATCACTGGGTTGGCAGCGTTTGAGCAGCTAAATCTAAATATGAGGCTGTTAGGGCTTATTAGGACCAGCTAACTAAGTTACAAGGACATAAAATATAAAAAATTAAATGTATACCAAGAAAAAGGACATTTTGGAAAAAAAACATGTAGATGGCTGGACATTTTGGACCCCTTAAAAATATTTTTTTGAAATTTAGTCATATATACATATATATATATAAATTAAAATTTTATGACTAAATTTCAAATAAGTATTTTTTTTATAGGGTGCAAAATGTCCAGCCATCTACATGTTTTTTTTCCAAAATGTCCTTTGTACTTAAATACTTGAAATAAACATTAACTGTATTATACTGTATAAGTTGCATTAACTGTATTACTGACATAAAATTCAATAAACCTTTTAATTTCAGCAACGTTATTTTAACTTGATGTATTAAAATAACTAAAACTAAAATAAAATTAATAAACTACATTTTTTTTTAAATTCCCAATTTTTTTTTACGTTTAAAAAATATACATATATATATATATATATATATATTTTTTAATTTGGGAAAACATTTAGTTGGCTGGACATTTTGCACCCTCAAAATTGTAATTTATAGTCAAATGTTCATATATATATATATATATATATATATATATAATCTCAGAAAATTATATTGGGGTGTGTGTGTGTGTGTGTGTGTGTGTAATTAATAGTAATTAAGTATTTAATAGCAAGGTATTATTAGTTCACTAAAACTAAAATTAAAATATTTTTATCATATTTAAACACTTGAAATGAAATAAACATAAACCTAAAATAAAAATGAATTCAAAAAACGACATAGACATATTTTAAAAAAAAGCCAAAACTGACAAAAACACACCACCAAAGTATTATTAAAACTATACCTAAACCTAAAATAAAAAATATAAAAATAAAAAATTTCAAAATTAACAACTACAGCAGTATATCTCATTGATACTAAAATAACACCCACTATTAAACTAAACTGTGACTGCATAAATATGATATTCTCAGGTCTCTTTTTTTGCCTCCTCTGCATATGTATCCCCTGGAGAAATAGACAGACATGCAGGATCAATTTTTGAAAAGTGTTTGTCAAACTGCTGTCACAACATATTTGCTTGTGAATATTTGCTTTATCATCAGTCTCTGAGACTGGCACTCCATTCTTGCCCTGTGACTTTTGAATGTCAGAATATTATGATGTATGTGTCTGCTGTGCACAGCCATTGATCGGGCACAGTTAAACCAGAGCTATAGATCAAGCTTCAGCTTGTCCAGTGGCGAGTAATTGCTCTGTATTGCCGATCTCCGATCAATAACCATCTAACATATATGAGCTGAAACCCTCTTACTATGCATATTTTCATTTTCAGGGTCTAGTCACACTGTGCTGGGGCCATCATGTGGTTTACTATTACTCAAAAACTGATGGTTAAGAAAAACTTTTAAAGACAGTCTCTTTAAAAATACATCATTTCAGAACAATGAAGCTGCAGCAAAAATGGGTTTTCCAAAGTGCCAAGGGGATAGATTCATTTCGGTTATGAAAAAGTGAAAGAAGAGAAGCACAGAGAGCTCAATTTTGAAACAGAAAATGTCAGGCTATCAAGAAAGGATGAAACATAAAATGTTCATTCAATGTTTCCACTTAAGGCCCGTTCACACCAACGACGATAACTATAAAGATTTAATAATCGCTCTAAAAAAGTGATGTCGTTGGAATTACTTTCAGAACGATTTTTTCCAGCTGACAAATTATAAAAAGATTGACAGCTAATCGGAATCCACCCCATTTTAAAGAGCTTAAGTATTTAAAGCTCAGGTAACACAATAGCAGCGTACACACATAATACCAAACTTTATCAATGCTAAATGTTATAGTTATCTTTATAGTCGGCATCCTTGGTGTGAACAGGCCTCTAAACTAAGCACATCAATAATTCATTGCTGTTACTGAGTATACACAATATACTTTATAGACATATAGCCTATTAATTACAGTTACATCAATTTTCCACTGTAGTAATACGCATCTGGCCCCTATCATGGAAATAAGTCATTAGGAATTAGTTCACAGCATTTACTGTGAACTGAGCAGCTCAGAGATGGTGTTTGTAAATCACAACAGGGTTATGCTTATGATTTTTAAATGGATTTATAATGTGTTTCATAGATTCTCATTCGTGGAATACTCCATTCCGGTATTTTACCGGTTACTCGACAAGGGCAATTTGCTGTTGATAATTTTTTTAAATCGGGTTCTCCTCATTAATCACTTCTGGTTCTCTTAGGGCTTTGTGTCATCATCACACACTCACCTGCTCCATCCATCCACATTTCAATATGCCGTCACCTGCATGAAAATTGCTAAAGTCTGCCTTGCGAAATGATTAATATTGCTTAATATGAACCCGTGTGCACTGAGAGTAAATACATTTGGAGATAGCAGTGTCTTTTAAATCACAATAGCATTATGCTTATGATTTTTAAATGGGTTTATAATGCGTTTCATAGATTCTCATCCGTGGAATACTCCATTCCGGTATTTTACCAGTTACTCGACACAGGCAAATTGCAGTTGATGATTTTTAAAAATCGGGTACTTGAATTGAATCGAGGAATTGTGACAGTCTTGTTCATTGTAAAAAAAAAAATAAAATAGTTGAGTCAACTGAAATTAATTTGTTACCTGGCTGCCTTAACTTTTTTTAAGTTTGCTCAACTCAGATCATTTTAATCAACTTGAAATGTTAAGTTGTACTAAGTGACAACTTAGACATTTGTGTTGACTAAACTTAAAATTTTAAGGCAGGTAACAAATTATTTTAAGCTGAAGCCACAATTATTTTTTTTAAAGGGGTCATCGGATGCTAAGTTCACTTTTTCATGTTGTTTGAACATTAATGTGTGTTGGCAGTGTATGTACAAATCTACCCTATAATGATAAAAATCCATGCAGTGGTTTTTAATTAATCTGTAAAAATAATATCCCCTTTTTCAAATTGAGCCGTTCTCAGATGCCTGTCGTTGTGCCGTCACACCGACAGAAGCCGCTCCCATGACAGTTGATTGACATGAGCTCTTACCTCAGACCAGCTGTCACAGTCCAGTAACTTTCCTTGTTTCGATGCTGAAGCAGGGATGTAAGTTAGACAAGAACATCTCCGATTGAGCAACTGAGGTGTTGTGGTGAATGAACATAGTGGTCGTCATTTACTCCCGACATCTGAGCTGCTGAAGATGCAGTGGATTACATTTGTTTGTGTAGGGAATGCGCCTCCCGATCTACATATATCCGTCTATGTTCGCGCAAATCATTCATGATCCAGCTTCACTTACAGCAGAAGTGTGTATAAGCGTTTTTTTATGAATCTTTGCGATCGCCTTTCCTTATAACGTGGTAGTTAGGAAGTTTAGCGGCTAAATGCGGCTAAATGTGGCTAAAGTAAACAAGCTCGTCATTCCACAGAGAGAAGAGAGGGGCGGGGTGAGCAGAGCTCATTTGCATTTAAAGGAACAACCCCTTAGAATGAGATGATTTTTGCTGAGCTCATTTTGACAAGGTAAAACAAAACCATTGAGAATTTTTAATCAAAGTATATTAGAGACTTTTCATTAAGACCCTAAAGAATCATATCAACTTGTGGAAAATGGGCATCCGATGACCCCTTTAAGTGTTTCATGTTATGGAAGTCAGTGGCTGCCATCAGCTGTTTGGTTAGACAAACATTATTCAAAATATCTTCTTTTGTGCTCAGCCAAACAAAGAAATTCTTACAAGTTTGGAACAACATGAGAGTGAGTAAATGTTGACAGAATTTTCTATATTTTTTGGGGTGAACTATCCCTTTAAGACTGGAAAAATATTGGATGGCATTAACATAATGTCTATTAGCAGCTCAGCATGGCTTGCATTCTAAAATGTGTTTGGCTGACGCAAAAGAGAAAAATAGGCAATGTAATCTGCTCTGAGATGTTAAAACATTGCAAAGTTGTAAACACAATGTAATGTAGATTATTAGCATACTTGCAAGAAGACTGCTGTGTAGACAAGTCCTGCTGAGACATTAAAATAGCAACAGCGCTAAGACTGTTTTGTCTCTCGGGTAAGCAATGAATTTAGCCCAGGTAAAGATTTTTTTTTTTTTAATAAAATCTTGAAAGTAGGTTCAAATTTCAACATAATCAGTTTTCAATTCCATGAGGTTCCAAAAATAGAAAAATCAACCTTTTAAATGTTTAGAACGGGAGAAAAAGAAATGCCTTTAACTCCGCATAAGATTATGATGAATTCATATCAAGCGATTTGGCAGAATAAATTTTTATCCGCAATGAATCTAATTTATGAATCCGTGGAGAGGCAGATGCCTCTTAAGGTGGCGGCCTGGGATATCAGGTAAGCCTCTGCTCTAGTTAGAATAATGAAATGAAAGTTATGGCGAGAGAGGTCAAGGCAATTTTATATAGATAACTAAATATTCATCAGTTTGACCCTAAAACCATGCAATGATTAATTGCATCCCTGATGTGATCAGAATTTAAATACAGTTTCAAAACCATGAACTCACTGAGCTGAGACTTTCAAAATTAGCAATTTGTGCTTAATGCATGAAATATGCAATGTGCGGCACAGCTTTGACTCGCCCTGGTCATTCTGCTCCTGATAGCACTGTTTTTTTTTAACAAGATGTCCTTCCAGAGAGGTTGTGTGATTTTTGATATGTAACCAAATTTTGCAAAAAGATGTACATAAGCTGCAAAACCTAGCCCTCGGGTTGTGTTCTGCTGATTTTGACCAGGAGAGGATTTTCTTTCTCCAAAAAATTCTAGTTAATGTTATCGCATTGGACTAAAGCTTACTGACTTTGCTCGCACAGGGAATAACAACTTCCCTCAAAAAATGTAGAATTTTTGTACTTTTTGCAATTTTCTCCCCCACCTTTATTACACTTCTAGACAAAAACAACCAGCCTACAAAAAATGCTTAAAAATTCCTTCTTGTGCTGTATTATTACCAAATATCAGATTCAAACTTTTTTTATCAACTTGTCTTCTTTAAATCAGAACAAATTTTGTACTTCTTTTTTAATTGATTTATCATAGGCCTCATTGACCTAAGCTTATAGACCTTGTTTTTTGAGTAACAATTGTCAAAATTATCCACAAATAGGATTTTTTTAGTTCAATGATCAATTTTTTTAGTTCAATGATCAATGAGGCCTACAACCAATCAGTACTAAAAAGAAACACTGATTGAAAGAAAACAATTTAACAAAAGACCGAATCCAATATTTAGTGATAATACTCCATAATGAGAGATTCACAAGCAAATTTTTGAAAAGCTGGTCATTATCACCCAAGTAGGTAGAGGATTTTCAGCCATTTTTTTCAGTATAGGGCTTCACACAACATTCACACAACACAGGCTATTGTTAGAAAGAAGCTTTACGCAGAAAACCAAAGCAGCTTTACCGCGAAAATCCATAAATAGAGCAGTTTTACACAATGCATATAATAGGTTTGAATGACATGAGGGTGAATAAATGATGAACGGAGAATCAATTTTGGTGAAATGTCCCTTTAAGTATTCTACTCAACTTCTGTTCCCGACCAGCATTATATGAACATTTGAGTCTGACCCAGTTTTCTGGCCTGTGTGGTGTGTAAGATTGGTGTGGGTTGTGTTCAGTCCTCATTAATCACTTCTGGTTCTCTTAGGGCTTTGTGTCATCATCACACACTCACCTGCTCCATCCATCCACATTTCAATATGCCGTCACCTGCATGCAAATTGCTGAAGTCTGCCTTGCGAAATGATTAATATTGCTTAATATGAACCTGTGTGCATTGAGAGTAAATACATTTGGAGATAGCAGTATCTTGTATAGCTCATACTTCATAGTAGAAATGAATCTGTTGAGTCAACTTAAAATAATTTGTTACCTGGCTGCCATAAAATTTTAAGTTCAGTCCACTCAAAAACAGTTTATTCAGCTTGAAATGTTAAATCATACTAAGTGACAACTTAGATATTTGAATTGATTCAACTTAAAATTTTAAGGCAGCTGGGTTACTTACCCATCTGTTAAGTTTAGCAAACACAAATATCTAAGTTGTTACTTAACATTTCAAGTTGACTAAACTTATTTGAGTTGACTGAACTTAAAATTTTAAGGCAGCAGGGTAACAAATTATTGTAAGCTGACTCAACAAATTGTGTTTTTTATTTTTTACAGTGTTGGGCAGTGCGTCAACATGCAGCGCCATTGCGCTTTGTGTTCGAATCCCGGCTCTTGGACCTTTCCCGATCCTGTCCCCCCTGTCTCTCTACTGTCCTATCAGTAAAACGCCAAAAATAATCTTTAAAGAAAATTAACTTGTTTCTTCATCGGAGCGGATTTGGAGAAATTTAGCTTTACATTACTTGCTCATCAATGGATGCTCGGCAGTCAATGGGTGTCGTCAGAACGAGAATCTAAACAGAAGAAACTTATCTACATCTTGGTAGACCTGAGGGTGAGTTCAAATTCAGCAAATGGTCAATTTTGGGTGTGTTATTCCTTTAAGCGAGAACATTGTAAGCAAACAGTACATAACTCAAATACACAACATTTACAAAGTGAGCGCTGTAAATTACATTCATACATCATTATGACAAACTCTGCATATTCATCATAATGAATAAGGATGTGAAGTATCCACACACCGGTTTGAAAAACAGGTGAAAAGAATTGCATTTTCCCCACAGCTTCTTACAGCCAGCAGCCAAAAGTGATTTATTTCTTACATGCTTGCTAGTTGAAAACTCCAGTGTTTCTTTTTCTTAGCTTTCCAAATCAATTAGTAGATCAAAAGACTAATTCAATCCTTGAGGAGCTGTGCTTAGACAGATATTCCCTAGGAGCCTAGAGGAACTCATCCATAAAACATTGAAGTCAGTTGTGTCATTCACATCTCCGCTGTAACACACCGCCTAGCCTACACTAACAATTCTGATCACGTTGCTGCAAGTCAGCCCTCTTAGTGTTTGCTTTTGAGGTAATTAAACTGCATTTGATGGATAACCTTGTTAAAGAGAGAAGTTTAGGTAATGATAATCCAATTAGATGCTTTTATCTACTGGAACTAATACAAATATAGTTTAAATTACAGCGCAAGCTGCCGATGTTGATATACCAAGAGAACAAAGCACGTCACATTTCTTGCATGATATTTTGACAGATTTCACAAGCGTACCAACATATTAGCAACTTACTGTCTTTAGAGGAAGAAATAATACATGTACTTACAGAAGCCATGATTTCACTACTGACAAGAATTTGACTGAAAACAAGCAAGAATTGACTATTTCGACTAGCTATAATGCCACACATAATGACATTTGGCACAGACAATTTGAGGTTTTAATGATGAGCTCCAAGGCTCTGTGTAATAACTTAAGAACAATTGGACGGCATCTGCTGTTATGGAGGAGGCTTATCTCAGAGGCTTGAGAAATCTCTTAGAGACAGTGTGATTTCCCATTATGTTTCGTTGTTTAGCACCAGCGAGGTGCAAACTCTGTTTAACACCCTTAGACAGACTGACTGCCCTCATGGGGAGAAAAAGGCATTAGAAACGACTCTGCTGCTTATGAAAAATATTTATCTGTTCTGAGAAGTTTCTAAATTATTCCCCAAGCACAGTAAAGTTTCAGATTCCAGTATGGAAAAGCAGTGTCAAGTGTGACCAATCCTTTTCCCATAGAATGCAGTTTTTGTTTTCTGATGCACAGTGCTCACATGTTTTTAATATACTTGTTTTGTGCCTTGATATTAAAATAAAGTCAATAAACCTTCACGTCACCTTCACGTCGTATCAAACCTGTAAGACTTTCATTCATCTTCGGAACGCAAATTAAGATATTTTTCATGAAATCCAAGAGTTTTCTGACCCTGCATAGACAGCAATGTTACTGACACATTCATGAGGCACATGAAGGTAGTAAGGACATTGATAAAATAGTCCATGTGTCATCAGTAGTTCATTCTACGAAGCTTTTTTATGTGCAAAGAAAACAAAAATAATGACTTTATTTAACAATTTCTTCTTTTCTGTATCAGTCTTTGATGGAAATTATCTCTGTTTATGATTATTCATTAAATGCACTGCATGAAACAAAAGTTGCAACTGAATGTAGTGCACTTGCTAGTGACACATAAGAGCTGACTCACAGGAAGCAAGGTTTAAGTCTGATTCCATTTCCCCTTCTCAATCTCATCTATCTATTGTCCCATAAATAAGGATTAAAACATAAATAATTTTCTGAGTAACAGTTTCAACACAAAATCTGATTTTGCTCACTGTTAAGTTGCTCACAGCAGACGTCCAGTAAAGATATTGTCTGGATGATTTGTTGATGAGTTGATTTGATTTTTCTGTGTCCCTGCGCTCCGGGGTATCTGGCAGGTAAGACCTAATCACTACTCTTCAGGACAGCTAAAGCATAGGGAAAAGTATTATAAATGCAAATTCCCAGTAAGAGCCCTGAATCTATGTTGAAAGGTCCTCTCCAGGAGATAATTACAGCCTGCTCTGATTACGTTCAAAAGACAAGATTGCAATAAAACTCATAAATAATTCAAAGCAACAAAACCACACATCAGGGTTTTTTTTTATTTTTATTAAGACCTAGACTGAGGCCATGACTGCTTTCATTCCAGATGTTAGTTTTGCAGACATGTGCACTGTTTGCTTCTTTTCCAGGGGTAAGTACACTTCTTAACACTTCTCTTTCTGAAGTGTTGTTTGACAATCTTTGGGGTAAAAAATGCATAATTTTTGTTTTTTAATTTATTTTTATGATTTTTTAAATTCAGTCTTTATTCATTTATATTAAAATAATATTCCGGGGTGATATGATTAATAGACAGCATATGTGGTATAAAGTTGATTACACAAAGAAAATTATTTAGACTTGTCACAGCAAACAGCGAGTTGCAGTAAGGCACATACAAAGGAAGATAATGAACTTACAGTAACTCGTAAAACTCGTAAGCGTTCTATAAAAATGTGCATTAATTTTGACATAAAAGAACAGACCTTTACATTAGAAAAATGCAAGATGCTGGGCTCGGGAATGGGACAGAAAAAGAAGCATGACGCCATGCAAAGATATCTTATAGAGGGATTGCACTTACATCACGATTTGGTCAGTTACTAGGATGTGCGGCCACTGACGATACTCAAATGTAAACAACAGCATTGATTGCACGGTTAATGTACTACTGAAAACATTGTTCTGCTAATTTATCTATCTATAATTTGTCTAAACTATGGAAAAATGTTCTTGCCCTGATTCTTGCCCTGGAAATCCTGGTTCAGTTTGGCCAACCACAAACGCCTTTTGTTCCTCAGACAGTTTTTTGCACTCTTCTCCTTGATTTTTTATAACTTTTGGCAGTCTATAGTACACCAAATGTTTTCCCAATCCGACTGATTAGTACAGCCCAAAGCATGACAATAATTAACCATTTTCAGCATCAATAATCAGCAAAATATGTGAGTTTTGTTCGGTTCATTGGCATTGTTTACGTTATGTGCTGCCAATATGGCAGATTGATGGCACGTCGTGAAAACACTCTATAGCAGAAGACAGCATTAACTGAATGAACATGAACCAAAATTGATGGGTACCGCATGTGTTTTATTAAGATGCAAAAAAATACACATGGGGGGCACGGGGCACAACCTAACACTTTTTGAATTTCTCAGTTTGTGTAAATCTACGTGGTGTTCAGAGTATATTTTTTATCCACAGCCACATTAACTTCACACTTGTCTTGTACAAATATGTTGCTTTGTTTCATAATTACAGTGTATACGTTTTTTCGTCATTTACCTCAAAAGAAAGGAAGTGAAATGTGACAACATGCCCCGTAGGTGGGGTACATTGTAACGTGTGAGGGGCATGTTGTAACATGACCATATGATAGCTTAAAATGTTATCTGTTCTAATGAAAAAAAATACTTTTTCAAATAAAATAATGACCTTTTTTAAGAATTAAAATAATCTAAAAATAATCTAATTTTAGAGTTTGACAATGAACACAAAAAGCTTTTGAATTTTGGCGCACTTTTTTTCTATATAGTGTTGATATGGTAACTAGTAAATACTGTACATTTGGTAATGCTAGCATGTGTGGAAATATTTAAACCATGTGTGTTACAGTTAACGTCTCGGTTACGTATGGTAACCCTCGTTCCCTGATGGAGGGAACGGAGACGTTGTGTCGAGTAGTGTACGACACTAGGGGTCGCTCTTGAGAGCCCAAACACCTCTGACAGTTTTGAGAAAGGCCAATGAAAATTGGGTGTGCAGATTTGCACAGCTGGCCACGCCCCGGACATCCGGGTATAATAGGGCAGCGTGTGCATCTGCTCACTCGTTCTGATTCTGAGGAGCCGAGCGTCTCAGCTCACTCAGAGGCGGACCAGAGATGTGGCATGGGAGACACAACGTCTCCGTTCCCTCCATCAGGGAACGAGGGTTACCATACGTAACCGAGACGTTCCCTATCTGTCGTACACTCCGAGTTGTGTCGAGTAGTGTACGACACTAGGGGTCCCCGTAAAAACACGCCACATGTCTGACCGCGTCACGAGAGACAAGTGCAGAAGTAACAGGGCAACGTGTTAACGTAAGTGCAGCTCACCTCCTCTGTGACCATCCAACGTCCAAGGACTGACCTGTACAGCGGGGTCCTGCAGCCGGGCCTCCCTCAAGGGCGGCTGAGTGTCTTGAGATCGTTGGGAAAAATGCCTGCTCCCGAAGGAAAGACATTACGGAGTTCACGACCTGCCCGACAGGGGGGGTTAGAGTGACATAGTTAGACATGGGACCTGAGGTGGGTCTCACACCCGGGAAGACAGCCAGACTCAGATCCTAGAGAACCTGTTCTCAGGGGAAAACACCGCACCACAAGAGTTATAGGTGGAAATACACATATGGGGCCACATAAGGAGCCACTACATATGGGGCACAATCCAATCAAAATAAGGGTATTCATACCTTGTGAAGGGATTCCATAGCGAGTTTCTCCGCTAAACTCTGCCATGTGCAGAAGTGCCAAAGATGGAGATGGTGTCCAGGGTTCGCATCAGGAAACCTACTGAAACTCAGAAGCGTAATCACCATTAGGGGAAGCGCTTTATGCAAGCTCTACACCAACCAGTGTGCTGAGTCAAGAGTTAGCAATCAAGACTCTAGCTGACACTGGTTCCGTGCGCAAATTATAAAATCTGGCAATGTGTTAGGTGTAGCCCAACCCGCAGCTCTACAGATGTCTGTTAATGAGGCCCCATTCGCCAGGGCTGCTGAGGCAGCGATGCCCCTGGTTGAGTGGGCTCTTACCTCCAGAGGGCAGGGTAGGCCTCTGGCCAGGTAGGCCATACGGATCGCGTTTACCAGCCAATGGGAGATCCTCTGTTTGGAGACAGCTTTCCCCTTCTGCTGTCCTCCGTAACAAACAAAGAGCTGCTCCGAACGTCTGAAGGGCTGCGTTCGTTCCATGTAGATGCGCAGGGCACGGACTGGGCATAACAAGGTCAGGTTGGGGTCATCTTCCTGGGAAGAGAGAGCTTGCAAGGTCACTACCTGATCTCTGAAAGGAGTGGTGGGGACCTTGGGCACATATCCAGGCCGGGGTCTCAAGACAACGTGAGAATCCGCTGGTCCGAATTCCAGGCACGAACTGTTCACGGAGAGGGCTTGGAGGTCTCCCACTCTTTTGATGGAAGTGAGCGCAGTCAAAAGAGCCGTCTTGAAGGAGAGAGCATCGAGTTCGACTGACTGAAGGGGCTCGAATGGATCTTGTTGTAGACCTTGGAGAACCACAGCAAGATCCCAAGAGGGGATGAGATGCGACCGAGGAGGGTTCAGCCTCCGGGCTCCTCTAAGAAACCTGATTATCAAATCGTGTTTCCCCACCGATCTGCCCCCCACCAAGTCATGATTAGCTGATATAGCTGCGACATGAACCTTGAGTGTTGAGGCAGACAGGTGCCTGTCCAGGCCTTCTTGAAGGAAGGATAACACTGATTTGATGCCACAACTCCGTGGGTCCTTCCCGTGGGAAGAACACCAGTTCACAAAGATGCGCCATCTTAGGTCATACAGCCGTCTGGTAGAGGGGGCTCTTGCCTGTAGAAGTGTGTTTACCACTGAAGGTGAAAGGTCTCTGAAGTCCTCCTGGTCGCGTCCAGGGACCATAGGTGGAGGTTCCAAAGATCAGAGCGCGGGTGCCAAATTGTGCCCTTCCCCTGAGAAAGGAGGTCCTTCCTTAGAGGAATGCGCCAGGGAGGGGCTGATGCCAGGAGCACCAGGTCCGAGAACCAGGTTCTGTTGGGCCAGAAGGGGGCCACCAAGAGAATCTGTTCCTTGTCCTCCCTGACTTTGCACAAGGTTTGTGCGATGAGGCTCACTGGGGGAAACGCATACTTGAGCCGGCCCCTCGGCCAACTGTGTGCCAGTGCGTCTATACCGAGGGGGGCCTCGGTTAGACCGTACCACAGCTGGCAGTGGGTGGATTCCGGTGAGGCAAAGAGATCTACCTGTGCCTGGCCGAATCGATCCCAAATCAGTTGGACCGACTGGGGTTGGAGTCTCCACTTGCCTCCGAGCGAAACCTGTCGTGACAGGGAATCGGCCATATTGGCTTCGCCCGGAATGTGAGTGGCTCGTAGAGACTTGAGTCTGTGTTGACTCCAGAGCAGCAGGTGGCGGGCTAGTTGTGACATGCGAAAGGAGCGTACACCGCCCTGGTGGTTGATGTAGGCCACAGCCGCAGTGTTGTCGGACCTGACCAACACGTGCTTGCCCTGAATCATAGGTCGGAACCTCCTCAGGGCCAGGAGCACTGCCAACAACTCCAGACAATTTATGTGCCAAAACAGTCGGGGGCCTGTCCAGACCCCGGAAGCTGCCTGCCCGTTGCAGGTGGCACCCCAGCCTGTCTTGGAAGCATCTGTGGTGACAACGATGCGTCTGGACACCTGTTCCAGGGGAACTCCTGACCGTAGGAACATAATGTCTGTCCAAGGGCTGAGTGTCTGGCGACACGATGGTGTGATGTTCACTCGAAATGTGCCTCGATGCCACGCCCACCTGGGGACTCGAGTATGAAGCCAGTGCTGCAGCGGTCTCATGTGCATCAAACCCAACGGCGTGACCGCGGCTGAGGATGCCATGTGCCCTAGGAGCCTCTGAACCTGTTTTAGGGGGACCGCTGACCCGCATCTGAGTGTTGCCACACACCTCAGAACTGGCTGTGCACGCTCTGGGGAGAGACGCGCAGACATACTAACCGAGTCCAGCTCTACGCCGAGAAAAGAGATCCTCTGTGCCGGGGAGAGTTTGCTCTTTTCCCAGTTGACCCGAGGTCCCAACTGGGCCAATGGTTGAGAACCATGTCCCTGTGTACGCAACCCATATCCCACGAGTGAGCTAGGAATAGCCAGTCGTCAAGATAATTGAGAATGCGGATGCCCACTTCCCTGAGGGGGGCAAGGGCAGCCCCCGCTACCTTCGTAAAGGCGCAGGGCGGCAGGGATAGGCCGCAGGGGGAACCTTGTACTGATGAGCCTGATCTCGAAGACAGAGTCTTGGAGGATCAAGACATGATAGTACGTGTCGCTCAGGTCCAATGCCATCAACCAATCTTAAGCCCTGACACACAAGGAATGTGTGTTCAAGGGCTAATGTTTGAACGGGAGCTTGAGAAAGGGCCCGATTCAAAAACCTCTGTTTTAAGATTGGTATGAGTCAACCACCCATCTTGGTACAATGAAGTAGGGGTCGGCAAACCCTTTCCTTCATTTTGGCTGAGGGGATAGGATCTAATCGCACCCTTCCCAGGGGGGCTGCGATCTCCGCTTAAGGGACCATAGCATTCTTGCCCTGAGTCGATTTATAAGAGAATGCCGTAGACCTTAGCAGATGCCTTGCAACCTGAGTTGCATAGCCAAGTCAGGTAGTTCTGAGAAGCTTCAGGTCTCAGGGAACTATACCCGACGTACCTGGAATGGGAATGTCGTGGCTGAATAAGGCAGAGAACGCCGTGTTTGGAGATGAAGCCCCAAGAGCGCGGTGTGTCTTTGCCATTATGCAGAGTTTGTGCCGAATCCATCTCTCATCCCCGGGTCGAGAGTGGATCTGGACGGGTCAGCTAGCCCGCCTGCTCTGGATTGCTTGTCAGAAGAAAAACTAGAAGCCTAACGAGGGTTCTAGCAAGCCTACCGACAAGCTTGTGTTGCCACCTTCCCACAAGATCTCTGACCGCTGGGCGGTCAGGCCGGAGGCCCGGCTGTCGCGGGGCCTCAGGAGTTCTATAGGGGACCGTCCGTGGCGACGAACAGACAGGAGTAGTCGGGGGTAGAGGGCCGGAGCCCTGACCCGCGGCTCTGTCTGCTCCTACCGTGAAGGACTTTCGCTGCAAATTCTATCACGGTGTTGCCAGAAGGACCAACCTGGGAAATGGGGGGTAAGAAGCGGACTTCAAATTTCCCGCATTTCTGACAGGTGCAGCCACAGGTGGCGTTCCTGGACCAACAAGTAGACATCGCCCTTCCTAGAGCGTGTGCCACGACTCACAGCTCTAGGTTGGAACCACCCTCGTACTGAGCTCGCAACGCCACGGCCTGAACACCCAGAGGATGGCCGTGGTATGTAAGGCGGACGCAGCCTGTCCAGAAGCCATGTAAGCCTTGCCCGGAAGAACTTACAGGCCCTGAACGGGAGTTCTGGAAGGAATCTCACAAGCGGCGGCGATTAGCAGGGAGTACACTGCAATCGCCCCCTCCGCCTGGGGGAACCTCTGAAACCCCCTCGCTGGACCCCCATCGAGAGTGGTGAAGGAGGAGAAGTTGGTTTATCACGTTCTGACCATTTTTTTAAATGGGCTTTCCGCGATTTCACCAACTTCTCGTGCACTACCGGGAAACAGACACTGGAAACGAGCGTACAGGTCGTTACCCAGATGTCTATTAACCAGCCCCTTCTTGGCTGCCCGTTTCAGGCACGGCCGCCATTTTTTTGCATCCACCTCAAACTGAGAATCAGTCCCCCGTAGAGGCTTGCTCAGCTGAAGTTTCTGCTTCAAATAGTTCACGCCCTTCCTTAGCGATGCTGCCGCTAACCATTTCCGCCCAATTAGGAGTTCTGAATAAGAAAGTCAGCTGTACTGAGACAGACTAACAAACTTGTCCGGAAACTCAATCGAGGGACGCACGAAGCGAGGGGTTTGCGGGGTTTTCACCCGGCAAAACCTTCCTTGCTTTGTAATGCTCGTCACCAACGCACATCGCTACGGCCTCGTACCCGGAAGTAGAAGGACCGGAGCGGGTAGCAGTCGGGAACGTAAGCATACGGCTCGTGCGCCCAGGTCATGTTTTCGCCGGCAAAACATGAATCAACAACAAGCGCTGCATCGGCGTGAGAATCTCAACACTGAATACAACGGTCGTGTTGATCGTTTGGATCGAGGGACGCGAGGAGCGAGAGGTTTGCGGGGTTTTCACCCGGCAGAGCCTTCCCTGCTTCCTAATGCTCGTTACCGACGCACATCGCAACGGCCTCGTACCCGAAAGTAGAAGGACCGGAGCGGGAAGCAGTCGGAGTGAGCCGCGGCTTCACGTAAAGCACGCGGCTGACGAGCAAGCGCGTCCATGATCGAGCTCTCGCAAGCAAAACATGAGTCAACAACAAGCGCTGCATCAGCGTGAGCATAACTCAACACTGAACACAACGGTCATGTCGATCGTTTGGGAAGGTAAGCCGCAACCAGGATGACACGGAGGGAAAGATATGTTAACCAACACACAATCCTACCGTGCCAGCTCTATCAGAGAAATCACCCATAGAAGGAAGATTGCTCTTCAAGATCGCCGTCGACGCACCCAGGGGACTCTCACAACACAGGCTGTGCTAGAGAGGGAGAGACCGCTGTCTGTGCTGCAGATCCAACGACGAGAGAGGTGAATGTTGCTGCATCTCACGCAGAGACGCTGCATTCGGCTCCGAAGAACAGAACGAGTGAGCAGATGCACACGCTGCCCTATTTATACCCGGATGTCCGGGGCGTGGCCAGCTGTGCAAATCTGCACACCCAATTTTCATTGGCCTTTCTCAAAACTGTCAGAGGTGTTTGGGCTCTCAAGAGCGACCCCTAGTGTCGTACACTACTCGACACAACTCGGAGTGTACGACAGATAGGGAACCCCGCGTTAGTTCGTACCCCACACTCCCCTCTTACAGAAGGGTTTTAGAGTGGAACAAAAAGGTTATTTTCCTCATTGTTTACTGTCAAGGAGTGCTTAAAATCATACAAACACAAGCTTGCCAGAGAGTGTATACATACATAATGCATAACAGCGAAAGTGTTTTCACTGCAGTGAGCAAACAATTAATGAATACAATCTGAAAAATCATCATATAAATAAATCACTTTTATTCCTCAGGTTTATCAAGGGTCTTGTTGAGATGCAAATTTTAGCCTGAATTCACAGGGCTCTGTCTTTCAGTGTGTACCTCTGTAAAACTGGGGCTCCTGCTGATGAGCTTGTTTATCTTGTGCATTCATTTTTCACTAATTGCAGTCATTTGTACCATTTAATAATTGTTAATTATTAACATGAGTCATTCGCTCTCCTTTCCTCCGCTTCCACTTGGTTAAATACAATACATCTCTGTCTGTAATATCTCTCCCATCATTGAAAAGCATGGTGGGTGGTTCAGCGGTGAATTACGCATTCCAGACTATTGATTGGGGTCATGTGACATGGCCTCTGAGTGTGTCAAGCTCTTTTATCAGTTGTAACTGTCCTTATTGATTCGGATAGCGAGTGTGTGGGATGGAGCCAATCACTGAGAGAACTTTGCGGAAGTGACCCTTGAAGCAAATGTCTAACTATCAAACCTCTGACCTTTCCCACATGCATATTTTACGCCAGCCAAATTGTCTTCGGTTAACACGGCTCAGCCAGGCACGCCGGAGAAAATGGCAGAGTGCGATGTCATGATATTTCTTCCCGCATACGTCTGTTCTGAGATCCTCACGCTAGATATGAAATGTCAAGGGTGTGTTTGGAATATTGCCTGATACATTGAAGTTTTCTGTAATGACAACGAGATGTATCTTCGCGGCGCATCTGGATATTGCCTGTAAATGTCTCTCTTTTCTCACTGTCTCCTCCTGTGCAGAGAGAAGAGAGGATGGCCTTCTTTTAGATTCCGTGAACTACCAGGCTGGAGGCTTTCGTGGATCCCTCAGGGCTCTCTCCTCGCATACATACATACTCATTTACAAACCCATCATTCCTTTTGATAATGCCCTCCAAGCTCTATCAAGCAGATGACTTTATTTGAACACAACAGGATAAATGAATAACAATGCACAATCTTCTGAGAATAACGCTATAATGATTGAGATGTCGCAGAGGATGATTTATCAGAATATGAGATTATGCAATTTGCCTGGTTCGCCTAATGGGAAATAATGGCGAACAGTATTGTGTAAATATTAAAATTCAAAAGTCAGCTTTTTATGAGTTGTTGTAGGTCAGGGTCATTACAAAAATAAGATGGATATGATAAATCCTCTATGCTCTGATTTAATATCATTTTCCTGTACACTTTCAGGTCTATATTGCAAATGCTGGAGGGCTGCTGAGAATTGTGGGGAGGAAGGAAATGCAACATCAGACAGAACAACAGAAAGGTGTGACATGATGTTCATCTTGCTGTTCAGCCTTTAGAAAAACTTGTGTTATAGAATGGCATTAAATTTCCTTTAAAATGCTTCAGGGGAATGCTCGAAGTATTACATATATAAATCAACTCAATATTAAAAGAATCAATAACAACAACAAAACCATAAATGCCTGGCATTTTGTTTACATTGTATTTGCATTTAAAATATTGGCTGTAAATCATATTGTTGTACTGAAAATGCATTTTTAGGTTTCACATGATGCACGACTATTCAAACTCTCAAAGAAATGTGACCCTGGACCACAAAACCATTCATAAGGGTCAATTTTTTGGAAACTGATATTTATGCATCATCTGAAAGCTGAATAAATAAGCTTTCCATTAATGTTTGGTTCGATAGGACAGTATTTGGCTGAGATACAACTGTTTGAAAATCTGGAATCTGAGGGTGCAAAAAATCCAAATATTGAGAAAATTGCCTTTAGAGTTGTCCAAACTAAGTTCTTAGGCATGAATATTTCTAATCAAAAATTAAGTTTTGATATATTTACAGTAGGTAATTTACAAAATATCTTTTTGGAACATGATCTTTACTTAACATCCTAATGACTTATCCCAATGTATTTTTGGCTATTGCCACAAATATACCCATGCTACTTATGACTGGTTTTGTGGTCCAGGGTCAAAAATACAGTATTTGACCCAAAAGTAAAACTGCTTGAAAATTAGATGCATCTAAGATGTACAGTAGATGAGTTTGTTTATACATTGGAACAGATTTAGAGAAATTTAGCATTATCACTTGTTCACCAATGGGTGTCGTTGGAATTAGAGTCCAAACAACTGATAAAAACATTACAATAATCCACCAGCAATCCACACGACTCCAGTCCATCACTTGTCTGAATCAGGAAAAATATTCACAAATCAAGCACCATACAACAGTCCAACACAATTCTAAACTAATTGGATTTTTATATGGGAGTACAACAGGGGATTGACTTTTTCACTGAAGGAAGTGTTATTATGAATTTTGGCCAATGCTTTACAATGCTTTAATGAAGGATTTGTTTCTTACAAACACATACAATTTCATTTCACAATATGTTAATTATGGCATGGAGTGGTGTGGATTACTTGTGTATTATTGTGATGTTTTTATCAGCTGTTTGGACTCTTCTGACGGCACCCATTCCTCCTGTGGAGGATCTATTGGTGAGCAAATGATGTAATGCTAAATTTCTCCAAATTTATTCCAATGAGAAATAAACTCTTCTACATTTTGGATGGCCTGACAATGAGTTAATTATCAGTAAACTTCCATTTTTGGGTAAACTAATCCTTTAAAAAGTGTGCAAGCTTTTACTCCGTCACTCAAGGTTATGAAGACACCGTTTGTATTAATGCCACAGATACCCAGCAACTTTAATCTAAAATGAATAGGTCTCTGTGCAAACATCAAATGTAAAACAGGCTGTTTCCGGTCCGTCTCTGATCCTTTGGGACAACCAAGCAATAAATAGATAAACATATGCACATCTTTTCAAAAGGTACTGATGGAAGCTTTTTATAAGCATAAATAAATGATGAAAGTGTTTATTACCTCTAATGTGAATTAAACTGCGTACGATAAGACTAGAAATTTGTCTTTTATAAGTAGAGTACAATTTTAATTTCACGTTGACATTAATAAACTGTATATTTTGCCATTGTACATTTTAATTTCAGTATGAACACACTGAATTCATTAAGGAGCAGAAGAAAAGATAATATAAGACGGTGTCTTTATTTAGTGAAAACATTTATTTGCTATATCTCAGTGGAATTAATTACGCATTCTGTTGAATAATGAAAAGACAAAGCTGTACAGAAGAGCAGGTATGCAAAAAAAAAAACTAACTTAGAGAATTACCATACTATTTTCTGCAAAGATTATGTATCTTAATCGTTCTATGAAAAACACAAATGCATTAAAGGAGAAGTCCACTTCCAAAACAAAGATTTACATATAATGTACTCACCCCCTTGTCATCCAAGATGTTCATGTCTTTCTTTCTTCAGTCTTAAAAAAATTATGTTTTTTGAGGAAAACATTTCAGCATTTTTCTCCATATAATGGACTGATATGGTGCCCCGATTTTGAACTTCAAAAAAGCATTTAAATGCAGCTTCAAACGATCCCAAATGCGGTTGTAAATGATCTCAGCCGAGGAAGAAGGGTCTTATTGAGTGAAACGACTGGTTATTTTCATTAAAAAAATACAATTGAAATACTTTAAATGCTTGTCTTGTCTTGCTCTGCCTGAACTCTATGTATTCTGGCTCAAGACAGTTAGGGTGTGTCGAAAAACTTGAATCGTATTTTCTCCCTCAACTTCAAAAATCATTTCAAAATCATCCTACATCGCTGCAGAAGTACCAACCCAGTCTTTGCAAAGTGAACATGCAAAGAAGATCAAACACCCTTAACAAAAAAAGGTAAAACAGCGATATATATATATAAATATATTAAAGTTGAGGGGGAACATGAGATGGGAGTTTGTTGACATACCCTAACTGTCACGAACTGGAAAAAAACAGTCCAGTCCGAGTAAGACAAGACGAGCATTTGACATTAAAAAGTATTTAAATTGTATTATTTTTATGAAAATAACTGATCGTTATGCTAGATAAGACCCTTCTTTCTCGTTTGGGATCATTTACAACCACATTTGAGATCGCTTGAAGCCGTATTTAAACTGCATTTTGGAAGTTCAAAATCGGGGCACCATATCAGTCCATAATATTGAGAAAAATGCTGAAATGTTTTTCTCGAAAAACATAACTTCTTTACGACTGAAGAAAGAAAGACATGAACATCTTGAATGACAAGGGGGTGAGCACATTATATGTGAATCTTTGTTTTGGAAGTGGACTTCTCCTTTCATTTTAAATGAGATATTGGTCTAAACATGTCTTAATTGCTTAACGTTAAAACTTCTTTGAGCTGGAACACCAGGAATGTTTAACTATCACTGAAAGTTTTGGCTGGGATCATTCACGTTATCCCTGAGGCATGGCCCTCCGGCTCTTACAAAAATTTGCTGAAGTTACTGACCTCACAAAGAAAACATGTATATAGCTTTAGGAAAAAGGAATAGAAAACAAACAGGTTTTTATTCCGTTAGGCGTGTGGTTTTATTTGATTGCCTGGATGTAATGGTTTTAGCTGTGCGATTTGAATGAAGCTGTTTACTGTGCAATAAAATGAAGCTGTTTACAAACATGTTTTAGAAGAAAAACATCACCACATTAGATCATAAAGTCCAGGTGACTGCAATTGCAAGGGAACGAGTCAAAAACACCCACATTAACCAAAATTAACACCCTTGCGCCCACAAACATGGGAGTTATATGCAAAGCTCAAGCCACGACATGAAATATCAGAATGAGCTGGTGCACAGCATGGCCAGCCCTCAACGGCTCTCTTGCTGCAGATTTATGGGACAACCTCCAATCATTTCCCCCTGGAATCCATTATTTCTGCCTCCTTTCTTCTGTCAAGGTTGTGGGTGTCGAGTTGAAACGACTTTTCAACCCAAGCTTACAGTTAAATTTAGCAACTGTTTGTATTTCACTTTCTGTTGGTTATGTGCACCTGAGCCATAAACAACAGAAATGAAGTTGGCAGAAAAGAAACTCGATCTGGCATAAAGTTTTATTCTACTTTCTGCTGTCTTCTCCAAATTGACTTTTACTGTCAAAAAGCATTGTGAAAAAATAAACACAACAGCAGTACACCAACATTTATAGATCAAGTCCAGTGGCAAGTTGACTTTCTTCATCCTAGCTGGAAAAAATAGTGGCTTAATGGAAAATGAGCTTTTGATTGAGTCCTGATAGAAATGTAGATTAAAGAAATTTCTTAAGGATGTGTGGCGTGTGGCAATTCAAGTTACATTTATTAAAGCATTTCTTTGAAAAATAATGAGAATAGAACAGAATGACCCTAAACTGCACATCATCAATTTTGTTGATTAAAATTATACCTCAAGGGTTCCCCAGAAGATTTTATTTCACTGGATCTGATAGTGGTGAAAATTGAACATGGTTTGATTGCACAGGTGTATTTGATTAATGAATTCATAAATCATAAATTGGGGTTTTATGTTGTTGCGTTGGTTAAATGCTGTAAAGATGTAGATTATATGGTGCAATGAAAGATATTCATATTTGTGTATACATATCATTCTGAATGCAATATCAAAAGCAAACCTTGTGTGCGGCAATCATTTAGCTTTGTGAAATCTTAAGCGTGGCCCTTAACATCTGAGGAAATCATAATCTTAAAGAAATTACTCCGTGTTGGAATTACAGCGTCTGAACAGTGTTTTTCATGTGTTATCACAAAGCCTATCAAAAGTTCTGTTCATCATTTTAATTCTTTGAAGTTAAAAAAATGTGCCTTTTTTGTTGCAGAGAGAGTAGTGGCCTTTCATGTGCAAATCTAAAAGGATGATATTTCCAATACAGGAAATAAAAGGCCCTGGGGTCATTGTGCTAATGCAGAAACTCCCAGAAAAAAAGTACACTCTCCACTGATAAAACCGATTTGATGTTTCTCCCAAGACTTTTATGTACGCCGTGTCTGTAGCGTAAAATAAAGAATCTCCCTTGAACCTCAGACATGAATATTAACACTCCTATGTGTACCAATAAATATATGCCAATTGTATAATAATCCTGAAGGCAGATGAAAGAAAATTCCATTTCCTTGTGTGTCCTATATTTGAATACAAATCAGTTATTATGATGAATTTCTCATTTTTATTGCTGTATTATCTGAAGAATCATTTCAAGATACTATTATTTCACATATCTGAACAATATCTTTGAATATAATATGCATGACAGATTCATTCATTCAAAGTCATTATGAAATCCAAATTGACCCTATTTACTTTCCTTACATGTTTCTGGTCTCACTGTGAATGATTTACAGTTGAGGTCAAAAGTTTACATACACCATGCAGAATCTCCAAAATGTTAATTATTTTAGCAAAATTAGAGGGATCATACAAAATGTTTGTAATTTTTATTTAGTACTGACCTGAGTAAGATATTTCAAAGACATTTATATAGTCCACAAGAGAAAAGTTACATTTATAAAAATGACCCCATTCAAATGGGATGATTCACAGCTGTGTCTGTGTATTTTTTAGTGATAGTTGTTGGGGGGTGAAAACTTTTGAATTTGAAGATCAGGATAAATTTTACTTATTTTATCTTCTGGGAAATATGTAATTATTTTCTGTAGCTTCTGAAGGGCAGTACTAAATGAAAAAAAAATAAATAAATTTTCTATGCAAAATAAGAAAAGCATCTGTGAGCTCCTGAACCTTTTGTAATAGTTGCCTATAAGTTCCTCAGTTGTCCTCAGTGTGAAAAAAAGGATATCAAAATCATGGGTTCAAATACACAAAAATGCTGAAAAACCAAAGAATATGTGGGACCTGAAGGCTTTTTCTGAATAACAGTGGGAAGTTTAACTGTTTGGGACAAACAAGGGACTCATGAACAACTATCACTAAAAAAATAACGCTTTACTCCTCAAGAAGTTAAAATTAGGATTTTTGACCCAAAAATGAAAATTCTGTCATTAATTACTCACCCTCATGTCGTTCCAAACCTGTAAGACCTTTGTTCATCTTCGGAACACAAATTAAGCTTTTTAAATGAAATCCAAGAGCTTTCTGACCCTGCATAGACAGCAGTGGTGGACAGTAATGAAGTAGTTGTACTTCGATACTGTACTTAAGTACATTTTTCAAGTATCTGTACTTTACTGGAATAGTTTTATTTTGAGTAACTTTCACTTTTAATTCACTACATTCCAAAGTGTAAGATCGTACTTTTTACTTCATTACATTTCTTAAATATATCGTTACTTCTTATAATATATCACGTGCTCCGAGACGCAGAAGCGGTGTCTGATTCATGAACAAACTGATTCTTTTCAATGAACCTGTTAAATCGATTCGCAAATTGCACCAAACGATTCATTCACGAATTGGAATGATCTGATTGCAGCTGTTCTGGAGTCGACAACTCATTGATTCAAATGATCCGTTTAGAGCGAGTCTCCAGTGAACTGAATTCACAAGTAGATCTTGTGCGCGCGCGCGACTAATGCTGCGAAAAGTAAGTTACTAATTAGTAACTTAGTTGAATTTTAGTCGAATTTTAGCATTAATTATTGTAACTGAAAATCATACTTAGGTCAAAGCTGTCCGTTGTTTGTGAATTAAATCTGCTGTAAAGGGTGATCTATTTAAGCCTACTGAAATGCTTGAATTTAGACATATTATCATCAGTGTCTCTATGTTTTAGGTAAAAAAAAAACCCGAAAAATTAAAATAACACAGATTAAATAAAATAACTCATGCACGTTCATATTCCCCGCTGCTGTAACGTTAGTAGTTGTATTAAAATGCTACGCATTTAGCATAATGTGACGTCTGTTTTTATATTGTTTATCAACAGTAGACATATTATATTGTTTGGATCAACTAGCCCAGTAGACAGATATGAATGTTTATTCATAACAATACTGAAAGAAAGAAATATGGTTAGCTAATGCTAACTGATAAGATTGCTGGTGCTAAGTTGTGGTAATTTTTAGATATAAAGTCCAAATATTTTTATTCAACCACCTAAATAGGTTACATCTGAGGGAAAAAGAAAGGATGTGATGTTCAGAACATGGTAACTACAGTAATTATCAAAGTTTAAACCACAGACAAGGTTTGAGAGGGAAAAAATCATTATGAAAACATAATTATGTATTTTTTTTAATGTTCTTGCTAATTTCAGGCCTTATTCTCATGTCATATATAACTGTGACATTATGCAAAACAGCAAGCTTTAAAACACGTTTTTTTTACTGGTGAAAATTAGATGGTCAAGTTTTCTCTCAGGTACACTGCAGTGTAAGCTTCACAGTGAACATTACTTTTTTTACTTAAATACTTTTACTGGAGTGATATTTTATTATATGTATCTGTACATTTACTTAAATACTTGATTTGTGTACTTCATCCACCACTGATAGACAGCAACACAACAAACGGCCCAAAAAGGTTGTAAGGACATCGTTGAAGTGTCCATGTGACACCAGTGGTTCAGCCGTAATGTTATGAAGCTACGAGAATAATTTTTGTGTGCATAGTAAACAAAAATAACTAATTTCTACTCTTCCGCATCAGTCTCCGCTGCATGTTCACAAGAGTACCATTTTTATGTGACAGTTGTTGTGGCAGTTTAAACTTGATACATTGATTCTTTGTGGTTTTCAAAAACTTTGTCTTGATTTTCCTCCATTTGCTCTAACTTACCTAGTATTAATTCTTTTTATGGATAATCCATTTTAAGTGTGTAATCATGTTAAAACAGGCTAAAATTCAACCTTTGGGAAACCTCGAAGTCACAATTCATCCCCTAATTTGGAAGTGACGCTATCATCTGAAACACATCTTTGAAACACGGCCCTCTGGCTGCCACCCTACCGGTGCTCATTCCCTCCAGCAGATAAAATCTATGAGCTTGAAGGGTTTTAATGAGGCAGAAGATTTCTGTTAGCGATGGCTTTTTAATTATCACAAGGACCACTTCGCTTGTCTTCAGGAGGGGAAGGAAATGATTGGATGCATCACATCTTGTTGAGGTTTTTGGCACTGTTATGGCAGGACCTGGAGAAATACACCAAGGTTTAGCCTTTTATTCAACCTTGGTGACTGTGATTTTGCAAATCAGATTGAGTGTTGGGTGAAAATATGAGGGTCCCTAGCGACCAATGTTTCATTTCTTCTTTATGACAGTGAACGCAGACAGAAGGAGAAGGTTTGTGCAAACATTGGAAAAAAACCAAGGAAAACATTCTGTGCAAAGATCAGTTGTCAACAAGACCAGCCTTGAATATTTGAGAAAACATGTGAAATAGATCTTCGTTGCAGTCGTCTGGTTCTGAGTGACTTTCGTCTTTAGGGTTCACACAAAAATGTACACACTTGCACTTGCAAACTGACTGTAAAAGCTCTCTTGCTTAATCCTTATCAAATTTTAATGTCCCAACAAGACACAACAGCAGAAAACTTGCTTTTTAGTTTCATCCTCCCAGGCATTACAACAAGCACATATGAAGTTATATATATTTGTTGGTCTTTTATGTTTTTTGCATAACTCAATCCCGTTTTTACATTGAATTGATGCAATACTTTGCAAAACAATCATTCTGTATTCAGAAAAATCCTTCCTGGAAAGGAGTTGTTTTGCTTTAACAACATCATGTGAAATTAATTTCTCCCGATAGGTAAAAAACAAAGGGACAGAGACCATTTATGTTACGCTGAATGCATTTTCCTATATAAGTGCTTGAGTTAGCACATCTGAAAACAAATAAGGTGTCTTTAGTTTACATCATTACTTCTAAATCATGTCGCAGTTGAAGGACAAAACAGCAGTGGGACGTAAACAAGAAACCAAGTGGCTGTTACCAAAGTAAATTTATTTTTGTCACTGTGTGTATCCTTCGTAGTTCAATGGGCCTGCAGTACAAACACAACGGAAAGTCATACTGTGAGGGACACCCGAGAGACTAGATTTGACTTTGAACATTATTACTTCAGGGACTTCATGAACATATTGTTTTAAACTAGAGGTAATGTGGTTGAATCTTCATGTTCCCATGATGAATTCACATTCTTTGATTGTATGGAAACAATCTCTTTAGAGAAATGTGATTCCCAATTTCAGAAACTTCTTGTGGTTTGCTTGGCTTATGAGCCTTTGAAATACTGATTAAAGAATTTGCATTGTCAGGAAGCGGAATAGGGCAAATTATAAAGGAACAACAAGGGAACGCGGTGCACCGTGAGAGATGAGTGTACTCTACAGGGCAGCTTAACATTTTCACACTGCATTAAAGTTCACACTTGTGCAAACAGTTGTTTACAGACATTATGCACAATAGTAACTGTATCCAGGATTTCAGGCAACTCGTAGCTAAGCTGAATATTATGAATTTGATGCCAGATGGCCTTTATATCCTATCTCCATCGTTAGGGGAGGTCAAAGAGGTGCCATTAAAAGTTGTGATAAAACAGTTTCCCCAAGCTGACACCTAGAAATATGTCATTTCAATACGTATAGCGCTAATGGAAATTTTTACAGTCTAGTAAAAGGAATAAATAGATGATAGAGCATTATTGGTTAATCTGTAAAAGTGGCAGGCATATTTATCTGATCCTCTGTAGTCTGTTTCATGTCTGACCTTCAGTGACTTGCAAGGTAATAATAATCTTCAAATAATAAATTGAAACGCTCTTTCTGCTTATTAGAAAAATGTGTTGTATGTAATATATGAATGGAAGTCCAGGAGATCTAGTCTGCATTGTACCAGGTAGATTAATTATTATTATACTGAATTGTATTTCACCTGGGGTCGAGAGAAAATGAAACTTCAGTTTACTAGATTAAACTTTCATGCTTAGTGGATAGTTGTGTTGTGTTCATGGGTGATATACAGTATAGGACTATTATCACATACAGAATATGAATGTATACCAAACAAATGTGGCTTTTTCTTCAACTATTGATCATTTGGATTATAAATAAATAAAATTAATGGAAGGAACTCATGGTACACACAACAGATGAAATAAAAACCCTAAAGAATACAATATAAGATAGAAAGAGTTTTATATAATCTACAGTTTAATTAATAAAGCTTTGTATGTGCAAATGAACTGTTCATATATCACTTTTCGGAGGCAACTGTATTTTGGGCTTGGTCTCTACTGCCATTTAGTGGCTAAAGTCAGAAATGCAATTTAACCGTGTATGAATTATGTTAATAGAATGTTTGATGAAACATTGGGATAACGATTTTGTTCATTTGATTTATGGCACAAAAACTTAATACCAAAAAACGGAAATGTTATAGTTTTCAAAACATTTTTCTTCAAAATACACTTCTAAATGTTTTTCTTGAAATTACAGTACATTATTTGACTTCCAAGACACTCAAATTGAGTAAAACAAAAATGTGTATTTTATCTTTATAATATTGTGTCTAAAAGCACTAAAATTCAGTTAGCTACATTTAGTTTGTACTAAAACTAAATAATTGTCTCTTTTTCATTTTTATTCAGAAACATCCAAAAGATGATTTCATTATGAACTTACGAATATTAGTGACCCTGAACCAAAAAAACAGTCATAAGGATCAATTTTCTGAAATGTATACATCTGAAAGCTGCACAAATAGGCTTTCCATTGATGTATTGTTTGTTAGGATAGGACAATATTTGGCTAAGATACAACTATTGAAAATCTGGAATGTGAGGGTGCAAAAAAAATTAAAATATTATGAAAAACGCTTTTATTGTCCAAATGGACTTCTTAGCAATGCATATTGCAAATAAAAAATGAAGTTTTGATACATTTACGGCAGAAAAAATATCTTCATAGAACATGATGTTTACTTAATATCCTAATGATTTTTGGCATAAAGAAAAATTTAGCATTTTGACCCATACAATGTATTGTTGGCTATTGCTACAAATATACCCGTGCTACAGGTATAACAGGTTTTGTGGTCCAGGGTCACATTTAAAGAACTTTGCAATATTACATAATATATTTCTACTGTATTTTATTGTCTACAAGTACAGTGTGAAGGGACATTCCATTATACTGTATAATACTTTTAATTTCATATTTCTTACAAAAATGATTAAAATTGCATGTCACAATCCATTCATTAGTATGTGACCATAGTTATTACTCCCACCCATGCCATCTAATGAAATTCCAATAAGCAGTTCCCTTTTAATGTGATGCAAATATATAATTGCTGCTCTTGACCCAGCTATTCCATCAAAGCCAGGGTATTTCCACCTCTCTTTGTTGCCCATAACAAGCCTGTGGGCAATTCTGTCTAAGCGCACATGATCAGACACACTTTGTCTACTGTTTCTTATCTTCAGGTTTTCAGTCACACTTTGTGATACAAGCTTCCCCGTCAGCTTGACGCTGCTGGCCTTGTTCTCTCTGTAGAGACAATGAGCAGTTTGACTACTCAAGCCTACATTATATGATTACCGATCATTTTTCTCACATCTGCAGTTAAAACTCATTCAAATCCATGCCATTGTCATGGTTACTAATGTCAAATTCTTTCTCACTTTTATCACTCGAGAAGTTTATCCTGCATTTTATGTCTTTCTTGCAGGAAAGTTGTCATGTAAGTTAAAAACCACTTATGGTTAGCTTAAAAACTGCCCTGTTCATTCCAATAATGCAATATGTTGTAGTTGTTTCTGGATAGTGGCCTAATGTGTTAACTCATGCTTCAGTTCAGACCCTGTCTCTCACTGTGCTTACCATGAAGAAACTGGAAGTCTAAAATGAATTGTTCATTTTAACCTGCTGTGTTTGTAAGGCACAACAACAGCTTCCTATGTAAACAATATTTCCCAGAATACCAGATTCTCAGCAAATTTCAACATAAACCTTTCATCATTTTAGTAGCAACCTCAGTGGCAACATGGCAGCAACGCTGCTCTGTGCTTTATAAAATATGGAACTATGCAAAACAATATTAATCAGATTTATATAAGATTATTTATATCAGTTTAAATCATTCAAACAGTACCTCTAGAATATATCTATATATATATATATATATATATATATATATGAGCTGGATGAAACGACTGCCGTATGGAAATATTGGCTAGCCTGCATGTACTGTGCATTTGTCTATCAAGCTAGCTAGCTAGCTAGCTTGTGCTCCACATATGTAACAACATAAGTAACCTAAATGACTATGGCAGAATTGTTTATTTGTTTTCAAAATGCATCAGAGGAAATCAGACTTGTAGAGTTCAAAATACATTATATTCTGAAATACAATCATATTAGTGAAGGCCTACAATAACATCCATTTTGAATGGCTACATTGGATACAGTGTCAATGTCCAGGTGTAAATTAAATTAATCAGTTTATGATCAACCGTTTTGTTTATCACCAAATTTAAAATTCTAAAATTAAAATTACACATTTTAAAATATAAATAAATAAACATTTAGGAGGCCTTTCCAAAATCTCTGTAGCCAATGTGGTTCTTTGATAAAAACGGAAAATGACTGCCAACAATGTCCCGACAAATACAAATCAAGTTCCTGTGTGACGTCAAGCAGTCAGTGAGGAGGAGGTTCGCTTACAACATTTCTCACCCATAGTGAGCTGCAATCGTGTCTGACCGGTTACCGTGTCAATACTCCCAAAAACATATCTATTTTTTGTATCTATCATTTTTTCTCTTTTAGAAGAACAAAACCAAAAACAAAACTGAGGTTGCCTTAGTAAAGGTAGGTTTTTTTTTTTGTATTTAACGTATGATAAAATGGCTGCTGCTGTGAGTGCGTGAATGCAGAAAATGGCGTCGTTATAGAACAAACACCTGAGAGTGTTTCTGCTTGCTTTACTGTTAATATAAAATATTGATATACGTGTCAGTGGTTAGATTAATATGTCTATCATGGCTTTTATCTGTGTCTTGAACCGTAACAAAATATTATATTACATTATATTATATTAGAGCTAGATATTACGCAAAAGATGTTAAACCAAGTAGAAATGTAACGTTATTTCTTTACGTTTTTGTTATTAAGTAATTTGGTCGTCTTCCAGACTTTCGAAATAATGAAAGTAAAAGGCGTTATTGGTGTTTGCTGGTTTTTCTTTGTTAGCCTCGTTACTGTGTTAGCAAGCTAAAGGTTTGGCCTCTTTTGTTATGAAAATATACACATCATTTTATTCCTACCAAAATATATTCGTATTCTAAAGTATTTTTGATCACATCTGTTCTCAATCTCTGATGTAGGCCTTTTCATCTTTAGAGGAAGAGGAAATCGTTAAATCTGATCAGACTAGTATCTCCAGTGTGTGTACTACGCAGCCATTTGTGAACATGGCAGTTGTTTTCTCTCGTGTTTCCTTGACTCTTTCTTTCTCTGTTTTTCTTCTTTCTTTCTCATACAGTTCGGATTTCCCCACCCCGCCCTTTGATTATTATTCTTTTGAAGATTCTTCGTTGTCAAGCCGCCAAAGTGGAGAGTGTGATTGCAGAAGGGGGTGCTTCTCGTTTCAGGTGAGATCAAAAATCATACATTGGCCAGGATTTCAATACCAGTCTTTCATAACTCTTACCCATCTGTAGAAGAAACCTAGCTTAGCTGTACCCTAAAATACACCACCAGTCAAAAGTTTTTGAACAGTAAGATTTTCAGTGTTTTTAACGAGGTCTCTTCTGCTCACCAAGCCTGCATTTATTTGATCCAAAATACAGCAAGAGCAGTAATATTGTAAAATATTTTTGCTATTTAAAATAACTGCTTTCTGTGTTTAAAAATGTAATGTATTCCTTTGAGCTACGTTTTCAGCATCATTACGCCAGTCTTCAGTGTCACATGATCCTTCAGAAATCATTCTAATATGCTGATTTGCTGCTCAAGAAACATTTATTATTTAAAACAGTTGAGTACATTTTTTCAGGATTCTGAAAGATCAAAGATCAGCATGTATCTGAAATAAGAAGCTTTGTAACATTATACACTCTATACCATTCAAAAGCTAGGAATCAGTATAATTTTTATTTAAATGATTATATAAATTAATACTTTCATTTAGCAAGGAAGCTTTAAGTTGATCAAACGTGATGGTAAAGACATTTATAATGTTACGAAAGATAAATGCTGTTCTTCTAGATAAATGCTGGACTTTCTATTCATTAAGGAAACCTGAAAAAATGAGCAGCAAATTAGAATTATTTCTGAAGGATCATGAGACTGGAGTAATAATGCTAAAATTTAGCTTTGAAATCACAGGAATAAGTTACTTTGTACTTTGGATCAAATAAATGCAGGTTTAGTGAGCAAAAGAGACTTCTCTTAAAAATATAAAATCTTACTGTTCAAAAACTTTTGGCTGGTAATGTAGCTTAGCTGTACCCTAAAAACATAAACTGTCTATATTTACATCATTCATTGTTCATCAAAAGGCTTCATTTTGAGGCACCCAAATGGTATTTTCCCAATGTTGAAGCTTTTCAGGTCAAGATTGTCTTTGTGTAGACCTACTCAGAGATTAAACACCATGAGCATTATGTATTGACTGGCATTTCTCTCTATTGCACACTGGTTCAGTTGCGTTTTAGACCCGAGCATCTGCGTTGACGCCACGCCAGTCGCCTTGAGCAAGCGGACAGTACAATCGATTTAACTTAACTCATGACAGAGGGGTAAAACATTTGCCTGAATTTCTAAACGGATATTTGAATTGAAAATTGATCAAGATGGGGGAACTCTTTTTGATGGGTGTCTTAAAATGGACTCACTCAGATATTGGGGTACTTACCACGTTAAAGATAAGTCATAAGGTGTATTAACTGGACCACCAGTTCCTTTTTCTGCTGCTTTGCTTTTTTATTGTCTTGTGCTGAGGTTATCTAATCTAGTAATGCTTTTATAATTCTAGTGCTTCTTCGGGCGGAGGAGGAGGTAGGGGTGCACCTCAGCACTATCCCAAGACTGTCGGTAACAGGTATGGCTTGTTAAAAATCAAAAACCGTCCAGCTTTGTAACATGCTTTGGAGTCTCTAACCGCTTTGTTTCCCTTCAGCGAGTACCTGGGGAAAACCCCAGGGCCTAGCGTTCAGAGATGGGTTCCTTCACGAAGCACTAGACGAGATGTCAACTCCTCCAATGAAAAAGAACATCACGATGCAATATTTAGGAAAGTGAGAGGGTGAGTGTCTTTAAGAAGCGTGAATATTCACTTCAGCAGTGGTGGAGCTTAAAGAAGCCTCTGTTTTTGAGCTCTTTTGTTCTTTGTGCTCTGAGCCTTGTGAGCATGTTTTTGTGGTTGGGTCAGCTGACGCTCTCAAGCTCAGATAAGCACAAATCCCTACATGTGGTAAACAGCGGTATTTGTTTTAATTGGTGCAAGATATTTATTCTTTGCTTATGCTTTTCTCTTTTAGCATACTTAATAAACTGACCCCTGAAAAGTTTGACAAGCTATGCCTTGAGCTTCTCAATGTGGGCGTAGACTCTAAACTTGTCCTCAAAGGAATCATCTTGCTGGTAAGCTGCTATTGCAACATTTTAAAGTGTGTGTATATATAGCTTAAATTTTGCCAGGTTTCATAATAAATTTGATTGAACCATTTAAACCGTTTACTGGAAATAGAAAGCTTTTGTAAGATTATAAATGTCTTCACTGTCACTTGTCTTTACTGTCACTTTTGATCAATTAATGGCATCCTCCTTGAATAAAGCTAGAAATCCTTTTTTTTTTTTTTTTTTTTTTTTTAAACTTTTAAAACTTTTGAATCATAGTGAAGGTTACAGGTTTTGCTCATTCAATCCATTGTTTTACAGTAGTAGTAATTAATAAAATATTTAGACTGTATCCTACAAATCTACTTGAATATTAGTCATTACATTACTTTGCCACTCCTAAAGAAAAACAACTCTCATGAATGATTTAATGCTGATTCTTGCCATTAAAGCAACAAGCAGTACATTTCATGTTTGAAAAACAAACGATTTTGACCAAGTCATACCAGATATGTTACGATAATTAGTTAAACCTGTAGGTTTCAACATAACTCATGTGTTCATGCACTATGGAATTACTGTGGTTACATTTTAATTAATCTATCATGTCATTTATCCTGTAGATCGTAGACAAAGCCCTAGAAGAGCCCAAATACAGCTCACTCTATGCTCAGCTATGTCTGCGTTTGGCAGAGGATGCACCAAACTTTGATGGCCCAACACCTGAAATCCAGTCATCACAAAAGCAGAGCACAGTGAGTACCTGAATGCCGTTATAAATTGTATGGCGTTAAAAGTTGTTGAATCTGAAAGATTCAAACAAATCATTGATTACCAAATTAAGTGCATCTAGTTTCATTTGTCTAACAGTGCACTGTCTATTTGCCTGCAGACTTTCAGAAGACTTCTAATTACCAAGCTTCAAGATGAATTTGAAAACCGCACCAAAAATGTTGACAGTGAGTCATTCCCTCCCAAACGTCATTGGTGTTTTACCTTCAATTCCAAGACATTCTGCTGTGTTGCATGTTTCTAACACTCATCTGTGTCTCTTCGTTTAGTCTACGACAAACAAGACAACCCTCTCACCTCTGAGGAGGAGGAGCAGCGTGCCATTGCCAAGATCAAGATGCTTGGCAATATCAAATTCATTGGAGAACTCGGCAAACTTGACCTCATCCATGAATCTATCCTTCATAAGTGCATCAAAACAGTGCGTATCTCCCTCAACATTTCAGTCTGTTAGTTCCACTCCATTATGTGCTATGGTTAGCGGTGACTCAGTGATTTTGATTACTCACACTCTATCTGTAGCTTTTGGAGAAAAAGAAGAGGGTCCAGCTCAAGGACATGGGAGAGGATCTGGAGTGTCTCTGTCAGATAATGAGGACTGTGGGGCCCAGACTCGACCATGAAAAAGCCAAGGTACCACCTGACCAGTAACCATTAAGGGTTACTATTGTTATTCAGCAGTGTGAAAGATTGACTGATCACCAGTTTGTCTCTCACAAGTAAACACGTTTAAAGTATACAGTCATATCTGTTACATTTGTTTTTCACCAAGAAATGTGACCCTGGACACAAAACAAATCTTAAGTAGCGTGGGTATATTTGTAGCAATAGCCAAAAATACATTGTATGGGTTAAAATTATTGATTTCTTTTATGCCAAAATCATTAGGATATTAAGCAAAGATCATGTTCCATGAAGATATTTTGTAAATTTTCTACTGTAAATCTATCAAAACTTAGTAAAAGATTAATATTCGTTGCTAAGAAGTTTGGACAACATTTGGTCAACTTAAAAGGTGATTTTTCTCAGTATTTATATATTTTTTTATATTTATTTATTTGCACCCTCAGATTCTAGAATTTCAAATAGTTGTATCTCAGCCAAATATTGTCCTATCCTAACAAATCATACATCAATGGAAAGCTTATTTATTCAGCTTTAAGATGATATCTCAAATATGAGATATCAAATATGATATCTCAAATATAATTCTTATGACTGGTTTTGCAGTCCAGGGTCACAAATAAGATTGTAGTGCACATTTCTAAGTGTTGAGAGTTTGTGGTTTTGTAGGATTGTCAGGGATGACTTTCAACCATTAAGCAATTGTTGGCGGCTTGTTTCTTCTGAAATTGATCCTTGATGTACTTTATTTCATCTTGTGTCTGAAATTGGTCAATTTGCTGAAAATGGGCTTTGTATTTGTAAGAAACAGGCCATGACTGATTGGAATAATGTCATGGTGACATTTTGGAAAGTACCCAGAGTACCTTTTAAGTCTTGTTTTCGTGAACACAGCAAATCTTGGACTGAGATGAAAACATTTGTTCTCGCGGAGCAGTTTTAAGAGGATGATGCAGCCATTGAGTTACGTAAGTGTGACTTGTGGGCATGATTTCTCATCCATTGTTGCCTTTTCCACAGTCTTTAATGGATCAGTACTTTGGCCGCATGCGATCCTTAATGAACAACAAGGATTTGCCTGCAAGGATTCGTTTCCTACTGCAGGACACAGTGGAGCTGAGAGAGAACAATTGGGTTCCTCGCAAAGCTTTCATCGACAACGGACCAAAGACGATTAACCAGATTCGTCAAGATGCAGTGAAGGTGAGTCAGCGTGGGTTTTTTCTTTTTCTGTTACTTTTAGAAAATCTGCCACCAATTATATTTAAGCAAGGAGTCACTGATTCGGTTTATTACAAGTCTCTATCTTTCTCTTTCTGAAGGATTTGGGTGTTTTCATTCCACCCATGAACCAGGGAATGAGAATGGACTTCTTCCTAGAAGGCCCCTTCATGCCGAACAGGATGAAACTGGATAGAGAAACTCTTGGGGGATTGGCCGATATGTTTGGTCAGATGCCAGGTGAGTTTACCACCTGTTAACTGTATTTATTTTTACTGATAAATGTGCCACGTCTTCATCTTTACTGCGTTTTTATTTGCAGGTAGTGGCATAGGGACTGGTCCAGGTGTGATCCAGGACAGATTTTCCCCCACCCTAGGACGTCATCGTACAAATCCGCTTTTCAATGGCCACAGTGGACACATGGCTTCCCAACCACAGTCACAGTTTGACTTGGGTATGAAGCCTTTCATCAAGTCTAACCAGGTAAGCATAAATGTTTTTGCAGCACTTATAATTAGCTGTCTTCCCGAAACAATTATTATGAGATTACTAAATAACTACATATTCCTAGGGACAGAATCAGCATTTTCACAATCAAAATCAGAACCATTCGAACCAGCAGCAAGCTCAATCTAAGGACATGCCTCCACGCTTCAAGAAGGGGCAGCTTAATGCAGATGAGGTAAACCAGAGACACCAAGTTCTGAGTAAAACCAAAACATCTTCCACCCAGTGATTATAAAAAGACGCGTTATTCTGAGGGACTCCACTGGAGGGCAGTTTTCGTGCTTTGTCTGTTCTTTGTTTCTTCCTGTTCTTTGTCTTCCTGTTCTCTTCTCTTCTGTCCCTCACTCTTTAACTGCCAACCAGTCCGCTGACTGCGATTATGAGATATGAGGGTGTGAATTGTCAGTAGTATCAAGCGTTTCAGTCTTTGCAACTAGACTAACAATATTTTGTATGGGTTTTTTTTTCCCCATGATTCATTCCTACAGATCAGCCTTAGACCTGCTCAGTCGTTCCTCATGAATAAAAACCAAGTGCCAAAACTGCAGCCCCAGATTCCCACCATGATTCCTCCCAGTGCTCAGCCTCCACGGACACAGACTCCACCACTTGGACAGGTAGAAAATTTAGTTGAGATTAATATTTGCATACCTTAAAAATTTGTTTCCATGGAATGACATGGCATGGGGAATAATCAATCATTTCCCTTTGTTCTTTATAGCCTCCTCAACTTGGTCTGAAAACCAACCCGCCTCTGATCCAGGAGAAACCTCAGAAGACTACTAAGAAACCAGCACCTACTAAGGAGGAACTGCTGAAAATGACTGTGGGTATCTTTGTTTGTCGTACAACCCTTTTGTATTTAAAGCATTTTCATCAGCAGTTCTGATGGTTCAATCATTTTGTTTACAACAGGAGAACGTTGTGACTGAATATCTGAACAGTAAGAACATGGAGGATGCTGTCAGTGGTGTGAAAGAGATGAAGGCTCCCAAACACTTCCTGCCAGAGATGTTGAGTAAGATCATCTTGTGTTCTCTGGAGAGGACTGATGAGGACCGGGAACAGGCTAGCACTCTTATCCATACGCTGCGTACTGAAGGCTTCATCACTGGGGAAAACTTCATGCAGGTAAGCCACCTTGCTTGTTTTCTATCCCTTAAGCAATCAAAATATTTGTATTTAGTGTTTCAGTGCTAATTTCCATAATTGTTTTTTGTCATCAGGCTCTGCTGAATGTCTTAGATCAGTGCCCTAAGATTGAGGTGGACATTCCTCTGGTGAAGTCATACCTAGCTCAGTTTGCAGCACGGGCTGTCATTGCTGAGTTGGTCAGTGTGGCAGAACTGGCTCATCCGCTGGAGAATGGCAACCACTTTCCTCTTTTCTTGCTATGCCTGCAGCAAGCTTCCAAACTCAAGGACCGAGAGTGGCTCACAGATCTCTTCCAGCAGAGCAAGGTCAACATGCAAAAGATGCTTCCCGGTATGTCTCCTTCCTACACACAACTCTCTGAAATAGTTGATTCTGATGGGTTAATTGCAAGATACTTTGCTTTTAAGTATGATTGATTGCTGTATTTAGCTAGATATTTTTGTTCCTCAGAAATTGACCAGAATAAAGACCGTATGCTGGAGGTTCTTGAGGGAAAAGGTTTAAGTTTCCTTTTCCCCTTGCTGAAACTGGAGAAGGAGCTGCTGAAGCAGATCAAGACAGACCCCTCCCCTCAGGCCATCTACAAGTGGATCAAAGACAACATTTCTCCCAAACTCCACACCGACAAGGGCTTCATCAACATACTTATGACCAGGTGCAGGCCATTGAATGTGCACTGCATTCATAAATATAGATGCGCACGACTATAATGTTAACAACTTACTGTTTTTTCCCTTTAACAGCTTCCTGCACTATATCTTTGCTGAGCTTGGCGTGAACGAAGGTGATGAGCAACTGGCCTCCCCTTCTAAAGAGCAACTGGACCAGGAGAAGCAACTGCTACTCTCCTTCAAGCCAGTCATGCAGAAGTTCCTCCATGATCACCCTGACCTGCAAGTCAGTGCCCTGTACGCACTGCAGGTGCACTGCAATGCCAACGCTTTCCCAAAAGGTACAGAAAGTACTCGGATTATAACCTGCTGTGCCTGTGGAGATTTTCTAAATCAATAAAACCACTTTATTAGGGGTTCAAGCGCATAGCGCTGAAACACTATTGTGATTGTTAGAATGGCTAAGGAGCAATCTCCACGTAAAAAAAAACATTGTGCAGACCAAACCGTTAGTCATAGACACTTGAAACTTGGAGGGATGGTCGTCAATCGGCCTGATGGGGGCGCTACAATGATCAAAAGTATGAAATCACTCATATCTCCTAAACCGTTAGTCACAGGCTCAAGTGTCTTATGACGTTTGAATCCTTGGCTCACGCCAGACAAAACGCATGCCTCGGATTCAGTTGTGAGCCTTCGGGTATTTTGGATGTTTTAAAAAAGCTACTTTTGCGAATAGTCCTAGGTTTTCATTGCCTGATCAGAACCTAACCAGCACAGAAAGATTCTCTGGAGAATGAATATAAATAATTATCCAAAAACGTTGAACTTTCGACTCATCGTAACAGGGACACCAAAATGTTCAAAAGGGGCAGAACCACTTTTAGTAAAATTTCTATAGCTCCTGAACAGAATGAGATGTCTTCGCCAAACTCAGAACATTTATGTAAGAGCTCAATATGAGGTCACAGGACAAAAATAGTAGAGCTTGGCCACTTGGTGTTGCTATAAGAGAGGAAAAATGGCTATACCTACGCAACCATTTGTCCTATCAATATAAAGTAGCTGTACACCGTCATGGTCCAAAGTGTCTAAAAGGACATTTGCATATCATCATTTGCCTTAGGCCAATGAAGTTTGAGCACCTATTAGACAAGGTTAATGGAGGCCTATTGGAACGAAACTCGGTGGGCCTGTTTGACTCACTGCCCCAAAGGTCTGTGAGAAATTTGAAAGAAATCAGCCTCTGGGGTGGGCGATATCACATTTTTCAAGGGTGTAAACGATTGTGCTCATACACATGATATTTGTATCATACGATAGAACAACTAATTCTGGACAAGTTTGCCTCTAGAAACACTGCCATCAATCAAATCATTTGTTAAAAAAAAAAAACAATTTTTGCGAACTAGTCCTAGGTATTTCACTCAATCTGGGGAAAAAACACTGGAGTACAATTCTCTGGACTCTCTAGGTCAATAATTATCAAAATAAAGTTGAAATTTACCCTGTGGGAAGCTATAACGGGGGTCGTTTAGAAAAGGGCCATTCCAAATTTACCCAAACTCCTAGAAACTGCCTAAAGGAAAACTTGAAACATAATGAAACCTGTTGAGCACATGGTGATATAAAGGTTTAAGGAGATCAGACCACAGCTGGCTTCAAAAAGTTATGTTAAAATATCATATTTCTATGGTAAATTACCTGGATTTGCCAAAAATGCTTTTTACTCGTTGATTTAGGTGGTCACAGGCTTGCAAAATAATATGTAATGTGTTTTTTTTTTCCTTATGCGCTTAAATGTTTGCAGATGTATTATTTTATTTGAGGTTTGAGACTCTTTTTGTTGTAATTTAGGTATGTTGCTTCGCTACTTTGTCAACTTTTATGACATGGAGATCATTGAGGAGGAAGGTTTTCTTGCATGGAAGGAAGACATTTCCCAAGAATTTCCTGGAAAAGGAAAAGCCTTATTCCAGGTAGGTTTAATTATTGTTCACTCTACAAATGGAAAGGTGTTTACCCGTTTGAGTACATTTATGTACATTTACGCGTCTTTAATCTTTCTTTTCAGGTGAACCAGTGGCTGACTTGGCTTGAGACGGCTGAAGAAGAGGAATCTGAGGAGGAAGCCGACTGAGGAACCAGACTAACCTTCTAGAGCACATTAATTTCCTGCTACATGACTTGCTGTCGTCTTTTTGGTTCCAACACTCGTTGCAGTAGCTCACTCTCAGCCAGTTACGTTAAACAGCTGCTAGGCTCCTGAATTAAACGAAGACGTAATAATACCATTATCATAACGTCTCTAATGTGTTCTCTCACATCGTAACCAACGTCAGGCTTGTTATCTGCTTTAGTTTCAGAACTACTATGCTTTTTCAGTAGAAAAAGTGGTAGTCAGTTCTTCCTTACATGTTTGATTTGTTTTTGTTTCACAAGACACAGGACAGAAATCCTTTCACCGTCTCAGCGGAAGTGAAACTGTTATGTAGAAGCAATGATTTGTTTGCAGTCTGTCTTGGGGATTGATCAAAATGAATCATGAGATCCTGGTTGAATGGCCTTCGTAGGTTACGCTGTAGACGCTTTTATTAGTGTTACTCTGGGTCGGTTGCAATATCCTTCACCCCTCATGCATGACTTAAACATCCGTAAGACTGTAATCACTGTAACTTGTTAGCAGTTTCCATTTCTACCTCCTAGTGAGTAAGCGTTATTTAGTGCAGGCTTCTGATATGTCTAAAATTTAAGATCCAGAACATCTGCGTAGTTTGATTTTGCACAACACACTACCTATTATCTCAGCTTGCAGTAGTTTAAGTGCTTTCCATTTGAAGAAGAAATGAAGCTACTAGTGTCAACTTAATGCCTCTGCTGCCCCAGCCTTACTTCATTAATGTCTGCAGCGTGTTCTGACAAGGTCACTGAAATGTATTCTCTGTATAATTGCAGTAGTAATATTGCCCTTTAGATCCCGCTGATCTGCTGCAATTTTTTCCAATATTAAACATCAAAGTGGTGAATTATTTTAACCTGCCTTTTAATGGGTCATTAAATGTCAAGGAATATCTGAAAAATCTTTTTAAAAGAGGGGAAAGGCTTTTGCCCTTGTCATTAAGGGGTTCTCAGACAACCTTTTATTGACAGGTGTTTTAACTGTATTTGACAAAGTTAATCTTGTGCACTTGAATTTGCCAACATGTTAACTGCAATCCAGTTGTCAGAAAGGAAATGGCTCTTGATCATGTCATTGTAAGGCTGTTTAGTGCTGTATTCATCACCACTATTGCTGAATTCACAATAAAGGAAAAACTTGATCAGCTGAAGTGTTTTTGTTGACATCGTTTGTAAGAAATGCACTCAGAATTTTCTCTTTCATAGCTTCCATTGTGCTAAATCACTTCTTGTGAATCAATTTACTCAATTTTTTTTGAACCACAGGGTTTAAATACAATACCATTAGTTTTAGATGTTAGCATAACATTTCTAGTGTATTTTGTAGGTGAAAAGGTTTATAAAATAAATTTAGGTAAGATAAATCTAGTAGATGTTTACAACCAATACTTTGTTTGGGCAGTATATCTTAAACTAGATTTTCACATTCATTCCTCATCAGTGGGAATCCAGAAATATTCCACTTTCCTGTTTCTCCTTGAAAATCCCGATTCATGGGTATCTGCCATTGGTGCCAGCTCGCTGAAGTGGGCCGGGCCGGTGTCCCGTCCAACTCGAGGTGCGGCCACCCTAAACATTGTCCTGCTAAACAGATGAGACAAATTAGCAGTCTATACATTTACTAATCAAATGTTAGCCTTTGATACAGACTTACCTCCCTGAACTCCTCTCTGAATCATCACTGTTGAGGTCAGGTGTAGAGATGTACACAGGGTCTCCTTCCTGTTGGGTATATGTTGTTTAATGCTATTATCTAGTAACAAAATCAAAGTGTTTACACTTATTTTGATGATAATGTGTAGAAATGACAGGCAAAAAAAACTTTACCGTGAAGTTCCTTGGTGTGCCATCTTGATTTTTCAGGATCTTAACCCTCTGGTCGCTTTCAGTCATACACAGGAAGTAGCTCTTAATATTAGCTTGACACTGAAGGGAGAAAAAAGGATGTGTTATTGTACAATCAATTTAGAAAGTTTAAACAGTCATTTCACAAGACGGTGGTAGTTCCATTTTGAAAATACATTTTCAGGGTTATTTCTTTAAGATTTTTATTCTATGTATTAGGGATGCACAATATTATCAGACCGGTATTGGAATCGGCCGATAATGGCTTTTAATGTAACTATCAGAATTGGTCTGATATTAAAAATTATGCCGATAGGTCTTGCCCATGAGAGGAATAACTCACATGTGCTCAGGGTGTGCTTCCATAAGGGGTGCTGTTGCCTACTTCAAATAAAATTAAAGTAAAATACACAAATAACATTTAGACTGTGTTTCTGATTAAATAAAGCAATAATTGATGTCATAAAATTTGAGTATTTTTTTTTTTTTATTTAAAGGTCAGAAGCTATAGCTTACATGAATAAATCATAAACATGACACTATCATATTTTAAATATTTTACAAACATGCCGTTTCATATTTTAGTGGAAACTGTAATTCTTTGTTTAAGATTCTTTGATTAATTTAAATCATTTAAAAGAACACAACTTATTTGAAATAGAAACATTTTGTAACTTTGTAAATGTCTTTATTCTCACTATTGATCAATTTAATGCATCCTTGCTGAAAAATAAATTTCATTAAAAAATGGTGTGTTATATAATATTATATATGAATTTATTTCACTTCATATTTGGTGATTTGTTGATCTTAAATGATTAGTTCACTTTCAGAATAAAAATATCCTGATAATTTACACACCCCCATGTCATCCAAGATGTTCATGTCTTTCTTTCTTCAGTCGAAAAGAAATTAAGGTTTTTGAGGAAAACAGTCCAGGATTTTTCTCCATATAATGGACTTCAATGGGAGGCAAGAGGCTAAAGGTCCAAAGCGCAGTTTTAATGAAATTGTCACGCGTGACCTTTCCAACGTGAATACGTAACGTGTGAAGTCGTGGACACAGAGCTACTGCAAGATGACCATTTGTGATTAAAAAGTATATAAATGTTGTTTTTTTTTTTTTAGAAAATGACCTATTGTTTGACTAGATATGATCCTTATTTCTCAGCTGGGATTGTGTAGAGCCCTTTGAAGCTGCATTGAAACTGCATTTTGGAGCTTCAACCCATTGGCTCTCATTGAAACGCACTATATGGAGAGAAATCCTGGAATGTTTTCCTCAAAAACCTGAATTTCTTCCTAACTGTAGAAAGAAAGACATCAACATCTTGGATGACATGGTGACCGAACTGTCAGGAAATTTTTATTCTGGAAGTGAAGTAATCTTTTATGAGAAAAACAAGCATAATAAATGATGGTAAAATTCTGTCACAAAAGAAGAGACTCTACAGTAAAGAGGACATACTGCTTTGGTCTGTCTCAGAGACTTAAGTTCTTCCTGGGCTCTGATGACTTCTGCCAGAGCTTGGTGTTTCTCTCTCCAGCTGAGACACTCCCTGGTGCGATCTTCCCTCTCCCGCTCAGCTAAATGTCTTTCCTGCTCAGCTTCCTGCTGGGCTTTATTGGCCCTTTCTCTCTGCTCTTCAGACACCAGAGCTCTGCGTCTGGAGTTCACCTCCCTACAGACAGAGAGAGAGGATGACAGTGACAGACAGCATCATGAACCAGACTATTGCGATTTAGTTTTTATTGCCTTATAATGGCCTGAATCCTGTCACGCCAGGATCCTTTCACAATGCTTGTATTACCAAAGATAAATGGCATTACTGAATGCTTTTGAGCTTACTTTTCCATTATCTTCACATTCTCCTCAGTCAGCTCCTTCAGTTTGTGTCGTAACGTGTTCCTCTCGTCTTCCAGTATTCTGTTCCCCTCCTGGAGAGCCTGCTTTTCTCCTGACACTCTGTCTAGTTTTAGCTTGGTCTCAAAGTAATTCTTTTCAGCTTGTGCTAAAAGCAGCTGGACATCATTGTGCTATGGATGACAGTATGAATGAATTCAGTGGAGCCGTGTGCATTTGCATTATTTTGCGTATGATATTGTATCTGTACCTCTTTTTTCAACATATGTAGATCTTCACTGAGCCGTGTTTTGTCAGCTACTGCTAGATCTTTTTCTTGCCTGCTGTCCAGTGCCCGGGCCTCCGCCAGCGCCCTGCTCTTGTCCGCCTCTGCTCGTCCTCTATCAGCATCCTCAGCTGCCCTGGAACACAATGTCGCCCTCTGCTGGCTGAGATGGAGCTTCTGTTTTAACTAATTATTACAATGGAAAGAAGAGACAAACATGGTTTTAATTAAGAATATAATGATTAGAAATACATTATTATTATTCGAGTTGTTCGTATTTTCCATCAAACCGTTAAAAGTTACAACACTGACAGCATCAAAAGCAGCAGAAGTGCTGACTGAATATGCAAATTCACTCGGTGGCGCTTTTAGACAAGCAAAAACAGCGGTCACCATGGTTACCTCTGTAAACAAAACAGCGCTGCGATGCTAAACACAATTTTATTAGTCATTATACGTAAATAACATGAAAAATGTTAACGAAATTCACACTGTTTTCCCCTTTACACCGGTAAATAAACTACCATCACACCTTGCTCGTTTTCCAAACGGACATTTCTGAGAGGCGAGTGGCTCGAAAAAAACGCATGCAAAGTCTGAGGTAAAATAAAATGAATTTGTTATCCTCTCAAGATATCTAGTTTTAAAAATAATGCACTATTTTTAAAAAGTAACGTTAAAATGACTAAATTTCGACTAGTCGACTAGCAGCAGCAGTTCCATTTAGTCTACTAAGTTAGTGTAACGTTAAACTAAACTAGTCTATTCTCTTGTTCTTCTACATTGTCTGTGATTCCAGATGTGTAAGTTAATGTGCACACCTCTTTAACTTGGGCCTGGAGTTCCTGGTTGAGATTGCGTAGGTTTCTCATGGTGAGCTCACTCTCAGTCCTCATCATGATCCTTTCCATGTGAATTTCGTTAGACAGATACTTGTTCTCCTTTTTTAAGTCTTCACATTCCTAAACAACACAGATACAGTGGCAGTGAGGGACTGTGTGCATCCAAGAAGGCACAAAAATATTTTGAATAATGTTTCAGCCTTCTCAGATTGCTGAAAATTCTATAAGGTATTATTATAATATATTTTTAACCATTATTTATTACAAACACATTGTTATTGAATCACTTGTCAAGCTGATTGTTGTCACTGAGGGTATGTATTTACATATTTACAGTGTTATTTTAGTATAACTGAGATATATTTTGAATCAGTTTGTATTTGTATATTTTCACATTTTCAATTTTCATTTTAATTTTAGCTAAATGTATATACAGTTGAGGTCAAAGGTTTATATACACCTTGCAGAATCTGCAAAGTGTTATTTATTTTACCAAAATAAGAAGGAATCACAAAAGTGCATGTTGTTTTTTATTTAGTACTAACCTGAATAAGATATTTCACATATTTACATATAGTCCACAAGAGAAAATAAGTTGAATTTATAAACATAACCCAGTTCAAAGATTTGCATACACTTGATTCCTAATACTGTGTTGTTACCTGAATGATCAACGGTTGTGTATTTTTGTTTAGTGGTAGTTGTTCATGTGTCCCTTGTTTGTCCTGAACAGTTAAACTGTTCTTCAGAAAAATATTTCAGGTCCCACAGATTATTTGCTTTTTCAGCATTTTTGTGTATTTAAACTCTTTCCAACAATGACTGTATGATTGTGATATCCATCTTTTCACACTGAGGACAACTGAGGGGACTCATACAACTATAACTAAACAAACAAACAACAACAACAAACACAGCTGTGGATCATTCAGCTAACAGCACAGTATTAAAAATCAAGTGTATGTAAACTTTTTATAAAGTCAGCTATTATTTTCTCTTGTCGACTATCACGAAAATGTCTTTTACGTGAAATATCTTATTCAGGTCAGTACTGAATAAAAATAACATGCATTTTATATGATCCCTCTTATGTTGGTAAAATAATTAACATTCTGTATCGAATAACATTTATTTTAAGTAATGAAAATGTTTTTCATGGTTGAACTTTTAGTTTTAGTTAACTATAATAACCCTAAATTGATGACAGATTTTTTGTGTGTGTGTGAACTCTGTTTAACTTAAAAAGAAAAAAAGCAAAAGGCAACATATATAAATTAGGGGGGGGGATCTTGCAGTGAAAATGACTTGTTTACAAACTGATTTTCTACATGTCATTTACAATGTTCTAAAACATGAGCCCCAAGCCAGAATAATTGAGAAAGACCTCAAATGTAAATACAGAATTTACAGAATACAGAATGTGTGTGATCCAGTAAAATACACCCTAATGTTCTGAATGTGCCCACAGGACATTGTCCTAATGTTCTCCATCATATCAGCAGACTTAGCACATACCTTCCTCTTCCTCACTAGTTCTCCCTGCAGGTGGTTGATCTGCAGGAAGGAGCCGCTGGCACTCAGAGCACTCACGGGTCGGACTGCACGTACAGGTCTTCGAGGAGGGTGCGTGGGTTTCGAAACTCCTTTAATCTCCTCGATGCTTTCGAATCGGCCGCTCATGTTGTTGCTGCTGTGAGAAAGGGACCTAAAAGTACCGCTGTCTGAAGCAGGTGTCTTCAGTGAAGTCAGAGCCTGGAGCTCTCCATGAGAGCTGGCCCTTAGGGTCATCGTTCTGACTGGACTCTGAAACCAGATTTAAACTTCAAACCTTGAGCCGTTTTGAAATGTTTATTCCTCCTGCTGACCCAAAGTCCCTGTAGACGTGAATGCAATGGGAACTAAGGAGACTCACCAACATGCAGCCTACTTCAATTATTTATGAGGAAATGTTACACCAACTCACAGGGAGCAGAAACTCTATGCTACCACAAGGGATCAAACACAGCTCATCTCATCCTTGACTAATTGCACCATAGTGCCTCTCAACATCCTGAAATGAGATGGTTAGGGTTAACAGAATATTGGTAATGATGCCAGGACAGAAGATTAGATTTTCTGAAGAAAATGTCTGGTGACTGGTGCTTACCAAGAACATCTTGCTAGCAAGATGCTAGAGTGTTGTTGATAGTTGTTGATAGTTCCTGAAAAACTACATCAGTATAAATGTTGAACCTGATCACATAACAGTACACCTCTCCTTAAAATAAACCACAATATTTGAAGTATCATTTATGTTTGTACAATACTTCAGTTCAGTGCTTATGGTTATTTAGCAAGCCCTACTGTTTAATAGATTGTACACAGGCCTCTGAAATACTCAATTCCCATTGGTCAGTCATGCCATTTAGTGGTCTGATAGTGGTTATTTCCTTTGCCGTCATCAATGGCAACTGGCGCCATCTTACATCTCAGGTATTGATTGTAGTAAAAATGACCTCCACTGACGTTCTTATTCTTCTTTTTCTTCTGCTCTGGAAGTCTATGACAGCCCATAGAACCGCTTGCAGGAAAGTTATGAAATTTGGCACACTGATAGAGGGCAGTCGCATCATTAACCACCGAATGTTTGGAGTGTCTAACTCAAACTCTGTAGCGCCACCACTTGTCCAAATTTTCACTTATGTTTATGCTAATAACTTTTGAACCATAAGGTCTAGAATATTTTTTTTCCCACTGAATCCTTACATTTTAAAAATGTAAGTAATCATAAGGTCAATTTGCTATTTTTAATAGTTCGAAAAACGTACTTTTTCGAACTCATCCTAAACGGTTTGTATGATTTTCACCACAATTGGCTCAGATCATCTTTAGACCATGCTGGCAAAAAGTTATGGAATTCGAATTGATTAGTCACATTGTTCTCCAATAACACGTAAATGAATTTGATGGAGAGCATGCAAAAATGAGTGTAAGGCTGTATCTCCAGAGACCAAACTTTGTGTGTTATAACAACCATGACCTGAGGCTAACTGCACTATTTCGGCGCAGCGCCACCTAGTGGTCAGGAGAAACGAAAAATTGCTACTTTTGCTTATAACTTATGAATGGTTTGGCAAATGGTTTCTTTAGATTCGATGCAGCATGCCGAGTCAAACCATACCCAATTGTCCCATATCAGCCATTTTGGATTTTGTTGTAAAATGCTATTTTTTATGAATGCTTCGGTGTTTCGTTACGAAATGCGAAATACGTATGTGTCTTTGGCACCATGTTCTGATGGTACTGAAAATTTGTGGTCAAAAGTTATAATGAAAATTCTCACATTCTAATAACTTTTGTTTAAATTAGCCTATTATAATTAAACTGGTCACAATTTACTTTTTGGGTCATGCCAAGAACATAGATACCAATTTTGCCATAGTCAGCTGAATTTCCTGTCTGTCATTTTAATTTATGTTGAAAACCTACCTTTTTTTAACTCCTCCGGATCAGCTTTAGACCATGCTGGCAAAAAGTTATGGATTTTGTGTGAATATATGAAACTTATCGATTAACACATCAATGAATTTGCTGGAATGATGACAAACTGTGTCTGAGGCTGTATCTCTGCAAAGGTTTTACATATTGACACCTATTGTTCAAAAGTGATAAACCATTCATTAACCATTAATAATAATATTTCCAAAAATGCTAATAACTTTTACATTAGCCTATTGTAAAATATCTCTTGGATCATGCTGAAAACATAGATATCAATTTTCGCCATAGTCGGCCGAACTTTCTGTCTGCCATTTTGATTTATGTTTAAATCCAACTTTTTCAAACTCCTCCTAGACTGTTGGTCTGATTTTCACCAAAATTGAGTCAGATCATCTTCAGACCATGCTGGCAAAAAGATTTGGATTTTGTGTTTTATCACTGATACAAATTTGAGGCATGATGCCAAACTGACTCTGAAGCTGTATCTCTTCAAAGGTTTGACATATTGATACCAAACTTTGTGTATGCCATTGTCACCTCACAGTCAAAAGTGGTCAAAAGTGATGACCCAAGGGTCAAAAGTGATGACCCATTAAATCATATTACTAGTCATTGTATTTATGATTTTTCAACCATTTTGTCTAAAATGATCCTAAAATGGCTTTAATTACTTTAATTGTTGCAGTTGGTCTGATGCTCCTTGCTATGCTTAGCTCCTCATGTTGCCTCTGTTGTGCTTGGCCCCTTAATTGCTGCTTGCAGCTATATTTATTATTGAACTCAGTACTGGTCCTAGACTTCTGGGGGCCCTAAGTAAAATTTTGTCAGGGGCCCCTGTTGATTCTTATTAAGTCTTTCCCTGCCAGTGTTTTTGACAAAAGTAGCCATCCACCGCTAGCATTTTTAATCATTCTCACTAAAATTTCATGTCCAAAATGTAATAAAAAAAGCAACACTTTGAGAAAAAAAAATTGTCTCTTTCACAGCTCAAAATGCTTTTTTTTTTAATTAAGTATTGAGTTCGTCCAGCAAGTGTCTGTATATTACGAAAATCATGTTACAGTAGCACCACATGGATGTGTCGTGGTACACTTATGAATGTGCATCGAAGATGAAATTGTTGAATAACGTCATTATATTTGTTTTCTTTACACACAGAAAGTATTCTTGTACCTTCATAACATTACGGTTAAACCATTGATGTCGCATGGACTATTTTAACGGTGTCCTTACTGTTAAAATATTTCAGTTGCGTTGCCATGCAGGGTCAGAAACCTCTCAGATTTTATCCAAAAATATCTTAATTTGTGTTCTTATGATAAACGAAGGTCTTTGAGGTTTGGAACGACATAAGGGTGAGTAATTTATGACAGAATTTTGGGTGAACCCTTTAACAAATAATTATTCAAAATGGTTCTGCGTTATGTCCCATATAGTAACAGCCAACCTCAATAACACCAGATCTTTTACAAGTATAGTGTACAAGATTCATTCCCTTTACTTTACAGAGGAAGGAAACTCTAACCCTTCCATTGTAAATGTATTATTCAAGCAGAGTGAAGCAGCACAAATAGAACACGTTCCACTGCCCCAGATAGCTTTGTTTGTGATTTTGTATGAACATTAACTGCCTGACAGCAATTACATGGGAAACTGCCATCTGAACATAAAACTTTTTGAGACTGAAACTTGTGATGTAAAAGAAGCAGAGTAAACAAACTTCTTCAAATGTCAAAAGAATAATATTGAAAATCCAGGTCAAAACCTTTTGTCAAGGTTTATTTCCTGTTCCTGTGTAAGTCAGGAATTTAGAGATGAGATAATTATTTGAATCTGCAAAAATCCTACAGGATGCTTTGAATAACTCCCGGTAATTTTCTATATCTCCCCTGTGGGTTCATTAAGAAGAGAAGCTTTCTATGTTTGTCTGCAAGCCTGTCAGGTCATCTATGTGCTAACATAACCTGTTATTACTTCTTGCAATAGCATGCTACTTGGCTGCTTGCTTTGAAAGTGACGTGGTAATGAGCCTTTCTGTTTATTTAGCCTTTAGAATCACAGACAACAATGGAAAGCATGACCTAAAGAAGGAAACAGGCCTAATTCTACAGTCTTCTGCTAACGTCAGGCTTATAAAATTTTCACTTGTCCAAGGACACACTGACAGGAAATGTTTTTTTCAGTTGGATAACAAATGTCAAGGACATCAACAATGTTTTAAGTCAATATTCACAATGAATCTAACTTGAATTAAATGTATAGTAATTATGACAATAATTTATAAATACGTTATAGAGAGAGAGAGCTATTTATAGTAGACTAGATAGTTGACTGATAGTGTCCATAGTGTCCAGGTCAGGATTCAGACACGTCACAAAAGTCAGTTAATACTCAGCACGTAGAGATCTTACAACTAGGTATCATACTATAGAGACTGTTCTGAGTCTGTTCTGAATTAGCAAATACAAAAAAAATGTCCAAACCAATTTAAGGGTAACAATTTAATTGAAGTTCAACAAATAAAAAACAGATATAATACAGAAAAAAAGATAAAACTTAGCATAATTAATATTAGATTTTTTGTAAATGATATGATCACTGATCATAACCTACATCAGGGGTGGCGAACGTCGGTCCTGGAGAGCCGCAGCCCTGCATAGTTTTGCTTCAACCCTAATCAAATGCACCTGAACAAGCTAATCAAGGTCTGAGTGATTACTAGAAAGCAACAGGCAGGTGAGTTTTAATTAGGGTTGGAGCTGAACTCTGCAGGGCTGCGGCTCTCCAGGACCGGAGTTCTCCAACATTGACCTAGATGTTGTCTGTTTGACAGAAACCTGGCTAAAACCAGATGATTACTTTGAACTAGTCTGTCCCCCAAGTTTACTGGTATAAACATGAGCAGCATTCAAAAGGTAAAGGGGGAGGTGTTCCTACAGTTTACAGCAATATTTTCAGTATTTCTCAGCGCCTGGGTTTCAAGTATTATTCGTTCTGAAGTAGCGGTGCTTCATATAACATTATCCAGGGAAACAACTGTTAAGGCACAGAAACTGAATGCAGCTGTTGCATGCAGTACCCAGAGTCTTGTTCCTCTCTAAAACTAAGCAGGTCTGAGCCTGGTCAGTACACATCGTGGGAGACCTTTTTGTGAAAAACTAGCTTGCTGCTGAAGGTAGTTCTAGTCTGGCCAGCAGGAGGTGCTCATTCTCTAACATGTATGCTAAGGTTTCCAAAAGTGCAAGAATATCAACCAAATGCAGCTGATGCAAGCAGTAGCCAGAGACTGGTTCTAATTTATTGAGGTGGTTGCACATTCTGATGGCCGTATTGAGCTTATCATGATGTGCTACCCCTCTATTCTAGAGCAGGTTTATAATGGCACAGCAACTAAATATACCCATTGCATGTAGTGGCCAGAGTCTGGTTCCTCACTAAAGTTAAGCAGGTATGAATCTGACCTCATTTATTGATATGGTAGCACATTCTGATGGCCATATTGAGCTTGTCAGGATGCGCTAACCCCTCTATTAGAGCAGCTTTACTAAGGAACATCAACCAAATGCAGCTGTTGCATGCAGTAGCCAGAGTCTGGTTCCTCATTTATTGAGATGGTAGCACATTCTGATGGCTGTATTGAGCTTATCAGGATGCGCTACCCCTCTATTAGAGCAGCGTTATAATGGCACGGTAACCAAATACATCTGTTGCATGTAGTGACCAGAGTCTGCTTCTTCAGTAAAGCTAAGCAGGTCTGAGCCTGGTCAGTGCACTGATGGTGGACCTTTTGTGAAAAACTAGCTTGCTGCTGAAGGTAGTTGTAGTCCGGCCAGCAGGGGGTGCTCATTCCCTAAAATGTATGCTATGGGTCCAACAGTCCAAGGATATCGATAGAGACTTCGGACTGTAAAAAGGAGTGACTTTTTGATGAATCATGAAACCAGTTCCTTTATAAAGAAGCATCCTTCAGATGAGGCATTAAGCTGGCCTAATTACTTTCTGTGGTCATTGATTCCACCACCTTAATTATGAATTTTACCTAATTTATTGAGGTGGTAGCACATTATGATGGCCGTATTGAGCTTATCAGGATGCGCTACCCCACTTTTAGAGCAGCTTTACTAAGGCACAGCAACCATGCAGTAGCCACAGTCTGGTTCCTCGTTTATTGAGGTGGTAGCGCATTCTGATGGCTGTATTGAGCTTATCAGGATGTGCTACCCCTTTATTTGAGCAGCTTTATAATGGCACAGCAACCAAATACATCTGTTGCATGTAGTGACCAGAGTCTGCTTCTTCAGTAAAGCTAAGGAGGTCTAAGCCTGGTCAGTGCACTGGTGGGGGACATTATGTGAAAAACTAGCTTGCTGCTGAAGGTAGTTCTAGTTCAGCCAGCAGGGGGTGCTCATTCCATGACATGTACGCTAGGGGTCCAAAAGATCCAAGGATATTGATGCAGACTTCAGACTTTAAAAAGGAGCAACTTTTTGGTGAAGCGTGAAACCAGCCCTTTATAAAGAAGCATCCTTCAGATGAGGCATTAAATTGGCCTAATTACCTTCTGTGGTCATTGATTCCACCACCTTAATTATGAATTTTACCTAATTTATTGAGGTGGTAGCGCATTCTGATGGCTGTATTGAGCTTCTCAGGATGTGCTACCTCATTTTTAGAGCAGCTTTATAATGGCACAGCAACTTGCATGTAGTGGCCAGTCTGGTTCCTCACTAATTACTTTCTGTGGTCATTGATTCCACCACATTATGATGGCCGTATTGAGCTTATCAGTAACAAATACAGTAACAATACTGTATTTACATTTACAGTACCATTTAACTTGCTGTAAATGTATTTACAGTATTATACTGCACTTGTACAGTTTTTACTGTATTTTTGTATTTTGCTTGTAAAATATACAGTAATTTTATGGTCTTTTCTCCAGTTATATACTGCAATACAAGAAAAAATAAGCAATGACAACTGTGTAACTTTTAATGTTTTTAATTGTTCAGATGTTGCAATAACCCTTGCAATAACATTATACTTTTCACAGATTAATTTAAGACTCAAACAAAACACCATTATAAACTAATATATATATTACAACACATACCATTTTAACTATTATAGCTAGAAAAATTCTTAACATTTATCCAAGAATGTATACATAAATATTTGTATATTACAGCAATTAAAAAATACGTAAAAAAAAAAATAAATAAATAAAAAATAAGAACAATCTTAAAAACATACAAATTCACAAAAACTCTCCTGAGTAAAATGCATTTGCCCGTAGTGGATTAATAGTTTTGCCAGCTGAAATCCACAAACTCCTTAGACACATGAGGGTTCAGGCCAGAGTTTCTCCTTTGCACCATCTTCCCACTTCTTTTGGTGATCTGGAATTTTGCAGAGCACTTGAGGTGTGTCAGGATTTATCCTCACAATGAACCTTCACAAAAAAAAAATAATTCATTAGATTCATATTTCATTCTCTTTTGTAAAAACTTTTTAGAGCATTAGATCAGCCAAAATGAAAAATTTGTCATCATTTACAAACCCACGAAAATATAGTTTGTTTTTGGAACACATGAAAATTGATATTCTCTCTTCATTTTTGTCTATCCAGGCAACCAAAGTCTTTTAGCTTCAAAAAGTGCATAAAGACATTGTAAAAATAATCCATATGCTTCGAGTGGCTTAAGACACCTAATCAGTTCTCAAGCATGTTTGAGATTCTGTTTACCACATTTGACGCACTCTACATATTTGGATGATCAATGTTTGTATGTGAATAAAAGCCCACAGATTAATCATACAAATTAATTCCATTTCTTTATGCACTTTTTGAACTGGAATATTTTGGTTGTGTGTACTTTCAGTGGATAGACAAAAATACTGTTATGAATTAATTAGAATAGTACACCAGTTAATTTTATTTAACTCAAATTGTCAGTTATCATTACTGCATGCCAAGAAGACAACACCCAAAAATTGTAATTCTCTCAGTATTTACTCACCCTCATGTCATCCCAAATATACTTTCTTCTGTAGAACACAATTAGAGATTTTTAGGAAAAAAAAGAAAAAAAAAGTAATCTGAAGCAAAACGATAGGTTTGTGTGAGAAATGTTTAAATATTTTTTTAAAATTAATATTATAAACCACTGCTTCCAGGCAAGTTTGTTTGACGTAAATGTCAACATGTTGGGAAGCATCAAATTTGAGGGACCTATCCACTTGCATTATATGGACTCACATAGATGGATTATTTTTCAGATATATTACATCTCTGTTTGTGTTCCACAGAAGAATGAAAGTCATGTACATCCGGGATGGCATGAGGGTGAGTAGGCCTAAGTGATGAGAGAATTTAGCATTTTTGAGTGAGCAATATTGATGGGCAAATTAAGCCTTTTGAAGGATTAAGACTTTCCTCTGACTGTTTCGGGAGAAGATTCAAAGCTTTGAGTGTGTTGTAAAAACAGCTCTATCTGTTGGTTATTAAAAAATAAAGCAGCCAAAAGCCTATGAAAGAAGCTCCGTCGTAAGCAGCATCACCACACATTCCATAGATCGATTCATGTTACGTGCACATGATGAAATAATTTGTATTCATATTGTATGATCGGGAATATAAAAATGTAATTAAACAGGTTTAAATGTAAATGTACTTGTAAGATCTGAGAGTTCGAACAGAAAGAAAGGCTTCGTATGTTATTTGTCACGTGATTTCTACGTTAAAAGCACAAGCCTTGAATCGAGGCTTCATCTGGCACGCCCATTTATTCTCAACACAAGCTCTGATATAATACCTATAACACCTGTCCTAATTACACCTGTCATAATAATGTGATGTGTCCAAACACACACATAAACATAGTTATTAACAGGACATTTTTTTTATTATTAATAATAAACCACTTTTTAATTCATCCATAAAAACAACATTAATAATTCGGAGATATCATGGCAGCTGTCTAACATAACACGCATACCTTGACAATCAAATATAAATTGCTCCAAAAAGTATTTATAACCTCTGTGCAATTTTTATCGCCTCACATCTCCCTGAAAACTATCAACAAAACGGACAACATCTGCTATTCTTATTGTTGGTAAATTTGTTAATGATTGGGAGAAAACGAGTTCGCACTCGCACTGACAATGAATGAATGAATGAATGACGATCGTGACGGGCGGCGGCGCAACCGGAAGTACCGCTACCCTACTTCCGTTCTCGGCCGCCATATTGTGAAATAGGCCTATGCAGCGAAACGTCAAACTTTTGCACGCGTTTGCTTTTCTGAATGGAAGTCAATGGGACGAAAAGTGGTATCGACTGGGAGAATCTCTTCTCCAACGCACGCTACACGATGATTATAGAGAAGAGAAGAAATACGCCCGAATCAACGCTGCAAACGAGCTATTAAGCGATGCGGCTACTACCATGAGTACAACAAAGCCATGTGCGATGAGTCTACTAGAGGCCAGCAACTCGACACGGATTCGCGGATTTGATGGAAGAAGAAGAAGAGTCAGCCGCTCCTGTCTTGTGGTGAGTGAGAAAATGTAACCTTAAACAACAACCGCAACAAAAGTAGTAACGTTAGTAGTGGTAACCTCAATTAAATTGCCTATACCGACGTAACCTGAAGGCCTAAATTAGTTGTAAAACACCGTAAATAAGGCTGTTTGACAATTTTCAAATAAAGAAATTAGTTAAATGTAAAAAAAAATAAATAAATGTAAGTTACGCTGTTTAGGGGATAATGAGTGCCGCAACTGACGTCGCTTTCTGTCATTTAAAATGCCGCAAATAAGGTAGTTTGACAATTTTTAAATAAAAAAAACTAGTAAAATGCAAAATAAAAAAATTCATTTAAGTTGCGCCGTTTAGGGGATAATGAGTGCCGCAACTGTCAGCACTCTCTGTCGTACAACATCGTTTAGGGCAGAGCTGGTCAAGCTCTGTCCTGGAAGGCCGGTGTTCCTGCAGGGTTTAACTCCAACCCTGATAAAACTCACCAGTTTGTAGCTTTCTAGTAAACCTGAAGACACTGATTAGCTTGTTCAGGTGAGTTTTATCAGGGTTGGAGCTAAACTCTGCAGGAACACCAGCCCTCCAGGATAGAGGTTGACCAGTTCAGCCCTAAACGGTGTTGTACGACAGAGGGCGCTGCCAGTTGCAGCACTCATTATCCCCTAAACGGCGTAATTTAAATGAATCCTCTTTCCTCCAGGACCGAGTTTGCCCAGGTCTGGTTTAGGGGATAATGAGTGCCGCAACTGATGTCGCTTTCTGTTGTTTAAAATGCTGTAAATAACGTAGTTTGACAATTTGTAAATAAAAAACTAGTAAAATGCGAAATATAAAAAAAATGATTTAAGTTGCGCCGTTTAGGGGATAATGAGTGCCGCAACTGACAGTGCTCTCTGTCGTACAACACCCTTTAGGGCATAACTGGGCAAGCTCTATCCTGGAGGGCAGGTGTCCCTGCAGAGTTTAACTCCAACCCTGATAAAACTCACCAGTTTGTAGCTTTCTAGTAAACCTGAAGACACTGATTAGCTTGTTCAGGTGAGTTTTATCAGGGTTGGAGCTAAACTCTGCAGAGACACTGACCCTCCAGGATAAAGCTTGCCCAATTCTGCCCTAAACGGTGTTGTACGACAGAGAGC